>CM024755.1:23138081-23767261 GCA_014218235.1 Colocasia esculenta | reverse complement strand
TTTCGTAGTCTCAAGGCATTTGATCTCTTCACCACTGATATATCATGTAGGAAGGTTCATTGTGGCATAATTGACTTTGACTTCTTTGAAAGTAATGGGGTAGATCTTTCATGCATGTTGAGCATTGGGATGGGGACATTATGTCACCATGAATGAAGTGGTTTACCCTCAGTTGGTTAGTCTCTTTTATGCAAATTTGGAGAAGATGAGGATAAGAAACTGAGTACTTATGTGAAAAGGGATCCATATCCTCTTAGAGTTTCATGCTTTCGGAAGTGATGTGTATTCCATATAAGCACGGGGTTAAATATGCCGATCGGTTAGACAATCGTCGAGAATCTTATGAAAGAGTATTGGGAACTGAGATTGGGAACCAACTATTTGAGCATGTGAATGCCAACTCTTTCGGCCTACCATTAGTTTCTTCACAAGATTGTTTGCTCTATTCTCATTCCAAGGATTGGTAGCATGGATGGAGTCACCGATGACCATATCTTTTTAATTCAAGGATTTCTAGATGGCACTTCTGTGGACCAATCAAATATCACATTGAACACCATGCGGGATGTAGTAGGCACCGCTAAGCGTATACTTCTTTTTGGTATGCTTATTACCCGCATCTTGAAGAAATTCAAAGTTAGTTTTGCTGGTGAAGATTACCAAACATTGACAATGTTTGATGTGATTGATGGGAGTAGTCTCGCACGTATGAGGATGACTATTGAAAATGGATCTTTTGTCCGCACGGGTACTCGGTCTCCTTACAAAGTGCAGGACCTCCAACATGATGAAGATGGTGATGAAATCAATTTGTCTACTCCAGGATCCTCTAGACCTCCTGCTCCTCCCGTAGACTAGCTGACTCGTCTGTTTGATATGCTCAATACCAATATGAATGCTCGTTTTGACTCTTTGGACAATCACTTTGTATCCTTGGGCAATCGCTTTGAATCCTTGGAAGCTCATGTTGAAGACCTTCAGTCCGATGTTTCTATTCTCAAGGGACAACAAGACCGCATTGATATGCTTCTTCAAGCTATTGCCAAACAACAGGATTTTATACGGGGCAATCATGATGAGATGCGGAAGAACTTGCACGACTTGGCCGGCGCTGGAAATTTCTTATGGGATTCCCTATCTCGCCAACCACCACCACCTTAGTCTTCAACATTTTATGGTTTATTGTGTCCTTACATGTATGGTTTATTGTTGGAGAACATTTAAATGATTTATGAGTAGAAGATGGCTTGCTTACACTGTTTTCATGCATATTAATAATGTTAGTGTAAATACATGATTGATTAAGGATAATTTAAATCTTCCTATATAATTTCATCACAAAACACACAACTTTGTTGGCTAACAAGTGGCGAAGTTATGTGCAGCAACCAAAACATATTTCAAGTGATATCGGATCTCAAAAACACTTTTCAAATCACCGTGTTATGGAGTCAACCCTATATTTCTTCATGGGTCGACCCATTATAACCCTATTTCAACACTAAAAAATGGGGTCGGCCTCTTCTTTCAACTGAGGTCGACCTCAAATGAAAAGCAGATCTCCTGTGTTTTGAGATCGAGCTCATACTTCTTCTTGGGTCGACTCCTCTGTGTTGCTTTTTGGCACTACGAAATAGGGTCTACCCTATAGTTCTTCTGGGGTCAACCTCACATTTTCAATGATTTGCGCCATTATATTTTCTATTTTTATATATTACAATAAAGAAGAGTTTTAATTGATAATATTACAAATTGATTCTAAATAACCTAATATAAAAATAATATATTAAACTTTTTATAATACTTGTGTGACTACATATTAATGCATATTACATAATATTTATCTCCCTCTCACTTTAATTCAAATATAAGAAGAAGTACAATTCATTAACAAGCATAACAAAAAGTTTGCCAAGGTAAAATATAAGAAAAAGTATATGACGGCCTCACAGGGATGATTGACCAATCTTCTTAGTACGACCCTTCCTCTCACTTAATGCAACCTTTCTCTTTGGAGAGGAGCTCTTCATATCATGGGGAAGTGAGGTGGAACCAGTCCCCCTTGCTGATGATGGGGTGCATTGTCCACCAGGAGGTTGGGTATACTGGTCGGAGGACATGTTAATGAAATCTTGGGTGTACGATAAATATGTTGCAGATCGGATTACAACCTCCAAAAATTCAAATCTAATGATGGCCCAGAGATTGTCTGCTCTGTTTTGTCAAATCAATCTGAGACGTACCGTACGAGACATGACGCAAGCTTGACCGGTCGACATCACTCCTCACGGGCTGCGGAGAAAGGGGGGAGCTGAAGGAAGCAGACGATGGTGTACAGTAAAAAGACTGGGCAGCCCTCGATTAACCAGATGTCCACTACTTTGGGTTAGGGGACCCCTGGTTAAACTACCCATGGGTAGTCTAACCTTGTACCAAAGTAGATGGCCACTGTGGTGGATCCACCTACACCCAGGATAACTTTTATGACTACACTGGACGAGGGTTAATTTTGTAGAGTTCAAAAAAAGGTTAAACGACCTTTAAGAGCTGAGGGTTTCAAAGAGACGCGGCGCTTGAAGCGATTACGATTTTACAATCCTCGATTCACGAGTTCCATCTCTTTTGCATCTGTCCTTTCGAATGCCTTTTTCTCAATCGCTTCTATCCTTTCGAAGGCGCAGACCACACTACACAGGTTCTTCACAACTATTATAAAATGAACCCAGGGCCTCATACTTATCCTTCACAAGCTTCTCTGCTTCTTCTTCCTATCTTTCTTGCTCGTCTTCTGCCTCTTTATTTGCAGATGTCTTCATCTGACGGTGCTCCCTAGAGGGATGGCAAGGCACCTGCGTCACCGTCGCCCCCGGCTCCCCCGGCGCCACAGGCTCCACCTTTGCCACCGACCTACAGCCCCGATTGCTGGAACGATTTTTACATCGGCTGGAGGATGGCTTTACAGAAAGCCTCTCGGTTGTGCAGCCACTAGGGCCTCACCAACATCCTCCCTAACATCGGCCCTAGGGCAGAACCCATCTGTTCCTCCTCCCCTCCCTCCCCTGCCCGTTCCTCCTCCTCCACCGAGTCGGGTCAGGGAGAGAGTTATTGTAATGGGGCTTGTTGATGCAATAAATTTTCGTTTTATGCAGTCTTTCTGTGGGCTTGTATGTGCTCTCTGTAGACATGTTTTTTTTTCAAAACACCCCACAAAGAAATGATTTAAAAAAAGAGAGAACTTTTTATGAAATAAAAATATGCATGGAAGAAAGGGTGAAAGGGGGGGGGGGGGGGGGGGGGGAGGAAGAACGTGCGTGTGTGCATAGTATGGAGTGTGATCGCTAGACACGTGTGGGTGTCGAAGGAAATGGGCGAAGAGAAAGAGGCGGTACCTACCTTCACCCAAAGATCACGAGAGAGTGGTGTGCGGGTCCTTCTTACTCATTCCACCGGCCGACCGGCAAAGAAGATTTAGCTCCAATGTGGTTACCTTGCAAAAAAAACAAACAAACAAGAAAACAAGTGTAATGTTTGATTAGACTTGGAGGTGCAGTAAAAATCCCAAAGGAAATGAAGTGAAATGCATTAAGGTGGGCGCTACCACACCTTGTGGGGTAGCGTTAAACCCCTAAAAAACATGGGAAGGGAGTAAATGATGTGCGTATGTGAAAATAGTATGAGATGAAATGCACTAAGAATAGGATAAATAAAAGAGATAAAAGAAAAGAGAGAAAGACGATGGGGCCCGCTGCTTGGATGGATGAAATGGACAGAAAGACGCTCCTCCTGCCTCGCTCCAATGCACGTGAGAGAGCGCCGACTGTGAACTCCAAGAGAGGAAGATGTGGGATGATGTGAGTTGAGAGTGTTCCTCCTTAGCTTCGGAATGTGAGTCTCCGGTGCGGCAGGGCTTCGCCGTAGTGGTTGGGTGATGCTCAAAACAATGGCCTCGGGGGTCTATTTATAGGGAAAACTTCTTTAAATCACGTCCGTTACAGTGGACGTCTATCTCATGAATCACCTCCGGCCAAAGCGCCATGATTTTAAAGATCGACTTGCTCCATTAGACGTTGCCAAACATCGATTATGGCTATTTTTAGAATCGCGTCGGCAGTAGCCGCCGCATTTCTAAACCTTTTGATTTGCGTAAATTCTTTGCTAAATATCGAAAATGGAAATAATGAATCGCGTCCATCAAAGGGGACGCATTTTGGAACAGAATCGTTCTTCTAAGGGAAATCGATCTACTTCAGAGGAAGGTTAGAAACGCGTCATCATAAGCGGACACAATTCTAATTAGCAACTAAATCTTTCCAAAAAAACAATTTTGGAAACTACCATAATTCAAAAATGGAAACTATTAATTGCGGCGGCTATAGTGGACGCAAATCAAAACAGGGTAAGCGCGAGAAAAGGAAGTGTGATACGTGTTGGTTCTACCCATTGCGGATCAAACTCCCTAAAAAGTGTCCACTATATCAGACGCGAATAAATTAGGTTCAACATACCCTCTTTAGACACCTTATAGAAATTCCTAAAAATCCTAGAAAAAACCAAAAAAATAGGAAAATTACTCAAGTGGTTAATTGAAGAGAACCACTTCGAGGCATTGCGGTGTAACATGAAATTTACTTGATATGCTGCCAAATTTGTGTGTCTACAGCTGCCTCGCCTTGGCATCTGCTTTGCGGAAATGGAGCGAAATGAAGTGAAATGAAGACAATGGAATGGAGCGAATGAAGTGGAGTGACTGATAAGTAGACGCCATGGTGTGATGAGACACACCCTGACAACACATGACATGAGTTGTTCCTCAGTTAAAAATGAAGCGGTTTGTAGAAAATCTCAGAAGAAAACTCAAAGTCTAGATGAAAGAAGAAGGAGTGTGCACGTGGGCACGGAAGGGAGAAAGATCAACTTCCAGCGTCGGGGAAGTACCTAAGGACACAATCCGTTAGGTTTCACGTTTGGGGGTGTCTGCCACTGCCTCTGGTGGAACTTTGGTAAATAAGATGAATTGATAAGGAATCCCAGGCAATGAGTTTCTCAAGGAATGATCTTTAAACAACAACACAATGAACTGAGCACTTGACTCGGAGTGAAATATTTCATGTTAATTGGAATTGAGGAACAAGTGGTTCTCTTCAATTAAACACGAGAGTGATTATCTGGAATTGTGCTCAAAGACCTACATGATGCATGCTGGGCTAAAAGAAAAATTAAAACAAAAGAAAATATAAAACAATTAAGGATAATATTGCTACAATGCCGAAGTCAAGAGACCGGATGGAATCTGTCGTCCTTCTGCAACGCAACGGCCTATCCTCAAGTCATAAGAATCCTCTGGAATTGTCATCGTTTTTGGCGGAGGAGGGGAAGTCAAATTCCAGATTCATCAGAGCCTCAAGGTCCTTGATGTGCTCTAATAGATTATACCATATAGTAAAATGCAATATATACAATACTAGAAATGGCGATTGCCGAGGATGATCATGAATTGCATGGCGAGAATGGTTCCATATCCTGTGCTAAAAAATTCATCAGCATTGACAAGCAACAAATAATATAGAAAAATGTGAAAATAAAGTTGCTTGCAAATCGGGCGAGAACACTGGACGCCATTCATTTCATGAACCGCATCGTCTTAGTCGGACGCATTTTAACTTTACCTGTCGTTATGGAAGTTGGATTTAAGCGCCTTGAATCATGTCCACTGCGTCGGACGTGATTTAGGCCTTCCATCCGAGACTGGATTTTCTTACCTGTTTTCATCCTTTCTTCTTTTGGGTGCTTGCCTCCGGGCTAATGCGAACCAAGGGGGTTTAAAACACCTCTCTTCATGCTCTTTACATGCCTTTACCCCTCCCAAAGTGCAGAAACCAAGCATTGAAGCAAGGAGAGAAAGGAGAGAAGAAGAAGAAGCTTGGAGCAATGGATCAAGGTGATGCTCCCCTCTCTAAAAGACCAAGACTTGAGGGATTTTAAAGGTTGAATCAAGTGGAGGGACACATCTGCAAGCTTGTTCAAGCTAAATTGATGAGTAAATTTGATTTTTGAGCATTGATTTTGATGTGTTCATGGTGTGTTCCTGACATGTTCTTCATCTCTTTCTCTCTATTTTTCCTTTTTCCTCTCTTCCTCTCTCCAATACCAATGCCATGGCCGATCCCCCCATACCATGCCCATGCGCCTCTCTCCTCATGCTATGATGATGCCATGTCATAACCCAAACTCCCATGACTATGCGCCATATCCATCATGTCATATGTCAATCCATGCATACTTCAACCATGCACATACCCCACCCCTCATGCATAAACCCCATAGGACTACCCTTTTTTCCCGGGTAATAGGCGGTACATGCGTCTCCCATGGCTTCAAAAGCACACCTCCTCCATTAGCCTTGACATGACCAACATCCATAAAAGATGGGGAATTAACAACCTTACCGTCCATGACAAGAGGTATCATGAAATCCACCTAGATTGGGCGGCTCTGGGGGCATTAATTGAACTTTGGCATCCTCAAACCCATACTTTCCTCTTCAAGACTTTTGAGGCCACTATCCTATTAGAAGAGGTTGAGTTATTATTAGGTTTGAAGCGGATGAAGCAAGGCGAAGAAGAGGAGATGGCGATCATGCTGAGAAGCTATATGAGCATGACGGTACTGGAAGGCTTCATGGATGAAAGGGGACCCAAGATATCCGAGTCGTGAAAGGAATTAACTTGCAAAAGCTAGCGGCTTAGACAATTAAAGAAATACCCAAGGCAGAGAACGATGAGAGGCTGGAGCAAGTGATGAGAGGGTTTGCCATCTGCATGGCGAGCGCCCTCCTCTTCCCATCAATTGATAATGTCCTAGAAGAAGATCAACTAAGCGTGGTTTGCATTATTTGGGAGGGCGAAATACTGGGACTGGCGGTGCTAGCCTTCCTCTATAGTGGACTGACGGCAGCGAGCTTGGGTAGGCCTCCTTTTGGTTCCATGTTATTGCTTACTTGTTAGACTGACCTGCATTTTAAGTTTGATCTAAGCAATGAAGTCTCTAGCTCATCCCGCATCTTTTCAAAAAGTCTGCTCAAGAACTTGGACAACTTAGTTGGCTTAGAAGGGCGCGTGGCTAATCGAGTGCCACAACTCAAGACATGGGCTGATTGGTGTGACCATCTCCGAAGCATGCCCAAAAATGCCTTCACTTGTAATCTAGCGTCCGGGGTGGATCTGTGCTTGATCGGAGCATTCGAGTTCGTGCTCTATAACTCACACCGCTGCCTCCCTCAACTCAAGCTTCCACGGCGCAACTTTGAAGGACCATCTCACCTCTCTCCAATCAAAAGGCGGGAAATCGGAACGAACAATGATGGTGAAGAGGCGGACACAGTAAATGTTGTTGGTTAACTGCCATCGACTCCCTTAGGGAATCACTGGCACTATGCTGTTATAGGGCAGCATAGTGACATCGGGGCTGGCAACCCAACCCGCCGCAGGGGTAAAACCCTGTGCGAAGCCCCTCATGCCGTCCACAGCGTTGACGTGGTGCTTTGCGCTTCTACCTTAAAGATTTGGCTACCGCCTTCACTACCAGCTCGAGCTTTTGGTGCAACGGTAAGGGGCTCGGTTCAACAAGTGGTATCAGAGCGAGGTTGCGGGTTCGATTCCCCCGGGTGCCGCTTGGGGGGAGTTTGTTGGTTAACTGCGATCGACTCCCTTAGGGAATCGCTGCCACTATGTGTAATCACAGGGATTGTGCTTCCCTCAACACAGACATGAATATCAAATATGATAGCATGATAAATAGGATGTGATTGCCACCTAGAGCAATGCCAAATAAAGATAATAATGCGGGCTAACTACTCTAGGAAAGGGGGGAAGAGAACAGAGGAGTACCTGATGTCGCGGTCGTTATGACAGACGCGGGCAGCCTGAGGACGCGTCAGTCTTGGTGGACGCATTTCTTGTCGCGTCGCCTTCCTCCGTCGCGTTCTCTTCTAGTGCGGGAGATGGTGAGTGGGACCTCCTTCTCGTCCTCCGGTCGGCCAGAGGACAAGAGCCGCTCGTGGATCTTTGCTTGGGTGCTTGCCAAAACAACGAAAATAAGAAATAAAACCCTGTTAGACTATGTTAAGTGTAGTAGCTATTCTTAAATGAAAGAAAGATGTGGAGCATGGAGGGAACGGACCTGGGGGTGGTTTTTTAACCCCTTGGGTAGTAGGAAAACATGGGGAGGAATATGCATGGGGAGAAATCATGGAAGAGGATAGGGAGGAACCCTAACTAGCATGTATTCATGTACAAAACATAGAAATAAAAGTAAAAATTAAAACTAAACAGATACTACCCCGTTTGATGTGATTCCAGTTGGAGGTCGGAGAGGAGGACGTCTTGAACAACTTTCATGAAGACATCTTGAAGAGATCTGGCTGGTTTGGGCTGTGGAAGAGACGATAATCCCGCATGTGCAGATCTCGATATGAGAGAGAAAGTGAAGATCAATCTGCTGTAACTTTCGCACAAGCCACCAATCGACGTGATTCCACTTCGAGGTTGAAGAGGGCTCTGTGGGGAGCAACTTTGATGAAGAAACCTCGAAGAGATCTGGCCTGGTTCGATCTCCACAAGTCGTGCAAGCACTGCTGGTCCTGGAGGCGATATGAGAGAGAAAGAGGAGAGAGAAAGGAGGAAAACCGGGAAGAACAGCTTCTCCTCTGCCTTGGGGACGATGGGACCTCGTGAGCAGAACCTCCAGGGACCTCTCTCGTAGTGGTAGCCTTCCTCTTCCCTAGAGAGTCCTATGATGTGTTTTAAATAGAGATAGAGTTCAATCCCGAGTTAGAGAGAGAGCCCAAGTTGTGGGGGTGTTTAAGAGTCTATCTAGAGTTTGGATGGGCTTGGGGGCTCCCTAGGGATGAGGATAGAAGGTTTGGATCGTAATCCAACTCAAAGGGACTTTAGATAGGCTCTAGGATGGAGAGAGAGGCCGAAAATCACGTAAAAACGTGTTTACGTGCATGGCGCTGTCGCGTCGGATCGTGGGGCCGCGTTCTTGTCGCGTCCATGCACCAGGTCGCGTCACTAGGGGCAGTGTGCGTAGGTCCCACGAAAAGGGCCATAACTCTCTCCACAGATATCGGATTGATACGCCGTTTGTTGCGTTGGATTCTAGACTCAGAGGACTACAAAATGATAGTTATGCCAAATTTGGATTAGAAATGTGCACGTTATGAGCTCTCAAAGTGAAGGCATGTTCAGAAGATTGGGCAGATTGCACAGTTTTGATATTTCAAGTGGATCTTGGCCATGGGCTTGAGAATGGGCTTGAAGTTGAGGGTGAATGGGCTCATGATGGGCCAGAGAAGGACTCCAAAGTGATGATCAATTTGGGAAATCAATGATATGGACAAGAAATGCGCTCAACTTATAGGCCGAAAACGGGTGTCTACAGATTGCTCCTCCTTGATGCCGCTTTGCAAGGGAGCGAAGCGGAAAGAGAGCGAAGTGTAATGAAATGGAATGGAGCGAGGATGAAGAAGAGTGGACTGAAAAGTGGGCATCAAGGTAAAGAGACACCTGTCACAACCAATAAGCGATAGAAATTCTCTGGAAGACTGTAAACTAACCTCAAGGAAGAGCGAGCACGGACAGCTCCTGTCTGGAACGATAAAAAGGAAAGCAAAAGAAGGATGATCAACCTCTTGATTAAGAGGTACCCTAGCCGATTGGCCTGCAGGTTTCATCTTGGGAGGACATGTGCGTGCCAGGTAGGTCACGATGACTCAAGGCCTGGGAGCGGTTCGCAACCAAGACGGATCAGGGGGAATATTTAAGCTGATTTGGATGAAATGAGGGAGTAAATTCCAGACAGAAGTCATACTGGCCAACTGGACCAAGTGACTAGTTCAAAGAAGACCTTTAAATTGTGAGTGGAATAGGATTTCTTGTTCAAGAAACTTAAGCTTGATTGATCACCACCAGGGAAACAACCTTTGACAAATCATGAGGTATGAAGCTCAAAGTCCTACATGATGCATGTTGGGCTAAAATAAAAGAAATCATCAAATCAATATGCAAAGAAAGGAGAAAATAGAAAATACTCAAGGATAATATTGTTAAGCCGAATAAGAATGGGTCAAGAAACTACCTGCAACCGCAGTGTAGGCCTGAATCCATCGTCCCCAAACTTATTTAACTCAACGGTCTATCCAGCGATTGACAATGTGCACCTAGATTATCACTGTTTTTGTTGAAGGGGAACTCAAATCCCAAAACACATTGAAAACTAGCTGGTCCTTGAGATAATATAGTAGCATAAGTACCATATAGTAATGCAAGGGAGAAAGGTTAGGGATACTTACCTGACTTACCTGTGGAGCGCAGAACTCGCCATTTTTTGGGTTTTGCTTTTCTGATTTTTTTATTTTTTTTTTTGTAAATGAAGCAATAAACAAAGTACTAAACAAGCTAACAACAAACGCATAAACAACTCAGTCATCCACATGATTGAAACAAAGCACTGAAGAACAGTCAGGTTCACACATAGAGAGTCCTCTCATGGAGCCATTCAGATGAAGGAGAATATGTATGGGACTTCGGAAGGACTTGGTGGGATAATGTGTTTGAAATTCAAATCATGGGTGCGACTGAGGAAGAGAGACATATCGTAAAGATGATGTGATCAAGACTCACACAAAAGTAATGAAGAAATGTAGAGATCTGAGCGAGCAATGCTTGGGAGTCAATGTACCTGCACACTTAGCATGTATGATTAGATCTGCTCATTTTGTTATTTTAATTTGAAAATATTGATTTTTGTTTTTTTTAGTTTGAAATATTTGATTTTTGGGATTTTTGGAATATCTTTTTTTTTGATAATATTGATTCTTTTGGATTTTGGCAATATTTGTTTTTTTTATTTTGGCAATATTTGAGTTTTTGGTTTTTTGAAATATTTGATTTTTTTGGATTTTTTGCAATATTTGTTTTTTAGATTTGCATATTATTTTTTTTTGAAAATATTTATTTTTTTTTTGGCAATATTTGATTTTTTGGGATTTTGACAATAATTGATTTTTTTGGATTTTTGAAAATATTTGATTTTTTTGGATTTTTGTAATATTTGATTTTTTGGATTTTTGAAAATATTTGATTTTTTTAAATTTTTTGCAATATTTGATTTTTTGGGGATTTTTTTTTTGAATAATGCCTAAAGCCGACGTTAGCCCTTCCTAAAAAGACATGTGAGACGGAAGGTACTCACCCTTGCTACTACAACACTAAAGCAAGATCAAACTACTGGCAAGGGGTCCCCATTCATTCACCTTTCATTAAAGACCACCAAAAGGTCGGATGTGCATTAAGATGGTGGCATCCTGTAGATGGTTGCCCCTACCTTGCGATGCCACTACAAAGGCCATACCCGGGAGACGACCCAGCCTTATAGAGAGAAAGAGAAGAAAGCTTGGGGATAAGTCTAGTGCAAGCTTTAGAGGACAAGTTAGGCTTAGCTTCCTTCCACGGCATATCTCTTAGAGATTCAATCTGTTGAGGAGGGACTTTTGGTCACTTTATTGTGCCTGTTTCTTGCTTAGGGCATGCGTACGACCGGGCTCAAGGGCATCCCGCGGGGAACTGTACTGCCACTCTTTGCTTCCTTGATTTTCTTTCATTTGTTCTTCTTCTCACTTTTATTTTCCTTTCTTTTGCAGGCTTGATTGACCGTCCCTATTTGAGATTTCCTTCATCAAGATGTGCTTAGGTGGTCGCCTTGCCCAAATAGCCCTTTGCCCCTACACTTCGACCGAGTAAAGAAGAGAACAGCTTTTGCACCTCCTAGGTATGGCCTAAGTAGCAACGGTGTTTGCTAGAGGAACCGACCAAGGTTGTCATGTGGGTGTGTGATGATCCTTGCTTAAAGTGACCTTCAACGACAGGGGAAGGAATGTCAGACTCCTAGCACGGAGTAATCTCTACCTTGAGTGTTGTAGAAGCAAAGTAAACCTAAGACCGACTCGACCACTCTTGCTGTGAACTGAGACGACTCTCTTTGATGTTTGGTGTTTAAAGAAATATTTGCATGGTTATTTGGTGCACAATGCGACCCCTTTATTGAAAGAACGACCTGCATTAGTCTTTGAACTTTGATTTTGGTTGATTTTAATTAGCTCATTTGCAGGAAACTGTGAAAAGTAGGGGTCACAAGAATTGGAGCCAACTCAACACAAACAAGAGGGAGACATGACGCTACATGAAGATGAGGGATAAGAACCCTCAAACAAGAAGGATTTACAAAGGAGGGAAAAAATGTTAGTAAGGACTGAAACCTCTGGAACAGTGAGAGAAAGGGTCGGGACCCCGAATAGGTAGTGAGGGAGGAATCGGGTCGGACCTGAGATCAGGAGGGGTTAGAAGAAGGAACTGTAGAATGGAGGGTGGAGGATATGGAGGATCAGAAGGGGAAGTGGAAGGAGGGGAATCAGATGCTCCTGGAGAGTGTGGACCTGACCTATAATTAGGAGGCTCTGGTGGAAGAGGAGAAGGGGAATCCTGAGCACTAGGAACAAAGTCAAGTGACCCAGGTGGATACGGAAAGAAACCCTGAGAACCCATAGGGTGATCGGGTGGCTCAGGAGGAGAGGATGAAAAGGTATCTTGAGTACCCAAAGGATGATCAGGGAGCTCAAGTGGAGAAGGTGAAAAGAAACCCTGAGTACCCAGAGGGTGATCGGGTGGCTCAGGTGGAGGAGATAAGTGAGGGTCCAAAGACCCTAAAGGAGTAGGAGGGGAATAATGCGGCACCAGTCCAGAATTGGAAGATCGGGCGCCTCCTCTGGGAACCAGATTGACCAAAATGAGTAGTATTGAAAGATCAAGGTCAGGAGATGACAAGATAGGGAGATCGATATTTTTCTTGAAGAATCTTGATCTCAGCCTCCTTTGCTTCTTGGCAGATCTCTTCTTGTGACGCCACAACTTCTTTGCTCTTACAGATAGATATGACGTTTCACCTTGACATGTCTTCTTAAATAGCGGGACCAGGCAGCAGATGGCCTCTCTCCTCTGCAGCCACACGGCTCTCTCATCAATTATGGTTGTCATGACTGCCGTGTGTGTACTTGCCCCTTGGCTATTACTTGCATATTCAACCTTTATGACACCCATGGGGGAACGCCATAAATGACATCTTTTGAGAGGGTTTCCCTTGACAAGTGGACAGTGCAAATCCATGGGAATTTGATGCGTGGTACCAGCAACTTGAGGCTTGGCATCTTGGCCTGACAATCTGGCATGAAGACCAACTCCCTTGACAGTTGAAGAGGGGATGCTTCTGGGAGTGTGATGGGTGGCACTAGCACGGCCAACTGACTGACAGGCTGAGGAAAATTGCAAAGGACTCTTGGCATAACCTTGAGTGTTCTTGGTGACATAGCAATGTGCCCTCGTCAGGTTGAAACATGGCAAGGAGGGCTTTGGATGCTTCGGGCAGCGTGACTTCTTGCCCCTTGAGTGACAGCTGATTCATGATGGCCTTAGCAGATGCATGAGATAGCACGACATTTGTAGAGAACCCCTTCTCTTGACCAGCCATATGCAATATAACTGAGCGATGAGTGATGATGGCATTAATGGTAGCATTTCCAATAAGCAACGTAAGGGCTACTGTCCCCGCTTTGGATTTGGCTGGCACTAGGGCCTGGGAACTCTTCTTGACAGTGCTCTTCTGAGGAGATGAAAGCTCATCCTTCCTGAATGCGCCCGAGATAAGGACATAGACCGGCATGCGACTGATGTAGTTGTAAGGGTCGAAACACATGACCGGAACTGGGCTACCTTCTCTCAGTCCATCTTGCATAGGGGAAGTAATTTCAAGGCATGCTGCTGGTGATGCACACCCGCTCCATTGGGATGTGGTAATGGGATGTATGGTGGCTATGGCGGGTTCGTCAGATGCGGAGGGCTTAGTGTGAGGTGATGGGATGGTGGCAAGGACAGGTTCGTGCAGAGAGAGCTCTTCCTCCAACTCAGAGGCTGAAGCAGCCTTACTCTTGGGAGTAGGAAACTCTTGCTCGGGCTCAGAGGTGAGTGGAGCTTGCTCGAGCCTTGGTGTTGTGATGGTGGTATGCTCAGGCATAGGTGGTGGTGGCATAGAGGAATGGCAATGGGTAAGATGGAGGTTTAGAGTAGATGAGGGATTAGTGGGTTGCGGCGTTGGTGGAGATGACGACGGACCACCGACACAATACGTCGAGCTATAGCTTGTCGTCGTGTCGTGGCGCGGTGTCGAGGGGAGGTGTGGTGGTGATAGCCTGAGCAAAGGTTGGTGGAGGGGGTTGTTGAGGTTGTGACGGAGCGGATGGTGCACTTGGAGGATAAGTGAAGAGGTGTCGTCGACCTTGAACTGGTGGAGATGACGACTGCCTTGATGCTTGTGTTGGCTGTCTTCGTTGCGCTGCTGGTTGCTTGGGCGGCTGTTCCGCTGCCTGTGGTGGAGAGGATTGCTGCCCCTGGCCTTGTGCTTTGCTCTTATCTTGACAATGCAGGATGAGTCTGTGCATTTCAGCCCAATCTATCTTGTGCTCTAGACTATAGATCACATCCCGAAATTCGCAGCAGTTTGCGACTGTATGCCCCGGATGACGATGATACGGGCAATATTCTGATCGGTCCACTGTCATGTCCCAGCTTGGCTTTTCTGGAGGGAGTTGCAATGCATTGATGGACATCAGGGCTGTGAAGACATCAGAGAGGGATTCCGGCAACGGATGATAATGGGCTCGCTTTGGGCCAAGTGGATGTCGGGATGGATGAGTATTGGATGGTGTGGTGCGGTGGCACGGGCGAGGTGGTTGTTCTTGTGGAAGCGGGGCGAGTTGGCTATATGAAGGTGGAGGTGCATGGTGGTTAGTGGAGTGGGTAGGCGTGGGGTGGTGGATGGTATCAACTTGGGCATGGGTTTGGACTCCCTCATAAGTGGGCCCTTGAAATGAAGAATTCGGTTGTTGGGCCTCAAACATGGATGGCATGGGGGAGTCAAAGAGTTGGGTTTTAACAAAGCGAGCACGGCTGTATAATTGTTGCATGGATGTGATATTGTTCATAGCCAGGATGTGGCGGTACATGGGCGTTGCATTAGCAATGATAAGCTTGATTTTCTCCTCTTCTGGGATGTGCATCTGGACATGCGCGGACATCTGACGCCACCGGTCAGCATAAGTTGCGAATTCTTCATCAGGCTTCATCTGCTCAGCCACTAGATCGGCCATTGAATACGCGGGCCCGGCCGGTCTTGATATTGCTGCACGAATCTGGCCTTGACAATTTCAAAATCCTCGGCTTCATTGAGAGGCAGGGAATAAAACCACTCCAGAGCGGGCCCGTCTAATGACCGCCTAAAAAGATAAGCCAGTAAGCGGCGATCATGTTGATAGGACACCGACTCATAGAGAAAATCCTTCAGATGGATGTAAGGGTCTCCAGCCCATTGAATTTGCGATAAACAGGGAGCTGAGAAGGTGGAGGGATCCGGAGACCACAGAAATCAGGAAGAGTATCATTGAAGGAAGGTTTTGGCTTTAACTGCCTCCGCAGGTCACTGAGCTCTCGCTTCATGGATTCGAACTCGGATTGGAAGTCCTGAGCCGAAGTGGATAGTGGATAGCGAGGGCCGTTTGGGAATGAGAGCGGAGTCGAGAGTCAAGGTCCGGGCCAGATTGAGCATAATGGGCCGGCTGCAATGATGTGGGCTGAGCAAAAGGATGTCCCGATCCAGGAGTGACAATGTGAGATGATCTAAAATGAGCAGGATGACGTGGGCCTGTTGGGCCCATCTTGGAAGAAGACCATAAAGCAAAGGTGGACAACAATTCGCGGGCCTGGTCAGGGCCCATTCCAAGCAGGAGGCGCTCCAATTCAGCGGCCTCGATAGAAGAGGATGGTGACGGATTAGGTTGGGAATGGGGACTCTCATCGGCCCGATGGGCCTTGGACTGGGCCGAACTTGGAATAGACTCATGAGACCAGAGGTCTACATGAGGAGGAGAGGTTGGAGGATAGGTGAAGTGGAAAGGAGCCATGAGAGGATAATAAAATGGGAGGAATTAAAAAGAATACACTAAAATACAAAATAAGGATACAACAACAAATACAATTACACAAGAAGGGGACGAGAAAGGAGTTTTCAAGCAAACACCCAAGTTGATATGATAAGCGTTAGGATTTTAGGGTTATCACTTAGCCTTTTAATGGATTGATTTAATTGAATTGCACTCGGCTAAAGAGGAACCCTAATGGGTGTGTACTCAAGTACTCCGGGGTGACTAAGGGGGAACACACAATTCACACGGGGAGATGGCTCGAACTAGGGGTGCAACGGGTACAACCGGCCCGGTGAACCGCAACGTGCGTACGGTCACGAGGACTTACGGAGGTCCTCGGAAGGTGGCCGAGTCAACCTACGAGTGCTCGTAGGTGAGAGGGCTCACTCAACCAAGGGGGAACCTAGACAATGGGATCAGTAGTGTATGCAAGGGCCTAAGTGCCCAAAATGTATGCACAAGTAACAATAATGATCAAGCAGGGTGACCAACAGGGTCTCGGGCAGAGTCGCGGTGGCCAGATACACCGCGACCCTATCGCGACAGAGCGGTCTGCCGCGATATGAACAGAGCCCCGAAAAACAGCAGTCAGTCACAAATACAAAGCATACAGACTAACCTAGCACATGATATGAGCATGAAATCACAAGATCAATCTAACAGAGGTCATGAAGCACCCAGAAACCGACACATGGATCAAAGCAATAACACACAAAGCGTACCTGTAGACACGACGCTCATCCACGGCGCGACCTGGTCACGTCCTCAAGACCCGCCGCGACAGAACCCGAAAACTTACAAAAGAAAGAAAAGGAAAACCCAAACCCTAGCAGGACTCTAACAGACAGAAGCGTGAATATGCATAGCAGAACAGCATGGGGAAGACATGGATACACCTTCAGTGAAGGAACAACACATGAGGAGGAGGGAGAACACGAACCTGTAATCGCGTCGGCCCTTATGGACGCGATGCTATCGCGGCAGCGCGATGCGCCACGTTAACAACCGAGAACAAAAGGACAAGAAAGACACAGGAAAAAACCTAACAGGGTATCTAATAAGCACATAAACAGATCATCATGGCAGGCACACAAGCAAAATCGACGAACCTAGCACTGAAAGTCCCACCATGATCGCCAAAATGTGTAATCACAGGGATTGTGCTTCCCTCAACACAGACATGAATATCAAATATGGTAGCATGATAAATAGGATGTGATCGCCACCTAGAGCATTGCCAAATAAAGATAATAATGCGGGCTAACTACTCTAGGAAAGGGGGGAAGAGAACAGAGGAGTACCTGATGTCGCGGTCGTTATGACGGACGCGGGCAGCTTGAGGACGCGTCAGTCTTGGTGGACGCGTTTCTTGTCGCGTCGCCTTCCTCCGTCGCGTTCTCTTCTAGTGCGGGAGATGGTGAGTGGGACCTCCTTCCCATCCTCTGGCCGGCCAGAGGACAAGAGCCGCTCGTGGATCTTTGCTTGGGTGCCTGCCAAAACAACGAAAACAAGAAATAAAACCCTGTTAGACTATGTTAAGTGTAGTAGCTATTCTTAAATGAAAGAAAGATGTGGAGCATGGAGGGAACGGACCTGGAGGTGGTTTTTAAACCCCTTGGGTAGTAGGAAAACATGGGGAGGAATATGCATGGGGAGAAATCATGGAAGAGGAGAGGGAGGAACCCTAACTAGCATGTATTCATGTGCAAAACATAGAAATAAAAGTAAAAATTAAAACTAAACAGATACTGCCCCGTTTGATGTGATTCTAGTTGGAGGTTAGAGAGGAGGACGTCTTGAACAACTTTCATGAAGACATCTTGAAGAGATCTGGCCTGGTTTGGGCTGTGGAAGAGACGATAATCCCGCATGTGCAGATCTCGATATGAGAGAGAAAGTGAAGATCAATCTGCTGTAACTTTTCGCACAAGCCACCAATCGATGTGATTCCACTTCGAGGTTGAAGAGGGCTCTGTGGGGAGCAACTTTGATGAAGAAACCTCGAAGAGATCTGGCCTGGTTCGATCTCCACAAGTCGTGCAAGCACTGCTGGTCCTGGAGGCGATATGAGAGAGAAAGAGGAGAGAGAAAGGAGGAAAACGGGAAGAACAGCTTCTCCTCTGCCTTGGGGACGATGGGACCTCGTGAGCAGAACCTCCAGGGACCTCTCCTCGTAGTGGTAGCCTTCCTCTCTTCCCTAGAGAGTCCTAGGATGTGTTTTAGATAGAGATAGAGTTCAATCCGAGTTAGAGAGAGAGCCAAGTTGTGGGGGTGTTTAAGAGTCTATCTAGAGTTTGGATGGGCTTGGGGCTCCCTAGGGATGAGGATAGAAGGTTTGGATCGTAATCCAACTCAAAGGGACTTTAGATAGGCTCTAGGATGGAGAGAGAGGCCGAAAATCACGTAAAAACGTGTTTACGTGCATGGCGCTGTCGCGTCGGATCGTGGGGCCGCGTTCTTGTCGCGTCTATGCACCAGGTCGCGTCACTAGGGGCAGTGTGCGTAGGTCCCACGAAAAGGGCCATAACTCTCTCCACAGATATCGGATTGATACGCCGTTTGTTGCGTTGGATTCTAGACTCAGAGGGCTACAAAATGATAGTATGGTATCCAAATTTGGATTAGAAATGTGCACGTTATGAGCTCTCAAAGTGAAGACATGTTCAGAAGATTGGGCAGATTGCACAGTTTTGATATTTCAAGTGGATCTTGGCCATGGGCTTGAAGTTGAAGGTGAATGGGCTCATGATGGGCCAGAGAAGGACTCCAAAGTGATGATCAATTTGGGACATCAATGATATGGACAAGAAATGCGCTCAACTTATAGGCCGAAAATGGTGTCTACACTATGCTGTTATGGGGCAGCATAGTGACATCGGGCTGGCAACCCAACCCGCCGCAGAGGTAAAACCCTGTGCGAAGCCCCTCATGCCGACCACAGCATTGACGTGGTGCTTTGCGCTTCTGCCTTAAAGATTTGGCTACCGTCTTCACTACCAGCTCGAGCTTTTGGTGCAACGGTAAGAGGCTCGGTCCAACAAATGCGCTGTGGAATGTTTGCTCTTTTAAGAGACCGATCTCATATGTGGAGGAGGTTGAGGATGATTGGATGGCATATGTAAGGGAGCTCGGGAAACTCTGGCCCACGGTGGCCATTTGTAAACGTCGGAATTAACTCCTCAATAAGAAATATATCATATCCTTAACACGGCCAAATTGCACCCTTAAATGTGATTGTATCATCCAAGAACATTTGATTTTCTCCTTAAAATTGAGCCTCGGGTGAACATTTTGAATCGCGTCCACTACAGACGCCGTGGATATCCAACTGATCTGCGTCTACCATAGCCGCCGCCTTTCACTTTAATCGCGTTCTATATCCCCGATGCGTTTCAATTGTACTTCAAAATTTTTAAAAATCGTGCACCTTAAAGTCTGCGCCGGGGTAATGATGACTTCTGAATCGCGTCGGCTAAGCCGTACGCTTTTAAGATTGGCAGTCTAAATTTGCGTCCACTGTAGCGGATGCGATTTCCAAACCCGCCGGAGGCTACAAAACACCTGAGGGTGCCCCCTTCTCTCCCTTTCGCCTCTCCCGACTCTCTCACTCTCATCTCTATTTCTTGCTTTCTCTCCCAACTCTCTTGCTCTCTCACCCTCGACTCTCTAGACTCTCTCTCTCTAGTCCGATGACGACGAAGCGGCAACAGGGTGAGGGTTCGTCAGCAACGGAGGCGACGGCGACACCGGTGATGGCGGAGACTCCGGGAACGGAGGCCAGCGCAATGGTGGCCGAGCTTCTAGCAGCCGGCGGTGAGCTCGCAATGGTGACGGAGGAAGAACCGGCGCCAGCGACGGAAGAAGGCGGTGCAGCGGCGATGGAAGAGGAATCAGAGGCGGCGAATGATGGTGAAGAGGTGAGAAGGTGGAGGCGAGGCCTCCTCGGATGGGAAGCTCCTCCACGGCCGGACTCAGTAAGTTCCCCGAACTTGCCCTTCAATTTAAGGTAGGAAGAGGAGGCGAAGGTGCCATCAGCGTCGGAGAGGGTGAAGGAGTGAATCGCATTGACTTTAGTCGACGTGCTTCACGATGTTGAATCGTGGTGGCTTAAGCCGCCGTGTTTCAACATGAAACACGATCAACACAGCGGATGTGTTTCAAACTGAACCGCGGCCACTGTGTTGGACGCGATTCAAATAGCTGTCCGAGGGGGGAGATTTGGCCTGATTTGCACAATTTTGATCCTTTTATTGTATGCTGACTTGCGTGTGCTTTGTGCAGGGGATTATGAAGCCGAGGACTCAGTGGCCTTTGGTGTTGGCGGCATACTAGGGGCTCCTGGACTTCTAGAGGGAGTGAGTCCGGGGGATGGGGTTTGGGCCGATCTTGGAGATCGAGCCTTTTTATGTGGACAACCCCCTGGTACAGGCGAACAGGGAGTGATGGGATCGTGTGAGCAGAGCATTCTTATTTTCGTGGGGGCACATAGTGCCCAGTTTAGAGGATGTAGCAAGGATCACTTGCCTCCGGGTGGGCAGTAAGGCGGTGACGAGGATCACTTACCCAGATTACATAGAGCATGTCCAGGACCTATTGGGCTTGGAGCCCATGGGAGAGATGATTTCGGCGATCAGAGGGTGGTTGACCGAGTCGTGCTGCTGGAGAGCCTAGGCCTTCGAGGGGTCAGGCAGAGGGGAGAGGAGAAGCTGCCGGAGTTCGTGCAGCGAGGAGCGGGGCTAGCCAGGGCAGTCTACTGCCAGGACCCCGAGGACCAGAAGAGGGTGGATCGGGACCTGAGGAGGTTCCTAGTATTTTTCCTAGGAAAGATGCTGCTTACGACCAAGGGGGACGACATCCATTGCCGCTTCTTGGAGATTCCAGAGGACTTGGAGAGGGTAGGTCAGTACGCCTGGGGTGCGGCCTTCTTGGTGCTCACTTTTTTTTTTTAAACTTAGATAGATACCTGATAGGGGAAGCAAGAGAGCACTCATCCCTTTAGAGAAGGGATGAGTTGTTCGCTCCACCGCCCATCACCTAACTGGGATTGGCACTTACTTTTGCAGAACTCTCTAGTGGCACGGGGAGAGAGACGACTGTGGGCGGATTTGCACCCTTTCTTCAGGTACAGTTCTTATCTTTAGACTTCTTTTCAATTCCTGCACTTAAAATTGTTTAGTTAAACTAATCAGTGCACGCATGCATGCAGGTTTGGAGCTATTACTATATCCCTTTGGGCAGGACGACCGAGGTGCGCCCCGATGCATTCCCCCAAGCCCGGAAGTGGCTGCCAGCTGTGACGGCAACATCATTTTCACTTCAGCTCGACATGCTTCGTCGAGAAATCTGAGACTTCCCGACACTCCTGGGATGTGCCTTACTCATTCCCTTTCCAAGCATTCTATGTGGTATGCAACTGACTGACTGAATATGTGCAGGTGGCGTGGCAGCCCCACGTGGGCATGGGTGATGACAGCTAGCCTTGGGAAGAGAGCGGCCGTCCTCGGTTCGGGCATGACCTTTAGGTCCACTGCCTGAACGAGATTGAGCCTCTCCACCTCTGACTCGCCGCCCGCACCCTAGGGCTACACCAGGGGTGGCTTGATGAGATAGAGCCCAAGGGGATTGGGCGAAGAACGCAGGGGAAGGTGAAGCGAGTAGACTGGCATTTACGCTTCCCCGATCAGTTCGCCGACTGGTAGCGCAGTGGACAACTAGTGGAGTCAAACGCTGCTGACAGCCTCGCGTACCTCCAGTGGTTCCAGGAGGAGTACAGGGCCCGAGACTTCATGAGGCCGGCGAGGGTATGCACTTCTAACCTTTAACTTGTTCAATATGATTTGCATGATGATCTAACAAACATGTACATGTGCAGGATGCTCAGGACGACCTTAATGACACCCTGTGGGCCCAGTTAGCGGGCACTGAGGCCCATCTGGCGGAGGTGCGGGAGGCACTGGATGCATTGGTAAGTTTAATGAATCGTACCTTTGCTTTACTTCCCTTACCGCACTAACCAAATGTTAATACGTGCAGCGTGCGGCACAGATGACAGTGGTGCGCACCGATGTGGCAGGTACTTCTATGAGTCGGAGTGTGCCCGACCTGGAGACGACCTCTCTCTGCGATCAACTGGCAGCGGCAGTGGCCAGAGCGGAGGCAGCGGAGCACGACCTCTCTGCACGAGTAAGTATCTTAATTAGATACATATATGAATTGAATTGCTTTATACTTACCTGTGCCTGTTTTGCTTGCAGTCGGACGAGCTCTAGAGTGCACTTACGCGGGAGGCACGCACTAGTGCTGAGATGACTGAGCTGTCGCAGCAGTTGGCTGAGCTGCGGACTCAAGTCACTCAGCAGGAATCAGACCTGCCTCGTGAGGTGGTGGAGCTGCGCGTGACGCTCACCCTGGAGCGCAGAGACCGCGAGAGGGAGCAGGCCCGGTGGGAGTAGGAGCGCAGCCATTGGGACTAGGAGCGGCAGCGGCTGACTTAGCAGGCCGTGGATGCTCGTACGAGCTTGGGCATCTACGAGCGGCTACTGAGGGAGTCGGAGGACCGGTATCGGCGCGGGCGTGAGCGCGCAGTGCGGGAAGGGCGAGCCATTGCCTACTCCGGGAGCTACCTAGTGACTTCCTCTCAGTACCAGAGGAATGTCCAGAAGGCACGCGCCGCCCAGGCGTCGACCGGATCTCACACCTCCATGAGGCCTCCTGCCCCGCGTTTGACTGCAGACCCAGGTGAGGCTGAGAGCAGCCGATAGGACTGACCAGCAGAGAGCGGTGGCGAGAGCTAGGCCACCTATCATATACTTTCTTTTCTTTCTTTTGATGATGTGTACCTGGTGGGTGTAGACACGCGAATTTGGCTCCGCCGCGGTTAAATTTCATGTTGCGCCATAATGCCAAAAATGGCCCTCTTTTTGCCTTGCAAGAGTGTTTTTCCAATATTTCTAGATCTCACCCTTTCTTTCTCGGTGCTTCCCCATGTGCTTTAGTCGTGCGCGGTCAGGTAGCGGGGGTCCGGGGCAACGCCCCGGCGGGGGTCTCCGGGGGCAGCGCCCCCGGAAGCTAAATTTGGTTAAGGCACAGCTTCATCGATTCGCATCTGCTACAGTGGATGCCTTTTAAATGCAGCGATCATGGTGGATGCAATTCAAGACCTTAACGCGGCGGCCATGCCAGACGTGTTCATCAGCACGTGCTCTAAACAAAATCGCGGCCGATATGACCGCTGTGATTTAAAGTCAAAAAAGGCTATGGCCCCAAAAGTCACCGCACTTGAGAGCCTACGCTCGAAAATCACAAGAAAATCCTAAAAACACGTCTGGGTGGCACGACGCGATGTAGAATGTCAAATCCAAACTGATAGCGCATTTATAAGCCGATTGCCTCGGAACCACGCATACTGTAATCGTGTCCGGGCGGCTCGCCGTGATTCAAGTCGCGGCGGCTTGTCCGGATGCGATTCTAAACATAGCCGCAGGCTACGGCCATCATGCTCCTGTCACATCGGTTTGACTTTCTTAATCAGGGCCTGCTACCCGGACGCGATTCAATTCATAATCGCGGCTCCCTGTTTGGACGCGGTTCAAGAATCTGATGCCTATAAATAGACCCCCGAGGGTCATTTGTTCAGGGGGGGCATTCAGAGCAGTGAAGCCCTGCCAGATTCACGTCTCACCTCCGACCCACAGGGACCCTCTACTCCGAGCAATCCATGCCTTCCTCCCGCAGTGTTCAGAGCCAGTGTCCTCTCCATCGTCCACATACCCCGGAGCGAGGCGGGCGACGTCTTCCTCCTCCTCTTCATCCATTCTGTCCGTACCGGCAACGCCGTCATACCATCCATTAGGGGAAGTACCCCCTCCCCTTTCTCCTTTCTCTTCACTTTCATCTCCTCTGGGCCCCACGTGGCCTTTGTACTCCTTTTTTTAACACACACACACACCCACATTCTTTAGGGGTTTAAAAGCCACCACCCGGTAAGTACACCTCCATGTTCTTTTATTTCATTAATTCTTTATTTTTAGGATTTGGTACTACATGTGGCTAATCCCCTTTCTTTACTTTTCTTTGTCATTTTTTGTCAGGGTAATCAACGAGGAAACGCCCTCTACCGCGGCCGGCCATGTTCGTAGAGGAAGAGAGGACCCACATTCCCCCGTGCAATCTCCCTCTGCTAAAAAGGTACGTACGCGATCACTTCCTTCATCCGCACCCCTCGCGCGTTTGCCTCCATTCGGCACCCTTGCGTGCCTGGCGATCACGATCTTTTTATTTTATTGTCTTTTTTGCCATCCACTCCATATCACACACACATACCCACACCACTATTCATTCCCCCCTCTTTGTGGGCACCACGAAAGCGTCGTCTACAAATTGGCGATCACGGTGGGACCTCTTATTGCGTTTTTCCTTTGATTACCCCCCCTCCTTCGTGCCCCACATGGCACACTTCTTTTATATTTGCTATATACCATGCGACATGCTGTGTGTTTAGTTTAGTTTTTGTATTATTGCATCCATTTTTCCTTTTTCCTACTTTTCTTTGAGTTCTCGGGTGGCCTTTGAAATCGCGTCCTCTACAGAGGACGCGTTTCACGGTGAAAATGCGGCCGACGGTCCGGACGCATTTCAGTTTTCTTATCGAGGTGGCAGAGGCCGACGCGTTTCTACCAGTAGTTCACAGGGACCAGGTGCGGCACTGACAGCCTTCTGGGGCTCTCAGTTCCGCGTCCAGGTGACTGGACGTGATTACTGATTCACAGTCGTTGTGCTGGACGCAATTCAGAGTGCTGACAAAAATGCGCCCCTTCTGCCATCTTTGTTATAAACTGTGCATACAGGGCATATTGCATCGGTCGGGGGACCTGCTTCCCTCATATACTAGGCTCCACACACCTCTCTTGGTAAGGGCAAACTCTCCATTGGGCATTCCGTCCCTTTGGACTAGTGAACCTTTTCCAAGAGCCCCGTAAGACTCCGTACCCCGTGGACTCCCTCACGGCGGACCGAGCGGGCGGTACCCTTCCGTTGACCCAGATTTAGCTATCCCATTGCATGGTGAGGGTGAGCTTAGTTGTACCCCGAAGTATACATCTTCTGCCCAACTAAGGTCTCACCTGGAGTGACACAATATTCTTCAATCCATTTAAATAATTGTGAAACTCCTTAAAAACAAGTGTTAAGCGTTACAACTTGTCTGAACCACATATTGATTGATTAATCTTCGTTCAACCTTGTTTGCTTATTGCTTTGTTAAAAATGGAGCCATATTATCATGCTGATTTTTATTATGAGGACTATGAGGATAATGTCGCATCCCCGTCTTTCCAGTCCTATGTCGGTCCATCTCACCACCGTGAGGGACAGCCTTCCACTTCTTATGGTAATGTGCGCACACCGTGCACTAACCAATTTGATGTCCCCTCACATATGCCCCCCACCATGATTCCATAGTGCAAACTGTCCTGCATTCACTGGATCAGCTCACTCCTGAACAATTAAATATGATCCAATCTTTAGTTGAGGGTGTGACTCCTTCTCCCTCTCCTTCTCCTTCTCCGTCCCCCAGGCACCCACCTTTGTATATTCCGGCGACTTCGCCACATACCCCTGCACATTCTCCATCACCTCGGCCCCCTGGCCCTTTGCACTCCCGTGTTTCGGTCCGTACGGACCAACCATTGGGAAGGCCCATTAATTCAAGGCCACTCCCATGTACTTCCTCAGTTGCCTAGTGGCAACCCACTCTACTCGAAAACGCTCTTCTCCTAAAATTGAACAATCTAGAGAATCAAATAAACAAGCTTTCAAATTCCAAGGGTGACACCGTTGCCGCCATGCCGGCTCTCCTAAAAATTTATATTCATCCTTCGGAGATGCCGTCGTACCGATTGTACAATGGCATGGGAACCCCTACCTTCATGTCAAGGAATTCCTCTATGAGTCTTCCCGTTGGCAACGTGATCCTGTCACGTTAGCATATTTATTTAGAAAGTCTCTTGACGGCCTTGCGCTCGAATGGTTCTACTCTCTAGAACCAAGTGAGGTAGGAGACTTCCGCTCCCTTCATAAAAAATTCCTTCAGAGATACAAAGACTGTGTCAGCCCCTATCTCTCTATCATGGATCTAGTATCCGAGAAGATGAGGGCCAACGAGGCCTTTGTACAATTTGCTGACCGTTGGAGGTCAATGGCCACTCAATTGCAGTGTGAGCTCTCGGAGTCAGAGCAAATCACAATAATCATTTCAAACTCTACTCCGAGGTTCAGGCACATTCTGGCCATGAACCAGATCACTACAATGGAAGAGCTCTACGAGCGGGGACGTTACATTCAGTCACATCTGATGGACTCTCCAATTGTAGACCTTTTTGATCAAATTAAACTGGGAATGAACGGATCAGTGGACGCCTTCCACCATCCACCTCGCCACCATACAACATCCATCTAATATACACCTCCTCAAACTCCCATTTTCCACAACATGCCGCCACCTAGGCATCCATTGATTCGTCCTCGCCAGACCCAACAACCTCCAAGAGGGCCCTACGATGCCCCTATAAATGAAGAAGCTCCTGCACCTTATGTTGCACCTTCTCCGGCACACGTGCCAGTTCTGTGCCTCCACCACAACAACCACTACCTCCTCCTCAACAGCCTCCACCTCCACCTCCACCAGCCTATCGCTCGGGCCGAGGTTGCCTACATCCAACCCCTCCAGAAAACCACTTGGTGTTATGACGATGAACCTTCCCATGTCATGTTCGTACGCCACTTACCTACACCTCCTACAATACCATCCACTATCACCAAACCCTCCATCATTAAACCAACCATTACACCCACCAGTAAGCCAGTCATTACACCTCCCATACCGCCAGCACCATTGGCAACCGAACCCGAGCAACCCCTTGCTATTATACTCATTACGCCTCTACAGGCCATACAGCCTTCCACTCCATCCGCCTCTACCCCCATCCAACGGAGCAGGCGCAAGTTTTTAAGGAGCAACAAGAAAGTACAGTAGAGGAAGGAATCCCCGGGACCAGGCATGCTTTTAAAAATTCACGATTGCATCCCTCGCATGCTAGTCATTGTCAATATACCGGGTATTTTTATTGAGCGGAAGTCTCCCCCTCCAATCATGGCCGTCGAGAGGCCTCCTAAATTAATGTCAATCATTCCAGTTGCCAGCCAGCGTCGTTTCACGATACTCATAGGGAATCTCCCCCTCCAAGCTCTCATGACCCCTCACACTGTCATTGTGAACCTTCCCACTCTAGTGAAGGGGTCAGCTTCTCAGATTGTGCTCACACACTCCAAAGCCGAATCCTTGGCACAATCTATTATTCAAGGGGTTGTGCCCCCTTCCATATCAGACACCATACAATCTTTAGGCATGGTCTCCTCTTTGTTTCTTCCAACTCTACCAGTGGAGCTCCCCACATTTTCATTAAGCTATATTCCAAGGGAGTTGCCACTACTACTTGAGACTCCGACGGAAGTCAACCCTCCAATCATTGAGAGCTATTCATTTTTCCGGAGAAGAGCAAGACCATCTACCCGCTGGGCACATTTTGTGAGGAAATACCTGAGGGTTAGAACGCCAATTCCCAAGCGGAAGCCCAAACGCCGGGCAAGACGAAGGACCAGGGGGCCTCCTCCATCTTTTCGATTTTCTTTTCAAACATCTTTCGTGCTTCTTGGCACCTTCCCGTGGGTTCTCCACATTCCCTCCCCACAGGAGGCATTTTATTTCCATCTTTTGTATAATCCATACTCCTACACTGGGCATCGTGCCCCTTTTTTGTACTCCATTCCGTGCCCTTCGCGGTACCTTTCCACCTTGTGCCCCACGTGGCACATCTCCTTCTCGTCCCCTACATGGCACATCTCCTTCTAGTGCCCCACGCGGCACATCTCCTTCCAGTGCCCCACGTGGCACCTCCCCATCCTGCGCCCACCGCTGCGCACTTCCATTTTCGGCCCCTCGCGGCCCACTTCTTCCTTTCTCTCCTCCAGCTCATCCGGATTCTCTTCCTCTCTCAGGACACCGCACCTTCCTTCTTCTCCAAACCACTCCCGCCCCGCCGGAGTCTCCGAAATCTTTCCTCTGCTTTCTCCTCTCCATTTTCAATCAGGTCCTCCGACCCGTCTCGCATTGTTTTCGGGGCTTTAGCCCCCATGTGTCTTTTTAATTCCATACAAAAAATGTAAATTCTTGTAGACCTCTGAGTCTCGCCCCAACGAAGGGCATTCGTGCTCCCTTTACCCTACGAATTCTTACTATCATTGCCAAAAAAAAAATCCATAAAAATATGAATATTTCAACATTGTCGTGTCGTCGCAGCGCTCCCGTTGTGAGAATTCCGCGCTAGGATTCCAAAATTCCCTCACGAATCATTAAAATTTGCCCTTATCATGGGCACTCACACACTCCATGGCACCTTAGGCCAATTGCTCCCGGTAGACGCCGTCACCGTCACAGCCACGCCTGAATGGCACAAATGTCTGTTTCTCTCCTCTTTCGGCTGAAGTATAAGTAGTAGAGGTAGTTTGGGTGAAGAAAACTTCTTGAAACACCACGTCATAAGAGGACGTCCTCCAAAATGGGCAAAATCAAAATGACCAATCAAATCAAAGTCAAAATGCATGTCAAGAGTGGTAAAAGTCCTCGCGGAGATCCAAATGGACCCTGTCGTATGCATGCAAAAATGAAAATCAAATCAAGTCAATAGGGCATGGCAAAGAGTGGCAAAGTCCCCTCGGAGATCCAAATGGACCCGGTCGTACGCATGTCCCTACCATCAAGTGGTCATCACTCAAGATTCCAAAATAATTCAAAAGCCCCAGTGCTTAAATGAGACTGAACCTTCTGACGGTTATGCCAAGGGAGGTAGTCAAACCCAACTCTTCAATACCGGTATCAAGCTTTTCTCCAAATCTTCTTCCCTTCTCCCTGCTAGACTTAGTCGCCTTTTCAGGCGTGGCTTTGATAGTGGCATTGTTAACCTAGTGCAATTAGCCCGTAGGCACCACTTAGAATGCACGCCCTACCCTGGGCATTCTTTAATGACACGGGAGGTAACAAGGACCCCTCGCCAGTCAATTTTCATAACTCTAAAGCCGCCATGGCATGGCAATGTTCCAAAACCAACAAAATTTGAATACTTCCAAAACCAACAAAAAATCTAAATATTTTCAAAACCACAAAAAAATCTAAATATTTTCAAAACCACAAAAAATCCAAATATTTTCAAAACCACAAAAAATCTAAATATTTTCAAAACCACAAAAAATCTAAATAATTTCAAAACTAACAAAAAATCCAAATATTTAAAAACACCACAAAAAAATTATTTTTCCAAAATCCATAAAAATTCAAATACTTTCAAAAATCCAAAAAAATCCCCGATGGTATTGCACATGCCAAGCAGGTCCTATATGTGCCTTGCATCAATTCTTCTGATCACCGGTACCTCATCTCTTGCACTCCAAACTCTTTGGCCCAGGATCACTCATCCTCATGGTCTAAAAACAAACAAGTCACTTGAGCTAACGAGTTTGTTTGTTTTTAGACACAAGATTTCTGATCACCGGTACCTCATCTCTTGTCACTTGAGCTACATCTGTTGTTTATTCCATGATGATTTGTTATCTTTACTAACGAGTTTTGAGTGCAGGACTCGAGTTATCTCGTCCGGCGCTACATCAGGCTTCTGCTGCCTTCACCATCCCTATCTGCATCTACTATATGTTATACTTCTAGAGCACACCAAGGACCTTGTGGCTTTGAGGAATCTGGGATTTGAGTTCCCCTTCATCAAAAAAACAATGATTATCCCAGTGGATCTTTAGCCGCATGGATAGGCTCTTACGCTTGGTATGTGAGGATGACGGACCCATGCATAAAATCCCGGTCCTGACTCACCGGCGTGACAATATTATCGTTGGTTATTTTCTATTCCTTTTTAATCTTATTTTCCTTTAGCCCAGCATACATGCATCTTGAAATCATAGTGGAAAACCACTCTTCCAATGCAATTCAAGGGCCATTCGCGCCTCAAATCTAGCAACTTGAAATATTCCATTCCGGGTCGAATACCCTACTCCCTTTGTTTTCGCCACCAGGCAGATTTCCTTGAGATTCCTGTGTTTGGACTTATCCTTTTCCTTTGCTCCTAGAGATCCGCCTGAGGCAGTGGCAGACACCCCCGATGGTGCAACCTAACGGATTGTGTCCTTAGGTACTTCCCATTCGTTGGAAGTTGATCTCTCCCTCTCTCCCAAGACCCACCTGTGGCAGTGGCAAATGCCCCCAATAGTGCAACCTAACGGATTGTGTCCTTAGGTACTTCCCCGATGCTGGAAGTTGGTCTTTTCCTTTGCTTTCTTGTCCTTTTCCTTTGTCCAAGCATTTGTTTCTTTAGGTTTTCTTCCTAGTGGTGACTTCTATAGGTGTTGGTGAAAGACTCTTATCAGGTGGCAGTCACCCAATGATCAAACGCGTGTCTATTTTTTCACCTTGGCATCTACTTTTCAGTCCGCTCCCGCTTCACTCCACTTTACTACGCTTCATTTCTTTCCATTCCATTTCATTACACTTCACTTCGTGTCGCTTCGCTTCGCTTCCCTGCAAAGTAGACGCCAAGGCGTGGCAGCTATAGACACGCGAATTTGGCTCTGCCGCGGGCAAATTTCATGTTGCGCCATAATGCCACAAATGGCCCTCTTTTTGCCTCGCAAGAGTATTTTTCCAATATTTCTGGATCTCACCCTTTCTTTCTCGGTGCTTCCCTATGTGTTTCGGTCGCGCGCGGTTAGGTCGCGGGGGTCCGGAGGCAGCGCCCCGGCGGGGGTCTCCGGGGGCAGCACCCCCAGAAGCTAAATTTAGTTAAGGCACAGCTTCATCGATTCACGTCCGCTACAGTGGATGCCTTTTAAATGCGGCGATCATGGTGGACGCGATTCAAGACCTTAACGCGGCGGCCATGCCGGACGCGTTCATCAGCACGTGCTCTAAACAAAATCGCATCTGGTATGACTGCTGCGATTTAAAGTCAAAAAAGGCTATGGCCCTGGAAGTCGCCGCACTTGAGAGCCTACGCTCGGAAATCACAAGAAAATCCTGAAAACGCATCTGGGTGGCACGACGCAATGTAGAAAGTCAAATCCAAACTGACAGCGCATTTATAAGCCGATTGCCTCGGAACCATGCATACTGTAATCACGTCTGGGCGGCCCGCCGCGATTCAAGTCGTGGCGGCTTGTCCGGACGCGATTCTAAACATAGCCGCAGGCTACAGCCATCATGCTCCTATCACATCGGTTTGACTTTCTTAATCACGGCTTTCTGCCCGGACGCGATTCAATTCATAATTGCGGCTCCCTGTTTGGACGCTATTCAAGAATCTGATGCCTATAAATAGACCCCCGAGGGTCATTTGTTCAGAGGGGGCATTCAGAGCAGCGAAGCCCTGCCGGATTCACGTCCCACCTCCGACTCGCGGGGACCCTCTACTCCGAGCAATCCACGCCTTCCTCCCGCAATGTTTAGAGCCAGTGTCCTCTCCATCGTCCACATACCCCGGAGCGAGGCGGGCGACGTCTTCCTCCTCCTCTTCATCCATTCTGTCCGTACCGGCAACGACGTCATACCATCCATTCTAGGAAGTACCCCCTCCCCTTTCTCCTTTCTCTTCACTTTCATCTCCCCCGGGCCCCATGTGGCCTTTGTACTCCTTTTTTAACACACACACACACACACACACACACACACATGCATTTTACACACACCCACATTCTTTAGGTGTTTAAAAGCCACCACCCGGTAAGTACACCTCCATGTTCTTTTATTTCATTAATTCTTTATTTTTAGGATTTGGTACTACACCTGGCTAATCCCCTTTCTTTACTTTTCTTTGCCTTTTTTTGTCAGGGTAATCAACGAGGAAACGCCCTCTACCGCAGCCAGCCATGTTCGTAGAGGAAGAGAGGATCCACATTCCTCCGCGCAATCTCCCTCCGCTAAAACGGTACATACGCGATCACTTCTTTCATCCGCACCCCTCGTGCGTGCGCCTCCATTCGGCACCCTCGCGTGCCTGGCGATCACAATCTTTTTATTTTATTGTCTTTTTCTCCATCCACTCCATATCACAGACACATACCCACACCACTATTCATTCCCCCCCTCTTTGTGGGCACCGTGAAAGCGTCATCTACAGTGGGGTACTTCATGATGTACTTTTGGGGTTGGCACCCCCTTTTGGCCACATATATATATACATGTGCATCTTGGTCTTCTCTCTTTGTTGTGTCTGAAAGCCGCTTGAACAAACAAGTTAAATGTCTGCTCTGACTCAGCCCCCTGTATATTGGCGGTATTTGGCTTCATGATTTTGTCAAGGGGCTGAGCCCTTATTAAATAAAGCGGAAAATAGAGAGACGACACAATTAAAGTGCAACATGCAAGCAAGCAGATGCTAGCAGAAAAAATTAAAAGAAAAAAAAATGAACACGCACTTAATGCATTCAAGCAAATGAAATTTTTTTCTAATTTTGGGGTATTCAATTTTTTTGGAGTTTTGGCATATGTGATTTTTTTTGGGTTTTGAAAATATTCAATTTTTGGATTTTGGAGTATTCATTTTTTGTATTTTGAAATATTCAATTTTTTTATTTTGAAATATTCAATTTTTTTTGGATTTTGAAATGTTCTATTTTTTTATTCTAAAATATTCTATTTTTTTTAGATTTTGAAATATTCTATAGGAATGAAGGGGCTCCGCTTTAATTTGAAAAACATCGTGCTTGTACCCTTCAATTACTCAGCCTTTATTAAGAGTTCATTAATAATTCTTGAGTGTGTCAGACAGAGGTTGGACGTGCTTAAGTGGTGCCTTCGCCCAAGGTAGCTTTTGGCGACGTCCTATTTAGTTGATCATTGTCTTGCCTCGACCCTAGGACATACTTGGGGAGAGAAGGGAAGAGAATGTTTAAGAAGCCTGCCAACAGCTTTGGGTGACTAGGGAGACACTCATTCCTCTACCCTACACTCAATGGGGTTCGATCTTTTTTGGCTTGTGGGGTTTTTGGCATGCTTACGACCAAGTCCATTTGGATCTCTGTGGGGACTTTGCCACTCTTGACATGCTTTCAGATTTGGTTTTTCCTGGTTTTGGCTCTTTTGCTTCGAATTTGGCATTGATTGTTTTCTTTCCCCTTTATTATGCCTTGACCTTCACCCGCTCAAGCTTTGGATAGATTCAAAGGTCGATCCCTCAGGCTTCCCTTGTCTATTGGTAGATCGAATGGAAAAGAAGCGGGTAATGCCCTAGACTCTTAGTTCGGCATCGACCTTCCTTAGACTCCGTGCCTCTTCCCAAGGGTGGGCGTGTAAGTGTGTGGGTGTCGACACCTCAGACTAACCCACCAAGAGTCAGAAATGAATTTAAAATAATGGTTTCCATTTAGGGGGCCCTATACCATGTGAATCCAACACCTAGCTAGGGGTAGTACTTTTTAAGATGCAGCCCATTCCAAGGATGAGAGAGCTCCTCACCCTCCGCGTTTGCTAACCTATATGCGTTGCCTGGACATGCCTCTTTAACTATGTACAGCCCTTCCCAGTTTGGTTGGAGCTTAGAACGGGGACCACCGGGTTTTACAAAAAATCATTTAAAAACCATTTCACCGACTTTGAATTTTCTCTCAATAACTTTCTTCTGATGAAAATGTGTGAGTCTATTTTGATATGCTCTCGTGTGTTCTGCGGCAACCAGACGCTTCTCATCTATGAGTTCCAGTTGTGCTAGGAGCGATTCACGCCGCTCGTCGATTGACAAGTCCTTGTCTAGCTGGATCCTTAATGAGGGAATGAGAATCTCATATGATAATACAGTTTCCATTCCATAAGTGAGGGTGAACGGTGTCTGCCTCGTGGGGGTACGGATTGAAGTACGGTAGGTCCATAGAGCTTCTACAAGCTTTTCTGGCCAATTCGAGAACTTGTTAGCCTCATAGGTTTTCTTAATGATTTTAATCAAAGTTTTATTTGTGGCCTCTGCCTAGCCGTTGCCTTGCGGATAGTAAGGGGATGAATGATGCAATGCAATCTTATACCTATTGCAGAGGTCGTGCAATTCTTGAGAGATAAATTGTGGCCCATTGTCGGTGATGATGGTACTCAGGATGCCGAACCTGGTGATGATGTTTCTCATGATGAACCTGCAGACGGTTGTTGCCTTGATCTCCGCGTATGCTTCGGCTTCCGCCCACTTGGTGAAGTACTCCATTGCAGTGAGGATGTATGAGTTGGTTTTGTTCTGGGTGTTGGGATCACCAAGGGGACCAATGATGTCGAAAGCCCACATAGCGAAAGGCCATGGGGAGGATATTGGGTGGAGTGTAGAGGAGGGAGAGTGGATTTTGTCGGCGTGCAGTTGGCACTTCACACACCGACGGACAAAGACAGAGCAGTCCTCCTCTAAAGTGGGCTAGTAAAAGCCCTTCCTAAGAATCTTCTTAGCAAGCATCTGATTATTCACATGGCCACCACACACACCCGAATGAGCCTCTTCAACAACTTTCCATACTTCATCATCGTCCAGACATCTGAGTAATACTCTAGTGAGTCCCCTTCTATATAGGGTATTTCCAACCAGGGTGTACTTCTGGGACAGTCTCCTTATGGCTTTCTTTTCATCAGCTGTGGCTTCCTCAGGGTATGTCTGATTCCTGCAATACTTAGCTATCTCATAGTACCACGACTTCTCCTCGTCCTCCAATTCCTCTTCTAGCTCCAATAACATGATCTCAGTTTTGTTTTTTCTTTCTGCCCTCTTCAACAACTCATCCTTAACCCAGAGAAAGGTAGGATCTAGAATGATGGGAACCTGGCGGCATTCAATCTGAATGCTGTCAAAATCCCCGGGATAGTTCATGTTCATGGTTGCACCAATTGTGGCAAGGGCATCAACTAGAAGATTCTGATGGCGAGGGATGTGGACAAAGACAAGTTTGGAGAATAGCATGTCATAAGCTGAGGCAACTTCTTGGTATGGCTTGAGCTTAGGATCACGGGTGTGATATTTGGTGAGCACTTGGCACAGGACTAGTTGACTATCACCTACAATCCACAGATGGGTGACACCGTAGAAATGGGCATACTCAAGACCAGCTAACAAAGCTTCATATTGAGCTATGTTGTTGGTGGCAGGGAAATCCAGCTTATAAGCTCATGGGAAGGTGACCCCCTCAGGTGATAGTAGAGCAATCCCGATACCATTTCCTTGAGAATTCATAGCTCCATCAAAATACAGCATCCACATAGGATTGGATTGGCTAAGGGACATCAATTCCTCATCTGGAAACTTCGAACGAACGGGATCGAATTGTGGGATAGGGTGATCAACGAGATGTTCTGCTATGGCATAGCCTTTGATGGATTTCTGCTAGACATAGGTGGTTTCGAACTGGGAATGAAAGCTCTGCCAACGTGCTAGCCTATCAGTAAGAACAGATTTCTTAAGGAGCAACTTGATAGGATTCATTCGGGCTATGAGATGGACTTCATGAGCAAGAAAGTAGTGCTTCAGTTTCTGCACTACCCATACGAGAGCGGCACATGTCTTCTCCATTGTTGTGTACCTCTGCTCCAGGGGTTGAGAAGTTTAGACAGATAGTATGCTGCCCTTTCCTTGCCTTCTTCATCCACTTGCGCAACGATGGCTCCTACTGAGTCTTCCAGGACAGATACATAGAGAATGAGTGATTTGCCTGGAGTCGACGGCCTCAGGACAGGGGGATTAGCCAAGTACTCTTTGAGTCCGTCAAAATCCGTCTAACACTTCTCGTCCCAACTAAATTTGACTCCCGGCTTAGTGAGGTCATAGAAGGGTCTACACCTCTGCGAATGTTGGGAGATGAACCGACGAATGAATTGCAACCTCCCGATGAGTCCTCGAACTTTCTTCAAATTCTTGGGAGGGGGCATCTCTCTTATTGCCTTTGCCTTATTGGGATCTATCTATATACCCGTCTTGCTCACAATGAACTCTAAAAGTTTACCCGATGAAACACCAAATACACACTTCTTGGGGTTCATTTTCAATTGATATTCTCTTGACCTCTGCAAGACCTTCATTAGAACCTGGGGGTGCTCAGCCATTGTCCTTGATTTCACTACCAAATCATCTATGTACACCTCAATGAAAATGTGAATCATATCATGAAAGATAGCCATCATAGCTCTTTGGTAAGTAGCTCCAGCATTCTTAAGTCCAAAAGGCATGACCACATAGAAATAGGTTCCCCAAGGTGTAGTGAACGAGGTCTTCTTCTGGACTTCCTCAGCCAGCTTGATCTGATTGTACCCTGAGAAGCCATCCATGAAGGAGAGGGTTTCATACCCACTCGTATTATCTATGAGCACGTCGAGGTGAGGCAATGGGAAATCATCCTTAGGACACGCGCGGTTAAGGTCCCAGAAATTAATACAAATTCTGACCCTTCCATCCTTTTTCATGACCGCGACGATGTTTGCCACCCAATTTGGAGCTTGTTGACTGCATCTTTCATTTTCAAAGCCATTTGAGGGTGGAAACGCCTTAACCGCTGCTTAATGGCAATGGACCCCGGCTTAAGGGTAAGACAGTGTTCGAAAAGCACGATGTCCAAGCCTGGCATATCCTCATAGCTCCATGCAAACGTGTCCTTGTACTCTCTGAGAACCTCAATAATCGTCTCCTCCTCTGCTGGTGACAAAATACTACTTATGAGGACGGTCCTTGGGTTTTCCTCAGTTCCCAGGTTGATTTATTTGGTGGTTTCTTCTACGGCAGCTGACGGTTCATCAAACCTCTTCAATCCACTTGCGAATGCGTCAGCCTCGTCCTCAAATTCTTCATCACCTTCCTCGAAAGGGTCATCATCGTCCATAATCTCATAGACTCCAAACCCATCATCAATAAAGCGCACTGACTGCTCATATTCTCTCTCCAGCAATTGCAACGGCTCTTCCATGAACTCTGGAATTGCTAGACATGCCTTACAACTACGGGCCAAATAAGCGAGGAATCACTGTGGAACCCTCCTATCCTTGGATTTCTTCTGAGAGACTGCCCCTAGTTTATTGCTACCCTGACCTAGACTCGCACTACAACTACCAGAATCTACAACATGAGGTTGGGGGGAAGGAAAAGCAGTAAAAGTAGAATCCCGCATGGGGAAAGATGGGGAAGGACTTAAAGCAGTAAAAGAACTTCCCTACGTGGGGGAAGGAGAGGGAGGAGGAAAAGCAGTAAAGGCCCCGTGCGTGGAGGGGAACGAAGGTCCTTGCGTAGAGGGAAACAAGTGGCCGGTCAGAGGACTGGAGAGAAGTGGCCCGTCAATTGGGGCACACTCCGAGACGAGGAAAGAGGTTTCCTCTATTGTGATGACAGTGTCAGCTATTTAGAAAATGGCATTTTTGGTGCCCCCTCAGTGCTTAGCGTGCACAGAGAGAGCAGGCGAGGCGAGATTGCCAACCTGAGCAAGTGAGAAACGAGTGCAGGTTTGAGGGAAGAGGGGTCCGAGCAGGGGGGTTGGAGAGTGATCGTCTGCTCGGGATAATGCACAGCAATGGCCAAGTGGGGTGTCGGTGCGCGAGGAATGCTTAGGAAAATGAAGGAGGGCCATACGGTGGCCTGTAGCTGAGAAAGCGCCATGCCCGGAGAGAAGAAGAGGGTGGGCGCGTTGTCTAGGATGAGAGGGAGATCGGGTGTGTTGCCCGGAGAGGAGAGGGGAATAGGCGCATTGCCTAGAAGGGGAGGAAGATTGGGCATGCTGCCCGGAGAGAAGAGGGGAGTGGGCGCATTGCATGGAGAGAGAGGGAGAGTGGGCGCGTTGCCTAGAGAGAGAGGGAGAGTGGGCGCGTTGCCCGGAGAGAGAAGGAGATTGGGCGTGTTGCCTGAAGGGGAGGTGCCCGCCTTGAGTCTGGTTGTTGCGGGTGATCCTGTGGGAGGTGTGCTTAGCTCAACTTTGTCTGCCTACTGCCTCTTGCTGGTGGCCACTGCGAGCTGCTCGGTGTCTGTTGGTGTAAAAAGTTGGTCCAAGGTGGTGGCGATGTCACCCATATCAAACCACTGGCTCCATTCTGACTCAGACTCGCCTCTCTTGATGTGCTTTAGGGGCCTGGAATTGTCTATAGCTTTGTATGTGCCTAGGGGTGAACAATGAACAGGTTGAATAGTGATTGTGGACGTCTGCTCACTCCCTGGTTGCGCGGACCTCTCTTGAAATGTTCATATAAAGTCCATGTGAGTGGCCGCCCCTGTTGATGATCTGCCTTACCTAGACTGTACCCTAATCCTGCTTTGGGCCTCATCTTGTTGTCCTTTACTGTCTCTGTCCTCCCCTGTAATTGTTCCCTCAGCCCTTTGCCTAGCTGGTACCCCATTTGCAGCAGGATGTGCCAACCCTTTTTAGTGATAATCTTGCTTCTGTTGGCAGCACTAACGGATGAACTAACTGGGCCTTGATAACTGTGTGTCTAGCATGGACATCAGCGGTTTGTTGCTTGGCCAGATGGAAGGGACTGAGTTGTCGGTCATGGCGTCCACTTCCAGAATAGTTGGTTTACTGGCAACCTTGACGACTCACCCCTTGAAAGGAAATTTGAAGCATTGGTGGACAGTACTTAGTGATGGATGGACCCAACCCTACCTTCAAAGTGACCATTCCTTTTGGTGGCCTACTGGTGTTATCGTAGGCCGTAACAGTGATAGCAGAGGGTCGGACTGACTGCAAAGTGACTCCACAGAAATTTAACGTGTCCAAAGACATGACATTGATCGACGCCCCTGAGTCCACCAAGCATTGCGATACGCATTCCCCATTGATGTTGACTGTCAGGCATAGGGCGTACCACTGGGATTCCATAGGTGCTAACTCAGACTCGTGGAACTTGATGGCAGGATGCTGGCTAGTGGGGGTCAAAACTGCGCTGATCTGATTTACTGGCGGGTCTTCATTAACCATTACTTTCTGTAGATAGTGCATGAGGGCCTCTTGGTGCACAAGAGATCTCTTGATCAATTCTAGAATAGATATCCAGTCCGGCATCTTGTCCAGATGCTTAAGCAAATCATATTGAGTCCTCGGAATAGATTCTTCAGTCGAAGCTTCTTCTTCCTGGTGTAGGGGTACCTGTTCTTGCTGCTGGGGAAAGATCCGGTTGAAAATGCGCCCACTCCAGAGCACCATTGTTTCTTCAGAGATATCTCCCATTATTGTTGCCTCGGCCGGTGGAACGAGAGATGGATGGGAGGTGGAAGGCTGGGGATTGAACATTTGGTGCGGCAGTTGGATACTTGCCGCACTCGGGGGTGAAGTGGAGGTATGGAGAAAGGGGGCTTGGTGATTGGGGGTAATAATGGGTGCGACTGGTGGTGTCCGGAGGAGAGGTGGGTTGGATGAAGGTGGTTGCGGGGAAGCGATAGTAGGAGATGGGCGGTTTGGTTGTGGTGGTATGGTGGAGGGGTTGCGTAGAAAGGGGGTTTGTGGGGCAGTGGGTGGTGGCGTTGTGGTGATGGGGGGTTGGCGGATGAGTGGCGGGTTAGATGGCTGGCTAGATGGTGTGGGACGATGGGAGGCGGTGGTAGGGATACGTAGAAAGGAGGGTAACAGTGTAGAAGGGGTAGGTATGCGGATGAAGGGGGGCAAGGTGAAAGAGGATTGGGAGGTAGATGAGGCGGATACTTCCATCGGCCGGTCGGGTGCTCCTTCAGTGTGGGGAGATGTCGTGAGGGCATTTACTTGTTGGTTTGGAGCCTGGTGCTCCGGGAGGGGGTTTTGAACTATGCCCATGTTGGGCTGCTGCTGAGGTGCCTGGGGCTTCTGTCGTTGTTGCTGTTGTTGCTACTGATCCTGCCTGGGAGGCCTCCTCGCCTTCACGTCCGTGATATACTTCCTCATTTCTTCCCAGTCTATACCTCCATTGTCATTCAAATCATAGATATAATCCTTGAAGTGGAAACATGCCTCTAAGGTGTGGCCTGGTCCCGATGAAATGCACAGTAGCTGGAGGTATCGACATTGGGAGGCCATTGTAGCCTTTCCCTTGGCAAGGTTAGTGCATTGGCGGCCATGAGAGCATTGAAAATATCGGTCAAGGTCTTTGGCAGGGGAGGATATTGGGCTCTTCTTGGGCCACGGGGACGTCTAGGCTGTTGGGACTCATAGTTGCCTGGAGGGGGGACTTGGTTGTATTGTGGGGGAGGTACAAGAGCAGGTTATTGTAGTTGGTATTGAGGAGGGGCAGGTTGGCGATATTGAGGCTGTTGTGGCTGGCAATACTGATGTTGTTGGGGTTGCAGATAGTATTGGTTAGTGGGAGGTTGTTGGTACTGGGGCTACTGAGGCTACTGATATTGTGGAAGATGTTGGGGTTGCTGAGGTGGTGTCCTAACCATGGGACGGTTGCTTGGCCTGGACTTGGGCTGTTGTGGCTGTTGGTTTTTAAGGTTGCTGTTAGGACGATAGGTAGAGGTAGTAGGATTGCCCATGGTGCTCACTTGCTCGTTTTGTATGACCCCCTCAATCGTAGGACCGCCAGTAGGGGGAGCACCACTACCTTTCTTAAGTGTCCGGGCCTTCGGCTCAAACATTGCCATAATCGGAGAGTCCTTCAATTGAGTCTGGATGTATCAGGCTCGCTCATATAGCTCCTTCATTATTGTTAACTTATTCATCGCCAAAATATGCCTGAACTGCGGTGTGGCATTCGCCGTAATCATCTTTACTTGCTCTAGCTCAGACAATGGATCCCTTAGTCTTTCAGCCATGGCTCTCCATCTATCAGCATAGTGCATGAAATCCTCATCTGCCTTCATCCTCTCAGCCATCAGATCTGTGATAGATAGTGTAAGACCAACCCGACCCCTGTACCGTTGCAGAAACTTCCTCTGCACCACCTCAAAATCTTCGGCATCTGCGGACTCCAGTGAATTAAACCACTCAAGGGCGGGCACATCTAATGATCGGCGGAATAGGAAAGCAAGGGCACGATTGTCGTTCTACCAGAAAGAGGATTCATACATGAATTCCTTGATATGTATGAATGAATTTCCGGTGCCGTTGTAATAGCGGTAGATCGACAGCTCAGAAGGGAGAAGATGGAAGACTGGCATAGAAGCGAGAGCCAGTTCAAAAGAATCTTTGGGTGCGGACACCCTTTTCAGGTCTTGCTCCAATCGACTTACCTTCACCAGGAGGGCTTGGGTGAGTTGATCGGAGGACGGTTTGGGAGGTACCCCAGAAGAAAGGTGGTGGGGTGCGCTTACCTGGGTAGAATAGTGAAGGGGAAGGGCGCCAGTGGGCACGGAAGTATGGGCTGGGGCCCGAGGGAGATAAGTGGGCCTCGCCGCATTGGGGCTTGGCCGGATATGAGAAGGCCCCCCAGTAGGGCTGTGAGGATGAGAATGAATAACAGAATTAGCCCGCGAGGAGGCAGGAGAGGCTCGACAGTTGGGTCGCGAGCAGGTTCGGTATAGACACCCGTGTTTGGGTGGAGAGTGTGAATGGGTGCGGGGATGAATTTCCCCTTGAGGGCAGCTTGAACCTCCTGGAGTTGGGAGGCTTGAAGATTTTGGAGAAGGTCCACAAGTTGGGACAGATCAATGGAGGTAGAGGCATTTGCAGTGGTATGCCTCAGAGAGAGTTGAGGAAGTTGTGAATCCACCTCATGAACATGCGAGGTGGATAGATCAATGTTGGGTTGGTTGTGGATTTGTGGAAGTTGTTGATTGGAGTCATACACTTCATCGTATGCATCCTCATGATAACCCATGTCTTCGTATTCGGCCATTGAGAGAGATCAGCCTGAACGAAGCTGCATAAAACTTTAACAAACAAGTTTGATCAACAAGCAATTACCAAACAACTACTTAAAGAAATTTGAGAGAAGAAGTTAATAGCTTTTAATCACACACTTGAGGATGCTTACGTCCAGTTAAAATGTTCAATATGATTCAATGTGGGTTTTATTTGAGGTATGTCACTCCAAGTGGGTATGGGCCTAAGTGGGTAGGATGAGAACTTCGGGCCCACTAAGCAACTCCCTCTCACGTAATGGGTACTCTAACTCGGGTCTCCGGGGTGGTACAACTTGCTCGGTCTGCCGTGAGGAAATCCACGGGGTACGGTGACTTACGGAGGTCTCAATGAGGATTCTCTAGCCCAATGAGACGGAATGCCCAATGAGGAGAAAAGTGTGTGGATCCTAGGAACAGGAGGGAAGGAGGTCCCTCGGCTGAAGTATGCCCTGAAATCGATGCAAGATGCAGAATGGCAGAAAATTGAGCTCTCTGTGACAGACTGAATCGCGTCCAGTACAGTGGACGCGCTTCAAGTAAATTGAGTCCGTTCAGTTGGCCGCGGATCTGATAGCTTGCAGAAGCTGTAAGCACCGCGGCGACTCCCTCCGGAGTCTGTCACAAATCGCGGCCGGTATGTCCGCCGCACAACAACACAAATTGCGTCGCCTGTACCCGACGCGTATCAAGGCAGTAATCGAAGACAAAAATCAAAGCAGTAGCCTATGTAGCATGATATCAACCACTCAAATATAATGAAATATCAAGCAAACCCAGGTGATTTCTTCAGGTGAAGGTGAGTAAACAGGGAGAGGAACAAGATGGCGATTTTTTTTAAATCAAATTCTATGAAGAAATGTAGAGAAAACAACACAACTACAACTTGGTAATGGCAATGGGAAATCTCAAATAACACCGCGTGGGTGCGAAAGAAGAGGGGTTGTACCACGTGGGGTACGAAAGGAGGGACACACGTGGGTGTCGAAGGAGGGGCACACGTGGGTGCCGAAGGAAAGGTAATCTGAACTAAAAAGAAAAGAGTCACACCGTGATCGCCAATTTGTAGACGTGTTTTTTTTTTCAAAACATACCCCACAAAGAAATGATTTTAAAAAAAGAGAACTTTTTATGAAAGAAAAATATGCATGGAAGAAAGGGAGAAAAAGGGGGGAAAAGGAAAAATGTGCGTGTGTGCACAGTATGGAGTGTGATCGCCAGACACGCATGGGTGTCGAAGGAAATGGGCAAAGAGAAAGAGGCGGTACCTACCTTCACCTAAAGATCGCAGGAGAGTGGTGTGCGGGTCCTTCTTACTCCTTCCACCGGCCGGCCGGCAAAGAAGATTTAGCTCCAATGAGGTTACCTTGCAAAAAAAAAAAAAACAAACAAGAAAACAAGTGAAATGTTTGATTAGACTTGGAGGTGTAGTAAAAAGCCCAAAGGAAATGAAGTGAAATGCATTAAGGTGGGTGCTAACACACCTTGTGAGGTAGTGTTAAACCCCTAAAAAATGTGGGAAGGGAGTAAATGATGTGTGTGAAAATAGTGTGAGATGAAATGCACTAAGAATAGGATAAATAAAAAAGATAAAAGAAAAGAGAGAAAGGTGATGGGACCCGCAGCTTGGATGGACGAAGTGGATGGAAAGACGCTCCTCCCGCCTCGCTCCAATGCACGTGAGAGAGCGCCAGCTCCAAACTCCAAGAGAGGAAGATGTGGGATGATGTGAGTTGAGGGTGTTCCTCCTTAGCCTCAGAATGTGAGTCTCTGGTACGGCAGGGCTTCGCCATAGTGGTTGGATGATGCTCAAAACAATGGCCTCGGGGGTCTATTTATAGGGAAACAATCCTTAAATCGCGTCCGGTACAGTGGACATCTATCTCATGAATCGCGTCGGCAGTAGCCGTCACGTTTCTAAACCTTTCGATATGCGCCAATTCTTTGCTAAATATCAAAAATGGAAATAATGAATCGCGTCCATCAAAGAGGACGCGTTTTGGAATAGAATCGTTCTTCTAAGGGAAATCGATCTACTTCAGAGGAAGGTTAGAAACGCGTTGTCATAAGCAGACGTAATTCTAATTAGCAACTAAATCTTTCCAAAAACTAATTTTGGAAACTGCCATAATTCGAAAATGGAAACTATTAATTGAGATGGCTATAGTGGACGCAAATCAAAACAGGGTAAGCGCCAGAAAAGGAAGTGTGATACGTGTCGGTTCTACCGCTGCGGATCAAACTCCTTAAAAAGCATCCACTGTGTCAGACGCGAATAAATTAGGTTCAACAAACCCTCTTTAGACCCCTTAGAAAAATTCCTAAAAATCCTAGGAAAAACAAAAAAATAGGAAAATTACTCAAGAGGTTAATTGAGGAGAACCACTTCGAGGCATTGCGGTATAACATGAAATTTACTCGATATGCTACTAAAATGGCATGTCTACACTCTCTAACATGTGAATCCTGACGCAAATGCTTGCCTTTACTGGAGAAAAATGACTATAGATTCTCCAAAAGTAGATTTTGAAAAAGTGGAGAAAAAGTGGAGAAGAGGGGTAATAATGAGGTCTTGGATTTGGAGCCTCAAAAGCTGGTCTTCATGAGCTTTTTGGGTGATTTTGATTTTTGAAAAAGTAAAATCACTTATTTGTATTCCCAAACGGTGCCTTCGACTTTCTAACAGTCGAGTTTGGAACATCGACTCTTCAACAATCGGAGTTTGTAAAGTCAGAGTCTATATTAAAATATAAATAAATATAATAATAAAATGATAAATAATGAAATGTAACCGCTAACTCATTAAATTTTGACCCTTCATTCCCCCATCAACGATTCGTTTCACATTCCTCCACCTTTATTAATACCCTTTTTCCATCCTTCGAAACTTACCCGTTTGAAATCTTTTCCAATTGATAGTGTCGACCTCAACTGGAATTAGAGTCAACCTTTTTCAGCACTTCTCTTCACAAGGCTTACTGGAAGTTGACTAGTGTGGACCTGATTCACACATGGTGTCGACCTTATCTGACTTCTTCTTTTCAACTTTAGACATAAAAGCATTTAGAGTCGACCTGATCTTCAAGTAGTGTCGACCTCACATGAACCTTTGAACATCTGCACAGCTGAGAAACTTATAGGGTGTCGACCTATCCTTTGTATAGAGTCGACCTTATGAACAATACTTAGTTTCTTCATATGATGCAACAAGTTGACTTTGTCTTTATGAATGTTCCTGTAATACAAATATCTTGTGTCAGACATGTATGACTTTTTTAATTGATTTTTGACATCATCAAAACCAGGGATACAACAATCTCCCCCTTTTTGATGAATGCAACCATTGATCATACAAGTTTGGACTGTTAAAAAAAAATCATGTACAAAAGTATCAGCCCACTCAAGCCATTCAACCATTCACACAAGTACACACAGGAACATTTCACACAAACATACTTTGATCATTTCATTACTACATAAGAGTGATTACATTAACCATATCCAACTACAAGCAAAAACATAACATCAAACAAACATCTATAACATCAACCAAACATCTATGACTGTTCTCCCCCTTTGACATAATCAAAAAGAGGGAATCACTGTGGAGGAGGAGGTGTCTTCGTACCACTAAACTATGTATATCAGTTAATGGAGGATGGGAGGTGATCAGGGTCCTCGTAATCTGCTAATGGAGTAGATCATGCATAACAACATATGTATATCAGTTAATGTGCATCCATTCTGACATTTTGTACAGAATGGTTCTATTAAACTCCAGACATTCTGAGGAAGTCGACACTGACCATAATTCACATTTTTTGTACTATCATGCGCAACTTTTAAAAAGAATTGACAAGTGAAACTAATTATGGAAACTGATATATGTTATTTACTTGACTCAAATATGTTTTCCATGATTGGAACGCTCTTTTATGTCATTTTCTAGATACGATGATTAGAATTCCACATGCCATGGTCAATTTGAATATAGTGATTGTCTAACCCCAGGAACACATTTTTCAAACTTCATTCAATTCTTATTTTGTGTACTCTCATGTGTAGCATGTTTCAGTCAACTAGTCCACTTACCACTCCCCTATGGGGTATTTTTTTATTTTAGACCCAGTGCTATGTACAGTGCGGTTGTTTTATTTCTATGGATTGGTGGGAGGGAACAGTTGAAAAATATGTTAGGAGTTCATAGAAAAGAATCCAAAATTCTTCATAACCATTGTGCTATACTAACAAATGTGTTCACATTCATTGTAGGTGATTGACAATGGCATATGACAGTTCTTCCTCAGCTAACGTACCACCTTTCCGATGTCCATCCGGATTTGGGTGGTGTCATAAAAGAACAAGTCACACTATTAAAAATCCTGAACGCCTATACTATAAGTGTAAGGTAATGGTACATGATGTATTCGCTTATGTACTATAAGAGTAAGGTATGGCATATGATGTATTCCATTTGTGTGTAGAATGAATCATGCAACTTCTTCATGTGGTGTGATGATTTCATGGCTGCTGGTGTAGACACCTGATTCGGGCCTACAAGTCGAACCACATTTCTTGTTATCTTAATGAGCCCTAAGTTGGTCACTCACCTTGAGCCCATCATTAGCCTTGCTTTGAGCCCATTAAAAGCCAAATTTTCATGATATCTCATCCATTATCCCTTTAAAAGAGTCCATGTGCCTTAAGTCCTCATTATTCTCCCATATGATTGGCCAAATTTTGAGAATATTCGATGTTCATTAACAGGACGGGTCGGGGTGCCGCGTTAGCCTTGTCGCACCCCCCATGGGCGTCGCGACAGCCCATGCATATCCATGCACGTGGCTTTATAGTCGCGACCTATGTGGCCGTCGCATTAATCCCTGTCGCGCCCCTACGACGCGTCACGACTATAGCCACGGCAACAGCCTCTGCAACCACCTCCTATTTATCCTCTCATGGCCTTTATCTTTATCCCCATGCAACCTCCCAACCCCCTGGCCGCGATTTGAGGTTGTGGGTCATCTTGGGGGATCCCTAAGGACTCTTCCCACAAATTTCCTTCAGATATATCTTTTCATTTTGAGGATTATCTCCCATGGACGGGATTTTCTCTCTCCTATCATATATAAGCAAGGCCTCTCCTTCTGAGAGAGAAGAGCCCAATTTTGCCATGAAGTGCTGCCGAATTTTCTCCAGGACAGACACTTAGCCCGTAGCTCTCCCTTTCCCTCACATTTCCTCACATTCTCTTCATCAAGCTATGCTCATTTCTTCATCCATGGAGCTTGGTGCGTGAGGAGGGCGACTTCCAGTTCGTCCACAGCTTCTCCAACACCCAAGGACGCCATACAACGCCAAGGAGTCGCCCCATTTGGGGCTCCTTCTTCCCTTCCTTCCTCATTTCCCATTCATGCATATTTGCTTTTTTTTAGATAGGAGCATTTCTTATTCCTTCCCATGTTTTCCTGCTACCCAAGGGGTTTAAAAACCACCCCAGGTCTGTTACCTCCATGCTCTCACCTTTCTTTCATTTTTGTATAGATACTACACCTAATATGTTCTAACAGGGTGTATTTGTTTGTTTTCATTCTTTTGGTAGGCACCCAAGCAACATCTAACGAGGAGCTCTTGTTCTCTGGCTGGCCGGAGGATGGGAAGAAGGTCCAGCCACATTTCTCCCGCACTGCAGAGAACGCAGCAGGATAGGGCATCGCGACAAGCGTAACGCGCCCTGTTAGGGTACCGCAACATCAGTATTATCGCGATGGGCAGACCCATCGTGACAAAGGTTTTTTTTTTTTTTTGGCAGAAGCGGTCCTCAGGTAAAATAAGGCTAGGAGAGTGCACCCACCCCCAGAGGGGGAGAATGTTCCCACTCCACCAGTAGTTACATGGGCCGAGATATTATATGAATGAGAAGAAAGGAAATACACAAGCGGGGCAATCCCCTACAAGGACAGGCTAGCCAAGCTGAACATAAGGCAGGCCAGTTTTATCAAGAGTGGCTGAACCCCTACAAGCCAGGGGCAGCGAAGAGAAAGTAGTAAATGTCTTGTTGACGTGGTTTGAAGTAGCATATGAAGCAAGGGCATCCGCCACCTTGTTGGCTTCCCGGAAAACATGGCAGCAACTAGTCTGAAGGGAGCGCAAGGTGTCATATGCTGGGCGCCACCATCTAGCACAATCCCAAGAAGGTGATGAATTGTTGGTGAAGGACTGGACAAGTAAAGCAGAATCAGAGTAGATCTGGTTGATGCTGAGACCAAACTCATTAGCTAACATTAGACCATCATGAAGAGCTCTCACTTCAGCTTGGAGACTGTTTCCGAAACCATAATGAAAAGCAAAGGCCAGACATATATTACCATTGGAGTCTCTAATACACCCGCCGCCACCACTAAGACCAGGATTCCCTTTTGAAGCACCATCAACGTTGAGACAAAGGCCATTGACTGGAGGAATCCACCGAACCAGTTTGATCTTAATACTTTTGACAAAAGGCTTATATCCGAGAGACAACAACACACTGAGCTGATTATCAGATGGAGCGGTTTTGAACACAGGCTGGTGGATAGCATGAGAGATCTGGAGGGAGATTTGGTCAATAATGGTCTTAATGGGAGTGAATTTTCTGTCATAACGCTGCTTGCATCTTTCCTTCCAGATCTCCCAAGTAATGAGGAGCATACCATATAAGGCGACAAAACCAAAAGGAGACCGAAGATTAGATCCCTGAAAGACTCTCCAGCACCAAGAGGTGAAGTGTTCATTGTTACTGTTTGGCGGATGCAAGATCGGAGAAAACCAATGCCATAAAGCAGCAGCGATGTCACTGTTAATGAACAGATGATCAATATCTTCACAGTGACCAGTCCTACAGAAAGAACATCTGGAAGGGAGATAAACACCATGATCAGAAATTCTGGAATCAACCGGGATCACCCTGTGGATGACTTTCCAGCAAAACATAGAAGCTTTCCGAAGGAAGAGGCGGTGCCAAATCTTTGCCAAAGCAGGTCTCTGAATGCCCCGAGGGCGCAGGATGTCATAGGCCGATCTGGTATTGAAAAGACCATCAGCGGAGTGGGTCCAGATGCAAGTATCCTGGTCTTCCGAAAGATGAATACTGGTCAGCTTTTGCATATGAGGAACCAGCAACCAGGCAGGCTGAGAGCGATTTTGCAACATCTCCTTGACTGAGACATGAGGGGAATCATCCAGGTCAGCAAGCATGAAACGAAGAGGAGAGCTCCCCATCCAAAGATCATGAAAGAAATCCAACGAGTCGCCTCTTCCCAAGATCCATCTGGAGCTATCAACAATAGTACCTTTAGCAATAACGAAAACATTCTTCGGGAGACCATAAGTAGGATGTGAGAGCAGACGGGCATAATGAGCCCAGATAGAAGAACCATGATAGATGTTCCAAAGATGCTTAGTGGCCATGGATAACTGGACATGCCATAAGCTTCGGATACCGAGACCCCCTTCAGTAATGGGACGCTGAACATCCTTCCAGGGTAGCCAGTGGTGCCTTTTGATCCCATCAAGACCACTCCAGAAGAAAGAGGCACAGGCTTTGTCCAACATTCTAATGACACCTTTAGGGAGAACCAGAGCAGAAGCAGTATAGATGGGGATAGAAGACAACACCGAATTGATAAGGGTGACTCTCCTGGCCTGGGACAAGAACTTAGACTTCCAAGTATTGAGCTTTTTGTTGATCTTCTCGAACAGATACTTGAAATCTGAATTCTTAAGCCTACCTTCTTTCAGCGGAATACCTAGGTAAGTTAAGGACTTATGTTGCTGCTCGAAACCAGTGATAGCTTTGATGCTAGAAGCAAGAGAAGTAGGAGCTTTCTTGGATATAATAAAATGGCTTTTGCGGCTATTAGTCAGCTGACCCGAAGACATCTCATAAGATTTAATGAACTGAAGTAGTCTTTTAACATTGTTGGCATGACCATTAGTGAAGATGAGGGTGTCATCCGCATACAAGAGATGAGATATAGGAGGACAAATGCGAGGTCCTGCAAAAGGCTTTATTGAGTCGGATGATAAAAGCTGATGCAGGCCTCTGCTGAGGACCTCTTCCATGATAATGAAGAGCGTCGGAGCTAAAGGATCGCCTTGCCGTAAACCCCTGGAGGACTTGAAGTAACCAGCTTGATGACCATTAACCAGAACCGAAAACCAGCAGTTAGAGATCAACAGAAGCCAAAGTGACGCAGAACAGTGAAAAGAAACTCCCATTCAACCCGGTCATAAGCCTTCATCATGTCTAGTTTGAAGATAACATTATGGCCCCTAACTTTCCGACTGAGATTTTTAAAAAGGTTTCTAGAGAGGGAAATATTGTCAGTAATCGACCGACCTTTGACGAAGGCACCTTGCTCTTCAGAGATAATATCAGGGAGGATATCAGTGAGACGGCTGCAAAGAATCTTAGAGATGATTTTATGGCAGAAATTACACAAGCTTATGGGCCGGAAATCTGCAAAAGAGCTGGGGTTTCCCACCTTGGGGATGAGGGCAATGACAGTGGAAATAATGCCACGAGGCAGAGGGAACCCATTAAAAAACCTTTCACAGCTTCATAGACATCATGGGCGATAGTATCCCAGCAGGAGGTGTAGAAAATACCAGAGAATCCATCAGGTCCAGGGGCGCCATTTCCATTCATAGACCAGGCAGCGTTTTTCACCTCTTCAAGAGAAGGGGGGAGCAGATCTGTTCGTTCTGAGCAGCAGAGATTGAGGTAGGAATAACCTCCTACAAACTATTATCAATCACATAATCACCTGAAGAAAGGAGACTTTCAAAGTTACGAGCAGCAGCATCTCTCATTACTGCCTGATCGTCACACCAATTATTGGAGCCATCAATCTTGAGTCTGGATATGTAATTACGGCGTCTGTTACTTTGGACAATTGCATGGAAAAATTTAGTATTCTTGTCCCCATCATCCAGCCACTGGAGACGAGCTTTTTGAGACCAGAACATTTCATCACAATGCTGGGCATACTTCAGGTGAGCATTAGCACGGTTCAAGGATTCTCTATTGTAAATCGTAGGAGAGGAATCAAATGAAACTTCAGCAACAGAAACTTCCTCATAAGCAGCTTGTAAGTTATCATTGATGTTGCCAAAGACATCCGCGTTCCAAGATTTCAGAGCAGATTTCAACTTTTTTAATTTGATCTAGAGCTTAACCAAGGGGTTAGGGTGCCAGCAGGTGGAATCCTTCCAGGTTGTAGCGACCATAGAATGGAAGCTATCGTGCAGAGTCCACATGGACTGAAAAGTGAATCTCGCAGGAGGCTTAGAGATGTTCCGAACAGTAACAAGGAGGGGAGCATGATCAGAAGGCCCCCTGGATAAATGGGACACCGAAAACTCTGGAAGATGATCATTCCAATCAGCAGAGAATAAAAATCTGTCCAATCTTGCCTTTATTACAGTAGGACCCACTCTATTATTGGACTAAGTAAAAGGAGAACCAGAATAGCCAGCGTCAACCAGAGAAGTAGCAGAAATAAAAGCGTTGAAATCAATCATGGATGAGATACTTGAGAGACCACCACCAATTTTTTCTGAAGGCTGCGAGATACAATTGAAGTCGCCACCCATTATCCAAGGCTTAGAGATCTGGGAGGCAAAGTGCAACAGATCTTGAAACATGCTCTGACGCTCCCCTTGGCTACAAGAAGCATAGACAAAAGTGATATAGCAGATAATCTCTTCACCATCTTTATTAGCCAGAGTAATATATTGGGATGAAGTGCAGACAACTTCTAAGTGGATAATGTCCTACCAAAAGACCCATATCTTCGAAAGATCACCATCATTACCAACTACGTCATGCATTTTGATAGATTTGCACAGGTGATCAGCATGACTAAAAGGAATCATAGGTTCAGATATAGAAAAAATCAAAGGACGATGCTTCCTGCAAAGCAAACGGAGATGTCGCCTTGTGGCTGGGTTAGCGACACCCCTAATATTCCAGAATATGGAGCTGCAATTCATGATGAACGGTAGCCAGATTTGGACCCATTGGCCTTAGCCTTTGATCTGGTTCGAACACCCCCCGGGGGTTGAAGTCTACCATCCATAGATATTTCAACCGCAGGCATTAAAAAGTTATCAATGTCAGCCCGATCAGCAACAATACTTTGGATAATAACTCCTTGAGAGAACTTTTCTTTAGGAACAGTATCTGGGCTTCGTCTGGGAGGGGGTATAGAGTTCTCCTTAGAGAAGGAACTTCCAGGTGGATAGTCATCAAGGGATTTGGATGGGCTTCTTGTCATAACATGATCAGAGGGGAGAGCTATAATCTGGGGGACGTCGAAAGAGGTACCTTCATCGGCGCATTTATTGCCATGCAACGGGCCATGCAAGGTAGAGGCGACCACGTGAACAATATATGGTTCTTCGTGCACGCCCAAGACTTCAGTGATTTGAGGGGGCTCCTGGGGCACATCTTCATGGGCCATGGGTAAGGCGTCTTCCTCCTCAGAGGCAAGCTTGTGGAATTTGTTGGAGGTGTCCAGAGTAGGCGGAACCGGGATCTTATTTTTTCTCTTCCAGATTTTGTTGGCAGGCACGATCTCAGCAGCAGGGATCTGATTCCTCATATGTTCTTCCTCATCGGCATGGGGCTTCTTATTCTTCTTGTGGCAATCATTGATAGAGTGACCCAGCTTCCGGCAAAACGAACAGAGCGATGGTAGGCGATGGTAGTTGACAGGTTGCCAGAATCCATCATTATCACATCCGATCCAAATCCTCTCTGGCCTAGGATTTTTGATATCCATCTCAACGCAGACCAAAGCCTCATAGGTCTGAGTAAGGGCGGCAGTAGCATCATGAATGTGAAGAACATGTCCCAGATTTCCAGCGATAGATCGAAGATAATCCTCATAGTAAAAATTAACCAGAAGAAGGGGGAGACCGATCCAAACCGGGATGTTGGTGGGGTCTGCTTCAAAGTCGAATAAGGGTTCCCATCGGAAAAACCGGAATAGAAGACCCTTGATGTAGAGACTTCTCCTCAGAATAACCTTCATAAAGTCTTCCTTATCTTCAAACCTGAATAGAAGATGTCGCTGATGCAAAGTGCTAACTATGAAGTCGTGTTTCAGATCGAGACGTTGGGATAGGCAGGACATTACTTCAGGGATAGAGCATCGTCCATAAGAGCATCTGGCTATGATCGCCATCTCCAGAGGCTTCAGCGAAAGGGACATCTCTTCCTTAGAGAAGAAGGTTGCAGGTTCTCCATGGTCGGTGAAGGCGGCAGGCTTTACACCGATCTTGATAGCAGGCTGAGGCTTGGATGTAGATATTATCTGTGCATAGGAAAGTCGATTGGCAGGGGCAGGAACAGATGGAGAAGCTGCCATGGGAAAGCTACCGCCGGCCCCAGGGGGCGGCGGCTGCAGAGAACCCAGGGTCGCCACAGAGCTTCTCTCTCTAACTTTCTCTCTCTAGGTCAATAAAAAATATATGAGTCAGATCCCCATTCTCTCTCTTTTTCCTAGCACAGTTAGTCTACGTAGTTCTTATCCATGGCAACGTGTTAGGTGGCGATCATATCCTCCATGTTTCCATGCCCCTTAGTTAATTTTAAAATGTATTTCGAGGGGTGCACAACCCCGTGATTACAGCTGGGACTTCATGCAAATCACTCTGTCAATGCAACGAAGAAGTTATGCAGAAGTTGGTCCAAGAGAATGAAAAGTTAAGGAAGAGGCTGCATCAACTTGAACTTTAACTTGAGAAGAAGACTGGGATAGCTGCGACTCTTGGGCGTGTGATCTCTACATTGACAACTGAAGAAAATGATGGTTGAAGGACGTTTCAACTCCAAGTTATTGTATACATCTTGTTTTTGGATTGTATAAAAGTCCAGCATGATGGTTTCATTTCGTTGCTTTATGATTGTAAACAATATTTTGCCTGGCATCATAGCCACCTGAGGTAGTCGACAATTTTTATTTACCATGTTTATGTATAACAACGTACATGTCTCCCATATTTAACATGTAGTTTGTGCTTTATCCCCCTACTCATTCCCGTAGTCTGCACTTTATTTACCACGTAATGCTCATTCCCTGCTTTTACTAATTTTTATTGATTAAATGGGAGCGGAGCAAGTCTATGTATGTGTATATCAAAGGGACTTCATGTCTCTGTGTGTGTATATATCAAACTGCTGCATTTTATCACCCATAAAGTCTCTCTGATGTAAAGGGGCATCCCTCCTAATGAAGGTACTTGGCAATGACTTCCAGTATAAAAGAGGTGTGTGTGTGTATATCAAACTGCTGCATTTACAGACTTGTCATGTTAATAAGTAGTAGCAGCATACATGGAAACTGTGAAAAATACTGAGTTATAGAAGTAGCTACAGAACAATACTCAAAATTATTTCAGCTTAGTATCCAGTATGTCACGTCCTAATAAAAAGACTATTCATCGGAAGTGACAGAAAACAGGGACAAAAGGTATGATTAATAGTAATCATTCATTGCACAATATGCGGAAGTCTTATTACACAAGTACACCTCATAACAACTAAGAGAGGAGTAGATCAAAGCAAACTCTTTCTAGTACATCTTGTTTCATACTACTAAAAGAAAATAGTAAAAAGTTGTAATGGCTTGACACGATAGTCAACTCAGCACTCATGCCCATAGACTTCACCCCCATCTGAGTTACCTGAAATGGGCAGGAAATAGTGAGCTAACTAGCCCAGTAGAATTCAAATCCATAATTCAGGAGTGTACACATGATAACCAAGACAAGGATAGATCAGACATCAAAGGGACAGTACTAGATTTCAGAATAGTAACTTGATACAGTGACAGTAAAACTCAGGTCATGCTCAGGTATATAGCTCAAGAATTGGTTCATATATCAGTTACACAGTACAGGAATTATGATGACCATAATCAGCAGTAAATGATGCAATGCCAAACATCCCGTTGTCCGATATCATTCCCGTACGGCCCGTAATGAATTCAGGTGCTCCTCCCAGGACTGGACCAATCTTATTTGCATAGGCATATCAGTCAAGTGGGGTCCAAGGACCCAATAAATGTCATCATCATCAGTTAATCATATCTCACATGGTGTTCACGCATTTGAACTCTCAGGACATCAGGTTATATGAACTTAGTTACCGAATAAATGAGAATGGACTCAACGGAGTACCATTCGTAGTTGACAACTTTAAGAATAATTCAAGGGAGGTTAAGATACACAATGTGGGTAAACGTTGCTGTAGTATGACAGTAAATACCAAGGTAAATAAGTGGGTAACATGCTAGGCTTTTAGGATGAACTTTTAGCAAGGATTCATACATGAAAGAGTGCTGAAATTCGGATCAGAACTGTAGCTGTCGACAGCCAGGAAGGGGCTGTCGACAGATAGAAGCAGACATAGCAAGATTTTTGCTGGTTCTGAGGGTATCTATCGACAGCTATAGGCTGGCTGTCGGCAGCTAGCAACAGTCCCAGTTAATTGGAGTTCTGGGAGACTTGGGCCTGTCGACAGCTATGGGCTGACTGTCGATAGATAGCAGCAGTCCTTCTAGAAATGACTTTAAGTCCATCTTAAACAATCTAATTATAGAACTTATGGTCCAAGGCATGATTTATATCAAATAGAAGAATCTAATTGTAATCTCCACAGTTGCTCTAATTGCTAAACAAGCAAGATTAAACTTGATGTTACAATCCATACTTGTCTAGCTAGGAACTAAGCTTGACGTAGTGCTGGAAGTATTGCCATGATAACCATGGTTTGTTGGAAATATTCCTACAAGATGAACACTACAACTCAAGGTATTTAAGGTTCCAAATCAAGATTTGAGGTACAACATCTTAATGGAAAGTAATCACACAGTTCTAAAGATATGGTGACTTCTAGCAAGACTCTATAACATATACAAAGATCAAAGGTGGAAGAAGAATATAGGAATCAATTTCTAAAATAGAACAAGGTTGTTTCTCTCCCAACAAGAATAATTCTATTATGACTGTAAGGAAAACAAAAGAATCACAGGTATAGCAACTTATCCGTTCATCAAGAATTCCTTATCATGTGTGGAGGACAGAACCGAATCAGTGGGAGATGAATCCTACCTTAATAAGAAGGTGAACTTCCACGTGATCTTGATGAAAGAGCCTAACCCAGTAAAAGAAAACTCCTTCCCAAAATAGATAACTTGCTAGCAATGGCAGTAGCTTCAACAGCAAGTTGACTTCAAGGTAAAAGTAGCTATAGTTGCAGCAAGAGAAGAGACCAAAGTAGTTGCAGAAGCCAAGAACTCCAGTAGCTCCCCCAGCAGCTCTTCTAGAAGCAAGAAGTAGGGAAGACAAGAACAGGGGCAAGTACAAAGGGTGTAGAAAGGTGTGTGCGAAGGGAGGGGAGTGGCTTTTATAGCCAAGCCAAGTTCCCATGCAAGGGGACACATCCACGCACAGGTGTAACAGTAAAACCCATTGGGTTTTTACTGCTTACACTTGGTTCATGCTTCCGTTCACCCTTTTACACCTCAACCCTCAACGTGTAAGAGGTTTAACCCACCATGACATGAGCTTACATCACCCAAGATACGTCATCCTGTAAAATCCCAGAAATAGTTTACGTAATTGAGCCATAAATCAACTGACCCAATAATCCTTATGCAAATGTATCCAAATGATATCCATTTATGCTGAAATTTTAGCCATAGGCTAATGTAATGATTTTACAAATTAAGGTGATTTTAGTTTAATTTTTAGAATTTATTTTACACTAGGTGAAAAATCACCCGGAAAATAGTTGCGTCAGCTTAATCTCGAAATCCGCTTGCCCACAAATCCGGATATTTATATTTCTGATATCTCCACATTTTTTTTGGAAATTATGGTGTTCTCAGATTTTGTTTTCGTTACAGTTTTTCAGTGTCGCCCTGCGGGAGCGCGCACGTCCGAGTACAACACTAGGGTAATGTTCACTAATGCTAAACATTCCCAAATATCAATTATTTCATTCTAAGAATAATGGCTAAGTCTAATAACCTTATTTTTCATGTTTTACAACAAATAACGATTTTCTGGGTGTTACAACTCTCCCCCACTAAAAGAAATTTAGTCCTCCAAATTTAATACATAAGTGTATAATTACTTACCTGGAAATAATTTTGGGTACTTGACCTTGATGGCATCTTCCAATTCCCATGATGCTTCTCCACTAAATTTTTAGTATAGGAACTTCCTTGTTCCGAAGTTGCTTGATTTTTCGGTCGAGGATCTGTACTGGTCTTTCTTCATATGCCAAATTTCCTTGTACATCCAGATCTTGGTATCCAATAATGTGTTCCGGATCATATACATACTTTCTTAACATTGACACATGAAAGATATCATGTACATTGGACAATTGTGGTGGAAGTGCCAGTTGGTATGTCATTTCACCAACTCTCTTCAATATTTCAAAGGGTCCAATGTATCTTGGACTCAACTTTCCCTTGATTCCGAATCTTTTGATTCCTCTTCGGGGTGACACTTTAAGAAATACATGTTCCCCTTGCTGAAATTCTAACTCTCTTCTACGTCGATCGGCATAACTTTTCTGTCAGTCTTGAGCAGCTTTCATCCGATCTTGTACTAACTTGATGACTTCTGTTGTCTCTTGGATCATTTCAGGTCCAAGAATATGTGTTTCTTTTAGTTCTACCCAACATAATGGTGATCTACATTGCCGACCATACAAAGCTTAAAATGGTGTCATTTGAATAGTAAACTGGTAGCTATTGTTATATGTAAATATCATAATTGCTAGGTGAGTGTTCCAGTCATTTCCGAACTCTAACACGCAAGCACGGCACATATCCTCAATAATTTGATTCACCAGTTCAGTCTGTCCATCAGTTTGAGGGTGAAACGCGGTACTAAATTTTAATTTAGTTCCCAATGCATCCTGCAACTCTCTCCAGAAATGCGAAGTAAATCTTGCATCTCTGTCAGAAACTATGTTCTTTGGGATTCCATGCAAACGCACAATTTCTTTCATATATAGTGCTGCCAAAATATTAACAGACTATCTTGTCTTTATTGCTAAGAAATAAGCCGATTTGGTAAGTCTGTCAATGATTACCCATATAGCATCAAATCCACTTCGGGTTTTGGGTAATCCGACAATAAAATCCATACCGATACTGTCCCATTTCCATTTCGGTATCTCAAGTGGTTTTAGTTTTCCTGCAGGTTTCTGGTGTTCTGCCTTAACTTTCTGACATGTCAAACATTTAGCTATAAAGTCAACGATGTCTTTCTTCATGTTGCACCACCAGAAATGCTTCTTTAAGTCTTGATACATCTTAACAGCTCCTGGATGAATAGTATAATATGATCGATGAGCTTCTTCCAAAATCTGCTTCTTGATTTCGGGATCGTCCGGTATACACAATCTATCCCAGAATCAAAGATTCCCATGAACATCTTCATTAAAATCAAGTTTAGAAACCACTTTTTTCTCTGATTTCTGCCAACATAGGGTCATTGTCATGTTGCTCTTTAATTTGCTTCAACAAATCTAACTGTACTATCAAGTTATTAATTACAACCCTTTCTTCTTCAGTTTCAACTTTTAAGCTCAAGGTGGAAAATTCCTCCAACAATTTCCATTCCCTTACTTGCAACCGAAATATCCTGGCTATAGGATTTCTGCTGAGTGCGTCAGCCACAATGTTTCCTTTTCCTGGATGGTATTCAATCTTGAAATCATAGTCTTTGATATATTCCATCCATCTTCTTTGTCTCATGTTCAGTTCTTTTTGTGAAAACAAATACTTGAGACTCTTGTGATCGGAGTACACTATAAATTGATTATCGTATAGGTAGTGTCTCCAAAGCTTAAGAGTAAAGACCACAGTGGCCAATTCTAAATCATGTACTGTGTAGTTCTTCTCATGAGTCTTCAACTATCTCGATGCATAGGCAATAACTCTTCTATCTTGCATCAATACACATCCCAGTCCAATGTTGGAAGCATCAGTATAAACCCCAAATATTTTTCCTTCTACTAGTAAAGCTAAAATTGGTGCAGATGATAGACATTCTTTTAATAATTAGAATGCTTCCTCACAATTCTCATTCCATAAAAATGCAGTCCCTTTTCTAGTCAACTGTGTAAGAGGTGAGGCAATTCTAGAAAAATCCTTGACAAATCTCCGGTAGTAACTGGCCATGGCCAGAAAACTTCTTACTTCAGTGAGATTCTTAGGTTGCTCCCATTTCTGTATAGTTTCGATCTTTGACGAATCTACTGATAGACCTTCTTTAGAAATAATGTGTCCTAAGAACATCACTTCCTTCAACCAAAATTCACACTTGCTAAACTTTACATATAACTTATTGTCCCGTAATAATTGCAAAGTGATCCGTAGATGAGTTTCATGCTCCTCCATACTTTTGGAGTAGATCAGTATATCATCAATGAATACAACTACAAATTGATCTAAATAAGACTGGAACACAACATTCATCAGACGCATAAATGCAGCTGGTGCATTTGTTAATCCAAACGACATCACCACAAATTCATAATGTCCATATCTTGTTCGAAAAGCTGTTTTATGAATATCTGATTCTTGAATTCCAAGCTGATGATATCCGGACCTTAAATCGATCTTGGAGAAATACTGAGCTCCAGACAATTGATCAAATAAATCATCGATTCTTGGAAGTGGGTACCTATTCTTTATAGTCAATTGATTTAACTGTCGATAATCTATGCATAATCGCATAGATCCATCCTTCTTTTTAACAAACAGTACCGGAGCACCCCAAGGTGAGGTACTAGGCCTAATGAATCCCTTCTCTATCAATTCCAACAATTGCCTTCTTTAGTTCTTTCAGTTCTTCTATTGACATTCTGTAGGGTGTTCTAGAAATTAGCGTAGCTCCTGGTACCAACTCAATTAAAAAATTCACCTCTCTAATGGGTGGTACACCAGGTAGCTCTTCAAAGAAAACATCAAGAAATTCTCTTACTACCGGAATATCTTCCAATCTAGTAGTGTTCTGATTTAATAGGGTCACAGAAGCCAAATACCCTTGACAACCCTTCTGTACTACCTTACAAGCCTTAACTGCTGAAATTATCGGTATTCTCCTGGTGTGGGGTTTATCAAAGGTCATGGAATAAATTTCCTCTCCTAAGAAAGTCACTTGTCTCAATTGGCAATCTAAGTTTGCATGGTATTTAGATAGCCAATCAACCCCAAGGATTACATCATAATCCCACGTTTCTAAACATATCAAATCACCAGGTAAATCATGTCCTTGAATTATGATTGGGCTAGCAGGGTCATATTCTTTAAGCTTTTTACCCTCACTCAAAGGAGTTGCAAGTTCAAGTTGTGTGGGTAATGGAACTGATTTTACTTCCAAGGATTTAGCAAACTCATAGCTAACAAAAGAGTGCATAGCTCCGGAATCAAACAACACATACGTAGGTTTTGAGTGTACTAGCAATGTACCTTCAATTAATCCGCCTTCTTGCAAGGATTCAGGTTCCACATCCTGAATGGCTTGCAGTCTACCTTGCCTCACTCGGAGGTTCTGATTTGTTGGTGCTGTCCTAGGCATCGAACAATTTGGAATTCGCTGTTGAGTGCTTCCACAATGGAGACATGCACCCAACCGGTGCCAGTAGTTCTCAGCCTGATGCCCGCTGAGATGACAATGTTTACAAACATTCTTACTTCCACCCAGAGCTTTTCCTGCCTTCTTAATGGTCTGTTGAACCTTCGGGGCATTTCCTGACTCATACTTCCTCTTTCGGTTCGAAGATCCTTCTCCAGATTTCCCTATAATCTTGTCCACCACATCATTCGCAGCTTCCAGTGCCAAGGCTCTCTTAACCATTTCTGAATAAGTAGTGATTAGATGAGGAGTTAACTGTATGATAAAATTGGGACGTAGTCCATTCATAAACCTCTTATCCTTTAACTTCTCCGTGGCTATAAGATGTGGGGCATATTTTGACAATCGGGAAAATTGAGCCTCATACTCCGATACCGTCATCCTTAGTTGTTTTAAACTGGCAAATTCATTTGCTTTCTTCTCCTGAACCACCTCGGAGAAATATTGATCATTGAATAGTTCCACAAACTCTTCCCAACTAACTTGATTTGAATCCTCCAGGGTAGCTTCTACAATTTCCCACCAAGTACGGGCATCCCGATCTAACTGAAATGTAGTCAGACGAACATTTTCTTCTTCCGTACACTTAATCATTTTGAATATCCTTTCAATATCTTTTAGCCAATTCTCACCTTCGTCAGGATCAGTACTGCCTGGGAATCTCGGAGGATCCAGGCTTCGAAAATCCTTGAATAAGCTTGTCCCATTGTGGTTACTATTTCTGGCTACTGTCTTCATCACCCGAGTCAAGTCATGCATTGAACTTTCCATTTTCTTCCAGTTGGTATCACCACCATCCATGACTAAATCGAAAAGAATCTAAAACATCCAATAATACATACATTAATTTCACAAGCATCCCAATCATACATTCATCACATACACCATTCAAATTCACAGAACACACTATCTCTATTAAGGAGTTAAATATTTACATGGTAGTACATTTCCATGTATCCACAACTAAAATATCACAGCCTTCTCCTTCGAAGTTTGCCATAACTACAAACTCCAACCTCCACTAGCCTCTCACTCCACATACACATGGGAGTTATATATATAAAATCAACTTTCCAACAAAAAGAGAGGTTTACAAAAGACAAGTTGCCTAGGTCCCTATCTAGCCTTGGGTCAGATCTATAACAGACTCTACAGATGGTTGTTGTTGCTCCCTTCCAACTCCGTGGTACAGCTCCCTCGCCGCATCCATCAATGCCTCCCAATAACCTTCAAACTGATGGAGCAACATATCATGCCCCAGCTTCAAGTTGTCCAAATGATTCATCACTTGGGCCATCATGTCCAGGGAAGCACCAGGATTGCCGGCAAAGAATGCACCCGCGGTCAGGTTAAGCACTTCTTCCTTGATTTGTACATGAGCTTCTCGTTGGGCTTGGGCATATAACTCTATATCCTGTCGTAGCATTTCCATGGCTGCTACCAACCTCTCTTGGGCATTCATATCCATTCTGAAATAGTTAACAAGTTAAGCATTTACATGGTTATAAAAATCATGCTAACTAATCCTATGATTCTACCCCAACTCATCGGTCATCCCTAGGTTTATCGAACTAAGGCTCTGATACCAAATTATCTGTCACGTCCTAATAAAAAGGCTATTTATCAGAAGTGATAGAAAACAGGCACAAAAGGTATGATTAATAGTAATCATTCATAGCACAATATGCGGAAGTCTTATTACACAAGTACTCCTCATAACAACTAAGAGAGGAGTAGAATAAAACAAACTCTTTCCAGTACATCTTGTTTCATACTACTAAAAGAAAATAGTAAAAAGTTGTAATGGCTTGACACAACTGTCAACTCAGCACTCATGCCCTTAGACTTCACCCCCATCTAAGTTACCTGAAATGGGTAGGAAATAGTGAGCTAACTAGCCCAGTAGAATTCAAATCCATAATTCAGAAGTGTACACATGATAACCAAGACAAGGATAGATCAGACATCAAAGAGACAGTACTAGATTTCAGAACAGTAACTTGATACAGTGACAGTAAAACTCAGGTCATGCTCAGGTATATAGCTCAAGAATTGGTTCATATACCAGTTACACAGTACAGGAATTATGATGACCATAATCAGTAGTAAATGTTGCAATGCCAAACATCTCGTTGTCCGATATCATTCTTGTGCGGCCCGTAATGAATTCAGGTGCTCCTCCCAGGACTGGGCCAGCCCTATTTGCACAGTCATATCAGTCAAGTGGGGTCCAAGGACCCAAGAAATGTCATCATCATCAGTTAATCATATCTCACATGGTGTTCAAGCATTTGAACTCTCAGGACATCAGGTTATATGAACTTAGTTACCGAATACATGAGAATGGACTCAACGGAGTACCATTCGTAGTTGACAACTTTAAGAATAATTCAAGGGAGGTTAAGATACACAATGTGGGTAACTTTGCTGTAGTATGACAGTAAATACCAAGGTAAATAAGTGGGTAACTTGCTAGCCTTTTAGGATGAACTTTTAGCAAGGATTCATACATGAAAGAGTGCTGAAATTCGGATCAGGACTGTAGCTGTCCACAGCCAGGAAGGGGTTGTCGACAAATAGAAGCAGACAGAGCAAGGTTTTTTCTCGTTTTGAGGGTATCTGTCGATAGCTATATGCTGGCTGTCAACAGCTAGCAACAGTCCCAATTAATTGGAGTTCTGGGAGACTTGGGCCTGTCGACAGCTATGGGCTAGCTGTCGACAGATAGCAGCAGTCCTTCTAGAAATGACTTTAAGTCCATCTTAAACACTCTAATTATAGAACTTATGATCCAAGGCATGATTTATATCAAATAGAAGTATCTAATTGTAATCTCCACAGTTGCTCTAATTGCTAAACAAGCAAGATTAAACTTGATGTTACAATCCATACTTGTCTAGTTAGGAACTAAGCTTGACGTAGTGTTGGAAGTATTGCCATGATAACCATGGTTTGTTGGAAATATTCCTACAAGATGAACACTACAACTCAAGGTATTTAAGGTTCCAAATCAAGATTTGAGGTACAACATCTTAATGGAAAGTAATCACACTGTTCTGAAGATATGGTGACTTCTAGCAAGACTCTATAACATATACAAAGATCAAAGGTGGAAGAAGAAGATAGGAATCAATTTCTAAAATAGAACAAGGTTGTTTCTCTCCCAACAAGAATAATTCTATCATGACTGGAAGGAAAACAAAAGAATCACAGGTACAACAACTTATCCGTTCATCAAGAATTCCTTATCATGTGTGGAGGACAGAACCGAATCAGTGGGAGATGAATCCTACCTTGCTAAGCAAGTGAACTTCCACGTGATCTTGATGAAAGAGCCTAACCCAGTAAAATAAAACTTCTTTGAAAAATAGATAACTTGCTAGCAACGGCAGTAGCTTCAACAGCAAGTTGACTTCAAGGTAAAAGTAGCTATAGTTGCAGCAAGAGCAGAGACCGAAGTAGTTGCAGAAGCCAGGAACTCCAGTAGCTCCCCCAGCAGCACTTCTAGTAGCAAGAAGTAGGGAAGACAAGAACAGGGGCAAGTACAAAGGGTGTAGAAAGGTGTGTGCGAAGGGAGGAGAGTGGCTTTTATAGCCAAGCCAAGTTCCCATGCAAGGGGACACGTCCATGCACAGGTGTAACAGTAAAACCCATTGGGTTTTTACTGCTTACACCTGGTTCATGCTTCCTTTCACCCCTTTACACCTCAACCCTCAACGTGTAAGAGATTTAACCCACCATGACATGAGCTTACATCACCCAAGATACGTCATCCTGTAAAATCCCAGAAATAGTTTTCGTAATTGAGCCATAAATCAACTGACCCAATAATCCTTATGCAAGTGTATCCAAATGATATCCATTTGTGCTGAAATTTCATCCATATGCTAATGTAATGATTTTACAAATTATGGTGATTTTAGTTTAATTTTTAGAATTTATTTTATACTAGGTGAAAAATCACCCGAAAAATAGTTGCGTCGGCTTAATCTCAAATCTGCTTGCCCACAAATCCGGATATTTACATTTCTGATATCTCACATTTTTATGGAAATTATGGTGTTCTCGAATTTCATTTTCGTTACAGTTTTTCAGTGTCGCCTTGTGGGAGCGCACACGTTCGAGTACAACACTGGGGTAATGTTCACTAATGCTAAACATTCCCAAATATCAATTATTTCATTCTAAGAATAATGGCTAAGTCTAATAACCTTATTGTTCATGTTTTACAACAAATAACGATTTTCGGGGTGTTACACAGTCAATCCCAACAATTGTCTTAAAGATTTCAAACATTTGGTAATCGATATTTTTTTTTTTTCGTATCGATTAGTAGACTTTCACTTCTCTCAAGCATTCATAGAAGTTTTCATTCGTACAAATCAATAGACTTTGTGTGAAAATCCATATCATTATTCAACAAAGGTATTACAAATGTTTGTTCCTGCGAAAACAAAGTCCTTACAAATTTCATAACATAAATATTAGATATTGCGAAAGAGGAGCAAGCAAAATGACGAACGCCCATTCCTCTTGTCAACAACTCAGAAATTTGAAGATGACATCCTGTGAAACAACATGATAGTAAATATTGATCAGTGGCCATCCTTTGTACATGTCAAAAACACAATCAAAACAATGACCAAAGAAACTCACATGACAAGTCCTTAAATGCAGCAATTTCATCTCGAATCCGGTCTCGAATGATGGTCATGTCAACAGAGTCTATCATGTGACTTCCATGTACCTCGGCATCACCATTTGTGTTTTCATTGCCACCCATTCCTTCAAATGTGTCCTCATCCTCAAACTCTCTGTATGCTGAATCTCTCATTTCCTGCTCAATGAGGAAGTTATGTATAGTCATACATGCGACTACAATCTTCACTTGCTTACTGAATGAATATGGTGGCATATAATTCAAAATTGCCCACCGACGCTTCAACAAGCCAAATGTTCTTTCTATAACATTCCATAGTGATGAATGAAGCTGATTAAAGTGCTCATTCTTCCCTTTTGCACCGAAACGTCGAAATGTCGGAATATGATATCTTGTGTTGGGATGGACAGCACTGCTGCACAGACCAGCGACTACTCTCTCACACTACCCACTCGTAGATACCAGAGAGAGATAGAAGGAGGTAGGAGGAAGAACACAGGAACACCAGATTTTACGTGGTTCGGAGGCAAGAAGCCTTCCTACGTCCACGGCCACAGCAGCTTTCAATGCTTCTTCTCCAAGAAAAGATACACGCTATGTCACATACAAAGAGGACAAAACCCCCCTTTATATACTAGGAGGAAAGGGCGCCACAATCGAGTCACATAAGGGCAAAAGGGTCCTGTCTCTGAATCGCCTCAGAACGACATTCGACTGCATGAGTCGAATCCTCCATATTTGACATTCGACTACGTGAGTCGAATCATTCAATCGACTGCTTCAATTTCGCTGACATTCGACTACGTGAGTCGAATCATTCAATCTGGCATTCGACTACGTGAGTCGAATCATTCAATCGACTGCTTCAATTTCTGACTTCGGCTGTGGCAGTCGAATGCTGAACCCGCCTGCAACACTTAGTCAAAATTTAGCTTCCGGGGGCGCTGCCCCTGGAGACCCCCGCAAGGGGCGCTGCCCCCTTGACCCCCGCGACCTGACCCCTTATGGAGATCTGCTTCAGAGTTCGGGCTCCACATTCTAACAATCTTGTATTCCTGTATGGTCCTAGAAAACCAGTCCAATTCGGATAACCGGCATCAACAACATAATATTTTCCTGCAAAAAACAAATGCTTATTAAAAAGGTATAGCATTGAGGAACTAAGAAATTGCGTACAATATTCATGACTGATCAACTAACCAATAGGAGGAACTGGAAAATTGTTTCCAGCTTCACACATGGCGACACAGAGGACCTTGGAGTCATGTGCAGTGCCTTCCCAACCAGCAGCAACAAACGTAAATCTCATATCAAAATCGCAAACACCGAGAACATTTTGGGTGCACGTCTTGGCATCTCTACCACTTCGAATGCTAGTTGTCGTTCTCTGGGAACACGTGCACTTACATGGGTTCCATCCAATGCGCCCACACAATCTTTGAAGTAGGGCCAATATTTTCCTCCTCCATAATGTTGCACATGGTCAGGCGCAATATGTAATGACTACTTAGGTCGTATCATATCGGTAGCCTAGACACAAAAAGCTTTGAGAACGATATTAAAATAACGACTTATTGTTTCCCCAGAATGATGGAACTTATCTTGCATGTTACAATTCCGTTCGTTGTGTGCTATGGTCTGGAGGAAAATTCGCATATGCTCTTCAACTGTCACGTTTCGTGGACTCCTTAAGAAGCCTCTCACTCTGAATGTGGCACATAATTGTTTAATATATTTGGGTACATCCGACATGTACTGTAGCAGGGTTTCCAATGGTCGTTCAACATTTTTTGAACAATAGTGTTTCCACGGCATGGCTCATCATACACAGGTTGTTTACCGATGAATTTCCTCCAGTAAAGATAAAGGGATGATAACATTAGTACAAGTAGGACATCTATCAACATTTCTTCATCCTCCAAAACATCGATCTAAACAGAGGTTATTCATGACGAAAATTAGTATCCCATCAGATAATTGCCATGTGGGCATAAATGTCACAAAACATCGAATGACATTACTACATGACTGTCAATATTGTACAACAAAAGTGTCATGATATGCATGCTTGACAGAGTGTGAATGAACATGCCAAAAGTATAATGCATCGCCCTGGTGTGATATAAGAGTTTGTTTGGGGTTGCATATCACCCTATATACTAATATGTACAAGGCAGCACCTAAAGTTGGATAGCAAAATTTTACACAACTTGCATACTCCACTTTTGACAATGGAGTATTTCAATCATGGTTCATCTTGGGTAGTTCACTCGCCAGCCATAAACCACGGCTCTTTGTAGTCTTTAAAGTGACAAACAACCTCCTATTGTCAGCATCTCGCATCAACCTAATAGCATCCAACCAGTCCGCGGAGTCCCTCTCTACAAGTGGAATATTTTCAAGCATATCTAGCACCACCTCAATAGAATATGGATCCTCTTTTGCACTACTATTTCTAGCTAGCATGGTTCGAGCCTTGAGAGCTTCACACACTCCTTCCATGGCCAACTCTATCTTATCCCCTATGGATAGCTTTCTTCTCTTCTTTTGCATGGAAGTGCCACCTACATCAACGGATTTCCTCTTCCTATCAGTTGATTGATCCTGGCTTTCCTCCCTGCCATTTCTTTCAAGAGGTGTGTAACATCGCGCATTTTTCGGATCTTCGTGGATCCTCGGTTTAGCGTATGAGGTGGTCACACCTTGACCAGTACGACTTATGTTGTGTGTTTCTTATTGGATCCTTACCGGAGTTGGTTATGGATCTGTGTTGGTGTTTAGTGCGCTGGACATCAACAGTGGGTTGGCGTCCAGGTTTGTGACGTCTACTGTGTGTTGGCGGCAATGGTGTTGCCGTTAACATGTTCTTGGCATCCATCGATGTGGACGTCTACCGTTAAACTTGGCGGCGAGCAATGTGGACGCCTAGTTGTGACGGTTTGGTTAGCGGCGCAGAGGTTGACGTTAACCTGAGGCGCCTGTGTTTTTAGGGGCAACCCGAGCCTTCTTCTTTCCCCACCTTCTCGCCTCCTTTTCCCCCACCTGTACCCTTGTGCCTCTTCACTAGTTCCGGCGGTCGACGGGAGCACGTGGGAAGGCCGTGATGCGCGCAGCAGCGGCAGATCAGGCAGGGAATGACGGATTAGAGGGCGGTATTCGCAGGAAGCTCCTGAGGGTTCGGTGCAAATCGATGTTCTATCGGGGTTTATATGTGTTTCTGAGGTAGGGACGTAAACCCTTTAGCTTCTCTTGTGTATTATTCCATGCCTGTTGTGTGTAATTTGCGTAGAATCGTGATTTTGGGGAGGTTTTCCTTTCTATCGGGTTTTAGGGTGATTTGTCCGATCCATGCATTGGATCGTGTTTTTCCGACATTACGGTGGTGTGTGGTGGTGAGAGGAAGTGTTCCCTCTTCATCACGTCGCGGTTTTGAGGGCTAGATTGCTCTCAGGGGATGTGGTTTGTGGCTGGTTCAGCTGCTGGGAGCTGAAGAAGTCAACGTCAAGGGATGTTGTCGTTCAGTTCTTCAGGGAAGAGATAAACGGCGTGATCGTTTGCCGTTAAACTCTTTAGGGAAGATCTTGACGGCAAGGTTGGTTGTCGTTAGGTTCTTCAGGTAAAATATTAATGGTAATCGATGTTGCCGTTAGTCCCTCGTTAGCGGCGGTTGATATTGCCATCTACCCGCTGGTGAGTTCCCAACAAGCTATGTTTCCTTTTTCCGCGATTTATGGTGTTGGACGTGTGGTGCACCCTGTTGGTGTATTATACACGTGGTGTCTACGTGGTTTGGGTGTTGTGCATGTGGTTTGTGTGTGCATGGCACATTATACGTTATTGTGTTAGTTGTATTCCAAAAATTGTGGTGAGTTTGTGGTGTTATGGCAGTGAGGTTCTTGTGTGAGCCTAGCCAAGAATTGGAAGTGTTTTTATGATTCGGATGACATGCATGTGTAACCATGACTAGAGGTCGATATTATGATTATTATAATGTGATTTATGTGGTTATATTGTAATACTTGGGCAGTGAAGGTCCACACCGACCTAGCCCTGGTCTGTTGTTGTCCTTCGAAGAATATTATACTGATTTATGTGTTAGGTGGTGTGTGTGCTGCCACGGACGTCACGAGGTGGCCGATGTTAGGCTATAGTGTTATTATTAATATGGTTCATATATGTGTTTGTGTAGGCTAGCTTGTAGGTCACGAGTGACCAGGACAAGCTACTCCTCACACGTGTATCGTGATTTGTAATAAATGTGTAAGTGTTGTGGTTTGTGTATTACCGAGTGTGGTGGTCCGGCGCCTATTCTGGAATGCCTCTCTAGTCGGGTACCCCAGGTTCTTTGTGAGCCAGGCACGTGTGTTTATTGTGCTCGGGGTTTGTCCCGGTACAGTGTGGTACCGTCGAGGTTTGTGTCGTCTTCATGGACACCCTCACTCCTGTGTTTGAGTTGTACGTCCGGCTGAGGGAAAGACGACAGTAGGGCAGTGGCTTGTGTTTGTGGGTGTGCAGTCGCTTGTAGCGCGCTCGTAGTTGGGGGTACGGACACCAGTAGTCGACACTGGTCCCCAGCTAGTCCTGTTTTCTAGTGCCTCACTTTAGGGTGCTCCGGCCAGAGACCCTAGAGGTGCCAAGCATGGACCTGCAGCTGTGTGTCTGCTGGTGTGGTGTTGGTTGGTCTCCACAGTTGTTTGACTTGTTCTCGTGGAGCGGCAGTTGGACCTTTCGTCCGTGACTGCGAGACTGAGAGGTTGTTCTTGTGTTGTGTTGTCCGGGTTGGATACTGGCCTGATCAGCCAGTAGTCTGTTCCCGTGTGGTGGCGTCGTTCCTTTCCAACTCGAACTTTGCTACTTGTCATGGTTCGTGAGTTTGTGACTCATAGTCGAGGTTTGACTCGTTCGAGGTGTGCCCTGGTGTTGGCACAGTTGTGACTACGGTTGTGGTTTGTGGTGTGCCCGAGTGGTGGCATAGTTTTGGTTATGATTGGTGAGTGTTGACTCACCAAATGTGGTTTAGCTCGCTATGGTGTGCCCTATTACGGCACTGGTTTACTTGTGGTTTCCGTGCTGATACCTTGTGGTAATAGGTACCTGTACCCTGTGTGGGTAATGGTTTGTGATGGTACGTCGTGTACCAGTCTGCTCTGGTATTGATGTGGAACTGTGTTTCGTGGAGGTCGTGAGGTGTGACCTTCCACTCAATGTGCTTTACCTTTCTCGAGTAAGTTATCGTATATGGTTTTCATGTGTGATGGATTGTCCCGCTGTAGTCGATCATGTTACTTGGTGTGTGTGTTTTCCGACATATTGTGATTTGAGGTATAAAGGACCAGCTTTTGGTTAGCAGTCCCGTTACCCACGTATTTGAGATTTGCCTGTGAAGCTTATATCCTAGGCAGTGGTTTGCTTGTGCGGCTTATAGCTTAAATGATTGGTTGTGACTGTGGTTTGCCTATGAGGCTTGAGGCTTAGGCGTTACTGTTGTTAAGTGGACTAGTGGTGTGGAGCTAGTCCTATTGTTCTCTCTTACTTTCCGAGGTTGTGAATAGTTAATGTGTTTATATTTAATTGTAGTATTAGATACAATTGTTGTGAGCATGAAATGGCTTGGTTATATGTGTGACCAGTGAGACCCATTGAGGTTGAGGTCTCTTCTGTTTAGTTGTTGTGGTCCTTGGGTGGTCCCTACTGAGCCTGTGACTTGTTGAGGCTCACTCCCCTACAGTTCTTTTCAGGGCTTGCCGAGTGTTTGGCCTGCAATGGCGTTGTGTCAGACTTGTACCACCAGCAGTTAGTATTGTGTGAGCTTGTGCTCCCTTAGGGTATGCCCCAGGTAGTTGTACTTTTAATTGGACATGTAATAATGTAATGGGACAGTTGTAAATTTTTATATGCATGCATGAGCACATGTACTTTCTTGTGTCTTATACTGTGTAGTGTTGGGTTCATATTCTGGAAACTAAGTGAATTCACACTCTAAGTGATAAATGAAAGTCAAACAATGTTTTTAATGATGAATGAGTTGAATTGAGGTTTCATACATGTCAATTAAGATGATACAATATTTGGTTATCTATGTCTACATTATACCTAACTATACATGTTTTATCATGCAGGTACAAATGCATATAACCAAGCCTTCTCAAATCATGAGAAAATGATCACAATCACAGAGTATACATGTACCTGTCGACAGACCCAAAGGCATATGTCGACAGATGCCGCAGTTGTGATCAGACTGAAGAGTACTGAGAGCACCTGTCGACAGATTCTCAGAGACCTGTCGACAGATGTCGCAGACAGAAATACCAGAGTTCTGTGTTTTGGCAAAACTGTCTCTGCCTGTCGACAGATGGATATCGCCTGTCGACAGATGCCACAGACCAGAGCAACCTGAAGTCTGTCTGTTGCAAATCTGTTGCAATCTGTCGACAGATACTCAGAACCTGTCGACAGATGCAGAGGATCTTCAAATACGGAAACCTTCCTTCATATCCAAGATTGTGTTTTCAAGTCCCACGACTCTCCACATGAAAACACAACTATATAAGCATCCTTTTGAAGAGAATCTCGTACAGAAGCAGCCACAACCAAAAACCCTAAAGCCAAGTCCAAGAGAAAAGAAGTTGCTGCTGCTCTGCTTCAAGTCTGCAGTGCAGAGACCGAAAGATCAGTTGATCCTGCAGTACTGAAGATAGATCGTCGTGGATTCAACCTTCTCCATCAGTCCAGAGCACTCAAGTCGAAGTTTGAACTCCATCCAGGCGTTCTCAGAAGAGTTCCACATTAGGATTTATTCCTACGCTCTGAACTCTTCCTGTTTCATAATTCTCATCAACTGTGTGTGTGTTTGTGTGATTCAAGCGTCTCTTGTGCTTGAGATCACGTGTGTGTGTTGTTCTGATCGTGGGTGCACATCAGAAAACACGTGTGTGTGTGAGTTGTAGTCACTGAACTCGCTCATAAGCAGTTTACTCTGTGTGTGTGTGTGTGCCGTGGACGTAGGATACACTGTTGTGTACTCCGAACCACGTAAATCTGCGTGTCTCGTGGTTTGATCATTTCTACGATAGATGTTTGATAGACACGTTGCATATTCACACACTAGATAGGTTTCTACATCATCTACACATAGTTTAGATCTTGATACTGTCTTGATAATCTATGCTTTAAGAAAAAGAACGTGATAATAGTTTTTAAGAGGCAGTAATCTATTCAACCCCCCTTCTAGATTACCATATTGGGAATTCCGCAACCCTTCATGTAGTTGTCTTTTATATTCTTACTGGACAGTTGTGTGAGCTATCCCTTGCGAGACTTCGGTCCGTTCGCGGGAGGCGGATCTGGATATGGAGCCTTAAAGGGCATAAATACCCCGGTCTGTCACAAGGTGACCCTGTGCCAATGGACCCATCAACAGATATGGGCTCATCCTCCATACTCGCTTCAACATACTCATCGACATTTTGTTGATCGTCCGGCGGAATTACACCAGAGGATGGGATGTACATATTCTCTCCCAACGCCGCACCCTCCCAGAATAAAGCATCCAAGTCACCTTCATGTGCCAATGGTGCTTGTGCAAACTTCTCTGCTCCAGCCCAAGTTCTACATCATATTAAAAAAGTTTCCAATGTATCAGTTCATGGTTAAACTTTACAATTTCATGAGAGATTGTTCAATATGAGATGATTACCTTTCCAAAGTTTTCCCACCAATCAGGAGTCTACGAGTACGTTTTCCTAACTGCATCCCATCCTATTCCAATTTGCTTTCCTAGGGCTTTCCATATCTGCCAATCTCTTCTTGTTGAATCCCAATGGTTCTTAAGTTGGCTCCTCACATAATGTGTCCCGGTTTGCCTAAAGAACTCCCTCTCGAGGTTCTCATACCCTACCTTGTTAAGGGTATTTCTGGGTTTGTTACCCGCTATTTTCTGATGTAGACATAACCTGGCAAAAATAGCATGCTTCTGCTCATTCCAAATAGCTTTTTCTGAATGCACAGGTCGTTTGCCCATCCTTCCCTTACGTTGCACCTTCTCGTATACTCTACCATATCCTATGTCATCTAACATCTGAAAAGAGTCGAAAAATATGCGAATGTTAGACATACTTTCGAAACACATTCAAAATTTAACAATTAGGAGTAGGTATTAACTTCCTGGTACATCATGTGGTTTTTTACCCACACCAAACACTCCATTGTCAAAAGTGCTATACTAGTTTTCTTTAATTGCTACTGTTTAAGGAATTTGTGAAACATGCCAATGGGTCAATTAAGAAGTTGTAAGACCCAGCCCTCCTGGGCCCTTTGGCCCTGTCCTCAAGGTCGCGGCAGGCTCCCTGGTCGCAACATGGTCGCGCTGGCGACACACCTGGCCATCGTGACATGGTAGCGACCGGGGTGGCCGTCGCGTTCTTGTCGCGGTGTCTGGAGGCGTCGCGACTTCATTTCTGACAGACATGACCGCTGTCCCATCTATCAGAACGGTCGTGTCGAGTGGCATGTGCGTACAGCGTTGACGTGACCTGGTCAACTGTCACATTTACTTTTCTCGATCTTCGAGGTTTGACTGCTTTTGGGGTCGCGCCAGGGGTGGCCGTCGCGATAGGGTCACGACGCCTAGGGGCGTCGCGATAATGGTGTTGTCGCGTCGGGCCGACCCATCGCATTTTGGGGGCCGTCGGTTTAAAACTGAAGGCGTGCCCCATTCTCCGCCTCTCGCCTTCTCTGTTCTCTGTCTTCCCTCTTCTCCCCCTCTCGAGCTCCCTTGCATTTTCGCTCCCGTTCTTTGTGCTCGTGGTGCTCATGCTGAGGTGGTGGTGTCCCGTTCGTGCAGGGGACGTGGTCGTGGTGCTTGAAGCGAGGAGGTGGTCATTCCTACGTGAAGGCCTCAACGGGTCGACTCTTCTTTTGGAGGTAGGGACCCTTGAGCCTCTCACCCTAAGCATTCTCCCCTCCTTCTAGAGATGGTGTTTGCTCGTGGTTCGGGGTTGTGGGAGTGTGAGGATCATGCTCGTGCTTGAGTGAGATTTCCATCGAGCGTAGATTCTCGTGAATCCATGTTTGTGGGGTTTTAAGGGTGGTTGAGTGATTTACAGCTTTCATACATGTTGCACATGCTCCCCTCCCCCTTGTGGAAATGTGTGTATCATTTTTTTGGGGTGGTTCCCGGGAAGGTTGCTCTGGAACCCCCCTCGGCTGAAGACGCGACCACTATAGAGGTCGTGATCTTGTCGCGACAGCCAGGCTGGTTGTGACATGATCGCGCCGCTCTTGGGCATCGCAACATGATCGGGTCGGCTAGGGCCGCCGCGACATTGTCGCGACAGGGTAGGGCGTCGCGACGCCCAATGCATCACGACTACAGCCGTGAGACAGGTTATGGTCTTGCGAAGTACCATGTTTTGTGGAGTCTTCATCATTTCTACTTTTACTGTACCCGTGGCACCTGTGCTAGTTCCCTAGTATGGTCCTACACTAGTCGTCGCCCGATGCTCGGCACTTGAGGGCTTGTCCCGTAGAGAGGTTATTACTGTTGCCTGGGACCCCCATCCTCGGGAGCCTGTTGAGGGAGTACTCTGGGCTACGAGTGTGCTCGAGTTGGCAGCCGAGTAGGCGGACTCTGGAGAAGAGGGGAAAATGTTGGTTAGGACAGCGGCGTTGAGTCGTTTACAGAGCTCACGTAGTTGGTCTGGGACGCCAAGGTCATTTTGAGGAGTTCTTCCCGGTGCAGTCCAGCTAGTCCTTTCTCACTTCCTCACTCCTTGTGGCCCCGGAACCACTTAGAGAGGCCAGGCGTGGGACTATAGTCTGGCCAGACTACGGTGGTTACTATTGTGCTACTTCGTGTCCCGCCTCACTCTGACGAGACGTGGAGGTTTGGACCTGGGTTGAGGATAAGACGTCGGTGGATGCACTTGACCGGTTGACTAGTGGTAGTATTTTCCGTAGCTAGTGTTCTTTGTCCAGGCGGGGTCCTTCCTTTTCCATGTTTGCTAGCCGTGTGGTGGTCACGACGAACAGTCGTACGGAGTTTCCGACCGGGTTGTACTTCTGTATCGTTGCTAGTTAGTAGCTTTGCTTCCGCACATTCTTTCATAGGTAGAAGATATAACTGTTGTTATTTATTTGATTATATATACTCGTCTGCCAGTTACAGCCAGTAGGAGATTGGTAGTCCCTACTGAGCTTCAGTTGTGAAGCTCATCCCTTTCTTTCCTAGGTGAGACTTCTCAACAGCGGTAAGGCGCGTGCCAGGCAGATGAGACGGGGCGGTAGTGGAGGTCCCCGTAGCTAGCAGTGGTTCCCCCTCTTAGTATACGTCACCCTCGGGGTATGCCCCTAAGGGACTTGTTATCCCCTACCTTTACTTGTACTAGCATGCGTGTGTTGGGACTGTACTTAGAGCGGTACGCAGCGGTCTCGCTCTCTTTTCTATTTCCACGCGTGCGCTTCTAGTTTAGAAGTTGATGTTTACTTCCGTTACATATCCTGTTAGATTTATATTATAGCCCTTCTGGGTCTCCGGATCTGTGGGCGACGACCGCGAAAATCGGGTCCTCAGCGTGGGCCGAGTTCTCGGGGTCGTTACAGAAGTTTCTACAGAACATCATATTACCTAAAATGAGTGTCATTCTTCATGGACTGTTCTGTATGAACAAGGGGGTGCATGTACATTCTAGCGCATGAACAAGGGGGTGCATCTACACTGATAATTTATGAGAAGATATGAAGTACAGAAGAAGAAAGCCACAGAACACTTACCTTCATTGGAGTTGAAGTGTTGAACATGCCCAAAGATGAAGATTGGGTGTAAAGGGAATCAACAGTACGTTCTATTGGCGATGGGCTTCTATATGACACACCTGATGTAGTGGTCCTTGTCGTCCAGACTCGTTAACCCAATAACGTGCTTGATTCGACTCCGCCTCCCGCGAACGAGTCGAAGTCTTGCAAGGGATACCATTCATAAGTCCGTAGAAATATAAAGGAAATTGCTGAAATATATTATAAGATTGTCATCTCACAAAAATTTACAAGGAATTTACATAGCCATTTCTCAACTGTAGCTAGACACAAGTACAACAGCAACCTGGGGCATACCCCGAGGTGCACAAAGAAAGAAGATTACACTACTAGAGGTACAGACCCTGCTCCGCTACAGTGCGGCTCGGAACTAGATGAAGGATGAGAAGCCACCTGCTCTCCCTCACCTGAAAGGAGTAGGGGTGAGCCTCACAAGTCACTGGGTCAGTAGGGAAACTTCCCTAGAAACCGAGCAAACCAAACTCACAAGTAATAACAGCAAGAAGCTACACTAGCAATTTATAAAACTATCTAAGCATGATATTAAAGCTGTAAACTCTACTTACCACATGCTATTAATAAATATAGCTTAAATAAATAAACAACAAACCACAACCAGGTGTACGTGCTAAAGTAAGAAATTGCCACACTCGATCCACAAAGACTGGTTCGTGACACCAGCTACTGACCTGGACAAACCACACAGGGCTACCTCTCAGTCTCGCAATCACAGACAAAAGGTCCAGCTGCCGCTCCACTAGAACAAGCCAAGAAACTGTGGAGTCCAACCAATACCACTCCTGCGGACCACACTGCCACAGACCCATGCTTGGCACCTTTAGGGACTCCGGCCCGAGTTCCCTAAAGTGAGGCACTGGAAAAACAGGACTAGCTGGGGCCCAGTACGTCTACTGGTGTTCGTAACCCCCAACCACGAGCGCGCTATAAGCAACAAAACACAAACTCTCACAAGTCGCTGTCCCACTGCCGTCTTTCCCTCAGCCGAACGTACAACTCTACACAAGAGTGAGGGTGTCCAGGAAGATGACACAGACCTCAACAGTACACGAGTACCGGGACAAGCCCTGAGCACACATGTGCCCGGCTCACACAAAACCTGGGGCTCCCAACTGAAGAGGTATCCACGGTAGGCGTCGTGCTACTCGCCACACACACACAAACCACGTGCACACCGCACAAGTCTTGTGAAACCCCATGTCAACTGCGTGAACACCATGCCAACCACGCACACAACATGCTCCCTGAGTGCTACAGGGGCCAACACACCACTTACCATTGCCATTCACAACAATTCACGATAATCGGATAACCACACTAGCATGCACAGAAATAAAGCCCCTCAGACCTGTTGTCGCGACGGGGTCCCATGTCGCCTTCTGAACGTGAAACCCCGATATGTCACCTTCAAGAACCTGAACGCGACGGGTCGGCCTACCGCGTTCTAAACGCGACAGGAGGGTCTGTCGCCTTCACAGGATGGAACCCTAATCCAGGAACCCCTCATCGGATCACCCCCACAAACCCTATAAACCAGTGTTTTCATTCATTTTTCATGCTTTAATGAGTGTCCTAGCATGGTATCTATGGTTTGTAAATCAAATAACGTGTTAAACACGCCACACACATAATCCATGCACCAAAACGAGGTGGAATCTCCCTACCTCCATGAAGAACGTGAAGAACGAGACCCACACAGCATTTCCCCCACTCCACGCAACGCCCTCACGGCGAGAACATGCCAAAAACACCTCCAAAACGTCGGATCGCCCTTCACCACGGTGAAATCTCCTTCCCTGGCTGAGCAGAGCTTGCAAAAGCTTCGTTCGGCCAAAACCTACTTAAAAATGCAGCTCGGTTGGGAACGCGACGTACCCTTCCGTCGCAACCTGAACGCGGTGTAGGAGGCTATCGCCTTCCCACTCATGACGTCAGCAAGCCGCCCAGCGTGCGACACGCGGCGCGCATGCAGACGACGACTCAAAACAGCGGTTCCATGAACGCGACACCCAGGACCATCGCGTTAAGAACGTGACGTTCCTTACTGTTGCGTTCACAGATAGTGAACAAGTAGGCACTTTGGGCCCAACCTGTCGGCCCACTATGCCAGGAAACCTGCACGAACATCTGCTATACACACTGATGGGCCACACATGGGCCTCCATAACCATTAAGCCACAATCCGAATGGTCAATATGCTACACCTGATACTCCTCGATTCATAGAAAATGCACTCAGATTGTCCATCCTCCCTTCATGAAAGAATGGGTACTCTGGAACCCGCATACGGTCCTCAACACCGACATTTGGAATCCGCGAAGCACCCTCTCTGCCCTCTTCTCCCATCCAAGAACGGCCTTCTCTATCAGGCATCCGACGAAACCGATCCATGGCCTCCGACACAATGGAAAATTTCCCCTACCCATTTTGAGCAAGGAAATGGGTTGAAAAGTTGAAGCAGAGAAGAAAGAAAAGGAGAACTGCGAAAACCTAAAACCTCACGCGTTCATTGCTAGCGAGGGGATATCAGATTGGATGTCTACCGTTCAAAAGAAGAGAACATTACAGTCCATGAATTTCTTCATCTTGCAGCCTCTAAAAAGTTTGTTCACCTTAAGTATCGTCTGACCAGGGACAAATACCACTCCAAGGTAGGTTGGTACCATAGGCGACACATCAAATCTCATAGGAAGCTGCCCACCTCCAGTCCTGTCTATAATACTAACTCTGCCTTGTTTGATAATTTCTTCCTTGAAAATGAGAAGAAGCTCTGGGACCTTCTCAAACCATATCTTGCTCAAATTCCCAGATCTTTGTACTTACCTAGCTCCTTATCTAGGTCTTAAACACTATGTTCTGTATTTATTTTTCAGTTTCTGAATGCAGTTATGATCTTTCTTCCCAGCTTATTTCATGTTTTCCTTGTGGTTTGTTACCCTTTCTGTTAATGCCACAAAGGGGGAGAAAGAGGTAAGCTAAGAAACTAGAATATCATCTAAATCTCAAAATTTTCCACTATTTTTCACTGTCTATTTTAAAGTTTTTTTCATTAACAAAAAGGGGGAGAATTGTTGAGCAACTACCCCTAAGAAAATCTAAGATTTTGAAGATATAGTATATATCATGTTTTTGCTATGACAAAACCTTTAAATAGACTATCTAAAAAGTAAATGTATCTCAAAATATATATGCATACAACCGTGTGATAAACTTCATCGCCAAAAATTTTCTAAGTCCACAAACTCTCAATACATCATACTGTATCTGACTTCAGACTCCGACTGTTGACTCCGACTCCTTAAGAATCAAAGTCAAAACCATCCTGAAATTTTTCTAAGTCCATACAGCTATACATGATTCGACTGTTCACTTCGACTCATACAGTCAAATGCTTCATAAATCCTAACTACATGATTCGACTGTTCACTTCGACTCTAACAGTCGAATGCTTTAGAAATCGATCTCCATTATATCCGACTACTGAAGTCGAATCATTCTATTGTGTATCAGTCGAATTCTATTGACTTCTTCTAAAGTCAAGTTATTCTTTCTGAAGTCGAATCATTCTATTTCCACTCCGAGTTCTATATTCAAATTGCAATCTTTATTAAAGTCGAATTACTCCTTATAAGTCGAATTATTCCTTTTCATCTCCGACTTCTGTACTCAAGCTTAGTTCCTATTAAAGCCGAATCACTCCTATTCTATCTACAACAGTCGAATTGTATGATCCTTGAATTCGACTTCACTGTCAGTTCTGTACTTAAATGCTTTTCTGAAGTCTCTGAGGATAAACATATAATCTAATCTTGTTTCCTAATCATCTTGGACATAGTTTCTAATGATATCTTCATTGACTAAATATTTTATTGATTCATCAGATTGTCATTATTATTTCTCTGACATGACAAGATATATTATACTTAAAATATTCATCTAAATCCTGTGCTGATTATTTCAGAAATATTTTTGAATTGAGCTTCGTGTTCTTCATGTCTTTGTTCTGGATTTTCTTGGATACAATAGATACAGTGCATTTATGAATTCTCAGGTGCATGGCATCTAACAAGACTCACCTACCACTGTCAGACCCATACCCTACTTTTTAGCTTATCTGTCTGACTCCCTTTTCTGTCTGAAAGCATGCCTATCCGAGGTTTCCATACCTTCTTTTATTCTCCTCTGAATTACCTACCATCAAGGCATGGAGATCCCTTTTCTTTTTGTCTTGTCCTTGCTGCAGATATTTATTGAAGCACGATTTTAGCATGCCTCCTTCACAGTCCACTCCGAGAGAGAAAGAGCTAATCTTCTAGCTGTGAAGACTGCACCTCTTCTGAAGACCTTGGAAAGAAGCAAAACTGAAGAACTCTTGGATAACAAGCTATTCAAGATCCAAAGGATTCTATAGTTTTCTTCAAACGGCCAGATTGCAAATTGACACATTTCTAACGGCCATCTTTCAAACGGCTATATTTTGAAGAATATAAAAGGAGCTGAAGTTTGGAAGACAATAATGGAAGAGCGATAGCAGAAGCTACTCAAGCCATTGAAAACTCCAGTGAGCTTCACATTTCAAAAAGATAGAATTCACAAGCCTTCTTGCAAGCCCAGTGAAAGAGCTTCCCATTTTAGCGGAAATTCTTTGAAGCTTTCTGAGTCTCTTAGAATTCTTGTGTTCGGGTGGCAATTGTAATTGCCTACTTTTCTGAAGTCCACCCTTCTCATTCAGATAGGATTTGAGTCTTATTTCTGATCCATCAAAGTCCTTCTGAATTCGGTGTGTTTATGCTCAGCTTTGAGGCAAACATACAATTGTCTTACAATCTATTTGTTGTGTAATTTCTGCAGAAGTCTATTTCTGCATTTCCCCTTCTGTGTAGGGAAGGCCTTGTGAAGGCAGTTGTTGTACCCCTGTTTAGGGAAGACTTGCTAGGGTGCAAGTGGGAGTGTAATTCCTCTCAAGGGTAACAGAAGGCCAATTTATTGGCAGATAGTGAAAATCTCAAGTGGTTGACTTGAGGACTGGACGTAGGACTTCCATATAGGAAGGGCCGAATCAGGATAAATCTCTGTGCATTTCTGTGTGATTGTTTCCACCCTGTTTACACTTGAATCACACACACCACACTAAGTTCTAACAAATTTATTTAGTGTTGTTCATTTCAGAAGAAAATTTTAAATCAAAGAAGTCATATTCACCCCCCCTCTAGGACATTCTTAGTGCCATTTCGATCTAACAAGTGGTATCAGAGTGAGGTCTTCTCAGAAGAATCCATACTTTGATGGTGAAGACTATCAATACTTAAAAATGCGAATGGAGTGCTTCATCAGAGGTACTGATTACGACCTTTGGCAGGTAATAGAACAAGGTGACTTCCAAATCGTTGGTGAGTCTTCTTCTTCTAGTCTTTCACTAGCTGATAAGAGAAATATGTCATTAAACTACAAAGCTAAAAATTATCTCTACTGTGCATTGTCTAAAAGAGAATTTAACAGACTTTCAGCTTGTAAAACAACAAAAGAAATGTGGGATAAACTTCAAGTAACTTATGAAGGTACTGATAGGGTCAAGCAAACTAGAATAGATATACTTGTCTCACAATATGAACAGTTTAAAATGCTCCCTAATGAGAACATAACTCAAATGTATAACAGGTTCTCAAATATAATTGTCGGTTTAAGCTCTTTAGGGAAAGTCCTAACAAATGAAGAAATAGTTAGAAAGATACTAAGATCTCTAACTAATGTCTGGACCCCTAAAGTCACAGCCATAGAGGAAACCCATGATCTAACATAATTGTCTATTGATAAACTAATAGGATCCCTCATGGCTCATGAAATTAATATGGAAAGGTTTTTTGAAAATCCTTCGAAAAAGAAAATGTCAAATGCCTTGAAGATTGCAGATTCCTCTTCATCTGAAGACTCTAAAGAAAAGTCAGATGACAGTGATGATGAGGCTATGCTTTCAAGAAAGTTGCAGAGAATCCTTGCAAAGAAGAAGAAGTTTGGCTCAAAAAGATTTTTTAAGAAAGATAAGAAGAAGGAGCCAACTTGCAATGAGTGCAACCAACCTGGACATTACAAATCTGAATGTCCCAAGCTGAAGAAGAAAGATCAAGCAGAAAGATCCGACAGGAAGAAGGGAAAAAAAAAAGAAGTTCAGAAAACTCAAGATAAAGGCAATGGCAGCAACATGGGACAACGAAGAAGCAACTAGTTCAGAATCATCAAGATCAGAATCTAAAGAGGAAGAGAAGGCAAACCTAGCCCTCATGGCAGGACTAGAGCAGGTAAATTCAGAAACTTCCTTTACTTCTTGTTCTGAATCAGATTCTGATAGTGTTGAAGATGCTTTTAATGAACTTTATGAAAAATATAAAATAGTAGTAAAATAAATGAAGGTAGTTAAACTAAACTTACTAAACCAAGAAAAGGCTAACACCTTTCTAAAAAATGAAGCAAAAAGGTTAAGTAAAAGTTTAAGTGAAACTAAAAGAGCTAATGAACTGCTATGTGAAGATTTAAAAAATAAAAATAGTAAGATTTTGGAAATGGAATGAAACCTTAAGGAACTTAAAGATGAAGAAAAATTGCAAGAGGAAAATAATTACCTGAATGCTACCATAGAAAAAATTTCTAATTGTAAAACCTCCCTGTTTGTTAATATAAAAGGTTCTAGAACAGGAAAGAAGAAATATGGATTAGGATACACACCCCCATTAAATGAAGAAGATATTGTTCATCCTGAAGTGTATCCAACCCCAAAATTTGTAGCAGAAAAAGGAATTAAAAATCCTAAAAAGGTAAATCAGCATGTGTACAGACAAAAATAGAAATTCAACAACATTTCACATATGAAGAATGCTTTTGATTTATGCTGTAGTCATTGTAACCAATTAGGACACACTGTTAGCATATACACTACTAGACACTTGAGATGGATTCCTAAAACTAACCACCAAGGACCCAAGAAAATTTGGGTATCAAAAGTTACAACTTAGCTTTATTTGCAGGGTCAGCTGAGGGCATCCAAATGGTACTTGGATAGTGGATGCTCAAGGCATATGATAGGAGATAGGAAGCTATTTACAACTTTTAGAGATGAAATTGGTCAAGTCACATATGGTGATAATGGAAAAGGAAAAGTGCTAGGATGCGGGACAATTGGTACTAAGGAAAAGAACCTAATTGAAGATGTCATGTATATAGAAGGTTTGAAGCATAATCTGATAAGCATCAGTCAGTTGTGTGATAAAGGGCATTCAGTCAATTTTCAGAATGATAAGTGTGTTATTCAGAAAGATAACAAGATTGTGTTCGAAGCTCAAAGAGTAAAGAATTTATACACATTGCAACTTGCAGAATTAAAAGAAGTAAATCTATGTCTTGCAACCACCAAAAGTGAAGAGTCTGATTTGTGGCACAGAAGACTAGGTCATGCAAGCACCTCAGTCATCAAGAAATTGATAAAGCATGATCTGGTTGAAGGTCTTACCAAGATAAAAATAAAGAATTCTGGAATATGTTCAGCTTGTGCAAAAGGAAAGCAGACCAAGACTTCATTTCAGTCCAAGACAGTTGTTACAACTTCCAAACCTTTGGAGTTAATTCACATAGATTTGTTTGGACCTATAAGGACAGTCAGTCTTGGAGGTAAAATGTATGGCTATGTGATAGTAGATGACTACTCAAGATACACTTGGGTATCTTTCTTAGAAGCCAAATCTGAAGCTTTTCAAGCATTTCTGAAATTCAGCAAAATTGTTCAGAAGAACTAGAAATTTCATATTGTAAGGATTAGATCTGATCATGGTGGAGAATTCAAGAATGAGGAGTTCATGAAGTTCTGTGAAGAAAATGAGATTGAGCATAACTTTTCAGCACCAAGAACACCTCAACAGAATGGAGTAGTAGAAAGGAAAAATAGGACACTGCTAGATATGGCCAGAACTATGCTGAATGAATACAATTTGCCAAGATACTTCTGGGTAGAGGCAGTCAATACAGCCTGCTACATCATCAACCGGTGCATGATCAAACCTTTCTAAAGAAGACTTCTTATGAGCTTTACAAGGAAAAGAAGCCCAATATCAGTCATCTTCGACCTTTTGGCTGTAAGTCTTTTATTTTAAATAATGGTAAGGATAACTTAGGAAAATTAGATGCTAAAAGTGATGAAGGATTTCAAAACTTAGAGGTTATAAAGTTTTCAATATAAGAACATTAACTATAGAACAATCTGTACATATCCTATTTGATGAAGCTAAGCCTTCTATTAAAAGAATAGAAGAAGAAGAAGAGTGTGTTGAAGATTTGTGCAGGGATCTAGAAAGAACATCTCTTGAAGAAGAAGAAAAAGAGAAAGAAAAGGAAGATCCTCCACTAGAAGATCTTCAATAGCAAGAAGAACCACAAGAAGGACTACCTAGGGAACTAAGGTATCATAGAGATCATCCTAGGGAAAACATCATAGGAAATCCTCAAGATAGGGTAAGAACAAGAGGTATGCAAATTTCCCGTGATTTTTCTGCTTTAGTTTCTCAAATTGAGCCTAGGACAATCGATGATGCTCTGGGTGATGAATCTTGGATCCTTGCTATGCAAGAGGAACTTAATCAGTTCCAACGCAGCCAAGTATGGAATCTTGTCCCTAGACCTTCTGACCATCCAGTCATTGGAACCAGATGGGTTTTTAGAAATAAAATGGATGAATCATGAGCAATCACCAGGAATATGGCCAGACTTGTAGCTCAAGAATTTTTCCAAGAGGAAGGCATAGATTTTTTATGAAACCTATGCTCCAGTAGCTAGATTAGAGGCAATCAGAAGCTTATTAGCATATGCATGCTCTCTTAATATTAACTTGTTACAGATGGATGTTAAAAGTGCTTTTCTGAATGGTTTTATAAAAGAAGAAGTATATGTTGAGCAACTACCAAGATTTAAAGATAATAAATATCCTAATCATGTTTTTCATTTAAAGAAAGCACTATATGGTCTAACATAAGCCCCAAGAGCTTGGTATGAATGATTGAGTGTTTATCTTATATCATATGATTTTGTAAGAGGTAAAGTAGATAGCACACTATTTATAAAGAAATTTTCAGATGGAATCTTAATTGTTCAAATCTATGTTGATGACATTATTTTTGGTTCTACTAATGAATCACTTTGTAAGTTCTTTGAAAATCTGATGCAAAGTGAATTTGAAATGAGCATGATGGGTGAGCTTAATTATTTTCTTGGGTTACAAATCAAGCAGACGAAGGAAGGAACTCACATTTGTCAAACTAAATACATTTCATATTTACTTTCCAAGTATGGTTTTGACAAGTGTAAACCATTAGGAACACCCATGAGCTCGGGAATTAAGTTAGATAGTGATCCTCTTGGTAAAAAGGTAGATCAAAAGATCTATAGAGGAATGATTAGATCACTGCTCTATCTTATTGCTAGTAGACCAGATATAATGTTCAGTGTTTGTTTATGTGCAAGATTTCAAGCTGATCCAAGAGAATCTCATGTTCATGTTGTTAAAAGAATTTTTAGATATCTTATAAATACAAGTAAATTAGGACTATGGTATCCCAGATGTTCAGATTTCAAGTTGATTGGATATAGTGATGTTGACTATGCTGGATGTAAAGTAGATAGGAAGAGCACCAATGGCACTTGTCAAATTCTTGCAGGGTGCTTGATATCGTGGTCTTCCAGGAAGCAAAATTCAATGGCTTTATCTACTACAGAAGCTGAATACATTGCAGCTGGAAGTTGTTGTACTCAACTCTTGTGGATCAAACACCAATTGGAAGACTATGGTCATCAACTCCAAGAAATTCCAATGCTGTGTGACAACACAAGCATAATAAATTTGACCAAGAATCCTATCCAGCACTCAAGAACAAAGCACATTGAGGTTAGACATCACTTCATCAGGGACCATGTAAGTAATGGCAACATTTCACTTGAATTTGTATCTACTGAAAATCAACTTGCTGATATCTTTACTAAACCTCTTCCACAGAATAGATTCACATCTATTAGAAGAGAAATAGGTATGTGTAATCCTGACTAAATTGCTAAATTAAAATGATGCTTGAATTGCATGCTAAGAAACTGCTATGAAAAAATTCATTTCTGAATGGTCTGTGAAAACTCTCCTGTGAAATTCTCTAAGTCCCAGCAATTCGACTTATGAAGTCATAATGCATTCGACTCATGTTGTAAATCTTGCATTCGACTGATGAAGTCGAATACACAATTCGACTTATTATGAAATTTTGAAAAGGCGCTTTCAATTTAAATCCTTTTATACTCATTTATGACATAACTGTCAAATCAGTCAATCTCGTCCGTTCAGGCTAAGATTTAGGGTCAGTTACATTTTCCTTTCTTATATAAGAAACCCATTTGTCTATTCGAAGACACCCTTTCAAATCTCGTCTTCAACTCCTTTGTCTTCTTCCTCCTCTTCGTGCCCTTGCTGTTCTCCGGTGAAGGTTTTTCTGGAAACTCTGAAAACTCCATCCTCTTCGAAGAAAGGTAGGTTTTTCGAACTCTCATCAGTATTTCTATCTCTCCTTTGTCAGTTCCCTGAGCCATTTCCATTTCCCTCTTCTAGATGGCTTCATCTAGGGCTCCGGAAACCGCCAGTTGACCCTGAACAACTCCAGCGACTTTCTAAGATTCCCATCTGTCCAGGGAAAGTAGTAGACTTCTACCATTTGAGTGGAAACTTGTCATGGTTAGAAGACACCCTGAATGCCATGGGATGGACCAAGCTTTGCCAGATTTCTGAACCTCCGATAGAAAATGCCATTAGAGCTTTCTATGTCTCTCTGCAAGTATCTTCTGGAAATACTGTGTTTGGATATGTCAAGGGGACCAAGATTACTATACCTGAAGAGTTATTGGTTGAGATTTTGGATTGTCCAAACTCTGGGCACAAGCTTAGTGAAGTTGTGCCTTTGGAAAAGCAAAAATTGGGGATTATAGGAAGTTTGGCCACTGTCAGTAAGAAAGGACTTTTGGTAAATGAACTAACAGCTGAGAAGAGACTGCTCCATTCAGTTATATCAACCATTGTGACACCTAGAGTAGGGACCCGTTCTTCCATCACCTCCAGAGATGGAAATCTGTTATTTTGGGCTATTCAGAGGCACAAGGTAAATTTGGCTGCAATTATCTTGGAGAGAATGATTGCTTCAAAGAATTTTCAGGAGTCCCTTCCCTATGGACCTCTGCTCACTTTGATTTTCAAAAGATTCTCAGTAGATCTATCTAGAGAAATCTCTGCTAGAATCAAGGAGAAAATTGGTATTTCTACCTTGACTAGAAGCCACTATTCTTTGATCAACAAAAAGCAAAATTTATGGTTAAAGGATTCTGTTCCAGAATGTTATCATGAACTTTTTCTTGATGAGCCTCATGTTCCATCATCCTCTCAAGTAGTTCAACAAGAAGAAGAGCCAGTAGCAGAAAATAGAATGGAAGAACCAGAAACTCAAGTCAGATCTGAAGCCCCAGTTCAGATTCAAGAGCAAGAAGATCAGTTTCATGTCTCCTCCTCCTTTCCTGAACAAGATGCACCTGAGGAAATAATAAATGAAGTTTTAAGAAACATTAGAGGTAAAGGAGTAGCCTATGATGATGTTCTTGTAGAAACTGAATTTGAGGAAAGAGAGCATCACTCTTCCCCTTCTCAGTTTTAGACCCGGCCAAAGTCTCAGGTGGAGAATAGCAACAGCTTCAATTCCATTATAGATTTGTTAAGCAAGCAACAGGAGAATCTCTCTGTTCTTCAGTTGCAAGTTGAATTCATTGATGCTAAGTTCGATGGTTTGACTGATGAAGTCAAACAAATCAAAGATTTATTGCTTCAATTGGTGTGCCAACAGGGCACTTCTCGGCCATCAGGGCCCTCTTCCTCTCAGCAGCAAGAGGAACAAATTCTTGTTCAAGAGACTCAAGTACCAGAACCTGAAGAGCCAGTACTTGAACAACAACCAATGGAAGAAAAAGAGCCTGAGTCACAGGCAGAGCAGTAGCAATCAATGAAAGATCAATCCCAGCAGGTTGAGAACCAACCTAAAGAGCAGAAGGACCAGGAGCCAGAACCTTAAGAACTATCTATTGTAGTTTTTCAACAGAAAAGTGGGCAGCAGGAAATTTTAAAGAAGCCTCCACTAGAAGGAGTAGCAGAAGTTGAGCAGAAGCAGCAGGAACCCCAGCAAGAGTCTAGGCCTAAGAGATCCCTTGAAGATGTTTCCAAGCCCAAGGTCAAGACCGTCAAGAGGAAAGTGAAGAGAAGACTGATAAAGGATGGTGAACTTGCATTCCCTTCTCCTTCTAGGCCAACTCCACCTATTCCAACTCCTTCTGTTGAACTCCCTCTAGAGCCTAAAAAGCCCACACCATCTCATCCTCCACCTACTGCACCCTCTGCACCTACTTCCTCCTTTACTAAAATTCCTCCACCATCTGCCTCATCGGATCCTCCTCCACTTGCATCTATTCCAGGGAATCCATTCCACCAGGACATAAAATTTCAAATCTACCCTATGAAATATCAATTTAAACCTTCCAAAGCACACATTCTTGTTCTACATACTCAACCTCCACATTACTTTTCTTCTCTTCCCACTGCTACCAAATCAGAAAAGTCCCTCCTACATTTAGCTGAAATTCTTCCTAGCATTCAGCTTTCCTCCTCCCGTGGACCCAAGTTGGGAGACAATCCTTCCAAACTTTTTCCTCCCTTTTGGTATGCCTTCATCTGTCATTCTGAGCATTTCATGAATTTGTTTAGAGAATATCTTTCTATTAGAGCATTTCTTGAAGTCCATGAAATGTCAGGTTTCACATTTGAACACTGGCTTCCCACTCTTCTTCGCACCACACAAATCTCAGTGGATGAACTCCGCCTGATTTCTCAAAAATGCCATAGCCTAACTCTCAAAGAATTCCTTGATCTCTATCCTGAAGAAGCTGTCAGATATCAGGAGTCCCAATCCAGGAACCAATTCTTAGATGTCCAACTTCATTTGAGTCTGAGGTTCTATGATCTATTTGGGCTCTTCATCAGGGATTCTCAGGCCAAGTATAACCACATGAAATCATTCAACTTTGAAAGATTCAAGCTTGGATTGCCTGATGTGTCTAAAGGCCAATGGGAAAATCTTCTAAGAGGCCAAAGAGAAATCACTCCCTCCATGACTGTGGCTTTACGATCTGGACTATATCCATCCTTCTTAGGAACTGTTGCTTATAGAAGAGACTTTGCTGAAGCAGTCTTCAACAGATTCATCCGGATTGCCACTAGATTCAAAATCAAGTACAAACGGAAGTTGTCCTTTCAAAGATTTGTGTTTCTACAACTTTCCAAGAACCCTCATCACTTATTAGACTTTCAGTTGTGTTTTGCTGAGTCTGAAAGGTTCTCCCTTGATCAGTGGGCAGCTGCTTACCCTACAGATCACTCTGAGTGTGAGAAAATGAAGCTTTCTCCTTATGAGTTTTTGTCCAAAAGTCTCAAGGACTTAAAGAAGAGCATTGGTCATAAATGGGCTCAAAGGTACTTATTGTATTATCAAGCCAAAGATGTAGCTGTAACCAGAGGCTTGCACTGGAACATTACAGTCCATGAATTTCTTCATCTTGCAGCCTCTAAGAAGTTTGTTCACCTTAAGTATCATCTGAGCAGGGACAAATACCACTCCAAGGTAGGCTGGTACCATAGGCGACACATCAAATCTCATAGGAAGATGCCCACCTCCAGTCCTGATTATAATACTAACTCTACCTTGTTTGATAATTTCTTCCTTGAAAATGAGAAGAAGCTCTCGGACCTTCTCAAACCATATCTAGCTCAAATTCCTAGATCTTTGTACTTACCTAGCTCCTTATCTAGGTCTTAAACACTATGTTCTGTATTTATTTTTCAGTTTCTGAATGCAGTTATACTCTTTTTCCCTGCTTATTTCATGTTTTCCTTGTGGTTTGTTACCCTTTCTGTTAATGCCACAAAGGGGGAGAAAGAGGTAAGCTAAGAAACTAGAATATCATCTAAATCTCAAAATTTTCCACTATTTTTCACTGTCTATTTTAAAGTTTTGGTCATTAACAAAAAGGGGAGAATTGTTGAGCAACTACCCCTAAGAAAATCTAAGATTTTGAAGATATAGTATATATCATGTTTTTGCTATGACAAAACCTTTAAATAAACTATCTACAAAGTAAATGTATCTCAAAATATATATGCATACAACTGTGTGATAAACTTCATCGCCAAAAATTTTCTAAGTCCACAGACTGTCAATACATCATACTGTATGCGACTTTAGACTCCGACTGTTGACTCCGACTACTTAAGAATCGAAGTCAAAATCATCTTGAAATTTTTCTAAGTCCATACAGCTATACATGATTTGACTGTTCACTTCGACTCATACAGTCGAATGCTTCATAAATCCTAACTACATGATTCGACTGTTCACTTCGACTCTTACAGTCGAATGCTTTAGAAATCGATCTCCATTATATCCGACTACTAAAGTCGAATCATTCTATTGTGTATCAGTCGAATTCTATTGACTTCTTCTAAAGTTAAGTTATTCTTTCTGAAGTCGAATCATTCTATTTCCACTCCAACTTCTATATTCGAATTGCAATCTTTATTAAAGTCGAATTACTCCTTCTAAGTCGAATTATTCCTTTTCATCTCCGACTTCTCTACTCAAGCTTAGTTCCTATTAAAGCCGAATCACTCCTATTCTATCTACAACAGTCGAATTGTATGATCCTTGAATTCGACTTCACTGTCAGTTCTGTACTTAAATGCTTTTCTGAAGTCTCTGAGGATAAACATATAATCTAATCTTGTTTCCTCATCATCTTGGACATAGTTTCTAATGAAATCTTCATTGACTAAATAATTATTGATTCATCAGATTGTCATTATTATTTCTCTGACAGGACAAGATATATTATACTTAAAATATTCATCTAAATCATGTGCTGATTATTTCAGAAATATTTTTGAATTGAGCTTTGTGTTCTTCATGTCTTTGTTCTGGATTTTCTTGGATACAATAGATACAGTGCATTTATGAATTCTCAGGCGCATGGCATCTGACAAGACTCACCTACCACTGTCAGACCCATACCCTACTTTTTAGCTTATCTGTCTGACTCCCTTTTCTGTCTGAAAGCATGCCTATCTGAGGTTTCCATACCTTCTTTTATTCTCCTCTGAATTACCTACCATCAAGGCATGGAGATCCCTTTTCTTTTTGTCTTGTCCTTGCTGCAGATATTTATTGAAGCACGATTTTAGCATGCCTCCTTCACAGTCCACTCCGAGAGAGAAAGAGCTAATCTTCTAGCTGTGAAGACTGCACCTCTTCTGAAGACGTTGGAAAGAAGCAAAACTGAAGAACTCCTGGATAACAAGCTAATCAAGATCTAAGGGATTCTAGAGTTATCTTCAAACGGACAGATTGCAAACGGACACATTTCTAATGGCCATCTTTCAAACGGCTATATTTGAAGAATATAAAAGGAGCTGAAGTTTGAAAGACAATAATACAAGAGCAATAGCAGAAGCTACTCAAGCCATTGAAAACTCCAGTGAGCTTCACATTTCAAAAGGCTAGAATTCACAAGCCTTCTTGCAAGCCCAGTGAAAGAGCTTCCCATTTCAGCATAAATTCTTTGAAGCTCTCTGGGTCTCTTAGAATTCTTGTGTTCGGGTGGCAATTTTAACTGCCTACTTTTCTGAAGTCCACCCTTCTCATTCAGATAGGATTTGAGTCTTATTTCTGATCCATCAAAGTCCTTCTAAATTCGGTGTATTTGTGCTCAGCTTTGAGGCAAACATACAATTGTCTTACTATCTATTTGTTGTGTAATTTCTGCAGAAGTCTGTTTTTACATTTCCCCTCCTGTGTAGGGAAGGCCTTATGAAGGCAGTTGTTGTACCCCTGTTTAGGGAAGACTTGCTAGGGTGCAAGTGGTAGTGTAATTCCTCTCAAGGGTGAGAGAAGGCCAATTTATTGGCAGATAGTGAAAATCTCAAGTGGTTAACTTGAGGACTGGACGTAGGACATCCATATAGGAAGTGCCGAACCAGGATAAATCTCTGTGTATTTCTGTGTGATTGTTTCCACCCTGTTTACACTTGAATCACACACACCACACTAAGTTCTAACAAATTTATTTAGTGTTGTTCATTTCAGCAGAAAATTTTGATGACCAAACTGTCCCCATAATAAATATTTCCATTTATTTATATATTAATTTTGATGATTAACAAAATAACACTAATGGATTTCTTGAGCCTTGAGAACAGGAAATAAAAGAAAAATGAAAGTTCAAGACAATCTGGTAAGTCTCATCACTTCTATCCAAGTCTTTGTATCGACTTCTTTGATAAGCAGAACGATTTCCTCTTTGACCGGAAAACTCAAAACAAATCGATATCGTAACGATTTCTTTAGAAACTCGCAACGACTCTCTAGCCGTAACGATTTCTTTAGACCTCGTAACGATTTCTTTAGAACTCGCAACGACTCTCTAGCCGTAACGATTTCTTTAGACCTCGTAACGATTTCTTTAGAACTCGCAACGACTCTCTAGCCGTAACGATTTCTTTAGACCTCGTAACGATTTCTTTAGAACTCGCAACGACTCTCTAGCCGTAACGATTTCTTTAGACCTCGTAACGATTTCTTTAGAACTCGCAACGACTCTCTAGCCGTAACGATTTCTTTAGACTTCATAACGATTTCTTTAGAGTTCATAACGATTTCTTCACTGATCATAACGCCTTGCTTTGTATAATGATTTCGTGTAACGATTTCCTTACAACTTGATAATCATAACGATTTCTTTAGACTTCATAACGATTTCTTTAGAGTTCATAACGATTTCTTCACTGATCATAACGCCTTGCTTTGTATAATGATTTCGTGTAACGATTTCCTTACAACTTGATAATCATAACGATTTCGTGTAACGATTTCCTTACAACTCAATAGTCATAACGATTTCTTGTAACGATTTCTTCAGAACTCGCAACGACTTGCTTGTTGTAACGACTTCATAAGTTATCACAACGATTTCCTTACAGTTCATAACGACTTGCTATAATTCATAACGATTTCATAAGTCAGCAAGATTCTTTTTATCGAATTTCTTGATGCATCAGTATAATGCCTTTTAACAGCGTTGAAAAGTCAAAGTCATATCTTGTCCGTTGACTGCTATGCATTTAATGCTCTCTGATCGTATCTCCCATGCATGCAGACAATATCTTCCATTTCTATGCTACTCTGTCTACGTACTTTTTTAGACAGAAAGGAGCTTTGCTATATACTGCAATATCTGTTCCATCTCAACTAACAATAGACAGCAGTCTTAGCTGTCTTCTATTTATTGATGATATGCTTACAGATATCTGACAAGACTCATCTGGACAACGTTGGACACAAGATACAAAGTTCTATGACATCTCTTTGGCGTGTACACAAGGATAAAAGACTGACGATCAGAAGCTTCCTTTGTGACCAGTCTAACGTACACAAGGATAAGAGACAACGAACACTTCAACGTTCGAATTTGAATCAGCAGTTTAAATAGAAGACTCAAGACGGAAAACAAGAGACAGTGTGAAACAACGTTTGATTTCTGAAGCAGAAAGAAATCCATCTCTTAGAGTCCTCAGAAGATTGAAACAAGAGCGAAGCTTCCACTCCAACCTTCTTCTCAGCTCTTAGCTCTCTGTGATCAAAATAGTTTTATTTGTGAGAGCTTGTGTAGTCCTTGGAGAGAAAAACCTTGTAAAATCTCTTTCTCTCTCGGGGGCTTAAGAGCTTCAGTGTGTAGCTGGTCAAGCTAGAGTCTGAAGCCTGTTTCCACACCCTTTTCTTATTAGATTGTGTTCCCTTCTGGACGAAGGAAGACCTGGTGGTATCCAGGGTGGTTGTTGTTCCCTTCAGGCTGAAGGAAGACCAGTTGAGGCTGGGTGTAAGGATCCTTAAGGGGGATTGTACCCTTGGTAGTAAAATCCTGAGGTATTGCTCAGGGACTGGACGTAGGTCTCCTGTGGAGAGGAGTTCCGAACCAGGATAAAAATCCTTGTGTCTTGTGGATGTGTTTTGTGTGATTGTTGTCTTGTTTGCTCTAACTCTAACCTTGTTATTAAGTTGTGTAATCCTTTCAGTAAACAGGTTTTAATCAGAGATCGAAGTTTTAATAACCCATTCACCCCCCCTCTGGGCTAGCTAGCTGGGCAACAAGTGGTATCAGAGCTCGTCTCTTCGACAAAGAAGAAGATCCAACGATCTGAAGAGCAAAGATCAATGGCAGCCCAAAGTAACTTCGAAGGTCAGTCAGTCAACAGGCCTCCCTTGTTCGATGGAGAAGATTACACATACTGGAAGACTAGAATGGAATATTTTCTACAAGGTCATGATTACACAATCTGGTCCATTGTAGAAGAAGGTGATCTTTTGGTCACAAACGCTAAGGCTCAGTGGACAGATGATGATAGGAAAAGAATATCCTTAAACTGCAAAGCCAAGAGCATATTATGCTGTGCCCTAAGCAAGAAAGAGTTCAATAGAGTCTCAGCCTGCAAGTCCGCAATGGAGATGTGGGAAAAGCTCAAAATTACCTATGAAGGGACAGACAAGGTAAAGGAGACAAGAATTGATATTCTAGTAGCTCAATATGAAAGATTTCAGATGCAGACAGGTGAATCAATAACTCAAATGTTCAGCAGATTCACTGACATCACAAATGGATTAGCCGGTTTGGGAAAGGTCTATAATGCACCAGATATGGTTAGAAAAGTCCTCAGATCTTTACCATCTTCTTGGACTCCGAAGGTAACAGCCATTGAAGAAGCCAATGATTTAAAATTAATGTCATTGGAAAAGCTAATAGGATCTCTCATGGCTCACGAGATAAACATGGAGAGATTAGGAGAATCCTCCAGCAGAAGGAAACAATCAAATGCTCTCAAAGCAAGTGAAGATAATTCAGAAGAATCTTTGGATAATAGTGAGAGTAGTAAAGACAGTGATGATGAAGAAGCCATGCTGTCTCGAAGACTTCAAAGGATTCTAGCAAAGAAAAAGAAATATCAGTCCGGAAGAAAATTTTTTAAGAAAAACAAAGACTTTAGAAAACCAGAAGTAAAGGATCAAAAGAAAGGAGAAGTGATTTGTTATGAATGCAAGAAGCCTGGACACATCAAGGCAGATTGTCCCATGATCAAAAAGAGTGATCACAAGAAGAAGGACAACTTCAGAAGATTTAAGAAGTACAGAAAGAAAGCAATGGCAGCTGCTTGGGAGAACAGCAGTGACTCAGACAGTGAGTCAAGCTCGAGCAGTGAAGGTGAAGAAGCCAACTTGGCTCTCATGGCTAACACCGAAGACAAGGTAACCTCTGACTCTTCTTTTGATTCATGCAATGATTCAGATTCTGACAATTTGGAAAATGCTTTTAATGAACTTTATGAAAAATACAAAGAAGTATGCAAATTACTTAAAACTAGTAAGAAAAATATAATCTGTCTAGAAAATACAAATTCAGACCTAAGAACAGAAAATGAAGAACTTGAAAAACAAATTACTGAACATAAAAGAAGAAATGAATTATTATGTGAAGATTTAAAAGAGAAAAATAAGAAAATAAATCTTCTAGAAAAACAAGAAGACTTAGGTGAATCTAAAATAGAAATAGAAAGACTAAATAAAGAAAATGATAATCTATCAAGTACACTAGAGAAATTCACAAATGGTAAAAACTCTTTAATATTGAAAGGTGCTAGGAGATCGGGTAAAAAGAAAAATGGATTAGGATATACACCCCCAGACAATGAAGAAACCATAATATACCCTAAAACATATCCAACACCAAAATTTGTACCCGAACAAGATATAGCATACAAAGCTGATTTTAAATATATAGAAAAAGTGACTAAGTTATCCTGCTGCAGTCACTGCAACAAGTTAGGACATATTAAAATTACATGCCCAACAAGACATAAAAAATGGATATTAAAAGGTAAAGTTGATGATACTAACCAATCAGGACCCAAAAGAATTTGGGTACCTAAAGCTTGATGTTCTCATTTCAGGTTAACCCTCGAGCATCCAAATGGTATTTGGATAGTGGGTGCTCAAGGCATATGTCAGGCAACAAGAAGATATTTGTTGATCTCCAAGCTGAAGAAGGTACAGTCACCTATGGAGATAATGGAAAAGGGACTGTGATAGGAAGCGGGTCTGTGAACATCAAAGGAAAATCAGTTATAGAAGATGTAATGCTGGTCAAAGGGTTAAAGCACAATCTCATCAGCATCAGCCAGTTGTGTGACAAAGGCCATCAAATTCAGTTTCAAGAATCAAAATGCAGTATCTTAAAGGATGGTGCAGTCATATTTGAAGCCTACAGAGAAAGAAATTTGTATGTTCTATATCTCGAGAAACTCAAGGATCAAGATGTGTGTCTGGCAGCTAGTAAAGATCAATCAACTGAGTTGTGGCACAGAAGATTGGGCCACTGCAGCTTGGATGGGTTGAACAAGCTCAGAAAGAGAAAACTAGTTGAAGGACTGCCAAAGGTAAATTTCAGATTGGATAGCATTTGCAGACCTTGTGCAAGAGGAAAGCACACCAAGAGCTCCTTCAAATCAAAGACTGTAGTAACCTCCTCAAAGCCCTTAGAACTACTTCACATGGATTTATTTGGGCCAATGAGAACTACCAGTTTGGGAGGAAAGAATTTGGATTTGTAATAGTTGATGATTATTCAAGATTCACTTGGGTATCCTTTTTAGAGCACAAAGATGACACATTTGAAAATTTTGTCAGCTTCAGTAAGAAAGTTCAGAAAGATCAGAAATTCTCAATTGTCTCTATTCGATCAGATCATGGTGGTGAGTTTCAGAATGAAAAGTTTACGAAGTTCTGTGATGATCAAGGAATTGAGCACAATTTCTCAGCTCCAAGGACACCTCAACAGAATGGAATTGCTGAGAGGAAAAACAGAACTCTTTTGGATATGGCAAGAACCATGTTGTCAGAATATGATCTGCCAAGATATTTCTGGGCCGAAGCTATCAACACTGCATGTTATATCATAAATAGAGTGATGATCAGGCCAATTCTGAAAAAGACGTCTTATGAACTCTACAAAGAAAAGAAGCCAAAGATTAGCCATTTCAGAATATTTGGATGTCCTTGCTTCATCCATAACAATGGAAAAAGGGACATTGGTAAGTTGGATGCCAAATCAGATGAAGGCATCTTCATGGGGTACTCTTCTAAACCCAAAGGTTATAGAGTTTTCAATAAACGTTCCTTATTGATTGAACAATCAGTACATGTTATTTTTGATGAATCTAACCCTTCCTTGAAAAAGGAAGAAATTAGTGACATTGATGATGCAGATGACTTGTCCGAAAAATTAAAGAATACTTCAATTAAGGACAAAGAGGATCCAACTCTGGAAGAACTGCAGCAAACAGAAATCCAACATGAAGATCTTCCAAAGGAATGGAGATATCAGAAAGATCACCCTCCTGAAAACATCATTGGTGATCCATCTGTAGGGGGAGAATTCGAAATGAGCTTGATGGGGGAGTTAAGCTACTTCCTTGGATTGCAAATCAAGCAAGGGAAGGATGGCACTCATATCTGTCAAGCAAAGTACACCAAAGAGCTGTTGAAGAAATTTGGATTTGAAGATGCAAAGCCATTATCAACTCCAATGAGCACATCAACCAGAATGGACAGTGATCAAAAAGGTAAAAGGGTAGATCAAAAGAATTATCGAGGTATGATAGGATCATTACTTTACTTAACTGCCAGTAGACCAGACATTTTGTTCAGTGTATGCATGTGTGCTAGATATCAGGCAGACCCTAGAGAGTCTCACTTAATTTCTGTAAAAGAATATTTAGATATTTAGCTAGAACTCATGACTTAGGTCTCTGGTATCCTAGATCTTGTGAGATAAATCTAATAGGATATTCAGATGCTGATTATGCTGGTTGCAAAGTAGATAGAAAGAGCACCAGTGGATGTTGTCAGTTTCTTGCAGGATGCCTAATATCATGGACATCCAAGAAACAAAATTCAGTAGCTCTATCAACAGCTGAGGCGGAATATGTTGCTGCTGGAAGTTGCTGTACACAACTTCTTTGGATAAAGCAACAACTTGAAGATTTCGGCATTCACATCAAATCAATTCCTCTATTGTGTGATAATACAAGTGCCATCAACCTCACCAAAAATCCAGTTCAACACTCAAGGACGAAGCACATTGAGGTAAGATATCATTTTATTCGAGACCATGTAGCTAGTGGTAATTTAGAAATTTCGTTTATAGATACAAATGGTCAATTGGCAGATATCTTCACAAAAGCCCTACCTGAAGAGAGATTTACATCTCTTAGAAGGGAACTAGGGATGTGCAATTTGTGAAAGAATTTCTGTGATTTTATTGACATATAAATTTTTCAGATTAAATGAAAGTTCTCTCTCCGTTAAAGTTAAGCAAAACTCAGTTATCTATATGCTTTGACCGCTTCTGTGTGGAAAGTTGTTTGACTTGTCAAATCTTTTTGTCGCTTTCTATCTTTACCGCCTTTGGCGCTCCTCCGTTCAATAAAGTAATATTATTTTACTCAAATCGCTCTGGGATCGACTCGTCTTCTACCTTTACCCTTTTTATTCTCTATCTGTTCACCCAAAGCCGATGCCCTAACGATTTTGGGATCGACTCTCTGCAACTTTCGAAGCCTTCTTCTCTTCCCGCGAAGAATTCCTTCGAGAACTTCCGTCCCTTCCATCATCCTCCCTTCCAGAATCTTTTCTTCTCTGCACCCATGGCCGCTCCGTTGATCTCCGGAAGTGTTGGGGGCTACAGTGCTGAGTATTTATCCCCAAGGGAGCAAGAAAGATTTACGTTTGTGAAGACGAAGATTTGCGGAAATAAGGCAGTGGATGTTCAGAATCTTGAGAAGAATGGCATGGCCAGGCTAGTTGATACTCTAAGAAGATTGCAGTGGATGGATGTGGTCACCTTCAGTGAGGTAAGCTACCCGGACTTGGTAAAAGCCTTCTACATTTGTCTGAAGTCAGAAGCAGATGGGTCCCTTGTTTCCTCTGTCAAGGGCATCCAAATCAGAATAACCCATGAGCTTTTGCGTGATTTGTTTGGAGTGAAGACCTCTGGATTTAGTGGCATTCACTCTGTGAATGATGAAGTCAAAGGTCTCGGGATTATCGGTCCAGGATTTAAGTTAAAGGATGGGAAGCTTGATATTAATCAGATGTCCGCATTCAATAGATTGCTTCACTTTATAGTCTGCCAAATCTTAGTACCTCGTAGTGCTACCTTTTCTTCATGTACTAGGGCAGATTCGGACATAATGTTCTGGGCAATCCAGAACAAAGAAATAAACCTGGCCGCAGTGATGATTGAGCGAATGATGTTTGCACATGCTCAGTTATGGGAAACAAAGAGCAAGTTGAATGTTTCCCTTCCGTATGCTCATCTACTGACCAAGATTTTCAAGCACTTTGGAGTAGATTTGTCAGGTGCGGTAGCTGAAAAGATGGGCCAGTCTATAAGGTCCAGAAACCTGAAGAAAAGTGGTTTTTCAGTGCAAGAAGGAATTTGGTCAAAATCCTCTGTGGCTGAAGGAGAAGCAGTTATTGCAGATATTCCAGAAGCAGCAGCAGAGCAAGAAGCAGTAGAAGTAGAGCAAGCAGATCCAGCAGAGCAAGCAGCAGCAAGTCCAGCAGAGCAAGAACCAGTTGAGTCAGCTGTGGGATGCCAATCCGAAGCTCAATTGGAAGAGGGTGCAGCTGGTGTGGCAGATTCCTTGCCCACCACCTTAGTCGCCTCTATTTTAAGAGAGGTATTGGATTCCATTCCCTCCATCTCAGTCTCTTCTAAGGCAGGTGGACCTGATGAAGAAGTTATGGCAGCAGGCCATACTGAAGTTCAGTCTGAATCAGTTGCAGATGTTGAGGTACAAGCAGGTACTCAACAAGATGTGGTCATGGAAGAAGCTCCTAGCCAAGGGGAGCAAAGTAGAGTTGATCCTGAAGTATCTGAATCCGTGGCAGAAGGCCACTTGGAGAAAGTTGTCTTGGAAGAAGCTCCTGCTCAGGGGGAGCAAGAAAGTATTGAAGTCCCTGCTCCCATTCAGGGGGAGCAAGCTGAGATTGAGAAGCCTGTGAATGAAGATTTCCTGAAAATGTTTCACCTACTCAGAAAATCCCAGCTCCCGCCAAGGTTGATGTTAGTGAAGGCCCAAGTGCAAGCAATTTAAATGTAGAGGAGCCTGTCTCTCAGCAAGGTAAGCAGAAAAGAGTTGTTCACAGGAGGTCAAGGAAGGGCCATAGAAAAGTGAAGTTGAAGCATGTTATGGCCTTGTTAAAAGCCCAAGGAGAGATCTTGGCATCAGTTCAGTCTAGCATACAAGGAATTGTTTCAAATCAAGTTTCAACCTCCTCAGACGTATCCTCAATAAGAAATGCAATGAGGTATTTCAATAAAGAGATGTCTGATATGAAGAATTTGCTGGCTAATCTTTCAAGGTCTAGTGGTGTCCCTCCTGCACCCACTCAGAGCAGTCCAGCTGAAGTTCCTAGGCCACCAGGGCCTCCAGCAGAAGTCTCTCGGCCAACAGGGCCACCAGTTCAAGGGTCAGGGCCATCAGGGCCATCAGTCGTGAGGTCACCCGGACCAGTGGCAGCCTCAGGGTCTTCAGGACCCTCTCCAGCAGTCAGAGAGAGTCAGGCCAAAGGGAAAGAGCCAGTGTCAGTCTCCAAGGCCCCTGATACTTCATCTCTTGCCACTCCAACCCTCTCCACACCTTCATCTCCTTCTACTGCACCTCCTGCTCCACCAACCATAAAACATCCCATGCCTCGCACCCAACCTTCCTCATCCTCTACTTCATCTCAACCCTCCTTCTCTCCTACTCCAGCTCACATCTCAGCTCCATCCTCATTAACTCCTAAACCTTCACCTATTAAAATTCAAACATCTCCTCTTCAACCAACCTCTTCCTTTAATCCTAAACATTTTTTCTATCCTCCTACTCCTCCTAATTCTGTTATCTTTCCTCCAGATAAACCTCTGCCTCTTGGTGTCTTTGACACCAATGTTCCAGACAATTTTGAAAGGAACACCCTCCTCACCATTCTTTCCACAGCCTCTCACATTCACAGGACTGACCCTCCCAGTCCTGCCTTGAAAAAGAGAAAAACCTCCTCATCTCTAAGCACTCCTTCTGTTCCTCTATACCCTCCTTTATGGTACTCTCTTACCCTTGATCCTAAGAGAAGACCTATCTACAAAGAATACCTCCAGAAATGCATTCTTTCTACCATTTATGGTATTCCTTTTCTCAACCTATCCGAACACCTGGACATTGTTCTTCCTTTTACTCAGATATCTCAAGCTTTCAAATCCAAAATCCTTGAGGGCACTGAGTTCAAGACTGAAGATCAGTGGGCAGCTATCAAAGGAAATAAGGCTCAGTATGCAAAATACCTGACTGCAAGGGCCGAATCCCTCTCTCACAGAGCTCACCCACTCACCTTCTCTGAGTGGTTTATCATCCAGCACAAGAACTCTTGGGGATCCTTCATTTTGAAGGAAATTCGCATTGCCAGAGCCTTTCAGCTGTACAGTGACTTCTGTTACTTGAACAAAATTCCAGAAGTTCAGTTTTGCCAGTTCCATTCGCAGATTACTGTGCTGAAATCAGAAACCCCTCTCAACCTTCCTCTTAAAGTAGACTTTGTCTCTTTCAAGGTTGATTTTCCAGTTCTTCTGCCGAAGCTGCACTCTTTAGTGTTTGATTCAGATGCTGGGTCTCATGCTCTAGATATGTTTGCAAGACAGATGGGCAGGATGTCAGCCAAGCAGGGCAGATCTCCTTCCTTTTTGCGGTTCATCTTCAGAGAATACCACTCTGGCCGCATGTCTTCTCAGACCTTAGCTCCACTCATTTCTGAGTGTGAAAGACTCACCTCATCAGAATGGAAGCTTCTCTATCAGGCCTCTTATCAGCAATTGGAAGCCATCAATCAAGATCTTGTTAGTCAGAGGAAGCCTGCTCTTTCTGCAGAAGCTTTTATGGATCTAAACTCCATCGCACCCATACCAGAGATCTATGCTGTATGGGCATCTAGATATTCTGCTTTCTATGCCTTAAAGCAGGATTTGTTAAATCAAAAGATCCACTATCCCATTTCCTTGGACAGATTTCTCCATAGGGCCAGTTTTGGTAAGAGTACTTACTTCAGATTCATTTTGGACAAAACTCAGTATGGAGAATTCTTAGAGCAGCAAAGGCAACTCTACATTCAGAGGAACATCCCTTCCATGGGACCCTCCTTCTCAGTTGCCTCTGGCGTTTTTCTGCAAATTTTTGAGGACCTTGAGATCAAGGCATGGGCTGTTATCTCACAGCATGCCTCCTTATTATCTCCTCTGTATTATCTTTCTCCATCTTAATATAAATCTTTCTCTCTTCTTTGTCTCACAGCTTATCTTTTTGCTTAATGACAAAATGGGGGAGACAACTAACGTAAATCTGAAAAACATATTTCATTTTTGTATGATGTTTAGTATATTTTGTCATCATCAAAAAGGGGGAGATTGATGACCAAACTGTCCCCATAATAAATATTTCCATTTATTTATATATTAATTTTGATGATTAACAAAATAACACTAATGGATTTCTTGAGCCTTGAGAACAGGAAATAAAAGAAAAATGAAAGTTCAAGACAATCTGGTAAGTCTCATCACTTCTATCCAAGTCTTTGTATCGACTTCTTTGATAAGCAGAACGATTTCCTCTTTGACCGGAAAACTCAAAACAAATCGATATCGTAACGATTTCTTTAGAAACTCGCAACGACTCTCTAGCCGTAACGATTTCTTTAGACCTCGTAACGATTTCTTTAGAACTCGCAACGACTCTCTAGCCGTAACGATTTCTTTAGACCTCGTAACGATTTCTTTAGAACTCGCAACGACTCTCTAGCCGTAACGATTTCTTTAGACCTCGTAACGATTTCTTTAGAACTCGCAACGACTCTCTAGCCGTAACGATTTCTTTAGACTTCATAACGATTTCTTTAGAGTTCATAACGATTTCTTCACTGATCATAACGCCTTGCTTTGTATAATGATTTCGTGTAACGATTTCCTTACAACTTGATAATCATAACGATTTCTTTAGACTTCATAACGATTTCTTTAGAGTTCATAACGATTTCTTCACTGATCATAACGCCTTGCTTTGTATAACGATTTCGTGTAACGATTTCCTTACAACTTGATAATCATAACGATTTCGTGTAACGATTTCCTTACAACTCGATAGTCATAACGATTTCTTGTAACGATTTCTTCAGAACTCGCAACGACTTGCTTGTTGTAACGACTTCATAAGTTATCACAACGATTTCCTTACAGTTCATAACGACTTGCTATAATTCATAACGATTTCATAAGTCAGCAAGATTCTTTTTATCGAATTTCTTGATGCATCAGTATAATGCCTTTTAACAGCGTTGAAAAGTCAAAGTCATATCTTGTCCGTTGACTGCTATGCATTAATGCTCTCTGATCGTATCTCCCATGCATGCAGACAATATCTTCCATTTCTATGCTACTCTGTCTACGTACTTTTTTAGACAGAAAGGAGCTTTGCTATATACTGCAATATCTGTTCCATCTCAACTAACAATAGACAGCAGTCTTAGCTGTCTTCTATTTATTGATGATATGCTTACAGATATCTGACAAGACTCATCTGGACAACGTTGGACACAAGATACAAAGTTCTATGACATCTCTTTGGCGTGTACACAAGGATAAAAGACTGACGATCAGAAGCTTCCTTTGTGACCAGTCTAACGTACACAAGGATAAGAGACAACGGACACTTCAACGTTCGAATTTGAATCAGCAGTTTAAATAGAAGACTCAAGACGGAAAACAGAAAGAGTGTGAAACAACGTTTGATTTCTGAAGAAGAAAGAAATCCATCTCTTAGAGTCCTCAGAAGATTGAAACAAGAGCGAAGCTTCCACTCCAACCTTGTTCTCAGCTCTTAGCTCTCTGTGATCAAAAATAGTTTTTATTTGTGAGAGCTTGTGTAGTCCTTGGAGAGAAAAACCTTGTAAATCTCTTTCTCTCTCGGGGGCTTAAGAGCTTCAGTGTGTAGCTGGTCAAGCTAGAGTCTGAAGCCTGTTTCCACACCCTTTTCTTATTAGATTGTGTTCCCTTCTGGACGAAGGAAGACCTGGTGGTATCCAGGGTGGTTGTTGTTCCCTTCAGGCTGAAGGAAGACCAGTTGAGGCTGGGTGTAAGGATCCTTAAGGGGGATTGTACCCTTGGTAGTAAAATCCTGAGGTATTGCTCAGGGACTGGACGTAGGTCTCCTGTGGAGAGGAGTTCCGAACCAGGATAAAAATCCTTGTGTCTTGTGGATGTGTTTTGTGTGATTGTTGTCTTGTTTGCTCTAACTCTAACCTTGTTATTAAGTTGTGTAATCCTTTCAGTAAACAGGTTTTAATCAGAGATCGAAGTTTTAATAACCCATTCACCCCCCCTCTGGGCTAGCTAGCTGGGCAACAAATTTTAAATGAAAGAAGTCCAATTCACCCCCCCACTAGGACATTCTTAGTGCCATTTCGATCCAACAAGCTTCATACCATCACCATTAAATAATGGCGACAGCCTAAAAGCCGTCGCTATTATACTTTGGTGACATACAAGGCTGTCGCTAATAAAAACTAATGGCGACAGTTACAGCCGTTGCTAATGTTCTTATTAAGGACAACCACTTAAAGCCGTCACTAATAATCATTTATTTGCAACGGTTACAACCGTCTTTAATAAGAGCATTACCGATCGCTGTTGTAGCCGTCACTAATATTAATATTAGGGACAACTTTTAGTAAGTGTCTCTAATAATCAATCATCGGGGACGGCTAGAGCCATCCCCAATATTTGTTAGTAGCGACGAATAAGTTATCCGTCGCTACCAAAAGTATTAAAGACGGTTTTGTTAGCCGTCCCTAATAACCTTTATTGAGGATGACGGTCGCCGTCTCGAATGATGTTTTTTGCGACGGCTTCTGTAGCCGTCTTGAATAATTTTTTTTAGTGATGTTTATATAACCAAGCGTCGCTAATAAGTTTTTAGCGAAGACGGCTTCTCTGAGTCGTCACCAATATCACAGTTTTGGAGACGGTTGCTTTACAGCCTTCGCAAATACACTTGTTAGTGACAACTTATTTTTTAATGGAGACAGCGTCCGTTAGCCGTCGCCCATACTACACTTTTAAAGACGGCTTCTTTGAAGCCGTCGTAAATACTCTTCTTAGCGACGGCTTTTGAGAGCCACCGTAAATACCCCATCCCCAATAGTCCCTTTTCTTGTAGTGATGGTTTGCTTCAACCTCTCTTTTATTACCTTGTGATTTGCTTTGAGTCTATCTATATAATGGGTTGTCAGAATGGAACCTGCCTCGCTGAAGTTGCAGGTTCTGACCTGCAAATTTATAGTTGATGTCGATTTTATTAAGAGAACTACTTATTAGTCATCACCTATGTATATCCGTCTTCACATAATGAGCTATGTGATAATATGGGCTCCACCCAAAATGGTTTTTAAATATTTCTCTTTTATTAAAATACCTCCCTCAGAAACTCCTCCATATATACATGAAGAACCTCCAAGGCTCCTCCCACTCCTTGTCCTAATATCCTCTCACCTTTTATCGCTTCTTCCACCTCTCTTCTTTCCTGCAATGACAAAGAACACCACCAGGAAAGAAGAGGTGGTTTCACCGAGGAACAAAAAGAGCTCACAAGGGATGACAGAACAGGTTCAGTGTCCCTCCACTGCCAAAGCTACGGTTGCGACCGTTTCCAATGATCTTGCATCCAGATCCCAAGGATTCTCTCCTCTACAGCAGTTTGCTTCCACTTGGAGCCCGCATCCTCACCGTCGCGCCCAATCAACGGTCAAAGCTTTCAACTGCACCACCATGCTCAGTGGGGGGGGGGGACTACTATCTGTTGAGTAATGTGTGTGTATGTGTTTTGATGATAACAACCAAATGGTAACATCATACTTTGTTTTACAAACCTTGAATGATGATATATAAGTTGAAGCCCTTTGTTTATGAAGGTTGATATATGATATACCAAGTGTGCAAAAGATCTAGAGAAAACTTTGAAGAAGAGTTCAAGCTGCAAATGTCGACAACTGAACAAGACTTGTCGTCAACTAAATATAGACTCTAGAAACTCAATTCTTGAATCAAAATATACAACAGTAGTTGTCGACAACCATCAACCATTTGTCGACAAACAAAGATTGTATTCAGAAATGTAGTTCTGGCTGGGACAGTAATTGTCGACAACTATCAGTTGTCTGTCGACAATTATATGCTCTCTTCAAGATTTTAGTACTAGATGAGGAACCTGAAGCTGTCGACAACCATTGTGTGCTTGTCGACAATGGTAAAACGTGATGGCCAAGCATGTGAGTGACACGAGGCAATTATTAGGGCATCCTTTCCTGTACACATGCACTCCCATGTACATGTGAGGATAAGGACACACATATATAAGGTCCCCTCTGCCTCTTTTGAAGAGTGAGCCCACACAACCCAAAGAGAAAGATGTAGCGGCCAGAAAGGGGATCTCAAGTGCTCTGCTCAAGCTCCAGGGGCAGAAGACCAGAAGCTCCAACTGATGAGATCAATTTGAGGCCAAATTCGTTATCAAAGCTCGAGGATCCACATCAATCTTTTGAAATTCGAAGCTAGAAGACCTGGATAAAGGGCTAGGAGGATTCAAACCTGATCATCTACTTCGCATTGTGTTTGAATTCTCTATTTGCACTTCAATTCTACCTTCTTCAGTATGTGGGATGTTGAACTGAGAATCATTGTGCTCAGATTCAAGCATGTATGATTTGATCTGAGACTTCCATCATCTCAGGTCATGTGTTACATTGTGTGTGCTCTGAACTTGCTTTCTAAGTAGTTTGTGTGTATGTGTGGATGGTGGACGTAGGATACACAAGTTATAATATGTAAAAAATCCGATTTAGGAATATCAAAACATGAGCAGATATATGCATATAAATTAGTCAGGTAACTCAAAGTAAACTAAATAGAAAAGATAGCAGGGGAATTAATAATAAATATTTAATTTTATTGATAAGATATATCGAAACGATTTGAGAATATCAAAACACAAATAGATATATGCATATAAAGCCACTAATTCAGAGCCATTACATAAGGACCATTTGTGGATTGTGAAATTTCCACAAGGAAATTGAAAAGAATTAAAAATAGATAAATCTGTGGATATGTGTGCACAATGCCAAATAAGAGTGTGATCGCCAGAGGTGAGAGTACCTTGAATAAAGAGAAAAAATGATCATGAAGATGCATTGAATTTGGGAGATTGCACGAGATGTGAGGTTCGCTCCTTCTTCTACGAATTGGCCGACCAATGTAGAGGGCTACTTTAGATTACCCTTGTAAAAAATACAAAATAAAAAACTAGATTAGCAAAAATGACATGTAGCATCAAATTCTCAAAGACAGCATGAACATAAAAGTATGGGGTAGAACTCACCATGCTTGACCTTTTAAACCCCTATGGCATGAAGGTAAGGTGTATGCATGTGTTGTGTGATGTGTGTGAGGTGCACTATAAGAACTCAACGTGGTGAGATGTGCATATATATATGAATTAAAACAAAGAAATAAAGTAAGAGAAAAGACTTATTGGCATGTGAACTTCCTTTATGACGTGACTTGTGTGGGGTACTTGTCTTTTTACCACATAACTTGGCCTTAAACATGCATGAGAGAGACAGTGAGGGGAAATAGAATAATTAAAAAGGATGAATAGATAGGGGAAAAGGAAAGATAAATATAGGTGAGGAGAGAGAAAGTAATTAAAATTGGGGGAGATTAAAAAAAGATGAGAGAAAGGGAATAGGAGAGAGAATAATTTAAAATATAAAGAGGAGAGAGGGGATATGAGAGAGAAGGTGGGAGGAGAAGAAGAATAATAAAAGTGAAGAAGAGAGAGAATGATATGAGAGAAAATGGTGGGGAAGAGTGACTAAAAAAAGAATAAAGGAGGAAGAGGATATGAGAGAGAACGGTGTGTGGAGAGAGTGATTAAAAAAAGAAAAAAGAGTGGGCTCTCGTGCATGTGTAAAACAAAAAAAATGGCTGATCACATGAGTGTTCAAACATGGCTTTCTTGTAAGATGGTGTAACGACCCAGGATCAAAATTACCAGTTATCCATTAGTAACTCAAACCCTGAACCGCCACCCACAAGCCGAAGCTCGGAAGGGTTAAAAGAAGGTGGTTGAGGAGAACATATAAGAAAGCGCACAGATCAAGAGAACTAACAAAAACCATTGAATATATATATAACGACATGGTACAACTTAGAGCAGATCTAACAAAAGTAAAGAGTACAACAAATATGTACACAAAAGAGTACCACTCTTAGCAGCTAAGCACGACTAGTACCAAAGTGACTCAGTTCCTCGGCACCTGGAGCCGATGGCGAACCTCTTGAAAGGGAAGGGAGTGAGTCTCAAGAAGAGACTCAGTAGGGACACTAACCCCCACCGTTAAACAGTACGAAAAGAAGTGCAGGAAGGTAAACTACACTAAAGCAACACTGCACTAAACACACAGAAATTGGTAGTGTAACACCAAACTCCTCGCAGGAGCATGTCAAAAGACTGGAACCTCGCAATCTCAACAGCACACAAAAAAAACACAACAATAGTCACACACTCACACAAGAAAGTAGGACAAGTTAGAGCCAATGGCTTGGCGCCTTGACACCACAGAGTCCTCAAACCCTAGCCATGTGTGCACACTCAGACGCTCTCCCTCGCGTCTAGTCCTCGATCGTTTTTCCCCTACGCCGGACTCAAACGTTGGAGAAGGGCCCCACAGAAACTAGCATGTAACCACCACAAGGGGCACGCACTGGACGGAGTCGCACTTGACGCCTAGGCTCACTATTGGAATAGCTCAACGTTAGTCATCTAGATGGAGCCCAACTCAACGCCTGGGAAGAACGCAAGTACGACAAAGCACAACACACGCACAGACGGAGATGCTCTCAACGTCTGGCATACCGTGCCAGAAGGCAGACACCACATGTCCTAACCTCTCACACATAAGAGCGCTCACATTGCTGGGACCTACCTATGGGGTTGTCAGCAACCCTGATTTCCGTTAACCTAGGGTAACTGGCACAGTACCATGTCATCTACCACAGCATCCCCTGCCGTTAAGCTCACCTTGACGACAAGAAACCTTGCCATCAAGTTCATCCTGAAGAGCTTAATGGCAGCACACCTGACATCAAGTTCTTCAGCTTCCAACAGTAGATACAACCCTAGGGCACTCCCCAGGGCGATCCAACCCAGAAAAACATGATATGATGATGGGAAATGCTTTTCATGATCACATAACACTAGTGTAAGGCCGAAAAATAATGATCCAATGCTTGGATCGCGCAATGTCCCCTCAAGAATTCGGCATCAAGAAACCCTCCCCAAATCACGATTTTTCACATAAATCACAGGCATTTCATGCTCACAACAAAACCAAGAGGGGTTCAGAGGTAGGATCCTGTGATGAAACGCCTCGTTCAAGCCCGTTAAACCATTAACAAACTTGATCCGAGTCTGCCTCCCGCGAACGGGCCGTAGCCTCGCAAAGGATACCATACATGAGTCCGTGAAAAACAGAAAGGAACACACTTGATCATATATATGATTTACCATTTCATATATAATGTACAAGATTTACATAGCCAATTTTCAACAAAAGTACAAGAAAGTACAGGAGCCTGGGGCATACCCCGAGGTAAACTAGTACAACTGAGGAAAGAAACTACACTGTTGGAGGTGCTGGCCCAACACCGCTGCGACACGGCCCCGAACTGGAAGACGGTAACGAAACCTCCTCCTCACCCTCGCCTGTGGGGAGTAGGGGTGAGCCTCACTAGTCACTGGCTCAGTAGGGAACTCCCTCAACTCGAGCAAACCATATACAAGTACGGAAGCAGTAAACTATACTAGAAATTTATAACACAACCACGCAGCTCATTAAAGCAGTAAACATACTTACCATTTGCCGACTATATTAAACAAAGTAAATAAATAAACGGCAAAACTCAATCACGTGTACGAGCTAAAGTAGAGTCCGCCACACTCGAATCACGTAGACTGGTAAGCGACACCAGTAACTGACTCGGACAAACAAACACAAGTCTGTCTCTCAGTCTCGTAGCCACGGACGAAAGGTCCAGCTGCCGCCCCACGTGGAAAAGTCAAACAACTGTGGAGACTAACTAAACACCACTCCTGCGGGTACACAACCGCAGACCCATGCCTGGCACCTCTAGGGTCTCTGGCCGGAGCACTCTAGAGTGAGGCACTGGAAAGGACTAGCTGGGGACCAGTGTCGACTACCGGTGTCCGTACCCCTAACTAAGAGCGTGCTACAAGTGACTAAAAACAAACTCAAGAGTCACTGTCCCACTGTCGTCTTTCCCTCAGCCGGATGTACAACTCAAACAAAGGAGTAAGGGTGTCCAGGACAGACGACACAGACCTCGACGGTACAACACAAGTACCGGGACAAGCCCCGAACTAACAGCCTAGCTCACAGAGAACCTGGGGCACCCAACTGGAGAGGTAACCACGGTAGGCGTCGTACTACCTGCTACGCACACAAAACCACGTGCGCACCACACAAACCACGTGAAATCCGACAATATTCACAAGTACCGATTGTCCACAACACGTGAACACAGTGCAACTCGTGTGCATACCACGCCAACACACAAACCACTAGCTAGCTACGTAACCAACATGCTAACCTCAAAAACATGCGCTCCCAGAGCACCACGGGTGCCAATGCACCACACGATATTACCAAATACATCGAATAATAACAATTGGATAATCATATCACATAAGTCATGCACATTCAGACCACTCGGTTGTGGTCGCGACATGGGCCTGTGTCGCCTTCAGAACGCGACGGCCTGATGTGGCGCGTTCATCACATGAACGAGACGCACAAACATGTCGTATTCCCCACCTGAACGCGACGGGTTGACCTAACGCATTTAGATCGCAACAGGGGGTTCCATCGCCTTTACAGACAGGAACCCTAATCTGGGATCCTCTCCACGGATTACGATTCTATGCTATGCAAACCACCCTTAATTTGTGTTTTTCATGCTTTTGTAAGTCCCTAGTCATGGTATCTATAGTTAGGAAAGCAAATAACTGATCAAACCACCCTCCTACACAATCCACAGCCCGAAAAATAGGAGAAGTCACCCTACCTCCGTGAAGAACGCGCAGTACGGCGATCCCTCGGTGTTTCTCCCGTTCCACACGAGCTTCCCGCGGTGAGAACATGCCTCTCCACAATCTTCCATGCCGAATCACCTTAGGAAACCCGCGCAGCACCTCCCCCTGGCCAAACAGAGCATACTGTGCTCTGTTCTGGCCAGCAGGGTTTAAGCTGCGTTTGAGGTTGAGAACGCGATCGATGGTTCCGTCTCGACCTGATCAGACGGACCTGGGTGTCGCCTTCTCAAGGCTGACGTCTGCAGGTCGCCCAGCTCTCGACACGTGGTGCACATGCAGACGATCAGTGCCACAAAGAGGCAACAAGAACGCGATGGACAAGAGTGTCGTGTTCAGAACACGACATCCCCTACTATCGCGATCACAGACAGAGAACCCTGGGGTGCTATAGGCCCAAACTATCGGCCCAGTAAGCCCAAAAAACGCACGCACACACCAAACACAGGTCACATTGGCCACACATTGGCCTCACAAGCGCTGAACACAAGATTCACAAGGATCCAAAAAATGCGCGACGTTACAGATCCCTACCTTAAGATGCCAAAAATACCAAGAAGAACCTCAAAATCACACCGCTACCCACGCACACCCGCGAGGTCAAATCCCCAAATCCGTCGTCTCCACGCCATATCCAATGCCGCCATGAGCACCACGAGCTCCCGTCGGCCGCCGGAAGTGGTGGAGAAAGTAGGAGGTGAAGGTGGAAGAAGGGGCCTCAGGTTGCCTTATAAAAATAGGCCCAACACAGATTGACGTCAACCGCACCGCCTAGAACTTGACTTCAACAAGTTCAACACTCGAAAAATTCTAGAAACAAGGGTAAATGACAACATCCCTTGCCGACAAGACCAAGTAGAAGGCACACCATGCTGCTGTCAACACAATGTTGGTGTCAAGCCCCCTTGACGTCAACCAGCACTATTCCAAAAGGCCCAATAAGGGTCCAATAAGGCCCATGACCTTACAACCTCCCCCCGCCCCCCTTAAAACAATTTTGCCCCCAAAATTCAAACAAGTACAAGGGGAAGAAAACTTACCAAAAAGGTATGGAAACTGCTCACGCATCTCGTCCTCCCTCTCCCAGGTCGACTCGCCGCCTGAGTGCTACTACCACGCAACACGAACCAGTGGAATCCCTTTGTTCCTCACCTCTGAACTCAACAATCCTCAATGTACAGTGGAAACTCTGGTACTGTCAACACTGGTGTCACCTCAGACCACTCTGAACTTGAGAGAACGTGCGACTCATCTACAAGGTACCTTCGCAACATCGACACATAAAACACATCGTGGACTGCTGCCAACTCCGAAGGTTACTTAAGCCGGTACGCCAGACCTCCAACTCGCTCAGTGATGGTGAAGGGTCCGATATAGTGGGGACTCAGCTTCCCACACCTACCAAACCTCATCACCCCCTTTATAGGGGACACTCTGACAAACAGCTAGTCCCCCACCTGAAACTCAAGTGGTCGCCTTCACTGGTCTGCATAACTCTTCTGCCGGCTCTATGCTATTTGAAGCCTCTGCCTGACAAGCTGCACTACCTCCACTGACTGTTGAACCAACTCTGGCTCGGTGACAACACGCTCACCAACCTCAAACCAGTCAAGAGGAGTATGACACAGTCGACCATACAGAGCCTCATAGGGTGCCATGTCGATGTTGGAATGATAACTATTATTATATGCACACTTGACCAACGACAAGTGAGCTGCCCACGATCCCTGCCACTCTAAGCAACAAGCTCGCAGCATGTCCTCCAAGGTCTAAATAGTTCGCTCTGACTAACCGTCTGACCGTGGATGGTAGGTAGAGCTAAATGCCAACTCTTCTCCAAAGCTCCCTAAAAGCTGCGTTAGAACCCATAAGTGAAGCGAGGATCTCCATCTGACACAATAGAGAGTGGCACCCGGTGCAAAGGAACAATTCGCTCCACATAAAGTTTGGCCAACCTGCTCACACCCCAGCTAGCTCTAATGGGTAGGAATCTGACAGTCTTCGTCAATCTGTCCACAAGCACCCAGATACTATCATAACCTCCTGATGTCTTCGGTAGCCCACACACAAAATCAGTTGTCACATAGTCCCACTTCCACATGGGAATCTCCAACAGTTGAACAAGCCCTCTAGGGCGCTGGTGCTCGGCCTTCACCTGCTGACAGACCAAACACCTAGAAACAAAAGTTGCAATGTCTCTCTTCAGCCCGGGCCACCAAAACTGTCGTCTCAACCTGTGGTATATATTGGTTGACCCTGGATGAATCGAGTACTGAGACCCATGTGCCTCCTATAACATTGCTCTCTTGACACACTCCTTAGCTGGCATGTATAGTCTGTCTCAGAACCTGACAGTCCCGTCACCCTGTAACTCAACCTCTAGGAGTAGCAACAATTTGTGCAACTCAAGATCTTCCTGTTGTGCCTCAATAACCTACTGGACAATGGCTAGAGCAACTAATAAACTGCCAAGCAAACATTGTTGTCGCCTGGTGGAGACTCTGAAGGATCCCCCTACTACAGACTGCCACAACTGTCATTCTCTCAACATGAGATGGCTAATATGTGCCTTTCTACTCAGTGCATCTACCACCACATTAGCCATCCTAGGTTGATACTCAATATTGAAGTCATAATCCTTCAGGTACTCCATCCAACGTTGCTACGTCATATTTAAATCCCTCTGTGAAAAGACATATCGCAGGCTCTGGTGGTCGGTGTGAGCCACGAACCTCACTTCGTACAAGTAGTGATGTCAGATCCTCAAGGCAAAAACCACACCTGCCAGCTCCAGGTCATGGGTCGGGTATCGCTCCTTGTAGGGCTTTAGCTGACGTGACACATAAGCCACCACTCTGCCATGTTGCATCCAAACTGCTCCTAAACCAACACCAGTAGCATCTGTGCAAATCTCAAAAATCCTCCAAACCTAAAGGTAACACTAAGACTAGCGCCTACGTAAGTAGTTACTTCAGCTCTATGAAGCTCTGCTTGCACTGCTCTGACCACTCAAAATGTACGCCCTTCCTCGTCAAACGAGTCAGGGGTGTAGAAATCTGTGAAAAATCTCTGATAAATCTACGGTAGTAACTAGCCATGCCTAGAAAATTCTGTATCTCTATCACTGTGCGGGGTCTCTCCCATTGCAAAACTACCTCGACCTTCACTGGATCTACTAAAACTCCATCACCTGCGATCACGTGCCCCAAAAAGTGAACCTGCTGCATCCAAAACTCACACTTGTTGAGCTTGGCATACAGCTGTTGCTCTCGCAAAGTCTGCAACAGGATCCTCAGGTGCTGGGTATGCTCCTCCTCTGAAGCAGAGTACACCAGAATGTCGTCAACAAACACCACGATAAATTGGTCCAAGTACTGGTGGAACACCCTGTGCATCAGATCCATAAAGGTCGTTGGCACATTGATGAGCCCAAATGGCATCACTAAGAACTCAAAGTGCCCGTATCTGGACCTGAAGGCTATCCTCTCCACATCTCAATCTCTGATCTGCAATTGATAGTAGCCTGATCTCAAGTCAATCCTAGAGAAAACTCGAGCTGACTGAAGCTGATCAAAGACATCATCAATCCTAGGTAGAGGATACCTATTCTTGATGGTCACTTGATTTAGCTTTCTGTAATCAATACACAACCGTAGGCTACTATCCTCCTTTTTTACAAACACTACTGGAGACCCCCTAGGGAGAAAAGCTAGGGCAAATATAGCCTTTCTCCAACATCTCCTTCAACTGCCTCTTCAATTCTCGCAACTCTGCTGGTGCCATGCGGTATGGTGCCTATGCAAAAGGTGCAGTGCCAGGAACAAGCTCAATAGTAAACTCAATCTCTCTATCTGGTGGTAGACCAGATAACTCCTCTAGAAAGACGCCCGGAAACTCACAAACTACCTGGATGTCTTCCACACCACGAGGCGTCTGGTCAACAAGTACTGCAGTAGTAAGAAAACCCTGGCACCCAGAAGCCAACAACTTCTGCGCTCTCAAAGCAGAAATCAGAAGATGGGAAAAAAGAGGTATAATTTTTTTTAAGTAAAGTAATATCTGGACTGATACGACAAAAGAGTGAACCTTTGATGTCGCAATCAGCTAGATAGATTTTTATATATAGGAAGCATGAAAAGAAAAAAGTACATAATCAACGGGGGCACAAGCTGAAGACACCCTAGGCAGAGTGGTCAAGACTAAATGACACATCAGCCCAAGAAAACAAAAGATCAGTCCGCTAATTTGCTGGCAGAGTTTACACGTCGAAGTGAAGCACTACGGGTTCTGATTCTAGATTTCGGTGGTGGCGGTGCTGGATGGACATATGGGCGAGCCCAATTTCTATGCAAAGTTTCCAGGTCAACGTCCTCAACCTCCTTGCCTCCATCTAACAGATTACAAACTTTATATTGGACAGGAAGGCAGATCACATGGCCGTCTGAGCTTGCCTCCGTGCGCGACTGAGCAGGTGCTGCGGTGTGCACAGCGAATGGAAGACGAGAGGGAAGAAGGCCTTGCTGGGGGCTGGTTGCTGTCATGCAGATTTCTGTTCTTTTGGTCTTCTTGCACAGAGCATCCGCAAAAGACATATGCGGGGCTGGCGAAGGGTCATCTTCTGGTGATGGCGAAGCATCCATTCCGGACGGAGAGCTGGGCATTGCTGGGGCACTTGGAGCTATGGCATGGGCACTTGAAGCACCTTTGGAAGCAGCAACGTCAAGAACATCTACAAGGGTGGCAGGTACAGATGGATCAGAAGCAGTGGCCACAGCTTGAAGGGGCGACTGGTGCTGCCTTGCAGTTTCAGAATCAGCAGGGGCAGCAGCAGGTAGTTGACATGTGTCTTCTGCACATGACGGAAGATGTTGCTGCTAAACCACATAAAACAGATCAGAGTGTAGGGCCTCATGCTGCAAGACAGAAGGAATGGCAGTCGGCATCCAAGGAGGAGCAGCAGCATTCAAGGCAGAAAGTGAAAGAAACTTTTGCAGATCTGAAGCACAGAGTGCACTGGTTACTGATGCATCAGAAGCCCGGGTGCCATAACCTTCATGAGGGAGCACATCAGCTGCACCAAGTGCCAAAGAGGCAACACTGGTCTGCTCAGATACATCGGCAACCAGATCCATGGACTGCACCGAATCACCATGCATAGCATCAACAAATGAAGGGTTAGCTTCAGAATTCAGAACTGGTTGTTGAGGAGGCATAACATCGAGCAGTTGTTGTGCGACATTAGATGTTGCACCACTAGCAGGCAGCAGTTCCTCTTGTACATCAGGTTGGTCAGGAATCTTCCCGCCCAAATGGATTGGACGCCATACATGCTTCGCAGGCTGCCCCAAGGCCGGATGCTCAAGAATCCCACCAGGTTTGCGAACAAGGGGTGGGGGGGTCCAGCAGTCTTGGGTTTCTGATCTCCAAGAGGATACTTTTTGCACATGGGCTGCACATGACTGGTGTGTTTGCATGCTGAGCAGAACAAAGGAAGCTCTGGGTATACAACGGGCTGCCAGAAACCATTAGAGTCGATGCCCACCTAGATTCTGTCAGGGAGCTTCTTGGAGATGTCTAGTTCGACATTCACTCGAGTAGCGTAAGTGTGGGTTAGGCAGAGTGTGTTCTTGTCAACTTTGAGAACTGGCCCAAGGCTCCCAGTCGGTGGAGCGGATCATTACATCGTTGTAGAAATTAACTAGAAGACCAAGGAGCTCCAACCATACTGGTACGATGGGGAAGTCCTCAACAGGGGAGAAGGAGATGAACCACTTGAAGAATCTGAAGGGGCACCCCTGAATGAGCAGGGAATCCTTCAGGAGGACCTGGAGATAGTCCTTATGGTTCAAAAATCTGATCAGAAGGTGGCGTCTGTCCAAAGCACTAATGATAAAGTCTGCCAGAAGCTTGAATCTTTACTGCAGATGTGATCGGATCTCTTGGAAAGGAGGTCTCCCCTGAGCAGTTTTAGCAACAATCACCAGATCCAAGGGCTTGCAAGAGGCGTGGATCTCTTCCAAGGAGAAGAAGACTGCTGGCTCGCCAAAGTCTGTGGAAGTCGGAAGATGAATGGTGAGGGGGAGGATAGGCGGTTTGAGGGAGTGCATCAGAACCTGGGCAAAGGAGGCAGGTGCTGTATGGGGGGCCACGACAGGAGCAGTCCAAGGCGACCCCACAGCAGGAGCAGCAGACGCAGCAGGAGATGTGAAGGCAGCATGAGGTGGCGCAGATAGACCACCAAGAAGCTGCCCTTGAGAGCTCGTAGCAGCAGGTGATGGAGAAGCTAGAGCTTCAGTAGCTGGGCCCGCAGTAGTAAAGGCAGCAGCATGAGCAGTAAAAGGGGCAGGAGGGGCGGTGGGGAGAGCCCCCCCCCCCCCCCCAATAGAAACCATGGTCGACAACTGCTACAACATGAAAGCTCGGCCAGAGGAAAAAAAAAAAAAGAGGTATAATACCCTGAAAGTAGAAAGCAGCTCCTCTGGGTATCTGAAAGTATACCCTCTTCTTCTTGCAATCCACCACTGCACCATACTACTCAAGCCAGTCCATATGCAGTATCACATCAAAATCCTGATGCTGCATAGCAAACAAGCAAGCTGGCAAACTCTCACCCTGAATCTGCACTGGTACCTCCTCAACATAGTACGAGGTAACCACAAAGTCCCCTATAGACAACTCAACAACAGGTCACTGGACACTCCCATATCCAGCTCCTCAAAAGAATATAAAAACTCTTAAAAAATAAAAGAGTGGGAAGCACTGAAATCAAACAACACTCTAGCTGCACAGCCAAAAATAGTCACAATACCTTCCACAAGTTGAGCTGCCTCTGCCTCTGCTCTGGTCGTGTGCATGACACGACCCCTGGTCCTCAGCCTGCCTGAACTCAATCTGCTGATGCTGCTGCATAGGAACCTACTGTTGTAGGGTACAAAACTAAGGCAGACTCTGCTACTACGTGTCTCGAGGTAACAGGGGGTAGTTCCACGCCACGTGACCTAGCTGGTCACACCGGTAACACCTTCTAGCAAAAGAGCACTGGCCCTGCTATGATGGCTATCTAGTAGGATGTTGAACAGTCTCTACCAAAAACTACCTCTGCTTTGACTACCTCCTGTCACGACGAAACCTCCTTCTAGACCCTGACCTCGAAGACGTCCCCAGAGAGGAAGACACAAATGAAGGCGTAGCCTTTGGAGTCTACTGCAAACTACTTTGCTGCTGCCTCTACTATGTCAGACCCATCTACCCCTGACCAACTCTGATCTGCTCATGAGTCCGCAAAGTATCAGGCTCTAGAGTTGCCGCTGTCTGATAGGATGTGTGACGGACCAGGGTATTTATGCCCATTATGGCTCCAAATCCAGATCCGCCTCCCGAGAATGGACCGAAGTCTCGCAAGGGATATCTCACACAAGTGTCCAGTAAGAATAAAAAGACAACTACACAGTATAAGACACAAGAAAGTACATGTTCTCATACCTGCATATAACAATTTACAACTGTCCCACTACATTATTACATGTCCAATTAAAAAGTACAACTACCTGGGGCATACCCCGAGGGAGCACGAGCTCACACAACACTAACTACTACACTACTGCTGGTGGTACGAGTCTGACCTCTCCACAAGCTGAACCAACGGTAAGTCCTGAAAAGAAACTGTAGGGGAGTGAGCCTCAACAAGTAACAGGCTCAGTAGGGGCTACCCAAAAATAACAACAAACTACGGACACCTCAACCCCAAAGGGTCTCATTGGCAACACCAATAGCCAAACTATTTCATGCTCACAACAATTGTATTTAAATTACAATTAAATATAAACACCTTAATCAAACATAACCTTGGAAGGTAAGAAGAAGCTACAAGACTAGTTCTATACCACTAGTCTGCTCAACAACAGTAACGCCTAGGCCTCAAGCCTCACAGGAAAACCATAGTCACAACCAATCATTTAAGCTATAAGCCGCACAAGTAAATCACTGCCTAGGCTATAAGCTTCACAGGCGAGTCTCAAGTACGTGGGTAACAGGACTGCTAACCAAAAGCTGGCCCTTTATACCCCAAACCACACTACGTCGAAAGCTACACACGAGATAACAGGACTGGCTATCACGAAGCCAATCCATAACACACTAAAACCATAATTGGAATCTTACCTGAAAAAGGGGATAACACAACGAGTGGAAGGTCACATCACATGACCTTCACGAAACACAGTTCCACGTCAACACCAGAACAGACTGGTATATGACGTACCACCACAAACCATTACCCACACGGGGTATAGGTACTTATCACCACAAGGTACCAACACAGAAATCGCAAGTAAACCAGTGCCGTAACAAGGCACACCATAGCGAGCTAAACCACATTTGGTGAGTCAACACTCATCAACCATAACCAAAACTGTGCCACCACTCGGGCACACCACAAGCCACAACCGCAGTCATAACTGTGCCAACATCAGGGCACACTTTGAATGGGTCAAACCTTGACTACGAGTCACAAACTCACAAGCCACAGCAAATGGCAAAGCACGAGTCGGAAAGGAACGACGCCACCACATGGGAACAGACTACTGGCTGATCAGGCCAGTATCCAACCTGGACAACACAACACAAGAACAACCTCTCAGTCTCGCAGTCATGGACGAAAGATCCAACTACCGCTCCACGAGAACAAGTCAAACAACTGTGGAGACCAACCAACACCACTCCTGCAGACACACAGCTGCAGGTCCATGCCTGGCACCTTTAGGGACTCTGGCCGGAGCACCCTAAAGTGAGGCACTGGAAAACAGGACTAGCTGGGGACCAGTGTCGACTACTGCTGTCCGTACCCCCAACTACGAGCGCGCTACAAGTGACTAAAAACAAGCTCTGGGAAGTCGTTGTCCCACTACCGTCATTCCCTCAGCCGGACGTACAACTCAAACACAGGAGTGAGGGTGTCCAGGAAGACGACACAGACCTCGACGGTACAACACAAGTAATGGGACAAACCCCGAGCACAACAAACACCCGTGCCTGGCTCACAAAGAACCTGGGGTACCCGACTAGAGAGGCATTCCGGAATAGGCGCCGGACCACCACACTCGGCTAGCACAAATCACAATATATGCACAAACACTTTCTATTACCAATTATGGTACATATGTTAGGAATAGCTTATTCCAGTCACCTAAAGGATCAAGGCTAGGTTCAAACGTGAACCTCATCGCCACAATACCACGAACTAACATAATAATTAAGATACAATAAATACAAGAATGTACGATGTGCCATGCACACACAAACCACATGCACGACATTCAAACCACATAGACACCACGTGTATAATACACCAGCCAGGTGCACCACACGTCATTCATATAAAAAACATGTCCAACACATGGGCAGCATGCTTCAAGATGCCAACGCACCACACATACTACGTAAATACCAAACCGATTATGTACATAACACAGTAACCATGTAAAACATGTCCATCTCGTGAACAACACGCTCCGTGAGTGTAACAAGTTCACTGGCTCCACCTGTCATTGCCATGCACAACAAATACAAATAATCGTTTAACCATAATACTAAAAGCCTACATGTCCAGACCTCTCAGCTGAGGTCGCGACAAGGGACCAGGTCGCCTTCAGAACGTGACGCCCCGACCGGTCGCAATAGGAAACCCTATCACAACGAGTCGGCCTGTCGCGACCTTATCGCGACAGCAAGGTCTGTCACCTTCACAGGCGCAAACCCTAATCTGGGAGAAACTCCACGGATCATCATTCCAAACCATTCAAAACACGATTAATTCTCATTTTACATGCTTTAATGGATACCCTAGCATGGTATCTAATGTTCTTTAAGCTTTAAACGAATCAAATCTACACCACGAGCATTCCACACAATCAAACGAGGTAGAAACACCCTACCTTCGCGAAGAATGGCAAGACCGGAGATTCCTCGGCGTTTCCCCCGCTCCACACGACGTCCTCGCGGCGAGAACGCATCGAGAACTCCCCCAGGACATCGAATCGCCAAGAAACCCGCGCAGCAGCCTCCCCCGGCCAAGCTGAGCTTCTCCCAGCTCTGTTCGGCTGGGGTTCCTTAAAAATGCACAGTAGTTGATAACGCGACGTAGCCCTACGTCGCGACCTGAACGCTACGTGGGAGGCCGTCACCTTCCCACTCCTGACGTCAGCAGGCCACCCAGCGCACGACACTTGGCGCGCATGCAGATGTCAACGCTCAACGGTGGCAACAGGAACGCGACCACCAGGGCTGTCGCGTTCAGAAAGCGACACACACCCCTGTCGCGTTCACAGGCAGAAAACCTGTGAGCGCTTTGGGCCCAATGGCCGGCCCACCAAGCCTCACAACACGCGTAACACCTGAAACTCAAACTCATGGGCCACACATTGGCTACCAAACCTACTAAACACGGATCCACGATGATCCGAAAAACATGCGACGTTACAGGATGTGTCCAAATAAGTGACGCGAGCAATTATCAGTACCTGCCTGAGCTTTGGCCTCAGTCCTCTCACAAACTATTAGGTCCTCAAGCTCTCATCTACCATAATATGTGGTGAATAGCCCCCCAACTCTACAAATCTGGCTCTGTACTAGATCACTTTCATCTCGCCCTGCACAAGTCTAGGAATTGGTACAATCTCTCTGTCCTGACATAAGTGGGGCAGAAGGCTCTCTCAAAAGCTACATCAAATTCCTGCCAAGAGATCTTTCTGAGTGGACAAGACTGAAAAGTGGTCTCCCACTCCGAAGTCCCCCAAGCCAGCACCTGGCTCTGCAACTGGTAGCTCGCCAACAGAACCCTCTCCTCCTTGTAGACACCCGTTTTCGGCCTAAAGTTGAGCACATTTTTTGTTCATATCATTAATGTCTCAAATTGGTCATCACTTTGGAGTCCTCCCATGGCCCATCATGAGCCCATTCACCCTTAATTTCAAGCCCATTCTCAAGCCCATGGCCAAGATCCACTTGAAACATCAAAACTGTGCAATCTGCCCAATCTTCTGAATATGCCTTCACTTTGAGAGCTCATAACGTCCTCCTTTCTAATCCACATCTGTCATATCATACTATCATTTTGTAGCCCTCTGAGTCTAGAATCCAACGCAACAAACGGCTCGTCAATCCGATGTCTGTGGAGAGACTTATGGCCCTTTTCGTGGGACCTACGCAGACTGTCTTATAGTCGCGACCTGGTGCATGGACGCGACAAGAACGCGGCCCCACGATTTGACGCGACAGCGCCATGCACGTAAACATATTTTTACGTGATTTTCGGCCTCTCTCTCCATCCTAGAGCCTATCTAAAGTCCCTTTGAGTTGGATTACGACCCAAACCTCCTATCCTCATCCCTAGGGAGCCCCCAAGCCCATCCAAACTCTAGATAGACTCTAGAACACTCCCACAACTTGGACTCTCTCTCTAACTCGGGATTGAACTCTATCTCTATCTAAAACACATATTAGGACTCTCAAAAGGGATAGAGGAAGGCTACCACTACGAGGAGAGATCCCTAGAGGTTCTGCTCACTAGGTCCCATCGTCCCCAAGGCAGAGGAGAAGCTGTTCTTCCCGTTTTCCTCATTTCTCTCTCCTCTTTCTCTCTCATAACGCCTCTAGGACCAGCAGGACTTGCACGGCTTGTGGAGATCGAAAGTCCAGATCTCTTCGAGTTTCTTCATCAAAGTTGCTCCCCACAAAGCCCTCTTCAACCTCTAAGTGTAATCACGTCGATTGGTGGCTTGTGTGAAAAGTTACAGGAGATTGATCTTCACTTTCTCTCTCATATCGAAATCTGCACATGCGGGATTATCGTCTCTTCCACAGCACAAACCAGGCCAGATCTCTTCAAGATGTCTTCATGAAAGTTGTTCACGACGTCCTCATCTCCGACCTCCAACTAGAATCACATCAAACGGGACAATATCTGTTTAGTTTTCATTTTTACTTTCTTTTCCACGTTTTACACATATATACATGAGTTAGGATTCCTCCTTCTCCTCTTCCATGATTTCTCCCCATGCATATTTCTCCCCACGTTTTCCTACTACCCAAGGGGTTTAAAAACCACCCCCAGGTCCGTTCCCTCCATGCTCCACATCTTTCTTTCATTTAAGAATAGCTACTACACTTAACATAGTCTAACAGGGTTTTATTTCTTGTTTTCGTTATTTTGGCAGGTACCCAAGCGAAGATCCACGAGGAGCTTTCATCCTCTAGCCGGCTGGAGGACAGGAAGAAGGTCCCATCCATCATCTCCCGCACAGAAGAGAACGCGACGGTGGAGGGCGACACGACAAGGAGATGCGTCCACCAAAGGCGACGCGTTATCATTGTTGTCGCGACCGATAGCCCTGCCGCGACACCAGGTTCGCCCTAGTTCTTTCCCCATTTCCTAGAGTAGTTAGCCCGCATTATTATCTTTATTTGGCAATGCTCTAGGTGGCGATCACATCCTATTTATCATGCTATCATATTTGATATTCATGTCTGTGTTGAGGGGTGCACATTCCTCGTGATTACACCTTTTTGGCGATCACGGTGGGACCTTCAGTGCTACCCTCGTGGATTTAGTTTGCCTGTCTGCCATGTTTTATTCCTTGTTTGTGCTTTCGGTGCCCTGTTAGTCGTTTGTTCCTTGTTTCCTACATTTTTTGGCACTCGGGTCTTGTCGCGGCGTATCGCAGTGACGCGATAAGATCGCGTCGCCCAGAAAGGACGCGTTAGCAGGTCAGTGCTTTCCTTCTCATATCTGTCATACTTTGCTTCTATGAGATCATGCATCCCTGTTCTATTTCCCTGTACCGTGTACTGTCGTGTTTCTGGATGTTAGAATCCTGTTAGGCTTTGGATTTTCCTTTTATTTTTACTTGTAAGTTTTCGGGCTCTGTCGCGGCGTGGCACGCGGACGCGATTCAGTCGCGCCGAGGGTAGGCGTCGCATTACCAGGTATGCTTTGTATGTTAATGTCTTGATCCATGTGTCGGTTTCTGGGTGCTTCATGACCTCTTCTAGATTGATCTTGTGATTTCATGCTCATATCATATGCTAGGCTAGTCTGTATGCTTTGTATTTGTGACTGACTGCTGTTTTCGGGGCTCTGTTCGTATCGCGGCAGACCACTCTGTCGCTATAGGGTCGCGGTGTATCTGGCCGCCGCGACTCTACCCGAGACCCTGTTGGTCACCCTACTTGGTCATTGTTCACCCTTGCATACATCTTGGGAACTTAAGCCCGTGCATACACTATTGATCCCATTGTCTAGGTTCCCCCTTGGTTGAGTGAGCCCTCTCACCTACGAGCACTTGTAGGTTGACTCGGGCCGCCTTCCGAGGACCTCCGTAAGTCCTTGTGACCGTACGCACGTTGCGGTTCACCGGGCCGGTTGTACCCGTTGCACCCCTAGTTCGAGCCATCTCCCCGTGTGAGTTGTGTATCCCCCTTAGTATCACCGGAGTACTTGAGTTCATACCCATTAGGGTCTTCTTTAGCCGAGTGTATTTCAATTAAATCAATCCATTAAAAGGCTAAGTGATAACCCTAAAATCCTAACGTGTATCATGTTAACTTGGGTGTTTGCTTGAGAACTCCCTTCTCGTCCCTTTCTTGTGTGATTGTAACTGTTGTTGTACCCCTTATTTGTATCTTAGTGTATCCTTTTATTTCCCCATTTCTCATCCTCTCATGGCTCCTTTCCACATCACCTATCCCCCAACCTCTCCTCCTCATGTAGACCCCTTGTCTCATGAGTCTATTCCAAATTCGGCCCAGTCCAAGCCCCATCGGGCCGATGAGGGTGCCCATTCCCGATCTATTCCATCGCCATCTTCTTCTAATGAGGCCACTGAATTAGAGAGCCTCCTACTTGAAATGGGCCCTGACCAGGCCCGCAAATTGTTGTCCACCTTTGCTCTACGTCTTCTTCTAGGATGGGCTCAACAGGCCCACATTATCCTACTCATTCTAGATCCACTCACATTGTCACTCCTGGGTCGGGCCATCCTTTTGTTCAGCCCACATCATCACAACCGGCCCATTATACTCAATCTGGTTCGGACCTTGACTCTCGACTCCGCTCTCCTTCTCAGGCTGGCCCTCGCTATTCACAATCTACCTCGGCTCAGGACTTCCAATCCGAGTTCGAGTCCATGAAGCGAGAGCTTAGCCACCTGCGGAGGCAACTAAATCCCTCCTTCAATGATACACTCCCTGATTGTCATGGTCTCCAGATCCCTCCACTTTCTCAGCTCCCTGTTTATCACAAATATAGTGGAGCCGGAGATCCTTACATCCATCTGAAGGAGTTCCTCTATGACTCGGTGTCCTACCAACGTGATCATTATTGGCTTACCTTTTTAGGCGGTCGTTGGATGGACCCGCTTTAGAGTGGTTTTATTCCTTACCTCCCGATGAAGTTGAGAATTTTGAAGTTGTCAAGGTCAGGTTCATACAACAATATCAAGACTGGGACGGGCCCAGGTATTCAATGGCTGATTTGGTAGCTGAGCAGATGAAGCCTGGTGAGGAATTTGCAACTTATGCTGACCGGTGGCGTCAAATGTCCACGCATGCCCAAATGCACATCTCAGAAGAGGAGAAGATCAAGATCATCATTGCCAATGCAACACCCATGTACCGCCACATTTTGGCTATGAACGACATCACATCCATGCAACAGTTATATAGTCATGCTCACTTTGTTAAAACCCAACTCCTTGACTCCCCCATGCCATCCATGTTCGAGGCCCAACAACCTAGTTGCACATTTCAAGGGCCCACCTATGAGGGAGTCCAAACCCATGCCCAAGTTGATACCATCCACCACCCCATGTCTACCCACTCTGCTAATCCCTACACATCTCCACCTCCCTATAGCCAACTCGCTCCACTTCCACAAGAACAACCACCTCGCCCGTGCCGCCACACCACACCATCCACTACTCATCTAACCCAACATCCACTTGGCCCAAAGTGAGCCCGTTATCATCCGTTTCCTGAGTCCCTTTCTGTCTTTCTGATGTCTTTACGGCCCTGATGTCCATTAATGCATTGCAACTCCCTCCATAAAAGCCAAGTTGGGACATGACAGTGGACCAATCTGAATATTGCCCATATCATCACCATCCGGGGCATACAGTCGCGAACTGCTGCGAATTCCGAGATGTGATCTATGATCTAGAGCACAAGAAAAATTGGGCGGAAATGCATAGACTCATCCTACATTGTCAAGACAAGAGCAAAGCACAGGGCCAGGGGCAGCAGCCCTCTCCACCACAGGCAGCGGACCAGCCGCCCAAGCAACCGACAGCACAGTCAAGACAGCGAGCGCAAGCATCAAGGCAGTCATCATCTCCACCAGTTCAAGGCCGACGGCACATCTTTACTTATCCTCCAAGTGCACCACCCGCTCCGTCACAACCTCAACAACCCCCTCCGCCAACCCTTGCTCAGGCTATCACCACCACACCTACCGCATCGCACCCTGATGACAAGCTGTTAGCTCGACCCATTGTGTCGGTGTGCTGTCAGTCATCTCCACCAACACCGCAAACCATTAATCCCTCCACTCCTGCCAACCCTCCATCTTTACCCCTCACCATCATCTCCACCCCACTACCACTTGCACCTGAGCAAGCCATTACCGCCACACCAAGGCTCGAGCAAGCTCCGCTCACCTCTGAGCCAGAGCAAGAGTTTCCTACTCCCAAGAGTAAGGCTGCTTCAGCCTCTGAGTTGGAGGAAGAGCTCTCTCCGCACAAGCCTATCCTTGCCATCGTCCGATCACCTCACATCAAGCCCTCCGCATCTGACGAACCCACCATAGCCACCATACATCCCATCACCACATCCCAATGGAGCGGGTGTGCATCACCAGCAGCATGCCTTGAAATCACTTCCCCTATGCAAGATAGACTGAGTAAAGGTAGCCTAGTTCCGGTCATGTGTTTTGACCCTCACAACTACATCAGTCGCATGCCGGTCTGTGTCCTTATCTCAGGCACATTCGGGAAGGATGAGCCTTCATCTCCTCAAAAGAGCACTGTCAAAAAGAGTTCCCAGGCCCTAGTGCCAGCCAGATCCAAAGCGGGGACGGTAGCCATTACGTTGCTTATTGGAAATGCTACTATTAATGCCATCATCACTCCTCGCTCAGTTATTTTGCATATGGCTGGTCAAGAGAAGGGGTTCTCTACAAACGTTGTGTTATCTCACGTGACTGCTAAGGCCATCATGAACCAGCTGTCATCCAAGGGACAAGAAGTCACGCTGCCCAAAGCGTCCAAAGCTCTCCTTGCCATGTTTCAACCTGACCAGGGGCACATTGCTATGTCACCAAGAACACTCAAGGTTTTGCCAAGAGTCCTTTGCAATTTGCCTCAGCTTGTCAGTCAGTTGGCCATGCTAGTGCCACCCATCACACTCCCAGAAGCCTCCCCTCTTCAACTGTCAAGGGAGTTGGTTTTCATGCCAGACTGTCAAGCCAATGTGCCAAATCTCAAGCTTAGGGTACCACGCATCAAGTTCCCATGGGTCTGCACCATCCACATGAAAAAGCCAATTTATGGTATTCCCTCATGGGTATCTGTAAAGGTTGGGTATACAAATGATAGCCAAGGGGCAAGTACACATACGACAACTATGGCAATTGAGGAGAGAGCCATGTGGCTGCAGAGAAGAGCGAGGCCATCTACTGCCTGGTCCCGCTATTTAAGAAGACATGTCAAGATGAAACCTTTGTATCTGTCTGTGAGAGCAAAGAAGTTGTGGCGTCACAAGAAGAAATCTGCCAAGAAGCAAAGGAGGCTAAGATCAAGATTGAAATTCTTCAAGAAAAATATCGATCTCCCTATCTTGTCATCTCCTGACCTTGATCTTTCAATACTACTCATTTTGGTCAATCTGGTTCCCAGAGGAGGCACCCGATCTCCCAATTCTGGACTGGTGCCGCATTATTCCCCTCCTACTCCTTTAGGGTCTTTGGACCCTCACTTATCTCTTCCTCCTGAGCCACCCGATCACCCTCGGGGTACCCAGGCTCTCTCTCCATATCCACCTGGGTCACTTAACTTCCTTCCTAGTGCTCAGGGTTCCCCTTTTCCTCTTCCACCAGAGCCTCCTGATTATAGGTCAGGCCCGCACTCTCCAGGGGCATCTGATTCCCCTCCTTCCACTTCCCCTTCTGATCCTCCAGATCATCCACCCTCCATTCTACAGTTCCTTCTTCTAACCCCTCCTGATCTCGGGTTTGACCCAATTCCTCCCTCACTACCTATTCGCGGTCCCGACCCTTTCTCTCACTATTTCCGAGGTTTTAGTCCTCACTAGCACTTTCTTCACTTCCTTGTAAATCCTTTCTTGTTTGAGGGTTCTTAGCCCACATCTTCATGTAGCGTCATGTCTCCCTCGTCTTTGTGTTGAGTTGACTCCAATTCTTGCCACACCCCACTATTACTTTCTCCTGCAAATGAGCAAATTAAAATCAACCAAAATCAAAGTTCAAAGACTAGTGCAGGTCATTCTTTCAATAAAAAGGGCTGCATTGAGCACCCAAATAATCATGTAAATATTTGTTTCAACACCAAGAGCATCAAAGAGAGTCATCTCAGTTCACAACAAGAGTGGTCGAGTTTGTCTTATGTTTGTTTTACTTCTGCAGCACTCAGGCTAGAGATTGCTCCGCGCTAAGAGTCTGACATCCTTTCCCCTGTCATTAAAGGTCACCTTAAGCAAGGATCATCACACACTCACATCGCAACCTTAGTCAGTTCCTCTAGCAAACATCGTTGTTATTTAGGCCATACCTAGGAGGTGCAAAAGTTGTTCTTTTCTTTACTCGGTTGAAGTGTAGAGGCAAAAAAAAAAGGGCTCTTTGAGCATGGCGACCAACCTAAGCACATCTTGATAAGAGAAAATCTCAAATAGGGACGGTCAATCAGGCCTGCAAAAGAAAAGTCAAATAAAAGTGAGAAGAAGAACAAATGAAAGAAAATCAAGGAATAGGGGCATGACAAAGAGTGGCAGTACAGTTCCCCGCGGGACGCCCTTGAGCCCGGTCGTACGCATGCCCTAAGCAAGAAACAGGCACAATAAAGTGACCAAAAGTCCCTCCTCAACAGATTGAATCTCTAAGAGATATGCCGTGGAAGGAAGCTAAGCCTAACTTGTCCTCTAAAGCTTGCACTAGACTTATCCCCAAACTTTCTTCTCTTTCTCTCTATAAGGCTGGGTCGTCTCCCGGGTATGGCCTTTGTAGTGGCACCGCAAGGTAGGGGCAACCATCTACAGGATGCCACCATCTTAATGCACATCCGACCTTTTGGTTGTCTTTAATGAAAGGTGAATGAATGGGGACCCCTTGCCAGTAGTTTGATCTTACTTCAGTGTTGTAGTAGCAAGGGTGAGTACCTTCCGTCTCACATGTCCTTTTAGGAAGGGCTAATGTCGGCTTTAGGCATTATTCAAAAAAAATCCCAAAAAAAATCAAATATTACAAAAAAATCCAAAAAAATCAAATATTTTCAAAAATCCAAAAAAACAAATATTACAAAAAATCCAAAAAAAATCAAATATTTTCAAAAATCCCAAAAATCAAATATTGTCAAAAATCCCAAAAAATCAAATAATACCAAAATTCCAAAAAATCAAATATTTTTAAAATTCCAAAAAATCAGATATTGCCAAAAATCCAAAAAAATCAGATAACTTCAAAACTCCAAAAAAAATTAGATGCTTTCAAACTAAAAATAACAAAAATGAGCAGATCTAATCATACATGCTAAGTGTGCAGGTACATTGGCTCCCAAGCATTGATCGCTCAGATCTCCACATTTCTATATTACTTTTGTCTGAGTCTTGCTCACATCATCTTTACGATCTGTCTCTCCTCCTCAGTTCCACCCATGATTTGAATTTCAAACTCATTATCCCGCCAAGTCCTTCCGAAGTCCCATACATATTCTCCTTCATCTGAATGACTCCATGAGAGGACTCTCTATGTGTGAACCTGGCTGTTCTTCAGTGCTTTGTTTCAATAATGTGGGTGACTGAGTTGTTTATGCTTGTTGTTGTTAGCTTGTTTAGTACTTTGTTTATTGCTTCATTTACACACAAAAAACAAAACAAACAAGGACCAAAAAATCAGAAAAAGCAAAACCCAAAAAAATGGCGAGTTCTGCGCTCCACAAGTAAGTATCCCTAACATTTCTCCCTTGCATTACTATATGGTACTTATGCTATTATATTATCTCAAGGACCGGCTGGTTTTCAATGTGTTCTGAGATTTGAGTTCTCCTTCAACAAAAACAGTGATGATCTAGGTGCACATTGCTAATCGCTGGATAGGCCGTTGAGTTAAATAAGTTTGAGGACGATAGATTCAGGCCTACACTGCGGTTGCAGGTAGTCTCTTGACCCGTTCTTATTTGGCTTAACAATATTATCCTTGAGTATTTTCTATTTTCTCCTTTCTTTGCATATTGATTTGATGATTTCTTTTTATTTTAGCCCAGCATGCATCATGTAGGACTTTGAGCTTCATGCCTCATGATTTGTCGAAGGTTGCTTCCCTGGTGATGGTCAATCATGCTTAAGTTTCTTGAACAAGAAATCACATTCCACTCACAATTTAAAGGTCTTCTTTGAACTAGTCCCTTGGTCTAGTTGGCCAGTATGACTTCTGTCTGGAATTTACTCCCTCCATTCATCCAAATCAACTTAAATATCCCCCTGATCCGTCTTGGTTGCGAACCGCTCCCAGGCCTTGAGTCATCGTGACCCGCCTGGCACGCACATGTCCTCCCAAGATGAAACCTGCAGGTCAATCGGCTAGGGTATCTCTTAATCAAGAGGTTGATCATCCTTCTTTTGCTTTCCTTTTTGTCGTTCCAGATAGGAGCCGTCCGTGCTCGCTCTTCCTTGAGGTTAGTTTGGAGTCTTCTGGAGAATTTCTATCGCTTATTGGTTGTGACGGGTGTCTCTTTATCTTGATGGCCACTTTTCAGTCCACTCTTCTTCATCCTCACTTCATTCCATTTCATTACACTTCGCTCTCCTTCCGCTACGCTCCCTTGCAAAATGGGCATCAAGGAGGGGCAATCTGTAGACACCCGTTTTCAGCCTATAAGTTGAGCACATTTTTTGTTCATATCATTAATGTCCCAAATTGGTCATCACTTTGGAGTCCTCCCATGGCCCATCATGAGCCCATTCACCCTTAATTTCAAGCCCATTCTCAAGCCCATGGCCAAGATCCACTTGAAACATCAAAACTGTGCAATCTGCCCAATCTTCTGAATATGCCTTCACTTTGAGAGCTCATAACGTCCTTATTTCTAATCCAAATCTGGCATATCATACTACCATTTTGTAGCCCTCTGAGTCTAGAATCCAACGCAACAAACGGCTCATCAATCCGATGTCTGTGGAGGGTGTTATGGCCCTTTTAGTGGGACCTACGCAGACTGTCTTATAGTCGCGACCTGATGCATGGACGCGACAAGAACGCGGCCCCACGATCCGACGCGACAGCGCCATGCACGTAAACATATTTTTACGTGATTTTCGGCCTCTCTCTCCATCCTAGAGCCTATCTAAAGTCCCTTTGAGTCGGATTACGACCCAAACCTCCTATCCTCATCCCTAGGGAGCCCCCAAGCCCATCCAAACTCTAGATAGACTCTAGAACACCCCCACAACTTGGACTCTCTCTCTAACTCGGGATTGAACTCTATCTCTATCTAAAACACATATTAGGACTCTCAAAAGGGATAGAGGAAGGCTACCACTACGAGGAGAGATCCCTAGAGGTTCTGCTCACGAGATCCCATCGTCCCCAAGGCAGAGGAGAAGCTGTTCTTCCCATTTTCCTCCTTTCTCTCTCCTCTTTCTCTCTCATATCGCCTCCAGGACTAGAAGGACTTGCACGGCTTGTGGAGATCGAACCAGTCCAGATCTCTTTGAGGTTTCTTCATCAAAGTTGCTCCCCACAGAGGCCTCTTCAACCTTGAAGTGGAATCACATCGATTGGTGGCTTGTGCGAAAAGTTACAGTAGATTGATCTTCACTTTCACTCTCATATCGAAATCTGCACATGCGGGATTATCGTCTCTTCCACAGCACAAACCAGGCCAGATCTCTTCAAGATGTCTTCATGAAAGTTGTTCACGACGTCCTCATCTCCGACCTCCAACTGGAATCACATCAAATGAGATAGTATCTGTTTAGTTTTGATTTTTACTTTCTTTTCCACATTTTACACATGTATACATGAGTTAGGATTCCTCCTTCTCCTCTTCCATGATTTCTCCCCATGCATATTTCTCCCCACGTTTTCCTACTACCCAAAGGGTTTAAAAACCACCCCCAGGTCCGTTCCCTCCATGCTCCACATCTTTCTTTCATTTAAGAATAGCTACTACACTTAACATAGTCTAATAGGGTTTTATTTCTTGTTTTCGTTGTTTTGGCAGGCACCCAAGCGAAGATCCACGAGGAGCTCTCATCCTCTAGCCGGCTGGAGGATGGGAAGAAGGTCCCATCCATCATCTCCCGCACAGAAGAGAACGCAACGGTGGAGGGAGATGCGACAAGGAGACGCATCCACCAAGGGCGACGCGTTATCATTGTTGTCGCGACCGATAGCCCTGCCGCGACACCAGGTTCTCCCTAGTTCTCTCCCCATTTCCTAGAGTAGTTAGCCCGCATTATTATCTTTATTTGGCAATGCTCTAGGTGGCGATCACATCCTATTTATCATGCTATCATATTTGATATTCATGTCTGTGTTGAGGGGTGCACATTCCCCGTGATTACACTCCTTTGCACACTCCATGGAACGGAAGGTCCGCTCCACAGCATCTAACCAGGACCGGGCTGCGTCAGGGTCTAGCCACCCCTCAAACTAGGGATGCTGAAACTATAGGAACTCCCTCAACACCCTTGCGTGACCTCCTGAGGTGCTGGAGTGTCACGATGCTGGGAAACCAGTTGTGCCATATCCCCTCAAGGAAACGAGTTCAATCAAACTCTGGTGTAGCTCGAGGAGGGGTGTTGGTGGCACAACACCACTATGCGCGTCCTGCGGTCCAGGCTACACCTACTGCGGTGGTGGGGTATCTCGAGCCTCCTGCTGAGATGCCTGCTCAGCCACCTCTTCAACTTTGCGTCGTCTTGGTGCCATAATGGACCTATACAGGACATGCACACAAATTAATACACAAAATTACTCTGGCATTGCTTACTGCTACTGTACTCTTCATGCTCTGAGTTACCAAAATGTGACATTTCCTTATATGTCTCGAAAGACCAGGCTCTGCTACAAACTATAACGACCATGGATCTGAATTACCAGTTACCCACTAGTAACCTGAACCCTAAACCGCCACCCACGAGCCAAAGCTTGGAAGGTTTAAAAGAAAGTGTCAGAGGAGAACATATAAGAAAGTGCACAAACCACAAGAACTAACAAAAACCACTAAATATATATATAGATGCACGGTACAACTCAAAGCAGATCTAACAAAAGTAAAGAGTACAACAAGTATGTACACAAAAGAGTACCACTCTCAGTAGCTAAGCAGGACGAGCAACGGAGTGACTCAGCTCCTCAGCACCTGGAGCTGACGACGAATCACCTAAAAGGGAAGGGAGTGAGTGACCCAGTAGGGACACTAACCCCCATCGATAAACAATACGAAAAGAAGTGCAGGAAGGTAAACTACACTAAAGCAACATTGCACTAAACACACAGAAACCAGTGGCGTGACGCCCAACTCCTTGCAGGAGCACGTCAAAAGACTGGAACTTCGTAGGCTCAACAGCACACAAAAAAACACAACAACAATCACACACTTACACAAGAAAGTAGGACCAGCAAGGGCCTACGGCTTGGCGCCTCAACACCACAGAGTCCTTAAATCCTAGCCATGAGTGCACACTCAAACACTCTCCCTCGTGTCTGGTCCTCGATCGGTTTTCCCTATGCCGAACTCAAATGGTGGAGAAGGGGCCCCATGGAAACTGGCTCATAACCACCACAAGGGGCACGCACTATACGGAGTCGCACTCGATGCCCAGGTTCACCGGTGGAATAGCTCAACGCCAGTCATCCAGACGGAGCCTAGCTCAACGCCTAGGAAGAACACAGTACAAACACAAGCACAACAAAGCACAACACATGCACAGACGAAGATGCTCTCAGCGTCTGGCACACCGTGCCAGGAGGTAGACACTGCATGTCCTAGCCTCACACACACAAGTCGGCTCACATTGTTGGGACCTACCTGTGGGGTTGACGGAAACCCCGACTCCCATTAACCCAGGGTAAACAGCACAGTACCCTGTCATCTACCATGGTAGACGGCAGCATCCCCTGCCGTTAACCTCACCTTGACGGCAAGGCACCTTGCCATCAAGTTCATCCTAAATAGCTTGACGGCAGCACATCTTGACGTCAAGTTCTTCAACTTCTAGCAACAGATACGACCCTAGGCCGCTCCCTAGGGTGATCCAGCCCAAAAAAACACGATCTGATGATGGGAAATGCTTTCCCTCATCACATAACACTAGTGTAAAGTTGGAAAACAATGATCCAACACTTGGATCAAGCAATGTCCCCTCAAGAACTCAGCATGAAGAAACCCTCCCCAAATCACGATTTTCACACAAATCACATGCATTTCATGCTCACAACAAAACCAAGAGGGGGTTAAGGTTAGGATCCCAACCTCAAGAAGCCAAAAATACCAAGAAGAACCTCAAAATCATGATGCTACCCACGCACACCCAGCGAGGTCAAGTCCCCAAATCTGTCATCTCCCTGCCCGATCCAACACCACCACGAGCACCACGATCTCCCCACGAGCTCCCATCGGCCGTCAGAAGTGGTGGAGAAAGAAGGAGGTGAAGGTGTAGGGTGAAAAGGGAAGAAAAAGGTGGAAGAGGGAGCCTTGGGTTGCCTTATAAAAATAGTCCCAATGCAGGTTGATGTCAACCTAGGTTGCCGTCAACTGCACCACCTAGAACTTGACGTCTGAAAGGTTGCGGAATTATACTATATGGTAATCTAGAACGGGGGTTGAATAGATTACTACCACCTTCTTTGATGAAAAACACAACTTTGAGACTTGCAAGAGAGTGTAAACTAAACGTAGATGTGTTTATTGTAGATAGATAGAGTAGCAATTGTTCTAGCATGTGTGAAAACAACGTGCCTACCAAACATCTAACGTAAAGACGTGCAAACCATAGGACATGAGGTTTTAAGGTGGTTCGGAGTACACAACTTGTGTATCCTACGTCCACTGTCCACACACACACGCAGAAGCACTGCTTATGAGCTAGTTCAACACTACAACTCACACACACGAGTTGTCTGATGTGAAACCACGATCAGATCAACACAGACCACGTAGACCAAGTACAAGAACCACTTGATCCACAACCACACACATAGAAGTGAAAACAAAGACTTAGAAGGGTTCTGAGTTGGAGAATCCTTATGTAGAACTCTTCTACAGGTCGTCTGGATGATCTTCAAACTTCGTCTTGACAGGTTCAGATTGATGTAGAAGCTTGAATCACCGACGAACTGACTTCACCTATGCTTGGAATATAGATCTTCTTGTTTTCTGGGCGGCAGGTTGAAGTAAAGAAGCAGAGAGACTTCTTCTCTTGGATTTTCTTAGGGTATTGGATGGTGGCTGCTTGTGTACGAAATTAACTCCAAAGAGTTCCTTTTATATTGTTGTTCAAGTATAGAGAGTCGTGGAACAAGGAAACACCTACATAGGAAACATATGGAGATCTCGTATTGAGATTCTGTTTACGTCTGTCGACAGGCCTTAGATCATCTGTCGACAGCTAGAGACAGATTTGCATTCGACAGATCTCTGAACTTCCGGGAAGGGTTTTCTTGTAGGTAGCTGTCGACAGTCGACTGGGATCTATCGACAGATGGCTATGTTCGGAACCTGTGTTTTCTGTCTGTAGTTTTCTGTCGATAGGTAGCTGAGGAGCTGTCGACAGGTGCTTGTCTTTTGAGCTTTTCTTGAACTTTTTGTTCTTGTTTTAACACACTATCTTTTGTGCAATCTCACCTACATGTAAGACCATTGTTAGTGAGATAACGTGAACATTTAAATGATCAAGTTGAACATGTGTTTGCATGGTTCATGAAGTGTTCATCAAGTATTGCTTATCAATTGTTCATCATCAAAAAAAATCATCAAATATAAATTCATGTAGACCCAGCATTCTTCGCCTTTTTGATGATGACAAAAATTTTCAATTAATGCACAATTGAGTTGTAATTGAGTTCTCCCCCTTTTGACAACATCCAAAAATATACGTCATACATACAGGAAGAGAGTAAGTAACTGTGAATTTCATTGATGTGGCAATCATTACACACAGTTACAACAGTAGAAATAACGCAACATGAGGAAGTGCAAAAGAAGAAGACAACATCACAACCCAGACAAACTAGTGCAACAACACTATGACCATGACCCACTACAAAAGACACTTAGACTCTCTAAGCGGCATCATCGCCAGGAGGTGCAGAGGCCCGACAGATGTCACGAAGCTCAGTAGACAGCCTAGTAAAGCGGAGCTGGAGCTGGACTTGAGTATCCACGAGTGCGTCAATGCTTGTATCCATGGTGTCCAAACGTGCATGGAGCTTATCAAAACCAGTGGACATCTGAAGCTGTAATTGTGCTAGAAGATCACGCACGGAAGGCTCAGCAGCAGAATCACTAGCGTCAAGACTAACATCATCTCCCGGAGCATCGAGAGGCTCAGACTGGGAGTCTTCATCAGCTTCTTCATCATGATCATCATCATTTTCATCATCCTCCTGATCTTCATCCATGGCAGCAGCTGGTGCCTTACCCTTGAGTTCGCGTGTGACAACCCCATCAACTAGCTTATACCCCATCCTATGTGCAGCAGTGAGATCAAAACTACTACGAGAGTTGAGCTGGACACATTCACTGTCAGGAATGTTGATGCCAATGAACCGAAGAAGGGAAGTGATTGGGCAGGCATATGGCATGGATCTCCTGGGGTTGTAAAAGCAGTGACGGATTAAGCCAAGCATGAGTGCAGGGAGGTTGATCTTCTTGCACTTGAGGAAGAAGGTAAAAAGAGATTTATGAACCTCAGTGACGAGTTCCCGACTACCATGCTTTGGAGCAATCAGGGTGGTGAAGATATGGTGAATCATCTTGTTCAGGGGGGGGAAAGAGTTGGCATTGAGTTTAGAAATTTTCTTGGTTCCATCATATGGTTGGAGGGTGATGAGGTGATAGTACTCAGAGGCAGATGGGTGATGGGTGAGTATATCAGCCCTAGAGTTAGGGATTTGAAGGGCGGTGCTAAAGAGATTAGTAGAGAGTTTGAAAGGAGTTCCCTTGACAGAGGTGTAGAACTCATTATCCTCAGAATAGCCAAGATTGTTGAAAAATTCACTGACGGCAGTAGGAGAATAGACCGTATGGGAATAGAGAAAGACCGTCCAGCCCTGGGTGTCAAAGAGGGGTTGGAGGTTCGGAAACAGGTCTGCCAAGGAAGTGAAATCAACATACCGAGGCGGCACGAGCTTGGTAAAGGAGCCCTTAGCCCGTGTGAGATTCAGACGAGGAGGAACCACGAGTTCGGGCAGCCGATCATCCCGATGCTTCGTCCGGCGCTCAGCGGGAGCCCGGCAGCCTTCGCCTGCTTCAGAGGAAGCGGGACGACGATGGGAGACCAGCTTCTTCGCCTTGGAAGCCATGGGGATGGCAAGAACGAAGTACAGAAGAGCGATGAAGGGAAGAGAGATACAGACGGAAGAGAGAAAGCAGGAGGGTGACAGGGTAGGGTTTGCGCTCTGGAGAGGGAGGGTTTTTGGGGTGGGGATGGTTTTGGTGGTAGAGAAGGAAGAAGGGGCGTGGGTGCCTTTTTAAGGAGTTGGGATGCGATTTGAAAAGGCAAGGGTCCCACCAAATCAGCCCCGAAGCGGCGCGCCCGTTGGGTTTCCCAAAATAGGGTGGCCGCTGGCTGTCGACAGATGCCCAAGGGCCTGTCGACAGGTGCACACAGAAAATGTGCCAGATGGGAATTTTCGAGGAATTTGTTAAGGAATTGCTGAACAGTGTGTATCCAAAGATTATGGAAGGTGTAAAATAGGTGGACACAGAGTTTAAACTGTCATACTCATTGAGATTAAGTCAAGTTAATATCCTCAATGGTTTAAACATAATGCTCAAAAAGTATCAGGTTGGAGCATGAAGAGAACATCTTACCAAAACTCAGGGGATTACCGTAACCCCTTTTGAATAACAAACTATTGTAGACGAACACAATTCCAAGTAAAGGATGGTCAAATGTTTGATGAAGAAAATGTCTACTTAGATGGCTAGCCATAGACACCAAGGACCGGGAATTAATCAAACAGTGGAGGCTTCACACTATTTCCCTTTTTTTTATTATGATATTTTTGTTTAACAAAATGCAATGGGAAAAGTGGTAATTAGGTTCACGAACACCTTTTGACGTGAGGATCGACATTTCCAGTGCCCTTACCCCCAGTTACTCAGTGAGAGTGACCATCATACCATTCTACGGAGTTAATGAGTAAGCTTTTTGACGCGATGACAGATATTTGTGATGCCCATGTCCCCGGTTACTCAGCAATACACATCATTGCTCTATCTTGAGCCCAATTTTTGAATTGTATTAAGATATGAGAAATAGGTAGCTTTTCTCCTTTTTTTTTTGAATTTTATCATGTTCTGTTTGAAAATCAAGGTCAAATAATGTATGTGGTTAACAATCAATGTTAGACATAGATTTAAATGACCATAGGAATGATCAAGACACTTGTGAATAGTGTGTGCCTACAAGAGAGTTATGCAAGGGAGTTAGGTGATATCCATTAGATTAGATCAATATTCTCCGAATGATACAACCTAGACTCTTACATTAGTAGTATGTCAAAATCATGGTGATACAGACAATGGCTTTAATATCATGTGGGTATGAATGATTAAAACATGCATAGACAGCCAAGTGACACCTTACTTGAAAGGCATGAACCTGCTCAAAGAGAATGTTGGGAGATATCCAAGAAATACATGGAAATTGTGTAGCTGTCGGCAGCTAGAAGGAGCCTGTCGACAGATGCACACAGAAAGAAAAGTGGTTATTCTGGGAAGTCAGAAACTGTGCTTAGCTGTCGACAGATGAATTGTTGTCTGTCGACAGAAATAGACAGAATGCAAAAACTGGTGTCTGTGGAGCCTGATCTGTCGACAGGATGGAGCTGGGCTGTCGACAGCTACTTGTGCAGAACAGAATGAAGGCTAGGATGAAGGAGGAAAAGAGATATGGCATATGAGAAAAAAAGTAGGTATGTGAAATATGATAATTTCCCTCAAGATGTTAGTCATCTAACTTGAACTTGCTCCTCCATAGTGTGTGCTCATGTGGACACAGACAATCAAGTACTTCAAGACACATTTGCACAGCTTGGGCAATCAAATGCACACAATTTCATGAATAAGGACAAACTTTGAAGAAAAACCATTTGTTTAAGAAGGAAAGAAAGGGCAAAGTGAAAAGAAACTAAATACCTGATAGAAATTAAATGACCCTTATTTAAAACTTAAGTATGGATACGTGGCAGAGAATTTTTTCTCACGTATAATGACAGTTTCCAAACAAGCATAACTTGTTCTTCCACAAATCACCATTTGATATACCACATAGTTGGTGCACACAAGGAACATATACTCAAGATTTGGTATGAGTTTCATTGTATTTTGCACAAACCCAATTCTCTACTCAATGTTGTGAATCTATCCTCAGCCAGTGGTTTTGTAAAAACATCAGTCAATTATTTTTCAGTAGGTATGAAGCTAATCTCCAAGGTTCTGTTGGCTACTTCATCTCTCAAGAAGTGATGTCTTATTTCGATGTGTTTTGTCCTAGAGTGTTGGACTGGGTTCTTTGAAAGATTGATGGCACTAGTGTTGTCACATAAGATAGGTGTGCATCCAATGTCAATATTGTAGTCAGACAAGTGACTTTTGATCCACAACACTTGAGCTGCACAACTCCCTGCAGCAACCTATTCTGCTTCTGCAGTGGAGAGTGCAACCGAGTGTTGCTTCTTGGATGCCCACGAAACCATGCAACCACCAAAAAGTTGGCAATAACCACTAGTACTTTTTTTATCAATTTTACATTCAGCATAATCAGTATCGGAATATGATATCAAATCAAAACTACTCCCAGCTGGATACCAAAGACCCAAGGCATGCATACCTGAGAGATATCTGAATATTCTCTTAACTGCAACCAAATGGCTTTCCTTTGGACAAGATTGATATCTAGCACAAAGGTAAACACTAAATTGAATGTCTGGTCTACTTACAGTAAGATAAAGGAGTGAGCCAATCATACCTCAGAAGTGCCTTGCATCTACCGGTTTACCTTTCTCATCATTGCCCAATTTCAAGCTTGTGCTCATTGGTGTTGAAGCAGGCTTAGCTTGTTTAAACTGAAACCTTTTCAGTAGCTCCTTGACATATTTTTCTTGGTTGATGAAAAATCCATCTTCTAGTTGTTTTACCTATAGACCAAGAAAAAATTGAAGCTCCCCCATTAAACTCATCTCAAATTCACTGTGCATATGATTTGAAAATTTCTCACACAGTGATGGGTTAGTAGAACCAAATATGATATCGTCCACATAGACTTGAATAATAATAATGTGATTGCAAACTTTCTTAGTGAAGAGAGTTTGGTCTACTTTACCTCTTGAGTAGTTTTTGCTTACTAGAAAAGTGCTTAGTCTGTCGTACCAAGCTCGGGGTGCCTGTTTCAATCCATAGAGAGCTTTGTGTAATTTATATACATGGTTAGGTTTATCATGATCCTCGAAGCCAGGTGGTTGAGAGACATAGACTTCTTCTTTGATGTAGCCATTCAAGAAGGCAGTTTTAACTTGTTTGAGCATGCATATGCTAACAAGATCCTAACTGCTTCTAGCCTAGCTACAGGAGCAAAGGATTCTTCAAAGTCCACACAAATTCTTGATTGTATCCTTTTGCTACCAGTCTAGCCTTATTTCTCACCACTTTACCCTCTTCATTTAGCTTATTCCTAAAGACCCATCTTGTTCCTATGACAGAAATTTCAGGGGTTCTAGGAACTAGACTCCAGACATTATTTCTTTGAAATTGTCCAAGCTCCTCATGCATAGCATCAATCCATGAATCTTCTTTTAAAGCTTCTTCAACATTTTTGGGTTCCACTTGAGAGACAAAGGCTAGATGATCCTGTTCAACTATTTGTCTAACTTGAGACCTAGTTTGAACTTTTTCATTCATATCTCCTATGATGTTATCAAGTGGATGATCTTTAGAATACCTGACATTTGTCACTGTTGAAGGTCCGGGTTGATCTTGGACTTAAGGAGGTTGTTCTGGAGGAGGGTGTGCTTGAGGAGTTTCAACTTGAGGCTCTTCCTCTTGTGGATTATGTTCAGGTTCATCATCTTGATTTCTGAACAGATTTGCGTCATCTTCATCATTGTACCTGCAGAGATATCCACTTTTAGTCTTGAAAACTGCTTTAGGATTTTCTTTTGCTTTCATTTGTAGTTCCCCAAGTGTTATTCCTTCATCTCCATCCTCAAACTTGTAAGCATTTGAATTGTTAGGCTTTGTTGGATACTCATCAAAAACAACATGTGGAGTTTCTTCCACTGTTCGAGATTTAAAATTAAATACCCTATATGCTCTAGAGTGTTCTGAGTATCCCAGAAAAATACCTTGATCACTTTTGGCTTCGAACTTATCCAAGTAAACTTTATCATTATTATGAATAAAGACTTTTGATCCAAAAACTCTGAAATACCCAATATTGAGTTTCTTACCTTTAGAAGTTCGTAGGGAGTTTTCTTTATCACAGGTGTAACACCCTCCTCCGACTTCACATACACACACATATAACCTTTGATCGGAAGAGGGGTTACGCTGACAAACTTTCATTTTGGGTAGATAAATCCGTGTAATGCTCAATCATTAGCAAACCATTCCACAAAGGTATCTTTGAACATATTATACTTTACAAGGTAACAAAGTATTAATACTCATTATTTACAAAAGACAAGTTTCTCTCTCTCTCTCTAACTTAATACATCATCAACTAAAAGAAACTACTAAAACTACATTATTCTCCTTCATCTCTTCATCGTCCGCAGCGGAATTAGGATTCACATGTAGCTGAGATTATACACACCTTCAATCTGAAAGGGTTGGAGGAAACGAAGGCATGAGTCAAAAGGACTCAATAGGTATCAGTAAACATAGCGTAGAAGTTTCATTTGCAGAGCTGAATGAATATTCAAATAGTGCATACGTGGATCAAAACATAATTCCTCAGGAATTTCATACTTAACAGAAACATATGGCTCAAATTGATTTCATAATGAGCTCCAACAAATCACAGAATAAGAGTCATATTTGTCTTTCAGAATTCAGACCATAACTTGATTTGGAAACAAATTCGACAGGCATCACTACTCTCAAGAGGTTACTATATAGACGTAATATACCATCCTCAGTGCCTAGGCGATTCCAGCACCTTAGATCTTGTTCATTGCGCAAGAACGGGGTTTATTACCCACCATCGTCAGTCCATTGACTTGGATTTACCTACAAACTGTTGCCCTCAGCTGATCACGAGTGGCTGGTGCTACCACAAGTGATCCTAAACCCTCTTTTGAAGAGAACACTGTCTTCATATCATAAATTTCTTTTCATGAGCATAACATAGATTGGAAATCCAAAGGTAGTTTTGATTGAGAATTAATACAGATATCTTGGTGACAAAGTTGTTCAGAGTTCAATAATATAAGAAAGACAATTGGTTGAGACAGGGTTATGACTCAAAGCCAATAACTTCGGAAGGTTGAAATCACATAAGAATCCAAGGAAATGAAGATCCACAATTGTCATCACAAGTTATTCACATCTCATAAGGTGTTCAAACATATGAACTCTCAGGTGATCATGTTTTATAGACTCAGTTACCGAATACGGAAGAATAGACTCAATCGGCGTACTATTCGTAATTAACAATGTTAAGAATAATTCAAGGGAGGTTAAGGTACATAATGTGGGTAAACTTTGCTGTGGTATGACAGTAAATACCAAGGAAAATGAGAGGGTAACTTTCTTGGCTTTTAGGATGAAGTTTTAGCATGGATTCGGATATGAAAGAGTGCAGAAATTCAAATCAGAACTGTAGCTGTCGACAGCCAGGAAGGGGCTGTCGACAGGTAGCAGCAGACAGAACTCAGGATTTCTGGTTCTGTGGGTATCTTGCTGTCGACAGATAGCTACAGTCCAGACATCTTGAGTTCTAGAAGACATGCGCCTGTCGATAGCTTCGGGCTGGCTGTCGACAGGTAGCAGCAGAACTTCCGGAAATGATTTGTAACTCTGTTCTAAGCACCCTAATTATAGAACTTATAAACCAAGATATGTTTTATATCAAATGGAAGAGTCTAATTTAGAGTTCTCACAGTGGTTTATAAGCTAAACAAATGGGATAGAACAAGAGGGTTGCAATTCAAACTAGTCTAGCTAGAAACTAGCATGACATAGCACTGGAAATATGGCCCTTATACAAGGATTAGAAGGAAATATTTCCAGAAGATAAACTCTCACACTCAAGGTATTTAATGCTCCAAAATCAAAGTTTGAGATACAACTACTAAATGGAAAGTTACCTCACTGTTCTAAAGATATCGAAACTTTTAGCAAATCTCTATAACATAACCATGGATCAAGGGTGGAAGGAGAAATTGGGAACCTACTTGACTGAAAGAGAACAAAAAGTTCTTATTCTTCTTCTTCTTCTCGTTGGATTATTATCAGTGCAGAGAAGAACAAAAGAACTGCGTAAACCTTCAGCTAGTCGCCAGTTCAAGAGAAGCATAAAGAGATCTTGAATTCTTTAGCAAGATTAGAGACAAGGATTTAGAGAAGAAGGAAGAACCCTACCTGATTTAAAGAATAAAATCTTCTCTTTCCCCTTAACTAGAATTCCACCACTGGTAGAAAGATGAAGCAACAAGATTACAACAGCGTAAATCTAGCAGGAACAGCAATAACGACGGTCCAGCAACGATATAGCTATGAAAAAGGTGATAGCTTTGGCACCTCCAGTGGGGCTAGGAGAGAACGAGCAGGTGAGTAAAACTTCTCACGGTGTGGCTAAGAAGAGGTTTAAATAGTTGCCCGAAACCCACGCCATCAAGGCACGTAACCTTGCACCTGTCGCTATAATCTTTACATCTCCCATGCAATAGCCACGTTCACTATGGCCATATTCCTACACGTACTTAAACAGGTGTAAACCTCTTTATCCAAAGAAGCTTGCAGCTTACGTTGCTAAATACGTAAGCAGAAGAAAATAAAGAAAATCGCTTCTGTAATTGATAGGTAATTCAGCTGACCTATTTGTCCCTTTTTTTAGATGTCTTAATGATGTCCATTTCAGTTGAAATTTCAACCATTGACTAATAGAAAGGTTTTACAAATTGTCATGATTTTAGTTTATTTTTTGAATTTATTTTTCCACTCGATGAAAAATTGCCCGAAAAATAGTTGCGTCGACTTAATCTCAAAATCCGGTCGTCAAAAATTCTGGATAATTACATATTTTATATCACCACATTTTTCTAAGAGTTATGGTGTTCTCAGATTTTATTTTCGTTATAGTTTTCCGGTGTCGCCCTGTTGGGGTGCGCACGACCGAAAGTGATACCTGGGTATGATAAAGTGTCTTAAACATACCCTTAATCCTAAATATCTCAATTTAAGTCTAATCAGTTTGCATAATCAAGTACATAGATGGAAATCAATTTTTTTTTGTTTTACTTCCGCTGTGCATGTGATGCCCCAAGTTGATTTCCAACAGTGGTATCAAAGCCAAGGTTAGGCTATGATGTTCGGGTTTTGATATTTTGATCAATTCAAATCGATTAAGAGTTAATTCATGTATTAGATTAAGAGTTAATCTAATAGTTTTATTATTTAAAGTGTTTAATTAATTTCTAGTAGCTTATATATATGCATGTGATGTGTATATTGTGGGCGGATGATCATGGACCTATGTGTGGATGGTGATTCATTGGGGTCTGCGAGCCCCCTTCTCTTTCTCATTAAAATCGTTGTGTATTTCTACCTCTCCCAATGGTGTAATTCTCCTTGATATGATCAAGGTTTCTTAATTGATTAAATGTACATTTTTGGGCTTGCGTGCTGATAGTTATTTGTAATTATTGTAATTATTTGAAATCACTCTCGGAGGCGCGACAGAAGCGTAGAATTACCAATGGAGCTAATGACGATGAGGAGGATGAACACCGTGCATGGGATGCGTTGGGTACACACATAGGGTTTTATGATCAAATCTTTTGGCTCAGGCTTGATCATGCTAGAATTTGGTCCATGATCATCCGGTGTGGTTATTTATATATATGATTTATATTCTTTTCCGCATCTCCTAGGTACATATTTGCATGCGATGTAAGTATATGCTAAATATATGTGTGGGACGTGTATTATTTAGCTACGAGACCACTCAAATAAAATAAAAACCCCTATGCTTTTAATATATTAAGTCGGAAAGTGTGTAGCAATAAGATTGACTCATGTGGCCTTCCATCATTATAGGGCAGACGTCTTTTTCTTGATATAGAATGGGTTGGCGGAGTCACTCCGGGCTCACCTATATTGGGATTTGATATCTGCCCTACGACATGGAGATGTTACCGGTGACTTGAGGACATGGTATGCTTGGTCGAGTCCCTCGGGAGCATATCACTGAATCAAACTCATCTTGTACTGATGGTGTTGACTTAACCAAACATCATGGTTGGCGGAGCCCCTCTGGGCCATGGTGATTTGGAGGCCAAATTATGACAGGAATCATAAGAGTTGTGATTGACAAGAGTTGCCTACCATTTGGGCTTGGTATGATTGGTCGAGTCCCTCGAGGTCATGTCAAGATGCCAAATTGGATCCTGATACCCACTAGGAGTTTGCCGAAAACTTCCAATTCACATGCTAGAGGGTGTCATGTGTCTTGCGAGAAAATAGTGGGATAAAATTGAGATAAAAATCCATGTCTTAATTTTCTACAAATCCAAAAGTCTGCATGTTATTTATTTCTGCTACATCTTTATTTTTCAGAAAAATGTCGCTTGCAAACCCACTCCTTAGCATATTAGATGTCAATCATCTCACTGGTCCTAACTACGCTGATTGGCTTCGGAACCTGAGAATTGTTCTTACGGCGGAGAAAATTGCGTATGTCCTCGATGAGATCGTGGCCGAGCCAGTGGAAGGGACTAGTGAGGAAGTTATTTCTCACTATAAGAAGTATAAGGAGGACTCGGTTCTTGCTCAATGTTATATGTTAGCCTCTATGACTCCCGAGCTGCAAAGACAGCATGAAAAGATGGAAGCTCAATCCATCATGCTGCATCTTAGCACCTTGTTTGAGGAGCAAGGACGGACTCAAAGATACGAGATATCAAAGAGTATGTTCAGGATGAGGATGACAGAAGGGGCATCGGTTCAGAACCATGTCCTAAAGATGATTGAGTGGATCGAGAAGCTCACAAGTCTAGGAACTGTCCTCGAGGATGACTTGTGTGTGGATCTAATACTTCAATCCCTTCCAGATTCTTTTTCACAGTTCATTATGAATTTCAATATGAACAAGATAGTGGCAACCCTGCCTGAGCTCCTTAATATGTTGAGGGAAGCTGAGGGTTCCATTAAGAAGGAGAAGTCAGTTCTCCATGTTGATGAGATCAACAAGAAGAGGAAGGCACAGAAGACCCTTAAGAAGGGCAAAAGCAAAGGCAATAAAGCAGGCAAGGCAAAGGTTGCCAAGAAAGACCCGGCCAAGGATAAAGGAAAGTGCTTCTACTGTGGCAAGGATGGGCATTGGAAGAGGAACTACAAGGAATACCTAGCAGAAAAGGCAAAGCAGAAGCTTCAGGTATATTCATGATTGATCTCCATTTGTCAGAAAATTATGATAATGCATGGGTATTAGATACCGCATGTGCATCTCATATTTGCAATTCGTTGCAGGTTCTGACAAAGTGTAGGAGACTGGCAAAGGGTGAGGTTGACTTAAGTATGGGGAATGGCGCAAAAGTTGTTGTTGTTGCTGTCGGCGAAGTCAACCTACTTCTACCTCGTGGAGACACACTTGTGTTGGATAAATGTTACTTTGTTCCTTCTATCATCAAAAACATCATTTCCATTTCATGTTTGACTAAAAATGGATATAAGTTTGTTTTTGAGAACAATAGTTGTTCACTAATTTTGGATGATGAGATCATTAGTAAAGGAACATTGTTCAATGGTTTGTTTACATTAGATGTTGCTTCACATGTCATGAATGTTAGTACGTCTAAAAGAAAGAGAGATGAGGTGAACGAAGCTTACCTATGGCATTGTAGGCTAGGTTATATCCATGAGGGTAGAATTCAAAGGTTGTTAAAGGATGGATATTTAGACCCATTTGATTATGAATCATATGCAACATGTGAATCTTGCCTTCAAGGAAAGTTGACCAACTCTTCATTTAGTGGAACAGGAGAGAGAGCTTCTGAGTTACTAGAACTCATACATACTGATGTATGTGGACCTATGTCCATACAAGCCAGAGGAGGATATTCTTACTTCATTACATTCACTGATGACTTCTCAAGGTATGGACATGTGTACTTAATGAAGTACAAGTCTGAGGCCTTTGAAAAATTCAAAGAATATAAGAATGAAGTAGAAAATCAGACTGGAAAGAGTATTAAGATTCTTCGTTCAGATCGAGGAGGAGAGTACTTGAGTACAGAGTTCACCCAATTTCTAAAGGACCATGGGATTCTATCCCAATGGACTCCTCCTCATACACCTCAGCTCAATAGTGTATCGGAAAGGAGGAATCGCACATTATTAGATATGGTGCGATCCATGATGAGTTTTGCCAACCTACCCATGTCATTCTGGGGATATGCCCTACAAACCGCAGCTTACCTTCTGAACAGAGTTCCAACTAAGATGGTAGTGTCTACTCCATATGAGATATGGAAAGGGAAGAAGCCCGATCTTAAAGTTATTAAGATTTGGGGCTGCCCTACCCACGTTAAGAGACACAATCCTGATAAATTGGAATCAAGGTCAGAACGGTGCATATTCATGGGATACCCCAAGGAAACTTGTGGGTATTATTTCTATCACCCTGAGGACCAAAAGGGCTTTGTTGCCAAGAGAGCAGTGTTTCTTGAGAAGCAACACATTCTTGGTGGAAACAGTGGGAGTGTGATAGAATTGAGTGAGGTTGGGGAACCTGGCTCAAGCACCATTCTGCAAGAAGAGTCTGTTCAAGTACCTATCACACAAATTCCAAATTTACGTAGGTCAAGTAGAGTTCCTATCCCTCCTAAAAGATATGTGGGACATATCAAGGGACAAGACTCCGAGGATATTGATCCTCAAACCTACGAGGAGGCTATTATGAGCATAGACTCCAGGAAATGGCAAGAGGCCATGAATTCTGAGATGGATTCCATGTACTCCAACCAGGTTTGGAACCTAGTTGATGCACCTGAGGGTATTGTACCCATTGGGTGCAAATGGATCTTCAAGAAGAAGATTGGAGTAGATGGAAAGGTAGAGACCTTTAAGGCAAGGCTTGTGGCAAAAGGATATCGTCAAAGGCAAGGTATTGACTATGACGAAACCTTTTCGCTCAGCGCCATGCTAAAATCTATCAGAATTTTATTGGCTATTGCAGCATACCATGATTATGAGATCCGCAGATGGATGTAAAAACCGCATTCCTCAATGGCAACCTCGAGGAAAAGGTGTATATGATACAGCCTGATGGATTCGTTTCCGAGAAAAATCCAGATAAGGTGTGCAAGTTGATTAAGTCTATTTATGGACTAAAGCAAGCTTCCCGAAGTTGGAACATAAGATTTGATGAGGTAATCAGATCTTATGACTTCGTTAAGAACGAAGATGAGCCTTGTGTATATAGGAAGATAAGTGGGAGTGTTATCATTTTTTTGGTGTTATATGTGGATGACATTCTCATCATTGGAAACGATATTGGAATGCTATCCACAGTTAAGACTTGGTTATCAAAGAACTTCTCCATGAAGGACTTAGGGGAAGCATCCTACATTTTGGGGATTCGGATCTATAGAGATAGATCTAAGAGGTGCTTGGCTTGTCCCAGTCCATGTACGTAGACACCATAGTCAAAAGATTTGGCATGGAAAATTCCAAAAGAGGTCTCATACCACTGAGACATGGAATTTCTCTTTCTAAAAGTATGTCTCCAAAGACTCTAGAAGAAAGGGCATACATGGATAGAATACCCTATGTGTCTGCTATAGGATCTATCATGTATGCAATGTTATGTACTAGACCTGATATAGCGCATGCTCTAAGTGTTACGAGCAGGTATCAGGCAGATCCAGGTTTAGAACACTGGAAGGCAGTAAAGTGTATCCTTAAGTACTTAAGAAGGACTAAGGATCTTTGACTAGTATATGGAGGAGGTAGCCTCAAGGTTGAAGGCTACACAGACTCAAGTTTCCAGTCTGACATCGATGATAGTAAGTCTAACTCTGGCTATGTTTTTACCCTGAATGGAGCAGCAGTAAGCTGGAAGAGTTCCAAGCAAGATACTACTGCTGACTCGACTACCAAGGCGGAGTACATTGCTGCTTTAGAAGCAACAAAAGAAGCTGTCTGGGTGAAGAAGTTCATCACAGATTTAGGAGTGGTGTCTGGCCATGAAGAGCCAATTTCATTGTTATGCAACAATAACGGGGCGATTGCTCAAGCAAAGGAACCTAGGTCTCATCAGAAGTCTAAGCACGTTCTAAGGAGGTTCCACTTGATTAGAGAGATTGTGGCCCGTGGCGATGTAGCAGTAAAAAGAATTTCATCCGATGATAACATTGCGGATCCACTGACAAATCCACTGACTCAAATTATTTTTTAACGACACCGAGGTCTGATGGGAATCAGACATGTAGGTGATTGGTTTTAGGTCAAGTGGGAGATTGCTAGTTATAGGTGCCCTGCAAGCCAATTCACGTGAGTGATGGCACTTGTAATTATGTACAATATCATTTGGTAATATTATAATGGTATTTTCTCACTGTATATTCCATGCGTATGTATACTGTGATGTCCATGGGTCTGTGCAATGGGAATTGGATCATGATGAGATCATGATAATGAGGTCGATCCTCTCTAAACACAGATCCTAAATATTCCTAGTCATAGGTTACTCAAGAAGGACATTGAGATGACCGGAAAGACCGGTGTGCCATATACCTGTCCATATGATGGAAGCAGCTGGTCTTATAGCTGCTTGTGTGGCGACACTAGGGATATGGTGCAGGTGCTTATTGGAGAATGAGTTCACTGAATGATCCGTTCTCGGAATGCTATATGGTTAATGATACCTGATTGTCAGATAGAGATTCCGTAGTCTCAGTTGTGTAACTGGTCCTTAGACTTGAGACACCAAAGATGTCTTGTTTGAGTACTCCATTCTTTGATACTGGATTTATAGGTCTGGATGTTCCAGGTCTAGTATAGCCAGTCATTGGGAATGGTAGCCAACCTTACGAAGGCAATTATGTGTCAATAAAGGATCATCCACTCTCGGTATCGTGAGAGGAATATCCCATATTGTCTTACTCAGGCAAAGCCTTGGCCAGGGTCAATTGGATTTAGTGAGAAGGAGTTCTCCTGGAGAATCCGATAAGAGTTTGACTTTAACAGATTCCATATAGACCTGACAACACCATGCCTAATATATGGTCTCTGGGATAATAGATGGATGAGGGACTACAGGTACACGATAACTGTGGTCAGACAGGTCTAATGGATTTGATCACTCGTATCGTCTGGGGATTATGGCATAGTGGCCTAGTATGTTCATAATCGATGAGTTGAGTGAATTATTATGGAGATAATAATTCACTAAGTCAGAAGGAGTTCTAATGAGTACAACTCACGGCCAGCTCGATATTGGGCCTAGAGGGTCAGACACAAAAGGTGGATAACGCGATGAATAGAGGATTAGATAAAAGTTATCGAATAAGTCTTATTTAACCCATTATGGACCTATTGGGTAAGACCCAATAAGCCTTGATAAGGATCTATTAAGGAAGGATACCAGGATCATGCCACCTCACCCCTTCTGGAAGGAGGACACCTCATCATCATTAACCATCATTACATGATGAGGTGTTCCTGCGAGGTGTCCTTTGTCATGATTACATGACGAGGTGTCCTTGCAAGGTGTCCCTCTTGTCATCATGATATGGTGAGGTGTCCCTGCGAGGTGTCTCTTGTCATGATTACATGACGAGGTGTCCTTGCAAGGTGTCCCTCTTGTCATCATGACATGGTGAGGTGTCCTTACGAGGTGTCCCTTGTCATGATTACATGACGAGGTGTCCCTGCAAGGTGTCCCTCTTGTCATCATGACATGGTGAGGTGTCCCTGTGAAGTGTCCCTTGTCATCATGACATGATGAGGTGTCCCTGATGGGCTCTCTATAAATAGAAGGGGTTCTCTTTGGAGTTCATGGGCTAGAGCTTGTGAAGAGAAACCACCTTCTTCATCCCCCCTTCCCAACTCTCCCTGCTGTGCTCTCCCTAAGCAAGAGGAGAACTAGGAGGGCCAAGCCCTCTTGTTGTTGCTGCTACTTGCTGCTGTTAGCTGTTGTGTGGCGTTTCACGACTAGGAGGAGTGGCACCACCGGTGTAGGAGGGGTCATCGTCATCGCCGATCATCCACTGTGTGGATACCGCTAGAGGGAGTCTCGCGAGAGCTCCTTCAAACAAGGACTAGTTCTATGCTTCAGGGGATATACGATCTCCCCTAGGTGAGATTGTCTCACGCCTTATTTGTATGTATGTTTACATGCATCGTACATCATAGCCCAATCAAGTACATAGATGGAAATCGATTTTTCTTTTTGTTTTACTTCCGCTGCGCATGTGATGCCCCAAGTCGATTTCCAACACAGTCAACACAATGTTGACGTCAAGCCCCCTTGACGTCAACCAGCACTATTCCGAAAAGGCCCAATAAGGGTCCAATATGGCCCATGGCCTTATAGATGGTGTCATGCATTATGTAATTAAAATAGTGAAGTTGATTTTTATTAAAGGAAAAAGAAGAAGATAGATGGATGGAGATATAGAAGAGAGGAAGAAAAGTGAGAAAAGGGAAAAGAAGTGTATGTGCGCACTAGATATAGAGTGTGATCATCAGAAGCCGTGGGTTTCAAAAGAAGAGAAAATTGATGATCGCTTATTTTTACTTGGAGTGCCGGATTATGAGTTGCTCTATCTAATTCCAATCGATCGACTGATGAAAAAGGTTTTAAACTTGGTTATCTTGCAAAGAACACAAAGAAATAAGAAGTAAAGAAATGATTAGAGACCAAGTGTGTAGTATCAATTCTTATGTGAAAGAACAGAAGAAATCACACAAATAAATACACCTTGTGGTGGTTTTAAAAGCCCTAGGTGTATGGGTGAGTGTGTGTATGATGGGTGTTGTCTGTGAAGAATCACTAAAAATAACAAGGGATGAATTCAAAAGAGAAGAGATAGAGGATGTGTGATGCATGCAACTAAAAGAAGAAACAAATAAGCAATAAAATAAAAAGAGAGGAAGAGGATAGAAGGAGGATGGCTACATTGAGAGAAAGAAGATTGCTGCTGAAGAACTCCTCCCCACACTCTGGCGACGCTCTGGCAGTGCGATGGCGATCTAGTAGCATCTCCCCTTGGCTATGAAGCTCTTAAGAATAAGAGCTTGGACTCTCCTCGTGCACTCAATGGTTGAGCATCCTTTTTGAAATGACGGGGTATGGGGGGTATCTACAGAGGTCTCAGACTCATATTTCGAGGAAGAATTAAACAACTAAATCACGTTAGCCACAATGGACGTAATTTAAAAAGTGCGCCCAGTCAAGTAGATGCCCTTAAGAAATTTCTAAATTTCGTCTAGAATTCTTAAAATAGGAAGATTTTAAATCATGTCTAGTAGACCTGACATGAATTTTGAATTACCAAAATCGATTGGGATGCTTGGAAAAAATCTAAAATTGGAAAGGTGTCTATATGACTTGACACACTTTAGAAAGATCTATTATTTTGGGAAGTCGGTTATATCATAAAGGAAGCTCAAAATCGCGTCCACAGAGATGAACACAGATCATTTTAGTAACAAAGATTATTTCCAAAAACTAAAAAGGAAATTTCCAATGGTCAGATAAGGAAACTAGAATTGCATCTACTTGACCAGCCACAGATTTGAATGGATAAGCACATCTACTAAGGCTGACATAGATTTGAAAATTTGCCCACTCCTTCATAGCATGCCAACGAAATTCCTAAAAATCCTAAAAAATCTAAAAAAATAAGAAAATCACTCAAATGATTAAATACAAAGGGCCACTTTGGGGCATTATGATATAACATAAATTTTGGTCAGTAATGAGGTCAAAATTGGTGTGTCTACAGCTGCCCCGCCTTAGTGTCTTCTTTGCAAGATAGTGAGACGGGGAGATGTAATGGAAAGAAATGGAAGATATGAATAGAGTGGAATGGAATGAAGTGACATGGACTAAAAAGTTGATTCCAAGGTGTGATGTGACACATCTTGGACACTATGTGATGGGAGGTTTTCTTCAGCTCAAAATGAAGCGACTTTGAGAAAGTCTTAGAAGACAACCAATTGTTTGGATGAAAAGAAATAAGAAGTGTGCACGTGGGTATGAAGTGGAGGAGATCAACTTCCAGCATGGGGAAGTACCCTAGGGCACAATCCTGTAGGTTTCACTATTGGGGAGCATTTACCAGCTTGTGGAGGTGTTGCAGCCAAGATAGATCTAAGGGAAAGGAATGAATTATCTGGTGACAAATAGGAGTCCAACAAAGGGTTTCTCAAAAAACTGTCTGAAAGCAAAAACTAGAAGGACTGAGTACTCGACTCAAAGTGGAATATTTCATGTCAATAAGGATTAAGAATAAGTGGTTCTCTTTATTTAAGCACAAAGTGATCTTCTAGCAATACGCTTAAAGACCTATATGATGCATGCTAGTCTAAAAGGAAAAGTTAAAATGAAGAAAAATAGAAAATAATCAAAGATAATATTATCATTGAGATGAGTCTGGACACCATACACTTCAGGTGTGAATCCATCGTCCTCAGGTAACGTAATGTAATGACTTATCCATGTGACTAAGATTCCTCTTAAATTATCATTGTTTTTTATGAAGGGGAACTCAAACTTCAAATTCCTCATAGCCTTAAGATCCTTGATATGCTCTAGTAGATTAATACAATATAGTAGAAATGCAATGTAGATATATGATACAAGAGTTACTCATCATAGTGGGACCACAAAAGGTTGACGCTGAACAATTCAGCTCACATCTCGATGAGACCCACCTCCTAACCTATGCTCAAAGACCATCAGCAATGACAAGTAGAAGCATAATATGAATGATCATAAAGTACCTACTCACAATATCATGTCAAGCTGACTAGACGCGATCTCTTGAAAACTATGTCAGCATAAGACAATGCATATTACTTGTTCATAGACCAATTGGGAATGGACTGGGGCTTCAAATTCGCATCTCCTGAGCTATATGTGAGTCTCATCAATGCTTCTGTTTGAATCTGAGGCTTGTTCTAATCCATTGTTTCATTGTTGTAGTGCAACTAGGAGATCTTCCTCAGGCTAAGAACAACCAAAGGCTTATAAATAGCTCGCTTGAGGCTTTCCCCAAGCATCTTAGCCTCTCCAAATCTTAAGAATCAAGGGTTGCAAGGGAGAAAGAGGGATGAGATCAACAACGATGGGAGATGAAGACATTCACCTTTCCAAGAAGCCAAAGTTCAATGGATTTACAAGGATGCACAAGATTGGAGTGCACATGTAATGACTTGGATTTCTAAATCCCAAATAAAGGAGGATAAATTAGTGGAGAAGATTAATTAAGGACTCAATCAGGATAATTAAAGTAAAGGAGCCAATGAAGGAAGTCTTTAGATCAGTGGGAAAATTCATGAAAGGGGAACATTGGCACCCCCTTGCTAGTTACAACTCACCAGCCCTTCGACTAGTCAAAATATAACGTTGTCAGTTGAAGAAGAATTTTGGATATGACAAAATGAGACTTTGTAGATGACGAAGCTAGATTTGGCTAACTACGAAGAAACCATGCAGGACAAAGTTATGATTTTGTATATGACGAAGTTTGATTTGATTGATCATGTTGAAAACATGCATGACGAAGTAGCAATCGATATGAGATAAAAAAGGGAATGAGAACTTAGGATTTCTGGCCAAACCATGGAGGCCCAATAAGCAGAATTCCTAAGAATTAGATGAATAGAGAGCCCATTAACATAGGCTAATAACTCATGAGAAACCATTAATGATTAACCCCAACCAGATGATTACTAGACCATTGTCCAGTAATCAATTCATCTATAACACTAAACAGATGATTTCCTAAGTCCATATTCAACAATTTGTGTGAGTACACACCAAATAGAAAGGCTGCTGGATATTTTGTTCAGCAATTGGAACACTTAGTCACCAATTGAATCCCATTTCCAACCTCAATCGAAAGGCCCATCAGATCTGGTCACCAATCGATTGTTTTTCCTTCAAGTAATCGATGTTCAAATGAACAATCAATGTTTTTCCTTCAGTAATCGATGTTCAAATGAACAATCGATGTTTTTCTTTTAGAAATCGATGTTCTAAACGAGTAATCGATGTTTTTCCTTCAAGTAATCGACGATCAAATGAACAATCAATGTTTTTCCTTCAATAATCGATGTTTAAATGAGCAATCAATGTTTTACCTTCAGTAATCGATGTTCTAAATGAGAAATCGATGATTTTCCTTCAGTAATCGATGTTCAAATAAGCAATTGATATTTTTCCTTCAATAATCAATGTTCTAAATAAGCAATCAATGTTTTCTTCAGCAATCGATGTTCTGGCCAATTGATGTTAGTCAACAATCGATGTTTTCTTCAGTAATCGATGTTTCTAGCCAATTGATTTTGGTCAGTAATCAATGTTTCTCCTTCACCAATTGATTGCCTTGTTATTTGGCAATCGATATGGCTTTCAAACACCAAATGATGGAGGATTTTGCTCTCTAATAGATGTGAGCCCTTCCATAATCGATTGTGAGCTTCATCAGTAATCGATGTGGTTCTTGAACGCTCATGGATGGGGGTCTTTGTTGAACCACACTTATATTTTATCCACTGATTTTAGTGATAACAAACTTATGATTAACTTAAATATCTTGAATATATTTAATATCATGTTTTCTCATAAATATAATAAATTATGACACTATTGTTTCATGATTTGTACTGGAAAGCTCAATTGATTGTTGTTCAATACATATCAATTACTGACTAAGTGCCACATCAATTACTATTTTACATGTCATATTGATTGCACTTCATGAATCGATGTTTTAGTCAAACATTGATTGCCTTATAGCATCGATTGCCTTATCATATCGATTGCTTATTAAAACATCGATTCCTCTTCACTTAAAGCATCGATTGCCTTATAACATCGATTGCTTCTAAAATATTGATTTCTCTTCACTTAAACATCGATTGCTCTTCACTTAAACATCTATTGCTTTTGAAAACATTGATTACATTAGAACATCGATTGTCTTAAACATCGATTGCTCTTCATTTAAACATCGATTGTCTTCAAACATCGATTGCCTTCAAACATCGATTGCTCTTCACCTGAACGTCGATTGTCTTTATTGATCGATTGTCATTAAACATCGACTGCCTTTTAGCACATCGATTGCATATCAATTATTTGTCTCATATCGATTACTGTTATACTTATACCGATTGACTTTCAAATCTTTCAAAATGTCTTTGGTGCCCAAATGAAATTTCAAGTGTACTTCATATGTTTAACCTATTATTTCTCTGACTGAAGATCTTTTTGTCTGTCTCATAGGATCTCTTCTTTCCTGCAAGAAAGAAAAGCATCTACCTATTATTTCTAGCTATTAGCAGGAAATATGGACAGAAGGCAAAAGAGGTAAGGGCCATCTGATAAAAGACTTCTAGAGACTAAATGTCTGCCTTGGATTTAATGTCTGCAGGTCTATTTCTACTCATAGTCAACATCTTGGACCTACTGCTGGCATTCTTGATTGTGCGCACCAGCTGGAGCATCTTCCTCCATTCCAAGTAGCCAGTAGGCACATGAAGGAAGCCGTTAGACTAAAGAGAAGGAGAGCAGAAGAAGAAGAGAACTATGGAACTTCAATGGCTATCTATCAACAGCCCTCTTCACTACTCCATATAAAGAAGAAGAGAAAGCAGAAAGCATAACAAGAGAGAAAACCTGAAGGTTATTCAAGAAGTGTACATCCAGTGAGCATCCAACTCCATACACACTAAAAGCAAGAAAGGAAGAGCTCGAGCTCATTCAAGCTATCTTCTTTCCTCCTCATTCTCTCTCTGTGCATCTTTGTGTATTTGCAAGAGATAGGGCAAGGGGTTTACCTAAGAGAGTTTTTCTTATATACTCTTTCATCTTAGGCTTAGTCTCAGATCAAGCATCTCCCTAATTATTTTGAGCTTGAACTAGGGGCTTTGGGTTCAAACTTCTGTGTTTAGAAGTGTTTCTCTTCGGTTGGAAGAGAAGGCTTGCAGTGCAAGCATTCCCCTTGTGTTAAGGGAAGAACCGCACTGGACTTTGTACTAGGAGGTTGGCTTCTTGATCTGTAAGAGAAGTGGGTTGCCTTATTGCCCGGAAAGAGAAGAAGACCATCTTGTGTCTGTTGGTGTAACCACGATGGGGTTTGTTCCAGCAGGTTTGCTTCTGAGCCTGTAAAAGAAGTGGGCTGTCTTCTTACCCGGAAAGAGAAGAAGACCAAAAGGGGCTGGGTTTTGTATGTTCTTAAGGGGGACTGTACCCTTGTTTAGTGAAATCCTAAGAGTTTGTTTGGGGACTGGACGTAGGACTTCCTTTTGGAAGGGCCGAACTAGGATAATTCTTTGTGTTCCTTGTGTGCTTCCTTCCACGCCTTTAATTTCTATTGCACACGCTTATTTATACTAACCAAATATTTTCAAGTTGTGATTTATGTTTTAGTTTTTCAGATTACCTATTCACCCCCTCCCCCTCTAGGTTAGTCTTGCTGCCATATCAAGTGGGGGCCAACAAGTGGTATCAGAGCCAAGTTCTTCCATTTATCTGATACCAACAAGTGGAATCAAAGCCTTTGTCTCTGAAAATCAAGAAGATATAATGATCTTAGAGCAAAGATCCATGGTAGTTCAAGAATTAGTAGAAGGTCAATCCATCTTCCTGCCTCCACTCTTTGATGGCATTTACACCTACTAGAGGATAAGGATGGAATTCTTCCTACAAGGCTACGACTATCTACTCTAGAGCATCATTGAAGATTGTGACCTTGTAATATCAACGCCCAAGGAAGAATGGACCGACAACGACAAAAGGCTGATATTCCTGAATGGCAAGGCAAAAAGCTTCATATATTGTGCTCTATCAAAGCCAGAATTGGATAAAATATCAGTCTGCAAGATAGCCAAAGATATATGGGATGAACTGAAACTTAAATATGAAGAAGAACCCATTACAGCCGAAGGACCTACTGCTCAAGTTGAGGAAAATCTAGAAACTCCTCAAGATGAAATCATTCTAGAAGAAGACACTAGTGCTCAGGTGTGTAAGGAAACATGATAGGAAGCTATAACTCCAACTCCTCAAACTGTCACCATTCAAGAAATACTGGAAAAATCTCTTGATGACAGTCTGATGGAAGATAATGATAAAGAAACACCCATTCTAGGGAAGCAACAGGGAGCACCTCAGGAAGATATCCTTCCACATGAAGAAGAAGCTAAAAAGGAGGAACCTTAAGTTGAGAGGGAGCCTAAGATTTTTCTCAAAGAGGATATCCATGAAGTCGTAAGTGTTAAACAAGCTTCTGATGAAGACGAAGCTGAGGGTAAGGCACATAAGTTCCAAGTAACACATCAGAAGACACCTATATGGGATAACTTCTTAGACAGCTCAAGCACAGAAGAAGATGTAGAGAAAGCCAATCTACTTTTAATGAATAAAACATCAAAAAGGCAGTCAAATAGGTATGGTTAGGGATGCTCAAAAGCATCCGATTGGTGACTACCAACTCTTCACTTCATTCCAATCTGAAGAGGAAGTAGTCATCCTTAATTTTTTTTTATTTAAAATTACATTCATTTTTTTTAACTACAATGCTACTAATATCCTTGCAAGAATTTCTATCTCTTTATAGGATCAATGCAGGGAGTACTCTTGAAGACCCCCTAACACAATAACAAATAGATATGTCAAGAAGTCAACGAGAAGATGTCGACAGATGATGACAAATTGGTTGACAGACAAAAGTGCTGACTTATTTATCTCCATGATTACATATTTTGGTGATAACAAAACTTATCAGAATATTTCTATATTTATCTAAATTATGAGTATTTACCTTAACTCTATTTTGGTTAAGTCCGTCTACAGAAAACTCAAAGGAAATAAAAATTACATCAAGGATGATCACTGTAAGTATTCTAGAACTTTTCTAAGTCCATTAGAGAAGTCGAAGTTATATATTATATATATATATATATATATATATATATATATATATATATATATTATATATATATATTTGCGGGTCTCACTCTGACTTTTCTAAAGTCGAAGTCTCACATCGATTGTTGTTATGACATCGATTACTGTTTTTAGTCCACATCAATTACTGTATAAAATTGCATCGATTACAGTTAACTTAAACACTGATTCTCAGTCCACATCGATTACTGCTTTAAGTCCACAATCGATTACTATTTCAAACATCGATTGCGTTCACATCGATTACCTTAAATATCGATTCCCTTTAAACATCGATTACCTTTCTCTTAAAACATCGATTGCTTTTCACATCGATTACCTTAGACATCGATTTCTTTTAAACATCGATTACCTTTCTCTTTAAAACATCGATTGCTTTTTTGGACATCGATTATCCTTAAAACATCGATTACTTTATTTGGACATCGATTACCTTTAGACATCAATTGTCTTGATCAAACATCGATTACTCCTAGACATCGACTGTCTTACTTAAACATCGATTACCCTTAGACATCGACTGTCCTGCTTAAACATCGATTACTGTATTACTCAAACATCGATTGTCTTCATGGATTGTTCTTGAACATCGATTGCTCTTGGACATCAATTACTTTTTGAACATTAATTGTGTTTTAACTTCGATTACTTTTTGAACATCGACTATGTCTTAACATCGATTACTCTTTGAATATCGAATGTATCTTAACATTGATTACTCTTTGAACGTCGATTGTCTCTTAACATCGATTACTCTTTGAACATCGATTGTGTCTTAACATTGATTGGCATTATATTATTCATTGCTATTTCAAATATATTAGTTTCAAATACCCTGATAATTATCTGTGCAATAACCTTACTGATTGTGGTTGAAATTATAATAATTGCCCTTATGATTAATATTTGTTATGAACATAACTTGGCGCGTAGTATTTTCAAATCATTTTTAAAGATGTACATTTCAAATATCCCTCTATATGTTGCATATCCTTCTTACAAAATCTTTTGAGGATATCTTCTTACAGTATGACTTTTTGACTGACTACTATTTTCATAGTAAGTCTTCTAATACATTACGTGTGAACAGAAAGGAACATATTTGTCTGTAACTTAGTCACGGGACATAGTTCTCTTGCAAAAAGTGCTTTACAGTTTGTCATTCTTATAACAAATATTCTTATGATTTATATGGTGACAGAATGGACATATCTATTTTTGTATAACACATTTTAGTTCGTTGACTGAAGATCTCTCTCTTAGCATTTAATGCCTGCAGGTTTCTGGTAGTCACATGTTTCTACAACGCAAGATTTGTTGCGAATACATGGAAACGAGCACCAAGGTATAAGAGACAACAAGCACTTCAACGGACAGTTCAACAGACACATCTGAAGAAAGCTGAAATGCTTACAAGAAGATGATGGCTATGAAGAACAAAACTAAGGAAGGATACACAAGCAATATATGTGGATTCACACAAGCCTTCACAACCACCATTGAGAGCAGTGCACCTTCACTCCAACTCCATCTGCTCCAAGCTCTCCTGAAGCCCTCACCTCTTTTCTTTGAGAGCCAGTTGTTCTGAGAGGATAGCATCATAGTCTATATTCTTCTTCTCTCAGTTCGTGCCTTAGATCAAGCAAAGCTTGTTGTATAAGCTTGATCTAGGGGACATCTCTTCAACTCTTCTTTAAGAGTGTTCCTCTTCCTATGAGAAGAGAAAACCTGCTATGAGTAGGTGGTTTTGTTCCCCTTGTCGAAAGGAAGACCTGTTGCTACAGGTAGTTGTATTGCCTCTTCGTAGGTTGAAGATAAGGACAGCGGGTGCTGGATGTGTAAGTGTCTTTGAGAGGGACTGTACCCTTAGTTAGAGAAATCCCGAGTAGTTTCTTGGGGACTGGACATAGGACTCCTGGTGATAGGAGGTCTGAACTAGGATAAAAATCCTTGTGTATTAATTTTGTGTGATTGTTTTTATCATACTTCCGCTGCTCACTAACTCCAACACCTGTGCTTAGTTTGTTTCTATCAGAAGTTGCTTTAAGCAAGAAAATTTTAAGATACTCTTGAAGCAACCCATTCACCCCCCCCCCTCCTCCCTTTAGGCTTGCAACCACACAGGAACGGACTACTGGTTCATGATACTAGTATCCAACCCGAACAACACAACACAAGAACTACCTCTCAGTCTCGCAGTCACGAATGAAAGGTCCAACTGCCCCTCCACAACCACACAGTAAAGCCAAAGAACAATGGAGACCAACCAACACCACACCTGCAGACCACACAGCTGTAGGCCCATGCCTGGCACCTTTAGAGACTCTGGCCTGAACTCTCTAAAGTGAGGCACTGGAAACCCGGACTAGCTGGGGCCCAATACGTCTACTAGTATCTGTATCCCCAACCATGGGCGCGCTACAAGTGACCTCACACCCACAAACATGAGTCACTGCCCTCTGTCGTCTTTCCCTCAACTGGACGTAAAACTCAAACACAGGAGTGAGGGTATCTAGGAAGACAACACAGACCTCGACGGTACACACAGTACCGGGACAAATCCCGAGCACTAACGTGCCTGGCTCACACAAAACCTGGGGTACCCGACTAGAGAGGCATTCCGGAATAGGCGCCGGACCACCAAACTCGGCAAGCACACAAACCACGCCGATCACTTAACACCCCGGTAAAACTTTTATCACAACACATTTAACATAATCGGCTCGTCACTGGTCACTACGTGACCTCCAAGCCATAACACACCATTAAACATGGGGTCCACACTATAACCTTGCCTGTCATTGGCCATCTCATGGCCTCCATGGCAATGCACCATAATGCACATAACCTTTATAACATACTTAACATAATTAACGTAACCAACAACATTACTCACTCGTTAACCACCAATTACTCCATTAACCTAAACATGCTTTACTAATAATTAATCAACTTATAACAACTTAAAATACCTTAAAACGACCTGAGCTAGGTCCACACAGGACCTTCATTGCCCAAGGCCCAACAATCTACTTCGGTCAGAAGAACGCTAAGAGGCCACTATCGCATTAAGAACGTGACGACCCGACAAGCCGCAATCACACACCAAAACGTAACAGGCTGACAAACCTTAAACCCGCACTGGAACACGACGGAGTCTACCGTCGCGTTAATAACGCGACGGCTCGATAGGCCGCGTTCACAAACCAGAACGCGACAGGGCCAAGGGTCGCGACCTGAACGCGACCGCCCAATCCGTCACCTTCTCAGACAGAAACCCTGCACTCTGGTTTTCACACAAAAACCAGCTCAAAACTCCATTTCCATACATACCAAACTTTTACAAATCAATTAAACTATATAAGAAACACAACTACACATCGATACACCTTGAACATGCTTCAAATCAATCAAATAATGCAATAAAAACAAGGAAAGTCCCTACCAACAAGAAGAACTCGCAGAACGAGGCTCGATCGATGTTCTCCACACTCCAAGCAGCTTCTACATGCCAAAACCACGTCAAAACACGAGCTCCAAAGCCGACGTCGCCAGAAATCACCGCAGTAACCCTCTCCCCAATCGAACAGAGTTCCCTGCTCTGTTTGGCCAGAGGGCCAAACTTATCCCAAATGGAAACCAGAATGCGACGTAGCATCCTGTCGCCTTTAGAATGCGACGCACCTAACTGTTGCCTTCTGAAAACTTTCCATGCCACACGTCACAAAGGCGGTGCGGAGAACACGACGCATGCCACCACCGTGTTCAAAACGTGATGCTTCACTCTATCGCGTTCTCAACCAGTGAACCTATGGGTTGTTTGGGCTAAAACCTTCGGCCCTCAATACCCACACAATGCACGGAGACCACGACCAAGGCTCATGAGCACCACACCAGAACCAGTAAATAAGGATCCGAACAACCACAACGTTACATTACTTCTGAAAGCAACTCAGAAGATGAAAGAAGCAATGCAGACAGTGAAGAAGAAGCTTTTCTATCAAGATGTTTGCAAAGGATTTTGGCTAAGAAGAAACATCAGTTAGGTAGAATGTATATCAAAATGGATAAAATAGTCAATAAAAATGAACCTAACTGTTACGAATGCAAGCAGCCTGGCCACTTGAAGACAAACTGTCCCAAGCTAAAGAAAAATGAATATCAGAAGGAAAAGCCATTCATAAAATACAAAGACACAAGAAGAAGACTATGGCAGCTTCTTGGAGCAATGAAGACAGCTCATCTGAAGACTCAAGCTCAGATGAACAACAAGAACGGCCTCATCTTGCTTTTATGGCAAATATTGACGATAAGGTAAATTCTGACACTTCTTTTGATTCATTTTCAGATTTTGATGATGACAATCTAGAAGATAAATTTAATGAATTATATGGAAAATATAAAGATGTATGTAAATATTTAAAACCCATCAAGAAAAATTTCTCGTGTCTTGAAATAACTAACTCAGATTTAAAATCTGAAATGGAATAACTAGAAAAACAAATACAAGAATTAAAACGAAGAAATGAGTTGCTGTATGAAGATGTAAAAACTAAAAATGACAAAAAACTAAGTTTAGAAAATCCAAAAACTTTAATTAAGTCAAAAGAGAAAATGGAAATATTAACAAAAGACAATGAATATTTAAAAGCTACTATCGAAAAATTAACTAATGGAAGATCTTCATTAATATTAAAAGGTGCAAGAAGATCAGGTAAGAAGAAATATGGAATTAGTTATAAACCACCAGAAAATGAAAAAATAATTATGTATCGAGAAAAATATCCTCTACCAAAATTTGTAGCTGAACAAAAGCTTGTCTACAAAACAAAAGTAGAGAAACATAGTAAGGTAAGTAAAACATTACACAATATTACTTGTTGTACTCATTGTAATAAACTTGGTCATACAAAGAGCACCTATCCAACAAAACATTTAAAATGGATACTAAAAAGTCAATCTGGCGAAACTAATCACACAGGACCTAAAAGAACTTAGGTACCTAAATCTCACTGATCTATTTGCAGGAGAGCCTTAGAGCACCTAAGTGGTACCTGGACAGCGGGTTCTCAAGGCATATGACAGGCAACAAGAAGCTATTCCCATCAATTAAAACTGAAGAAGGAACAGTGACATATGGACATAATGGAAAAGGGTCAATAATTGGTTGCAGATCGGTTGGCAGTAAAGAAAAGACTCATAGAAGAAGTACTACGTTGAAGGCCTTAAACATAATCTGATCAGCATATGTCAGTTATGTGACAAAGGTCATCAAGTGAAGTTCCAAGAATCCAAGTGTTTGATCATCAAGGAAGGAATAACAGCTTTGGAAGCCTACAGAGAAAGAAATCTCTATGTTTTACGTTTGGAAGATCTGAAAGGTCAGGATCTATGCTTGGCGGCAAGCAAAGAGCATAATGCAGAACTTTGGCACAGGAGATTGGATCATGCCAATTTGGATGGAATCAAAAAACTCATCAAGCATGACTTGGTAGAAGGATTACCAAAGATTAACTCAAGTGTTGATAAAGTTTGTGGACCATGTGCCAAGGGAAAACATGCCAAAGCTTCCTTTAAATCAAAGACAACTGTCACCACGATTGAGCCTCTAGAACTACTTCATATGGACTTATTTGGACCTATGAGTACTACCAGTTTAGGTGGCAAGAATTTTGGTTTTGTTATTGTTGATGATTTCTCAAGATATACATGGGTCTCCTTTTTGGAACACAAAGATGACACTTTTGAAGCATTTGTCAAGTTCGGCAAATTAGTTCAGAAAGATAAGCAATTCAATATTATAAGTCTACAGTCAGATCATGGAGGAGAATTTCAGAATGTTGGGTTCGCAAAATTCTGTAATGATCTAGGAATCGAACATAATTTCTCAGCACCAAGAACACCACAACAAAATAGAGTAGCTCAGAGGAAAAACAGAACATTATTAGATATGTCAAGAACCATGCTATCTGAATACAACTTGCCAAGATATTTTTGGGCAGAAGTAATTAATACAGCATGCTATATAATAAATAGAGCCATGATAAGGCCCATATTAAAGAAGACTGCATATGAATTGTTCAAGCAGAAAAAGCCCAAGATCAGTCATTTCAAGATATTTCGATGTCCTTACTTCACTCACAATAATGGTAAGACAAGTATTGGTAAGTTGGATCCAAAATCCAATGAATGTATTTTTCTGAGTTATACCTCTAAAACCTAAAAGATATAGAGTTTTCAATAAAAGAAGTCTATTAATTGAACAAATTGTACATATTATATTTGATGAATCTAACCCCTCCTTGGGAAAGGAAATTGTTAGTGATAATGAAGGTACAAAGAACCTATCCGAGAAAATGCAAGAAATATCCATCAAAGATAATGAAGATCCACCCTAGGAAGCATTACAACAAAAAGATATAATCCATAAGAATCTTCCTAGGGAATGGACATATAAGAAGGATCATCCCAAAAAAAATATCATTGGAGATCTAAATAAAAGGGTAAGAACCAGAGGTAATATTATTCCTTGCGATCATTTAGCTTTTGTTTCTCAAATTGAGCCCAAGACAGTCAACGAGGCACTGACTGATGAATCTTAGATTTTAGCCAAGCAAGATAAACTAAATCAGTTCAAGAGAAACCAAGTCTGGTCCTTATTCCTAGACCATCATATCATCCTGTGATTGGCACCAAATGGGTGTTCAGGAACAAGTTGGATGAAGTTGGTGTCATTACTAGAAATAAGGCTAGACTGGTAGCTCAAGGCTATTCTCAAGAGGAGGGTATAGATTTTGATGAAACCTATGCACCAGTAGCTAGACTTGAGGCTATTCAGATTTTATTAGCATATGCATCCGTATGTGATTTAAAATTATTTCAAATAGATGTAAAATTTGTATTTTTAAATAGTTTTGTAAAAGAGGAAGTCTATGTTGAACAACCTCATGGCTTTGAAGATAGAGACCATCTTAATCATATTTTCAAATTGCATAAGGCACTATATGGTTTGAAACATGCATAAGACTAATTGCATTTCTTTTAAAACATGGTTTTACTAGGGGCAAAGTAGATGGCACATTGTTTATTCAATCATGCTCTCAATATATCTTAATTGTGTAAATTTATGTTGATGACATCATTTTCAGAGTTACTGATGAATCTCTTTGAAAATATTTTGAAGAATTAATGCAGAGAGAATTTGAGATGAGTTTGATGGGGGAATTGACTTACTTCCTTGGACTCCAAATCAAACAAGACAAGGAAAGAACACACATCAATTAGACCAAATACTCATAGGAGTGGTCAGCAAATATACCTTAATTGTGTAAATTTATGTTGATGACATCATTTTTAGAGTTACTGATGAATCTCTTTGTAAATATTTTGAAGAATTAATGCAGAGAGAATTTGAGATGAGTTTGATGGGGGAATTGACTTACTTCCTTGGACTCCAAATCAAACAAGACAAGGAAATAACACACATCAATTAGACCAAATACATCAAGGATTTGCTAAAGATGTTTGGTTTTGAACAAGCAAAGTATCTGACCACTCCTATGAGTATTTCTACTAGGTTAGATAGTGATCCTCAAGGTAAGAAAGTAGATCAGAAATTTTACAGAAGTATGATTAGCTCTCTACTATACTTAAATACTACTAGACCAAACATTTTATTTAGTGTATTTATGTGTGCTAGGTACCAAGTAGATCCCAAAGAATCCCATTTAATTTTGGTCAAAAGGATTTTTAGATATTTAGCACATACATGTGAATTAGGACTATGGCATCCAAAATCATGTATGATGAGTTTAATTGGTTATACTGATGCTGATTATGCTAGATGCAAAATGGATAGAAAAAACATCAGTGGTTCTTTTCAGTTTCTTGTAGGGTACTTGATCTCCTGGTCCTCAAGAAAGCATAACTCTATGAATATGAGTATTTACCTTAATATTTTGGTTAAGTCTGGTTACTGACAGTATTTACCTTACATTTAGATAAATATAGAAATATTATCCTTGATCTCTTGGTCCTCAAGAAAGCAGAATCTCCGTGATAAATATAGAAATATTCTGATAAGTTTCTTGTTTTTCACATTGATTACCTTAGACATCAATTCCCTTTAAACATCGATTACCTTTCTCTTTAAAACATTGATTATTTTTTTGGACATTGATTACTCTTAAAACATTGATTACTTTGTTTGGACATCGATTACCCTTAGAAATCGATTACCTTTAGACATCGATTGTCCTGCTTAAACATCGATTACTCTTAGACATTGATTGTCTCAAACATCGACTGTCCTGCTTAAACATCAATTACAGTTATACTCAAACATCGATTGTCTTCATGGATTGTTCTTAAACATCAATTGCTCTCGGACATCGATTACTGTTTGAACATTGACTGTGTCATAACATCGATTACTTTTTGAAGATCGACCGTGTCTTAACATTGATTACTCTTTGAACTTCGAATGTGTCTTAACATCAATTACTCTTTGAGCATCGACTGTGTCTTAATATCGATTACTCTTTGAACATTGACTGTGTCTTAACATTGATTGACATTATATTATCCATTGCTATTTCAAATATATTAGTTTCAAATACCTTAATTATTGCCCTTATGATTAATCTTTGTTATGAACATAACTTGGCGAGTAGTATTTTCAAATCATTTTTAACGATGTGCATTTAAAATTTCCCGCTATTTGTTACATATCCTTATTACAAAAGTTTTCAAGGATATCTTCTTACAGTATGACTTTTTGACTGACTACTATTTTCATAGTAACTCTTCTAATACTTTACATGTGAATAAAAAGGAACATATCTATATGTGACTTACTTTGTAACGGCCCACGAGAACCCAACCCTCGGCCACCGCCGAGGACCCGATTTTTCCGGTCACCGCCCATGGATCCGGGGACCCGGAAGGACTATAAACAAGTCTAACAGGATATGTAAGGGAAATATACATCAACTACTGAACTAGGAGCACACACGCGGAGTCAGAAAGAAGAGTAAGACCATTGTGTAACGCTCTAGGTACAATCCCAACACACACACAGCGAGTACAAGTAAAGAAGGGAAGAACAAAGCCCTTAGGGGCATACCCCGAGGGTGAAGTACAACTGAAAAGGGGGAAACCCACTGCTAGCTACGGGGACGATGACTACCGCCCCGTCTCCTCCGCCCAACGCGCACCCGACCGCTGCTGGGAAGTCTCACCTGGAAAAAGAAGGGATGAGCTTCACAACAGAAGCTCAGTAGGGACCACCAATCTCCTACTGGCTCTAACAAGTGACAAAAAGAATATATATTCAAAATAAATGACAACAATCATATGTATATTCTAATCTACACCGAAACGTGCGGAAGCAAAGCTAACTAACTAGCAACGGTATGGAAGGACACAACGGTCAAAAACTCCGTACGACCTGCAAGTCGTGACCACCACACGACTGTAAACACAAACAAAGGGAACTCTGCTTGGACAAGCGACACTAGCTACAGAAACCACTACCACTAGTCAACTGGTTAGGTGTGTACACTGACGTCTTATCCTCGATTCAGGTCCAAACCTCCACGTCTCATCAAAGTAGGGGCAGAAACACAAAGTAACCACAACAGTAATCGTCGTTGTCTGGCCGAACTACGGTCCCACGCCTGGCCTCTCTAGGTGGTTCCGAGGCCACAAAGAGCGAGGCAATGAAAAGAAGGACTGACTGGCCTGCGTTGGGAAGAACTCCAAACGACCTCGGCATCCCAGACCAACCACGAGAGCTCTGAAAATGATTTAACGCCACTGTCCTAACCACCATTTTCCCCTCCACTCTAGAGTCCATGACTCGAGCACGCCCGTCGCCTGGAGCACTCCCTCAACGGGCGCACGGGGACGGGGGTCCCAGGTAACGGTAACAACCTCTCTCGTGGGACAAGCCCTCAGGTGCCGAGCACCGAGCGAACGACTAGTGTAGGACTGTACTAGGAACTAGCACTGGTGCCACGGGTACAGCAAGAACCGAAAACGGTGAAGACTCCATGGGAAATAGAACTCCGCAAAAACTTACCTATATCTGATACTATCGTGATACCCGTGGCTGTCGCGATGCCTAGACTGGTCACGACCATGTCGCGACACCCCCGGTCATCGCGATGATGTCGCGGCACCCATGCCCGCCGCAACAGCCGAAGCTGTCGCGGTCGACGAATGCGTCGCGACATCATCGCGACCCTTGGGCCGTTCACGATCTCAGCCAAGAGGGGTCCTAGTACAGTCCTCCTAGGGACAACCCCAAAACCGGTACAATTCACATCCACAGGGGGAGGGGAGCATGGGAAACACTAGGAAAGCATGTAAACAAACCAAACCACCCTCAAACCCCACGAATCATGCATTTTACATGGAGATCTACACTCAAAGGAACCCTCTCCAACGACATGCATGGATCTCACACCCCACAACCCCAATACCATGAAGAAACAAGGATCTCAAGGGAGAGGGGAGCATGCTAGAACGAGAGGGAAAGAGGGGTCCCTATCTTAAAGAGTAGAGCCAACCCATTGGGGCTTTCACGTCAGAATGGCCACCTCCTCCTCGCTCCAAGCACCACATGAACATCGCCTACACCAAGGAGACGTCATCTCCTCGCCACGAGCACCACGAACAAGCCGGAGAACATAAGAGGGCTCGGGGAAGGAAGAAGGAAGAAGAAGAAGAAGAAAGGAAGAAAAGGAAGGAGAGAGGGGGGAAATGGGTCGCCTGCCTCGGTTTTGAACCGACGGGCCCAGAGATGCGACGGGTCGAGCCAGCGGAACAACAACCATGTCGCGACCGCCTACCCCGACGTGACACCAAAAGCGGTCAAACCTCGAAGATCGGGAAAACCATAACGCGACGGCCTGCTAGGTTGCGTCAACACTGTACATGCCTGACACCCGACAATGCCATTCTAACAGAAAGGACAGTGGTTAGAATGATCAGAACGAAGTCGCGTTGCCTCCAAACGCCGCGATAAGAACTCGACACCCACCCCCGTCGCGACCAGAATGTGACGGCTAGGTGTTCCGTGACCAAAAGCATGTCGCAACCAGCTCCTCTGGCATGACAATGTCGCGCCCAGGGAAGCCCGCTGCGGCCAAGAGGACGGGGCCAAGGGCCCAAGAGGGCCAGGTTTTACATACTTAGTCATGAGACATAGTTCTCTTGCAGAAAGTGCTTTACGGTTTGCCATTTTTATAACAAGTCTTCTTATGATTTATATGGTGACAGAATTAACATATCTATTTTTGTATAACACATTTTTGTTCATTGACTTAAGATCTCTCTCTTAGCATTTAATGCCTGTAGGTTTCTGATAGTCACATGTTTCTACAATGTAAGACTTCCTGCGACTGCATGGAAACAAGCACCAAGGAATAAAAGACAATGGACACTTCAACAGACACATCTGAAGAAAGTTGAAATTCTTATAAGAAGATGATGGTTGTGAAGAACAAAACTAAGGAAGGAGACATAAGCAATACATGCGGAATCACACAAGCCTTCACAACCACCATTGAGAGTAGTGCACCTTCACTCCAACTCCATCTTCTCCAAGTTCTTCTGAAGCCCTCACTTCTTCTTTTTAGAGCGAGTTATTCTGAGAGGATATCATCATAGTCTATATTCTTCTTCTCTCAGTTCGTGCCTCAGATCAAGCAAAGCTTGTTGTATAATCTTGATCTAGGGGTCATCCCTTCAACTCTTCTTTAATAGTGTTCCTCTTCATGTGAGAAGAGAAGACCTGCTGTGAGTAGGTGGTTTTGTTCCTTTTGCCGAACGGAAGACCTGTTGCTACAGATGGTTGTATTGCCTCTTCGTGGGTTGAAGAGAAGACCAGTGGATGTTGGATGTTCAAGTGACCTTGAGGAGGACTGTATCCTTAGTTAGTGAAATCCCAAGTAGTTTCTTGGGGACTGGATGTAGGACTCCTGGTGATAGGAGGTCTGAACCAGGATAAAAAATCCTTGTACATTTTGTGTGATTGCTTTTATCTTACTTCCGCAACTCACTAACTCTAACCCTTGCACTTAGTGTGTTTCTGTCTGAAGTTGTTTTAAGCAGGAAAATTTTAAGATACTCTTGAAGCAACCCATTCGCCCCCCTTTGGGCTTGCAACCTGGTTAACAAAAAGGAGTTTATGAAGATTTGCAAGAGCATCAACTAAGGGGGAGCCTCACATCAAGGGGGAGCAAACACTAAAGGGGAGCAATAAACATATTGTTGAACCCCTCTCCTTCAAACTCACAGCATATTGGTAAGAAGTCCTTACAAAAGGGGGAAAATGCAAATGGTAAGATCTTTCCTTTTTTGTTATTGACAAAAAGGGGGGAGAGTATGATTAAACTATGAATTTTTTTGTTTATTCCATGTTTTGAGTATCTTTGTCAGAAAATTCTCATAAGTTTTGTCATCACCAAAAAGGGGGAGATTGTTGAACCACTCTTATATTCTATCCATTGATTTTGGTGATAACAAAACTTATGATTAACTTAAATATCTTGAATATATTTAATATTATATTTTTCTCATAAATATAATAAATTATGGCACTATCGTTTCATGATTTGCACTAGAAAGCTCAATTGATTGTTGTTCAATGTATTTCGATTACTGACTAAGTGCCACATCGATTATTGTTTTACATGTCATATCGATTGCACTTCATAAATTGATGTTTTAGTCAAACATCGATTGCCTTATAGCATCGATTGCCTTATAACATCGATTGCTTCTTAAAACATTGATTGCTTTTCACTTAAAACATCAATTGTCTTATAACCTCGATTGCTTCTGAAACATCGATTGCTCTTTACTTAAACATCGATTGCTTTTGAAAACATCGATTGCATTAGAACATCGATTGTCTTAAACATCAATTATCTTTTAAACATCGATTGCCTTGAGACATTGATTGCCTTCAAACATTGATTGCTCTTCACTTGAACATCGATTGTCTTTATGGATCGATTGTCATTAAACATCGACTGCCTTTCAACACATCGATTGCATATGAATTATCTGTCTCATATCGATTGTTGTTATGACTTATGCTGATTGACTTTCAAATCTTTCAAAATGTCTTTAGTGCCCAAATGAAATTTCAAATATACTTCATATGTTTAACCTATTATTTCTCTGATTGAAGATCTTTTTGCCTGTCTCATAGGATCTCTTCCTTCCTACAAGAAAGAAAAGCATCTACCTACTATTTCTAACTCTTAGCAGGAAATATGGATAGAAGGCAAAAGAGGTCAGGGTCATCTGACAAAAGACTTCGGTAGAGTCGAAACGTCTGCCTTGCATTTAATGTTTGTAGGTCCATTTCTACTCATAGTCAACATCTTGGACCTACTGTTGGCATTCTTGAATGTGCGCACAAGAGGGAACATCTTCCTCCATTCCAAGTAGCCAGTAGGCACAAGAAGGAAGCCGTTAGACTCAAGACAAGGAGAGCAGAAGAAGAAGAGAACTATGAAACTCCAATGGCTATCTGTCAACAGCCCTCTTCACGACTTCATATAAAGAAGAAGAGAAAGCAGAAAGCATAACAAGAGAGAAAACATGAAGATCATTCCAGGAGTGTACATTAGGTGAGCATCTAACTCCATACACACTAAAAGTAAGAAACGAAGAGCTCGAGCCCATTCAAGTAGAAGCATTCAAGCTGTCTTCCTTCTTCCTCATTCTCTCTCTGTGTGTCTTTGTATATTTGCAAGACAGAGGGCTAGGGATTTACCTAAGAGAGTTTTTCTTGTATACTCTTTCATCTTAGGCTTAGTCTCAGATCAAGCATCTCCCTGATTATCTTGAGCTTGATCTAAGGGCTTCGGGTCCAAGCTTCTGTGTTCAGAAGTGTTCCTCTTAGGTTGGCAGAGAAGGCTTGCAGTGCATGCGTTCCCCTTGTGTTAAGGGAAGAACCGCACTGGGATTTGTACCAGGGAATTGGTTTCTTGACCTATAAGAGAAGTGGGTTGCCTTCTTGTCTGGAAAGAGAAGAAGAGCAACTTGTCTCTGCTGGTGTAACCACGCTGGGGTTTGTTCCAGCAGGTTTGCTTCTGAGTCTGTAAAAGAAGTGGGCTGCCCTCTTACCCGGAAAGAGAAGAAGACTAGCAGGGGTTGGGTGTTGTATGTCCTTAAGGGGGACTGTGCCATTGTTTAGTAAAATCTTAAGAGTTTGCTTGGAGACTGGACATAAGACTTCCTTTTGGAAGGGCCGAACTATGATAATTCTTTGTGTTCCTTATGTGCTTGCTTCCGCGCCTTTAATTTTCATTGCACACGCTTATTTATACTAACCAAACATTTTCAAATGGTGATTTGTGTTTTAGTTTTTTAGATTACCTATTCACCCCCCTCTAGGTTTGTCTTGATGTCATATCAAGTGGGCCAACAACCTTGTCCTCCCATCATAACTGGACTACCTAGAGACTTAGATATGGGGAAAGATTTGAAGAATCTGTACTTGGAACTGACCCTTGGACATATCACCTTAGGAGTATGTAACAAGGCATGGCCCAAGAATGGTGGGTCTGTCCTTTTCCATACCTAGTCAAGGGTAAGTATGATAAGGGTATGGCCTAAAGTATGATAGATCTTGGTTGTCTATCCTTTTTGTAGACCAAGTCAATGTTAGGTATGGCAAGGTATAATTTGGGCATAGCCTATGTATGGCCAGATTGGACTTTCTGTCCCCTTTTGTCCCTTCTATAAGAATAAAGAAAGGGTCCTAAATGGGACCAAAGACCCCTTAAATAAGTCTTATGGCCCTTCTTGGTCGAACCTTATGATCTTCCTATCCAAAAAGGGTGTCTAGAGCCTTTTTCCCTATGCACCAACAGCCTTGACCAGAGAAGAACCGAAGGTGATCTTGGACCTTGAAGATTTCCTTCTGCTCAACCTTAGATGCAACTTGCAGGAGAAGCCTAGAGCTCTGATGGTGGGGAGCACTTCGAAGCTAGAATGGGATGATCCTGCTGCTTGAAGCTTGGAGTTTGAAGCCCTTCATCCCTTCACCACGGCCTCGACCTATTGAAGCTGGACTTCAAGGAGTCCTTCTTCCTCTAAATCTTGCATTAAACCATACGAGTGGAAAATCAAAAGAGCAACCCAAAAAGGTAGGTTTTTCTGGGTACAAACTAAATATCTTGTTTATGTTCTAAGTATCCTTGGATTTTTCATATTAAGAACCTAGTGGAACACCTTTGATTTGCCTAAATGGCTGATCAATAGAGTGTTAGGATTCCCTAACCCTCACACCCATGCAAGACCTTCCTTGTTTCTGTCCGTTCCTGTGGAACATGACCTTTGTTCCTAGGAAACATGTCCAGATTTCCCTAATCCTTCCCAGATAGGAATCCATTTGATTTGCCCATGTAACCATGCATTTTTGGAACCCTTAGACTGGAAGTGCAACCTTCAAGATTGTTCATATGATGGTTCTAGCAACCTCCTTGTTGGAATCCTTGTCTAAGTCTCTTGTCCACCATTGAAATCTTTTATCAGCATCATTGGGCTTGATGCATTCCTTGAGTATTTAAAGACCCTTTTTCATTCCTATTCAATTACAAGTCAGCTGGCCCTTCCGGCCACTTCGGCTATTCTCTCTTGTTAACTTCGATTGGCCCTTCTGGCCACTTCATCTATCCCATAGAAGAGCAACCAGTATGACAATGTCCAAGCACTTGATATGTGTTAAAAGCTGTAATAATGTGAAGATTATTCTAAGATCTGCTCCTAATTACTTGATTTCTATCCCCTCTGTGATTCAACTAAAATTCCACTTTTGAATCTGCTTGTCTCGAATATGAAATCAAAAGAAATGTATAGGAACCCCCTTGAGCTTACTGCATGATTTGATCCATCATGCCTTCTTAAACTCTATCAACTCCTTGATCTAAGCTTATGTTCTTGGCTTTCATGACATCTTACAATTCTATCCTTCTTGACTCCAATGGCCATCTTGTCCTTGAAATAGACACTACTGTTGGGATGATATCCATGATCTAAATGCCTACGCAATGGGGCCTGATCCGATCCTGGGGAGGAGCACCTCGACATACTTGATAACCTGGGGAGTATGGATCATTGTAAGCGGTGCTTGGCATTGGCATCCCTTGCTTACTTGATTGGAAAGTGCCTCTGGTTCTATGTTAAGTTTAAAGTCTAAGATGATTTGATAGGATTGATAAGTTGAAAATGGCCAATCTTGATCAATTGTCATATACTCAGTTGAAAATCCTTGTATGGATATTTTATTGTTCTTACGATGTGATGATCCTTCTGATTTATCGTGATAATAACATGACTTGAATTGATATCTTGCAATATGCAACTCTTGATTTGATATAAGCATGCTTCCTACAAAATTTTGTCTATTATCCAGGGTGGTGTATTTTCTCTTCGGGTTGTGAAGAGAAGACCAGCTGTGACTGGGTGTGTAAAGGTCCATAAGGGGGACTGTACCCTTGGGTAGTGAAAGCCTGAGTTGTTGCTCAGGGACTGGACGTAGGACTCCTAAGGAGAGGGGATCCGAACCAGCATAAATCCTTGTGTAGTGTGATTGCCTTTGTGTGTTTGTTGTTTATCTTCACTAACACTAACATCTATCGAAGTGTTTTTGTTAATCTCTTTGTGAATAGATTTTAGGTTCTCAATATTTTTAAGAATCCCATTCACCCCCCCCCCCCTGGGCTTGCTAGCTGGGCAACAAGAACAAGTTTTTAATGAACTTTATGATAAATATAAGGTTGTTGTAAAAGAATTGAAAAATATCAAGAACAACCTTACTTGTTTGGAAAACTAATTCTGATCTTAAATCAGAAATGGAACAATTAGAAGAACAATTAAAAGAATATAAAGATAATAATTATCTTTTAAATGAAGATTTGAAAAGCAAGAATAATGAGAAGTTAGAGTTAGAAGAAAAATTAAAAACTCTAACTGAAGAAAATTTATATTTAAAAGAATCAGTTAGAAAATTAACTAAAGGGAAAACATCTTTAGCCCTATGCTTAAAAGGATCAAAATCTAGAAATAACAAACAAGGGCTTGGTTACATACCTCCGAAAAAAGGAAAACAAGCCATAATTTCAGGAAAATATCTATTACCAAAATTTGTAAAAGAAACCAAGATACCTCAGAAAAAGGCACCTGTAAAAGAAAAGGTCTCTAAAAATTGTGTTCTAGACGGACATTACAAAGAAAATAAGAACTGCAAAACAAATTATATTCATTGTTGTTCATATTGTAATAAATTAGGACACACAGTAAACACCTGCACAACAAGGCACCTAGTATGGATTCCGAAAGGATATTTTTATACATCTAACCATCAAGGACCCAAAAAGATTTGGGTACCTACTTCTGAATAAGTTGTTTGCAGGATAGCCTTGGAGCATCAGGAACAAAGGATGCTCAAGGCATTGATGACTGCCAACTCTTCATCCAACTCTCATCTGAAGAGGGAGTAGTCACAAATATTAAATTTTTATATTGCTACTAACAATGTTTGCAAGCTTTTCCTAAGATCTATGCAGATAAAAATCTTGAAGACTTGACAAACAACTAGTCAACAAGACGACTCAAGAGATCAACAGGTCGACACACCAAGAAACACCTGTCGACAGACAAGTAAAGAATCCTCAAGAGGACCCTCTTTGTCAGGGGGAGTCTTATGCTTAGGGGGAGAAAACTCGCAGGGGGAGCACAGACTATGGGGGAGTTATTCATTAATGTCAATCATTGTTGAACCCCTCAATGGTAAGAAATTCTCTCAAAGTGAAGAGAATACTTGGTAAGATCCTTCCTTTTTGGTTAGTGACAAAAATTGGGAGAGTATGCATTATCTATGAATTTTCTGTATTTTTATGCTTTAAGTATTTTTGTCAGAAAATTCTCATAAATTTTATCATTACTAAAAAGGGGGAGATTGTTAAACCACTCTTATATTTCACCCTTATATTTTGGTGATAACAAATATATTTTGGTGATAACAAAATTTATGATTAATTAATGATTATTAAATATATTTAATATTATATTTTTCGTAATAAATATAAATTTATGGAATTATCGCTGTGTGTTTTGCACTGAAAAGATAAATCAATGTCTATTCAATATACATCGATTTCTGTTCACAGTGCCACATCGATTTCACACTAACAACGATTCGTTAAGTGAAACAACGATTTGATCGCTCAACGATTTCATCTTATAACGATTCGATAAGTGAGCATAATAATTTTGAACTCATATCGATTTCATAAGTGAAAATAACGATTTGACTCTTATAACGATTCGATATGTGAAAACAACAATTTGCTCATACATCGATTTGCCTATATTTGTGTAACGATTTGATAAGTGAAACATCGATTTTCCCTCATAAGGATTTGATAAGTGAAACATCGATTTGGTCTCACATCGATTTGATAAGTGAAACATTGATTTGGTCTCACATCGATTTGATAAGTGAAACATCGATTTGGTCTCACATCGACTTCATAAGTGAAACATCGATTTGGTCTCATATGGATTGGATAAGTGAAATATCAATTTGCTTAAAAACATGGATTTGGTCACTCAAACATGTATTCGCTTGAAAAGAACATGGATTTGATAAGTGAAACATGGATTTGATCACTTAAACATGGATTCCTTTTATATTTCAAAGTGTCTTTTGGCATCTAGTGAAAAAGTCATATATTATTGATTTGCGTAATTTTCTATCTTTCTGACAGAAGATCTTTTTGCTTATCTTTCTAGATCTCTTCTTTCCTGCCAACAAAAAGGGGGTTACTTACTACTTCTGGGTGGCAACAGGAAACATAGAGGTATGAACCTTTTTGACAGAAACACTCTTTTATCTAAACACTTTCTTCTATGCTTGCAGACCTCGTAGACCACAAAATATCAGAAGAAAGAGAATATGAGCAACGGCTAGAACTCCAACAGATTTATTCAAATTGCTCATATAAAAGATGAAGCAAGGCTGAAGAACAAGAAGAGAGCTTTCCTAAAGATTTTTTAAGAGTGTACATCCTGTGAGGAACCTCAACTCCATATACACTTAAAGGAAAAGAGAGAAAGAGCCCGAGCCCAAGAAGAAGTGCTCAAGCATCTAAAGTCTTCAAGCTTCAAGCTTCTTCTCCTCTCTTCACTCTCTCTGTGGTCATTGTAAATCTGGGGGAGAGTTTGTGGCTGAGAGCTAGAGTTCTTAGTGTTCATTTTGTAATAGCTCTCGACATGTTCTTTCTTTTCTAAGAAAGATCTTTGTCCAACTGTAGGACTGTATACAATGTAGAACCTAGCTAGGAGTTTGTGTCTAGTAGAACCGCACTGGGGTTTGTACCAGAAGGTTGGCTTCTTGACCTGTAAAAGAAGTGGGCTGCCTTCTTGCCCGGGAAAGAGAAGAAGACTAGCTGGGGTGCTGGGTGTTGTATTGTCCTTGAGGGGGACTGTACCCTTGGTTAGTAAAATCCCAAGAGGTTGCTTGGGGACTGGACATAAGACTTCCATGTGGGAAGGGCCGAACCAGGATAAATTCCTTGTGTCCTTTGTGTGATTGTTTATTTACTACCGCACTGCTACTCTTTATCACACTAAACTAACCAAACTTTCAAGTGATAATTTTCTGTGTTTAAGTTTCTGTTTCAGATTTCAGAAAAACCTATTCACCCCCCCCTCTCCCTCTAGGTTAGCTTGCTGCCATACCAAAAGGGCCAACAATTTTTTGCTGCAATCATATTGTATATTTTTTGGGGCGTGACAACATATAAGCGGGATTATCCAAGCAAATAGATCATGAGTTGAATTGATCTTTTCATGGTTGTTCAATTGATTTAGTTCTTGCAATTTCTTATGTTCAAATTGTTCTTCTCTCTCTCTATCTCTCTCTTTTTTATTTTCTTCTTTTGGCCTATCCCTTCTAGACCTACCTATTCTTTCTAGTCCCAAGGAGATATATGAAACAACCTTGGCTCTAACAACTCACCTCCAATATGCACCTTGACATGAGAGCCATCCTATCCAAATGGAATCTCCAAAGCCTTGCCATCCATGCCAAATACTATCACGAAATGCACCTTGATTGGACAGTGATAGGAGCACTTATAGAGCTTTAGAACCCTCAAACCCATACATTCATATTCACAACCTTTGAAGCCACTATCTTGTTAGAAGAGGTTGAATTGTTTTTAAGCTTGAAGCGGATGAAAAGCAGAGAGGAGGAGGATATAACAGTTGAAGAGAATCATATTCAAGGGGGTGTTTGGAACCTTCATGGGAAGCCAAAAGATAATCCAAAATGTCCAAGCCACAAAAGGAATCAACTTGCAAAAATTGACGGTATGAACAATCAAGGCCTTGACTAAGATGGAAAGCAAGAAGGAGTTTGAAGAGCTAATGAGAGGGTTTGCTACATGTAAAGCGGAAACTCTCCTCTTTCCATCGGTGGATAACATACTTGAGGAAGAGCAATTGAGCGTAGTGTGCAACATATGGAACAGAGAGATTGGGACCAACGGTGCTAGTTTACCTCTATAACGGACTCACAACAAAGAGTATGGATAAGCCTCCCCACGGATCTACGCTTCTCTTTGCTTGTTGGACTAACCTTCACTTTAAGTTTATGCAAGCGACATCTCAACAAGCATCTCAAGGATCTTCCTTCTGCTTCCGCGTACGCTTCGAATGCAATAGTTGTGGTTTATTTTGCTAACATATCCTATTGGACTGTTCTACTTATCTTTTTGGGTTCTCGGATCCGTGGGCAGTGGCGTCATATAAAAAAGATAAATATAAATATTTTAGATAAATACAGACTTGTTATACATATAAATGTCAATATCTTCATATATTATTAAGTGGAATTAAAATTATGATTTAATTGTAACGAAATCAAAAATAATTAATTCAATTTGATTTGGTTCAGTTTCTACTTCCATTTAATTCAGGTTAGAAAAAAATAACTTCTTAAGTTGAACAAAACTAAACCGTAAACACACCGTATAGAGATTACCAAGTTTCTTTAAGCTTTCAGACTTGTCGGAGAGTGAATCCGACCCACCCCTTCGCCAATTTCACTTCTCTTCTCTCCTCTCCTCCCCTTCTTCTATCGTCATCTTGGCGAAGGGCAAGAGAAGAATTTTGAGGATGACAATCTTTGCCAACCCCCCCCCCCCCCCTCCCACCCATGCAAAGAAGGGAAAGAGGAAGAAGACGTAGGGTGACGATCTTGCCATGTCAGCTTCACTTTCGACTCTATGTTTTTAAAACTAGTAATGAATTAATTATTTGGGGAGGCGATGGTGGCTTAGACATTAACAATGGAGTAATTAATTAATTAATAGTTTTAAATTTTAAATATTTAATAAATATTGATATAGTAGACATTCTCTTTTATAATTGTTCCATGTAAAAAAGACTAGATAAAATATAAAAGAGAAGAAAAATGACAAGATCTGTAAATGTTATCACTTCACTGCATTTGTCAAGTCAATATTTGTTGCATACCTACATATAAAATAAATATTACACTACCCACAGTGTACTCTTGAATTCGGTTCTGCACGAAAGAGAGAGATTCTCTTATCCAATCTGACACAATGGATTAGCAAGTCTTTGAACACGCCATAAATTATTGCAAAATGCCATAAGATGGCACATTTTGTTACATTTGGAGTACCATAAGTTACTTTATTGATATTTTTTAAATTGCTGGGTTTTAGAATCGGTTCGACCCATTCCATATGACAACCTGTCTAACCAATTTCCTTTGTCCGTTTAAAACTACCGGGAAGCAAAAGCAAAGTATTTTATTTTCATAGATTTTGAAATCAAAAGACACCTTACATTATTTTACGGCGCATTAAACAACCCCTTTATAATAAGTCGCAAAGCATATCATGAGCAGCCGTGATTCTTGCAAAGATAAAGTGCCTAACCATACCATAATCGTTGGATTTTGATCTAGCAAATAAATTCAAAGAAAAAGAGCCGAGGAAGGTGCGAGCAGCTAGCAACCCGCGGCTTGCCATTTGAAGATCGGTTGATCGAGCAAATCAAACCATGAGAGACATTAACCATCAAAATCTTCTCCTTGTTTTAATATTTTTCTCTCTCTGGCTAATCATTTAACTTTTGCGAAGAAAAAAAATATTTTATTGTAAGAATAATTTGATAATCGGGATGATGTGGATTATAAGAAAGTAATTTTATTAGTTAAATAATATTTCTTAATAGACAAACTTATGGTTAACTAATAGTTTTTTTTAATAATACAAACTATTATTATTATAAGATTATTCTTACAGTAAATATTTCTCACTTTTATATAATCTAATAATAAGAAGAAGGAAGAAGACTGTGAGCACACAAACCGAACTCGACTTTTCCCGCCGCAGTCGCTATCCACTCTATATATAAATATTTAATACATATCAAAATGTACATTAAGATGAGTACATTTACTAAAGTTGTGTCACGTAGATAAAAAGATTTTAAAAAAATAAGTGAGGAGTGATATTAAAAGTCCCCCTTTCATCTGACATAATTTTAATAAGTGTTTCTAATTTAATACATATTTTTAATGTTCATTAAATATTTCTCCACTAAATAACACCGCTATACACCAAAAGGGATAGAAACCGAGAAGAAAGACGCAAGAAGAAGAAGAAACATGGGGGGAGAGCAGGCAAAGTCAACCCCCGGCGTCCCTGTGGATCCAATTCGAACGCGTTTCTTCCCGTCGGGGGCCCTCTCGGGCGCACGAGGGGGACGTCTGCCCGGCGCTCGAAGTGGCCACCGACTCGCGTTGACCAACGGAGTCAGAAGAAGAGTTGTATCTTTTTGTCAGACCGTGCGCCCAGTCGTGGGAGTGTGCTTGCTAAGCTACTGCCTTTATTTTGCCTACTGGCAGATGCAAAAAGCAGGTCTGACTTCGCCGGGAATGTTTATAATCTATTTTTTAAAAAAAAAGTGATTTTTTTTGTTCGTAAGTCTTTCTATTTCTTTTGTAAATCGTGCTAACTGCAAAGAATTTGAGAAAATGGAATGAATGCAGCGCATTCCTCCAAGAGCTTTACTATTCCCTTAAATACAGGTTACACAGAGCTATTTGATACAACAGATCTCCAAAATATTTGGAGAGAAGAAACAAAAGATAGATACAACAACTGTACACGAAAATCTCTCCGGGATCACTGCTTTGAAGCAGGGACCGTAACAGGGGCCGTAACAGAGTCCCGTGAATGAGCAATCATCTTGCTGGATGGTTGAGCTGTATCTTTTTCACTCCCCCTCAAACTTGGCACGTGAGGGACACAGAGGCCAAGTTTGCAGCGGAAGAAGGAGAAGCAATCACGCGGTAGAGGCTTGGTGAACAAGTCCGCAAGCTGCAAACGGGAGGATACATGCCGCGTGATGAGAGCACCTTGTGCAACCTTCTCACGGACGAAGTGGTAATCGAGTTCAATGTGTTTAGTCCGTGCATGAAAAATTGGATTGACGGTCATGAATAGAGCACTGAGGTTGTCACATAGCAACTGTGGTGGCTTGAGAAGAGGGATGCCAATGTCGCGCAACACAGATTGTAGCCATACAAGTTCCGCTGTGGTTGATGCCATTGACCTGTACTCTGCTTCAGCACTTGAGCGGGCCACGGTATGTTGTTTCTTAGCACTCCAAGTGATGCAATTACTACCCAGAAACGTGCAATATCCTGAAGTAGAGCGCCTAGTAGTAGGACATCCAGCCCAATCCGCATCAGAATAAGCATACAAGTCCATGGACGATTGGGAGTATAATTGAAGTCCGTAGTGGCTGGTGCCTTGAACATAGCGCAAGATCCTCTTAAGAAGTTGAAAGTGACCAACAGTGGGAGCATGCATAAATTGACAAATGTAGTTAACACTGTAGGTGAGATCTGGACGCGTGAAGGTAAGATATTGTAGTGCTCCAGCCAAACTTCGATATAATTGAGGGTCCTCATATAAATTAGTAGGTAGAGCATTAGGACGAGTAGCCATGGGGGTGGCAATGGGATTGCACATATCCATATTGGCTCTTTTGAGAATAGTTGTAGCATATTTTGCCTGAGACAAAAATAACCCAGAGTTGTTGTGTTGAACATCTATGCCCAGAAAAGACTTGAACAGGCCTAAATCCTTAAGGGAGAATGTCTTTCCAAGTAGATGAATAAAGTGATTAAGCAAGGAGACATCATCGCCGGTGATAATAATATCATCCACATAAAGTAGAAGAAGAATAATATGCTGGCGAACATGGCACACAAACATAGACGGATCTGCAGTGCTGCAAGTAAACCCCAAGGTGAGCAAGTGCTGACTGAACCTATTGAACCATTGACGTGGTGCCTGTTTAAGACCATAAAGAGCTTTGTGTAGATGCCAGACGTGCTGTGGATATTGAGGATTTGCAAAACCTGGTGGTTGAAGAACATAAATGGGCTCTTCGAGATAACCATGCAAGAATGCATTTTTAACATCTAATTGACGAATAGGCCAATTGTGCATTAAGGCAAGAGATAGTACAAGTCGTATGGTACCAGGTTTTATGACAGGTGAGAAAGTTTCATGGAAATCAAGGCCAGCAACTTGATTGAAACCTTTGGCGACATATCTAGCCTTGAGCCGGTCAAATGTTCCATCTGCTTTTAGCTTGGTTTTCCATATCCACTTTGTTCCAAGAATACGCATATCTGAAGTGCGTGGAACAAGAGAGAATGTGTTCTGAAGCACTAAGGCATCAATTTCATCTTGCATTGCTTGTTTCCACTGAGGGCTTTGAAGAGCAGCCTTGGTTGTTCTGGGTTCCTTCGGAAGAGGAGTGGCAGTGAGAGCAAAGCGAGGATTGGGCTTTGTGACTCCAGATTTGGCTCGAGTTTGCATTGGATGGTCATTCTGGATGATGGGAGGGAGTGGAGATGGAAGGGAATTCGGTAGGGGTGAAGAGGAACTGCTGAGGTTGGGTGATGGGGAGGGTGATGTGTCATTTGGTGGAGATGGTGTCGGTGGAGGGTCAGGGATGGTAGAATGGGGCGGAGGAGATGTGGGAGTGGGTTGTTGACGCATAGAGGGAGACTGAATAGATGGCAGAGGGGTGGGTTGAGGTGAATCATCTTGTTGAGTGAGTTGAGGAGATTGAGAAATAGGATGAGTTGGCTTGTCTAAAAAGGAGGATAATAGAACATCTGCAGGTTGGTGATGTTGCATGCCGTCACGTAGGGGAAACACATTTTCATCAAAGAGAACATGCCTAGAAATATGTATGCGGCCTGAAGAATGAGCGAGACATTTGTAGCCTTTGTGACGGTCACTATATCCCAAGAAAATACAAGGAGCAGATTTGGGTAGAAATTTATGGTCATTGGGAGTTTTAATGAGGGGAAAACAAAGACATCCAAAACTGCGAAGAATATCATAATTAGGATGATGACCATGTAATAAGAAATAGGGAGTTTGAAACTTTCGAGCAGAGGTGGGGAGTCGGTTAAGTAAGTAGACTGCAGTGGAGAAAGCTTCTACCCAGAATTTGAGAGGAACCTTGCTGTGAAAGACCATTGTGAGGCCAAGATCCCTGATGGATCTGTGTTTTCGCTCAGCGACCCCATTCTGTTGGGGTGTGTGAGGACAAGAGAGTTGTAGCCGTATGCCATTAGCAGCCAAATGAGACATGAACTTGTTATTGACAAACTCTCCTCCTCCATCACATTGGAATACTTTGATGACTTTGCCAAATTGTCGATAAATAAATTTCTCAAATAAAATGTAATGTGCAACGAAATCAGACTTGGCTTTTAGAGGAATCAACCATGTGTACCGAGTAAAATCATCAACAAGACAGGCATAATATCTGAATCCAACTGCAGAGGTAATAGGAGCCGGTCCCCACAAATCACAGTGTATCTTATCAAATGCACCATTAGCACTTTTATTGCTAGGATAAAATGGTAGCTGAGTTGCTTTGCCTAAAGGACAACTAGCACAAGAATTGGAAAAGTCTAATTTGTCTCGTACAGAAATGAGACCTTTATTGTGCAAAATATGAAGGAGACGGGCATGAGGATGACCAAGTCGATGATGCCATGTGCTGGTGCCTGCGGCATCATGTTTGAGTGCAGTAAAGGCTTCAATGCTGGACTGAATCATGTAGATATTCCCTTTCCTCTTCCCCGCTGCTATGATCTTCCCCGTACTCTTGTCCTTAACAAGAACTCCATTAGCAGAGAATTCACATATGCAAGCAAGATCACTGGTTAACTGACTGATAGACAACAAATTTTTTGCAATTTTAGGCACCACCAAGACTTTGTTGAGAGGAAGCGTGGATCCAATATTGGTTTTAATATTGGTTTCTCCTAGATGGGAGATGGAAACCTTGTCACCGTTGCCGACTGTAACATGAAGGGGGCCAGAATAAGGGCGAACATTATGTAGCATACCTGCATTCATAGTCATGTGTGCTCCTGCACCTGAATCAAATAACCATTCTGCAGCGTCAGACTCATCATTGAGAGTAAGAGCTGAGAGAGCTTGGGGTGCGTCCTCTGCCTGATAAGCATGATTGTACCGCTGGGGACACTTGATGGCTATATGATTGCGTCCATGACAAATCTGGCATTCATCATGTATAGTAGCAGCAGCAGGTTTGGAGGATTGATAACCACCAGAAGTGTTGTTTGGGCGAGAATTTGTAGACTGGGAGTGTGGTGCAAAGCCTCTTCCCTTAGACTGGAACTTGGAATTCTTAGAGGAGCTATAGTTTTTGGAGGTCTTTGAGAACCCCTGTTGAAAACGTCTAGCACCATTCTTGGAGTTCCCTGGTTGACTTACAAATGCAGGTGTAGACGTGGGTTGCAACTTTGATAAATGGGTGTCAAAGTCGATGAGTTGTGGAACAATAACATTGTAGGATTGGAGAGGGGGACGCATGGCAGATGTGGTAAAAGAAAGATATTCAACGCCGAGGCCATTAAGTAGGTGTAGTACCTTGTCTTCGTCTGCAAGAGATCGTCCAATCATGGCCAGATCATCACAGAGCCCTTTGAATTCACGAATGTACTCATGAATGGTCTGCCCAGCGTCTTTCTTTAGGGAGGTCAGGCGACGCTGCAAAAGAAGACGTCGCTCGGAGGATCCGTAGGCATATGTGGTTTGTAGTGCATCCCATACCTCTTTGGAAGTGTTGAGGTCACCAACAAGGCCAAGGGCTTCAGTTGTGAGGCGGCTACAAATCCAGGCACGGACAAGCCTGTCAGTGCGGCGCCAAGATAGATAGCTGGAATTGGGTATCTCCTTCTTGCCAGACTCATCAGAAGCATCTGGGGAGGAGATAACCGGGGCTGGTGCTGGTGTGTGACCAGTGATGAAGCCATCGAGATCTTGACTCTCGATGAGATTTGTCATCTGCATTCTCCATAGAACGTAGTTTGATGAATCTAGGTTTATGGAGATGAAATTGGTGATATTTAGAGTGGCAGGATAGGGGTAGAGTTCAGATGATGTACTGGCCATGGTTCAACGGACAAGGGATGGTGAGGCTAGCAGGAAGGACCTGGTAGCTCTGATACCATGCAAAGGATTTGAGAAAATGGAATGAATGCAGCGCATTCCTCCAAGAGCTTTACTATTCCCTTAAATACAGGTTACACAGAGCTATTTGATACAACAGATCTCCAAAATATTTGGAGAGAAGAAACAAAAGATAGATACAACAACTGTACACGAAAATCTCTCCGGGATCACTGCTTTGAAGCAGGGACCGTAACAGGGGCCGTAACAGAGTCCCGTGAATGAGCAATCATCTTGCTGGATGGTTGAGCTGTATCTTTTTCACTAACGTTTTTAATTTGAGTGTTTTGTTGTGAATTTGGTTTTTTCTTGAAGTAGGTCCCTTTCAGAGAGTAGAAAGAAATTAAATACATTAAAGGGTCTTTTTTTAAAAAAGGCATGTTTTTGAAAGAAATTAAGGTTTTTTAGGCTTTAGAGTTAAATAGCCAGATTATAAGGAGTAAACATAATTGTGAAATAATATTGAAAAATTATTAAAAAAAAATTTACACTCTTCCTATATGTAATGCCTTTCATTATTGTCAATTATACATATCTTTGGATCTTGTCCCGTCTAGGAAAAATCTATATTAAAAAACTAACATATGTATTTGACATAACTCACATGCATATTAGAAACTATCTTCTTCTTTCACTTGTGTGTTTTAGTGTTAAGGTATGAAGGGAGAAGCTCTAATGCGAGCCTTTCACTCAACACTCCACCTTTAAGTTTAGATATATAGATCTTTCATTTGTTTGTTTGGAAACCAATTAAACTAAGTTATTCATATTCTAAGTTTATATAGATCTTTTATTTGTTCCGAAACCAATTAAACTAATCTATTTACAAATCTTCCTTTAAGTTCTTTTTAATATTTATTCTACAGGGGTTTGAATACCTTGGTATATGTAACTTATATGTGACACTAGTTTCATGCCCGCACGATGCACGGAAAATGTTAGATTTATATTATAATTAGTATGCATAGTTAAGAATATTTTTAAATTTAATGGAATTAATAGAAGAAAAAGATGTTTTAAAAAAAATCATGACTATTAAATAAGTCTTTAAAAAAACTCCAGCTTGGAAAGTTCATATGCATCTATATAATTCTAGTAATTAAATATCAAAATTACAAATTCTATCAATTATTTAAGAATGGAGAAATTTTATGCTTAAAACAATTAAAAGAAGAAAAATATATCTAAAAATATCATAAGATGAGAAATATACAAAATAAATATCTTTAATAAATAAAAAGACTACATGACATATTAGTTTATATTTCTGAGGCGTTGATCTTGAGATCCAAACAACAAAATAAAAATATTAAATGTGTGTGCCTTCTAAAGTATAACTATCGTAAGTTGTTTTATCATCATCATACATGTTTTTAAATAAAGTACACATTACAAAGATAAGAACGTGGAGAAAAACAGAAGTGAAAGAGGAAAATAATATTTATAGTAGAAAAAATGACCAGAAAATAGAAGGTTAGGATTTTTTTTTACAATGGAAGCTTGTGGCATTTAGAAGGCAAGGATTTTTATTAGTAAGTCTGATAAGGTGAGGTTTCCATTGTCAAAAAAAAGAAGGGTCGGGTGAGGTTTGAGGTGATTTATCAATAGTTATTATTATTATTTTTATTGCAAGAAAGTGAGAATCCCACACTTAGAAAGGTCAAGTTTTTTATGGCGGGAATAAGATTTTTATTAATATAGATTTTTATTTTTGAGGAGGGAGATGCATGTAATGGCTGAAATAAAATTGTCCTAGTACAACTACGTGACAGCACTAAAACTGAGTTATATTATTATAGTATAAATAGAGGGGCTTATCAGTGGAGCTACTCTTTTGAATAAGAAGTTTTGGTGAGTCTGCTCGTGGGCTTGTCAACAACTATGCAGGAAGCAAAGTAATGATGGATGTTATGAAAACAAAAATAAACATACGGAGTTTACTGTGAGTAAAAGGTAGATGAATAGGCATCAATATCTTTCAGTTGATGTGAAAAAAATGAGTAATTAAGTATATAACAAAAATGATGTGACAAATATTTATCATGTGATTAGTTCAGGTCCAAGTAACAAGAGGTAAAAAAAAAATGCCCAAAACCTGTGGGGTACTAAATGCACACCACTTCCCGCGTTGGGCGGGAAGGCTTATGTTCGACCCTACGGGTGGTTTCCTGCAAGGTTTCGAATTCGGATTTTAGGTTAGTTTCTCTCTCTTCATTTCCACTAGGTGAGGTAATATAAAATAAAATAAATATTTTATTTTATAAAATGTTTCATTTTCATATCTTGTCATGTCTATTTTAACCAATTATTTAAGAAAATACTTATCACATCATCTAGACTATTGTTCTCATCATTCTTGACCAGATGGCATGGACTTCAGTTCATGTGAGCCCAGTTTTGAGATCAGTCTGAGACTTCGATCCAATCCATCGACTACAAATCAGAGACGTCCATGTCCAGCATATAGACACTTTTTTGGGTTTGTTTAAACGTTCCCTCGGCTTCACGGCAGGAGTGCCTTCCAATTGGGAACTACGGTGGAGGCCCATGATTGATCATATGATCACGTCACATGTGAAATGGGCCCGACCCGATTAACCATGTATAGAGTTTTTGTTCAAAAACTGACGCATATTTAACTTTGTTATCGATCCTATTTCATCCATATATTTAACAGAAATTTTCATGCGTCAGATGTGTCATAATTTGATCCTGCCACTCTGACCCATGTTTAGAAAACAAGTTATTCCACTTCTACCTGCCATAATTGCATGCCAAAATGTCCTTACCACAACATAATGTCATTGACCTAGTTGATTATTACGTCTAGTGTTTATGCTATCGACTTTGTACAGTCATAAGACGTCACAAATATGCCTCCATGTATTAATTTGTTGCACGCTTAAGTAACTTGATACACATCACTAGAACATGTGAGACAGATTGATCTACTGAGGACCTTTCTGTGAAAAGAAAAGGGAAAGCCTACTCAGGAGGACATGAACTTGTAGTCAACGCCAACTTTTGTCTTAGCATAAAGTTTGTTTAAAGTCGGCAAGTTATATGTTAATTTTTTCCACCAATGTTGTCTTGCATTCCCCTGACTATGACTATGATGGGAATGCGATCAATGGAGAATCCAGATAGGTCTCACTTGAGTCTGGTGAGCTTTCATCGGTGTTTTTTTTTTTTTTTTTTTGACAAGGTAAAAACATAATTCCATTACTTAATCAGTAAAAAAAGTACAGAAGCATGACAACAAGTATTACATATATGCAATGGGATGGAGGAAGGGGACCATTCCCTATATATCCACATTCCCAACCAAAAGTAAATTTAGCCAAAAGATGAGCTGCCTCAATAAACTTCCTAAGGACATATTTGATTTTGACATAAAGATATTGTTTCAATAAACCCCTGTAATCCTAAATAATGTTATTGCACTGCCATATGAAAATTGATGTGTTATTTATAGTATTTATGATATTGAGAGCATCACTAAAGATGATAACTGGGTAGTTACGTATCAGCGCATATGATTTGCACGCATTTACATTTTTATTCCAAATTTATATACTCTTTGTTTGGACTTCTCTTCTATAAAGGATGGAGATTGCAACCCACTAGTACTTCAAAAACCGAGGCAGAACAACCAAAAAAACAGAGAGGAGGTGTTCCTCGAGAAGCTTAACAAGAAAAACGGAGGTCAAAAGATCATCTTAATTTGATGATACCTTCTAGAGTTTGCTACATGAACTTAGAGAAGAGTGCTAGACCAGAAATCAATGTAATCGAAGAACTGCAAACTGGCATTCCATGTATAACAACGACCAAATGTTTATTGTAAGAAGGTTCTTACAATAAAATTGAGTTTTATCCCGTACTTTTGGTATTTGTCAATCAATAAAATTACTTTCCTACAATTCAACTTAATTAAGAGAAAATATTGTTATCCACCATGTTATCTGCCCTCTTATCCGCTCCTGACACAAGAAGGCACAGTCCCACGTGCTATGGGACTCATCTCTGTTTGCTTGGAGCGGACAAGAGGGCAGGGTGACAACAAACTAGAGATGTAAATGATCCAAGTCGAGCTGAGTTATACTCTATTCGAATTCGAGCTCATTTACTTTTGACGAATTCGATCTCGACTCGAAACGCGTCGAGCTTCTTCAATCGATGTTCAAACTTGGCTCATTATAAATTTTTAAAGCTTGAACTCGACTCGATGAACAACTCGTTTATGTAGTCGAACTTGTAAACGAACTCGAATTCAAGCCTAAATTTTCAAACTCAAAATCGAACTTAAAATTTAACATTTAAATGAATTTTATTTTTTTTATAATGGGTTCAACTAAAGCCGGATAGCAAAGAGACAATTTATTTTATTAAAAGGCCGGAGAACCACACGTAACTGAGGGTGAAGGTGTCATTTTCTAAGCTTCCCAGTCGGCCAACACTTTATAGTGAGCGATATGGGACTAAACAAGGGAGGGTCCAATAGGGAGTGGGCGAGCTAGGCATTGCCGGCAGGGAGGCCATGCCTGCGACCAATCACTCTCATCCCCAGCCTAAGAAATTGACTATAGTCCGGATGCCGGAGAATGCCATCGCGGGCACCACGATGGCATCCGGTACCACTGGGAAGCGCTGGGAGCTAGGGAAGGCTGCAGTGTCCACCGAGAAGGCTGGCGTCCGGCACCACCACAGGCCGTGGCCATCAACACAAGCTCCGCCCAAGTTGGGAGCTCCAATGACCACCGCCACCACTCGGATCTCCATTCGGCATTGGTGGAGCATCTGCAACGGTCGCCAGCCACTCTAAGCTGCGACGGCAGTGTTGCTTAGTCACGCGGCCTACATAGGTTGCGCCCTGCGCAGGCACCCATCGAGAGGAAGTTAGGAAGAAGACGACTTCGCAGTGCTTAGGAACCATATAAGATTTAATATATATATATATATATATCAATTTGATTCAAACTAAATTTCATCTATATATCTTCCTTATTTGATTTGTGTATGTACCCCTAACTTATTTATATTTTATACTAAAAATTATGTATATATCTTATATGTTAAACTTTTACATATCAACCCCTAACTTTTGTTTTTATTTATTACATCTCATTATGTCAAAGTAAATAAAAATTTTACATTCTCTATAAAATATTTAATAATTTAACTTATTTAATAATAAATATTTAAATGAATTATTAATGAATATTTAGACAAATTCTTAATGAGTATTTAATCGAACTCTTAACGAGTTCTTAAGCACAATCGAGCCAAACTCACATATGTTCAAACTCGATTCGTTTATAAACTGAATTTTTTTTTATTCAAGTTCGACTCATTAATTAAATAAACGAATCGAACCGAACTTTTATCAAGTCAAATTTTGAGTTACTTATCGAATCGTATAATTTACACCCTAAGCAAATCCATCCCCTTACCTTAACTAAACACTTCTCAACAGCGACTTTCCTGGAAAAATGAGTCATTCCACTGCTCCGAAGTACTCTTGACAGATGGTACACCTTTTTGCTTGATGTGATGCTCAATAATGATCTGAACAAAGAGCAAAAATTTTGTTCTTAGACACATTGCAATGTTCGATATGATGTAAACATTTACATTAGTATTCCTTCTTCTTGATTCTTCTCTGAAGGTGAGTTTTCCCCAAATTCATAATAAATATGGCAGACATCATTTTCAAAGCTTCCATTTAAATGTTGGGTTTTTTTGCATATTAGTCCTTATAAACTTAGCTAATTGCATATTAGTTCATCATTATCATATTAATCCTTTAAAACTTCTAAATCTTACATATTAGTCCCTACCAGAGGGATTTTTCTGCAAGGGTTTAGAGATTTTGAGGGACCAATATGATAATAGTTAGATTTGACGGACTAATCTACAATTAGCTAAGTTTGCAAGGATTAATATGTAAAAAAAAACCCTTAATTGTTTGCTACTTTAAAGGATCGGAGATTGTACTCTGTCATCAATGAACAAAGGGGTGTTTGTGCTACAAACAATTCAGATGGTGAAATCCATTAACCTGATGATGGAAAGGTTAGGGAGGAAAAGAAGAGTGCTGCAAAGGAAACTTGGAGACCATTATTTTCACAGTATATTCAACAAATTCCATATCTAGATGTATGTCCTCAGTTGTCAGAAACATGGTTTCTATTCGTTTTTTCTTCCCTTCCAAAAGAAACTATACTAGATGAACAAGTTATATCTTTTATTCTCATATAAGAAATGTAGGAAACACTTCTTGCTCAAGTAAAAAATATGAAATATTACAATCTAGTTCAAAGAAACTTACAGAAAAATGCAACGGCTAATTGAAGCTTTCAAGTCCCAAGATGAAGTCCATGTGATGACACAGGGGGGCCAGATGAATACCTCCACTGTTCACAAGCTCCACACCTTTCCAGTTTAATACTGTTTTCTAGAGTACAGAATTTGCATGACCAAGTCTTGAAGTTGTCATCAGCTTCTTTAGGTCTCTTGGCACCACAAGCTTCACAAACAAGAGAGAATTGCTGCACCCACAATATTTTAAGAAGAAGGTTATAGATATAGGAAACGTAGTGAAAGACAAAGCAACCAATAGTCAGGGATCTGAAAGAGAAATCGCCAACATAAAACTACAACAAATGGGAAAACAACAAAGTTGGAAACAAACCAGAAATTAAGGATCTATGGATAGTCTTCCACCAAGAGTCAACATTCAAGATAGGGTAACAACATCATACATGGAATGAAAATTGATGTCATAGCACATGTTCAATCTATAGAACAACAAGAAAATGAGCAGCCAAAAACAATCCAGTGGTAAAATTTAAAGAGAACAAGATCAATCAGATAACAGAGAGAATGTAAGAGAAGAAGAGAATAAATACCAACATATTTACAATTTTATACAGGCTGCATAGCCATCAAAAGTTTAACATAATGCTGATGAGACCGTGAGAGTGGAGGCCAGGTTCAAGATAGATAATCATGTCGAGAACACAAGTAAACTATGAACAAATTGTCTACTAAAGATTTTTTAAAAAGATTTCAGATGAATACATGTTCTGATATCCACATCTTGGAGGTTAATAACCGAAAAATAATCTGTACATCGCATAGGAGAATTTCAAAAATTCTAGGAGGCCATGCCTTCAAAAAATCGTAGAAAATACTATGAAGCTTATCATCCAAAAGAGCAACAAACTTTCTAGTACAAGAGCACACGCATTGCTCTCATAATCCTAACCAAGCAGCACCCATACGCTTCATTCATTCATTCGTTAGGCATTCTGTCAGCTTAAACAAAATTACTTCTTGATCAAATTAGAGCTTTCTGGTCATTTTAATTGTCATGATATTGCATTACATGGCAAATGAAAATATTGGCAATCTAAGGGCAGGTTTAACAACAATATTTTCAGCCACTCACCTTCAGTGGACATGATAACTCGTTCAGATCCTAGATGAAATAAAAGAAGATTCTGCTGATAGAAGAAAGTTCACAGAAGGACAACGACAAAAATCAGGCAGGTCGTCATCATAACGGAGAGACGGCAAACGCAACACTCGATCGAGTAAAGACCAAAAAGAAAACCGAACAATGCAATTTTCCTTACGGACTAAAGGAAGAAACTTCACCTGATTCAACAGGGTGCAAGCTCTGCATTCCCAGGACAATTCATCAGAAGCCGAAGTGCTCGTTAATGTTCCATCCTTGTATGAAGACGGGTGAGACCCAACACTTGGAAGACCAACATCATTGCTGCTCTGTCTCCTCACATTGGAAACTTCCCCCAGATGACCATCAGGCATTTCAGAGCTTTCCCCAAAATTGGAAGCCCTAGAAGCACACCACAGATCATCCCGCATCCTCCTTTCAGCCGCCATCGCGGCGGCCTGAATCGGACTAAGCACAGCCCTGATGCCACCGTCGCCTCCCACCCGACGCGGCCCCGACGGCACCAGAGGCCCACCCCTCACGCGCCTCTCAGCAGCGTCCCGAGCAGCATCCCGGAGGGGCGGCGGAGATGGATACCGAGTGAATCCTCCCAGGCGCCTCCCAGGGAGATCGAAACCCTTGGCGGAACCCTTGATCCCCTTGGCGATCAGGTCCTCGCACTCCTCCCGTACCTCGTCCCAGAGCTTGTAAAAGTCAGCGTTGTGGGGGCCGTGCTCGATGTGGCAGAGCTCGTGTAGCATCGTATCCAGTACCTGCTCGTAGGTAAGAAATTCCAAGTCGCGTCCCGGCCGCCGAAGCCGGAGCTTCACATGGGCGCCGCCGCCCTCGTTTAGCCCCATCAAGGACGGGTTCTCCGGGCTGCCAACAACACATAAGAGCCCCACGAGAAGCGGACAATCAGGGGAATCCGAATCAATGGTGATAAAAACTGGAGAATTCGCCACGGATGGGTGGAGTACCAGAACTCGGAGAGGATTTGAACCTTCCAATGGTGCTTCCTCATGATCGGCTGCACCTGCTCCGCAACCGCTTCCAGCGTCCGGCGAGCCGCGTCCTCGCCGGGCTTCTGAAGGGGCCTCACCTCCCAAACCTTATTCAGGTCCCCAAGATCCATGGCGACAGCGGCGGCGGGTTCCGCTACTGCGATGGCTTCGCTTCTCTTCTTCCCTGCATGGTTGCGACGGGAAGAAAACCAGATATATTTATCCCGCCGATACGAAGCAGAGACCGAGAAGGCTTGTTCCGTACGCCATGGATAATTTAACACTTATCCCTAAACGTTAGTTTATTCGGTTTGGAGACAGGTTAGGGACACGAACAATTAATTTAATCCTATCTTCGCTTTATGGCAGCGTTTGGAACACGTTTGAAAAAGACGATTCCAGATTGCATGGAGTTGAAATCGGTTTTCTCAATCATCTATTTTCTATAAAAAAAAATAAAAACCAAAAATAATCAAAAATATTTGGTGATAAATGTATATAACATTAGAAGTAATGGTAAAAGAGATGTCTTTTATAATAATAGGCATAATAAATATTACGAGAGAAACAAGTTAATTAAATTCTATTTACAAATTAAAAAGAAGTTAAAATTTTAGTCTAAAATTTTTTAATATTAAGAAAAGATTTGAAGAGTATATATTTTGTAAATAAAATAAAATTTATATATTATCAGAAATATAAATTAAAAAACAAAAAGTAATGGAAAATGAAAAATAATATGAAAATATCAAAAATGAGTCGAAAAGTCAGAAAACGAATATCCACTGGCAGCCCTACATAAAAAACCACTTTCAATTTTTTAAAAAAATACATGGGTGGAAAAGATGTCCATAAATTTAATTATTGAAAATCACTTCTTTCCTCACTCTTTTTTGCCAAATGTAAAAAATAGTTTTTAGATTTACAAAAAGAAGATTTGGTGAGAAAGGAGAGATAAACACAAAAAGGGCATTGTAGCTTTGTAGGTGTATTAGATTTCAAGTCAAACAGTGGTCTCACATTTGTAAAAAGATAAACCTTAAATATTAATATTTTTAATTTCATAAGTGCCCAATATAAGTTTCTAGTCGACTTTATTTTGGGCTTTTAACATAAAGACTACGATTGCACCAAAAGAATACAGATCTATTCCTCCTATATTTTTATTTACTTACATATTTTTAAAAAATCATAGATGATGTATAGAAATACTAGATAAGAGTATTTCCCATAAGATTAATAGTTTTATGAATAAAAAAAGTTTCATTGTCCAAACAAAATTCATTTTTATGATATGGTATGAAAATAGAAATTTCTAAGAATGATAATTTTATATTTTTGTTTTATTAATAATTTTAAATGATTGAACCGGGCAATAGAAACGTAACATTACAATCTAAAAGACAATTGAGCCCAACATATTGAAATTACCAAATGGGCCTAACTTGGGCCCAACAAGAGTAATTGCCCATTCGCAACTCCATACTTGTACTTACGGCAGGTCATAAGAAAAATGTGAACATAAAGATTGCACGTAAATGTAAGGCTTCAATGTTAAAGCTCTTCAACATACTAATTAACCTTCTCTCATCACTTTTTTTATTAATCCAAGTCAATTTGCAACTATTTTCTTTAAGAGCTAACCCTTCAGCAAAACGACATGGACAAGTGTCTATATATGTTGGATTCTTTCTCCAACTTTTAACGCTAATGTCTTCCAATCCTCCTCCATCTTAAACCCATTTCGAAAAGTTTTCAAATCCAAATACAGATGGGGAAATTGATATGAATTGGTCTGAAGGGCTCAACGTAGCTGAGGTTTTCCTTCCCTCTCTACTTGCGTCTTCCCCATTTGAAGTTTCGACTTGCATGGCTGTGACGTTTGCAGCTTCTTCGGCTTTACCTTCTATATGTCGTTGGTAGGAACGAATCTAGTATAAGTTCGGTGGAGTCTTGTAATTTTATTAGATAAAAATTTATATTGGAGAGAGAATTTTTCATCATGACTGATCTCATTCAATTTATATAGGTACACTATTAAGATCTCACTAAAATAAAATTTTGAATCCGTCACTGATCTTTGGCCATCACCTTCCTCGATGGACTTCTTCCTTATTTTAGAACTTAAATTTTTTTATTATTATTTTAGCATCCAAGTTTTTTTCTTTTAATACAGTGAGCTATAGATTAGGTACTATTGAAGGCCAAAATCTAAATTTAGGCACCAAAAATAAATTTTAAGCCTCAAAATAAAAAAAAAATAGGCTTTGGAATTTAAAAAAAAAAGGTAACACAGGGCTGCACAGTAAATTGCACGAGACAGATCAATAATTTTTTTAAAATATATATATTTAAAATTAATATTATTACATTGAAATCAGTACAGTAAATTTTTCTCTATTTGGTAAAAATATATTCTCACACGGGATCCAATAAACTGAACAAAAAACTTAGCAAATTTCAAGTAACTAGCAACAAACAAACAAGAAAACACACGGCTGAAATTAAAACACTACATCTACCAAGTACCATATGGTTGGCTTCCAAGAAACTTTTGAGCAGATTTCATATAGTTCTTGTGGCATATCTTTGCGCCAAGTAATGGAGAAGTTTGCTTTCATTGCCTCACCAGGTAGCCAAACTGCTGCTCTGTTTGCTCCTCTCTGCACATATATGTGATGTTAACAGTTGTCCGATCATCCACAAGTTCCTTGGTTTTCTTAATAATGCTGTGGATATCCTGAGGAGCCCTTCTGGGATCTTGATGCAACAATGCCAAGTTGCTATATAGCCCAGGAACAAACAGTGCCCCTGCTCTACTTTTAAAGTCCAAAAAAAAAATTCATATACTTTGAAATTCTAACTCAAAATCTCATGAGCCCAAAATGTAGCTCGAAGCCCAAGCCCAGCATGGTGCATAGGCATGTTTTCACAAATCCTTCTCCAGCCCCATGCGAACATAGTGATTGTACCATATATATATATATATAAGGACAAGAAAATATTTCACCGCATATCTTGAAGCGAGCGTGGAGGAGAGAGAGGAGACATTTATCTCTCCCAACCCCCTCTGATCAGGGTGTGCATCAAGAAGAACTCATTAGACAATGTGGGATCAATAGTTGACAGATTATTTTAAATCACTTCAAAAGTTTTGGAACTTTGAATCTCTATTCTCTTTCACAAATTAGACAGATTTTCCAAGAGAATGGAGCAAATCTTGTACTGCTCTTAAAATTCGTTTCCTTTCATTTCTCTGTGAAAGGAAACAAAATACCTTAGTAATACTTCACCAATAAAATTAAAATGGCCCTCCTTGGAAAGAGTATATTAATTTCCTCCATCATGTACGTATCCAGATTCAACATCAATTAGTAAAGTTGAAAAGGACGACTCTTCCGTTATAAATGGCAAATTTGACCTGATCTACTTATGATTTTAATATACTCGTATAAAAAATGTAATTATCAAACAACGAGTAGGAAGTGGAAGGAAGCTACTTGCATCCTCCTGTCAACTAGCGTCTTAACCTTTTTCAGAAACCTTGCATGTCATTATATATATAGATGTGTCAATTATTGAGAAAAAGGGTAATGCTTCTTGTTGTTCCTTTAAGGTGCTTTCTTATTTTTTTTTAAATATTAGAATATTAGTCTATTATATCATCTGGAAGTTGAATCCTTCGTATTATTCTTAATTTTTTTTAAAAAAATCTAAACATGTTACCGATGAAAGTTGAATCATTGACTTCCTCTTAATATGTATAGAAGACTACCACTATTTTTTTTTACTACCACTAAATCACTTCTTGGGCATAAAGTACTTATCATAGTACTTCTCATCTCTCTATTACTTATCTAAATTTATTATATGTATCTTGCCTGAAATTTCAAGAATATCCCAAATGCATCTAAATGATTGCGCTTATTTACTTTTTCTTATACTACTGAAATATATTATAGAAAATATAAAAAGCTCAAATATTCTCAAAGCATGTGATCCTATCGTGTCCTTATCAGACATACTTTAGGGTAATTTTATGATTTCAAACAATATGATATAATAAGTGTGTTAACGGATTTGAGCTGGCTCAGTCTAAGTTCAATTCAGATCAAGTTAAGATGACCCAACCCAAATCCAATTCGAACTCAATAGATCAAAGTAACTAAAACTCACATTGACCCGTTGGAGCTCATTATAGTCCAACACGTCTTTCACACAATTATAATTTATTATTATTAACTGATGGAGTTCCATTGGTTGATTGCCCATGTTGGGCACCAAAGGTTGCCTAAGCAACCCTTGGAGAATGGCAACCGCAAGTGTGGTTACCTCCCTAGAGTCCCATGCACTCTAGGACTTTTGGAGAAGAGATCCATGCGTGGGTGCAGGTCCTGTGTTCTTCTCCCCCATGCGCATGCAAGATAAGTCTCTCTCTCTCTCTCTCTGGAAAAAGACCTGCGCAAGTCTCCCTCTATCTCTCTATCTCTCTCACTCTTGTGCAAGACTTCTCACACGGGACATCACCACCAGATCCCGAAGACGTTTGGAGCGAGGAAACTACGAAGAAGATTCTTGTAGCCTTCTTCTCAATTCTACGAGATTCTGCAACGCACGAGGTAAACACCCCGATCAAGAATGAATATTGGTATCAGAGCCTCAACGTTCCTCTCTCCACGATGTCATCCGGACGATGTTTCTTTGCCTCGCTCTCGCATGCAGGCAGTCCGCAGCCGTACAGACGACGCTACTCACGGGACTGCACAGTAGGCAGTTCACAGGTGTGGCGGAGGCGCTGCACATGGACAACGAGGAGGCACAATTCACGGTCTACAGGAAACGCGGACGGCGGCCATGCAGGCTGCATAGACTGCGGCCATGCAGGCCGCGCTGGCGCGTCTGCAGGCGACACAAACGACCGCCCTGCACGCCGCGCGTGGGGCCATGCAGGCCGCGCGGCCCGCATCCACGCGTATGGGCGCTGCGTCCGTGGCCTCACGAAAGGCCATGCAGACCGTGGACACGTGGTCCGAGGCGGTGTTCGTGGCCTCATGGGAGGCCGCGGCCAGGCGGGCCATGCGGGTTGGCGCAAAAGCGTGGTCCGCGGCCAGGCGGGCCAGGCGAACTAGGGCAGAGGCCACGATGGCCAGGCGGGCCAGCGTGGGGAGGTCCGCGGCCAGGCTGCCCAGGCGGGCTAGCGCAGAGGCCGCGCAGACCACGGCCACGTCCAAGGCGGCGGCCCTGCACGCCGCGCACGCAGGCGCGGAGGCGTCCGTGGCCCAGTGGCGCGTGGAGAGGTCCGTGGCCCAGACGAGCGCAGAGGCAACCGTGGCCTAGGCACGCACGCAAGTGTGCGCGAGGGTGGTCCTATGCATGCAGACGTGGCGATTCGCGAGGGTGCAGGCGTGGCGCTTTGTGGACATGTTGGCTTGGCTGAGCGCATGGGTACTGGTCCACCCATGCCCAGACGCACATTTCTGGTGGAACATGCCCACATGAGAGCGTCGGCTCGTCGGCGACGTGAAGTTGGTCATCTTGCAAGACGTCGCACTAATGTGGTGTTGCTGAGCGGACCTCGTGGTCGAGCCCGACTTAGCCGCATTATTGGACGTGGATCGGCAGGGAACGGTGACCCGGTCTCTCGTCGCCACCATAATGAATATTTGGCAGTACGATGAGTACGACGTCACATACGGCATGTTCTCCAGCGTCGTGCCATGACTCCAACCCGCCTCCAGACGATAGCTTTAGCTATTATGATGTTATCGCAATTTTAGACATGATTTTATTATTTCTTCGGATCATTATGTGTTTCATAATTATAAGATTATCTTATTTAAGTCCATGCAATAAATTGTATTAGTTAGTTTGATCATATAATAAGTTTATTCATGCACTTTATATTCAAGCAATCTATATATGATCCGATCATTTAATATCATGTATTGAATCCTTTATTAAAAGAGAGTTTTGAAACATGCATGATTAATTGTTGTTTGAACATGCATGATTAGTTGTTCAAAATTATTAGAATATTTTTGGACATGATTAGTTGTTGTTAATCATTTATTTGAATATTCATGTTTAGTATATACATGCTTATTAATTGAGAGATGTTAGTTCCTCTCCCTTTAAATTATTTGATCAAAATTACTCTAATAATATTGAATATTCTTACATAAATGAGGGATGATTGTATGACTCTAAGTCTACTTTCGATCTTATTATATAGAGAATATTTAATGTTATAGTGTAGAGTTTTGGATCAAATAGACAGATGTGTAGAATTGTCAACTTAGCCTTCTCATTATTATCTTAATGTAGTGATTCATCGATGGCCTCCAAGAATGTTATTGCTGACTTAACGAAAAGGGATAAATTAGATGCCACTAACTATGACATTTGGCATCGAAAAATCCAATATCTCTTGAACGAGCAAGAGTTACTTGATCACATTACTACGTCCATGACCCCGCCCGAAGAAGGCAACACTGCTCAACACTGTAGAGATCAAGAGGCTTACAAGTCATGGTTCAACAAAGATTGCAGCACGCGCTTTACACTGTTAAGCAGCATGCAGGATGATCTGATTGGTGAGTTTGATATGTGTAAGACTGCCAAGGAGATGTGGGATAAGTTGAAGATTACTTTTGGAGGAACCTCTACCACGAGGTTAAGGGCTCTTGTTTTGAAATTTGAGACCCTCCGAAAAGATCCTCGTCAGAACATGACTGAGGATCTAAGGATGATGTCAAGCATGATCCGCGACTTGAAGTCTACAGGTCACGATCTCACCGATGAGCAACAAGTGCAGGCTGTAATAAGATCTTTGCCAGACTCTTAGACTCACATGAAACAAATAATCACTCACAATGAGAGTATTAAGAACTTTTCTGACATCTCTCGCCATGTGGAGTTAGAGGTTGAGCGCGAGGAAGCTATGCGCGCTACTGCCCTTCTCGCCCAGGGAGGCAGACAACAGGGCAAGAAGGGTCCAAAGAAGAACTTCAAGAGGAAGAGGCAAAATGTTGCATCCACTTCAAAAGCAGGGCAAACACCAAAGCGCCAAAGAGGCAAGCGCTGTGGAAAAAGAGATAAGTCGAAAGTCAAATGTTATAATTGTGGACAACTGGGACATTTTGCTCGTGAATGCACTGAGCCGAAAAAGGTATTCCAATTTCTTTGCTCTACAACTGTCTATGTTTGTTCACATATTCTAGTTGCTCGAACAAATCCTGAATGGATAGTGGATTCAGGAGCGACCAAGCACATAACAAGGGATCGAGCAGGGTTTGTGGATTATCGCCGAATCTCAGTGGGATCGCAAAGAATATATGGGAAATGGTTCCAGCGAGGAAGTCCTTGGAGCTGGTGTGTATCAACTTAAGTTAAAGACTGGACGAGTCTTAACTTTCCATGAAGTACTTTATGCGCCTAGAGTTCAACATAATCTACTATCGGTCTCGTCATTATTAGCATTAGGCTTCTCTTTTTCTTTTGCTAGCAACCAAGTTGACATTTGTTTGAACAATGTTATATATGGTCATGCTTTATTCATGGATGGTTTGTTTAAATTAGATTTGGATTATCGTAATTTTCTTGTGTCTTATGTGGTAAATACTGATAATAACCTTGATTCGAAAGTTTGGCATGCTCGGCTGGGACACATAGGACAAGATAGAATGACAAGGTTAGCTCGAGAAGGCTTACTAGGCTCACTCGCTAAAGTCAATATTCCTGTGTGTGAATCATGTTTAGCCGGTAAGGCATGTCACAAGCCTTTCGGAAAGGCTAAGAGAGCCACTGAACTCTTACGATTGATCCACTCCGACATTTGCGGACCCATGAGTGTGAAGACCCATCAAGGGGTTTCCTATTTCCTCACATTTATAGATGATTATTCACGATATGGATATGTCTATTTGATCGCTTACTTCTATGAAGCATTATATTGCTTCAAACACTTCTTGGTAGAGGTTGAGAATCAATTAGGCAAAACCACAAAAGTTCTTCGAACAGATCGAGGACGTGAATATCTTTCGGATGAGTTTCGAACTTTATGTGAAGAAAAAAGAATACGCAGACAATTAACTATTCCATATACGCCGCAACAAAATGGTGTTGCTGAGAGACGGAATAGAACACTGTTAGATATGGTTAGGTCGATGATGGCGCATACCAACCTTCCAATATCTTTTTGGGGGGATGCTATAATGACTACGGCCTACATCCTTAACTGCGTACCTTCACAGTCAGTTCCTTCCACCCTTTTATGAGTTATGGCATAGTGAAAAACCAAATTTAGATAATCTACGCCCATGCATGGGTTCAGCGGGATATGTCCATGATACTTCTCACAAGTTTGGAAAACTTGGCCCTAAAGTTAGAAAGTTTATCTTTATAAGATATCATGAAGGCTCTAAGGGTTATGTCATGTATGGACAACATTCGAATGGAGGAATGACAGAAAAAGATGTTCGATATGTTGTTTTCTTAGAAACAGAATTTCCTAGTATCGGCGACACTGGAAAGAGTCTTGATCTCCATGAGTTGGATGACCCTAATGATGTTCTACCATCTTCCAGCGAAGGGAGGGAATTAGTTCCTAACCAGGAAGCCGCCGGAGATAGTAGAGATGATCATCATGATAGTGGGAGCTTTGTGCCCAGTGGGAGCACACCTATAGAAGAACAAGACGATCAGATACGCCGTAGCAAACGTGGACACATGTCTCGTCGTCGATTTGAGATCGAAGAGGAAGCTCTTGTGTGTCAGCTTGCTGCTGATGATGAGCCTACTTCTGTTAAAGAAGTATTAACTTCATCTGCTAGTAAAGAGTGGAAGGAAGCAATGCAAGATGAGATGGACTCTATGAGTAAGAATCAGGTTTGGGATCTTGTCGACCTCCCTCTAGGGCGTAAGGCTATTAGAAATAAATGGATTTTCAAAGTCAAACGTAAGGCGGATGGATCAATTGACAAATTTAAAGCACGACTTGTGACGAAGGGATATACTCAAAAGGAGGGTATAGATTTCGATGAGACATTCTCCCCAGTGGTGAGATTCACATCGGTTCGCCTTATTCTAGCCATTGTTGCACACTTAGACTTAGAACTTTTTCAGATGGACGTTAAAACAGCATTTCTCAATGGAGAACTAGACGAAGAAATTTATATGGTTCAACCAGAAGGTTTTGAGGCAAAGGGACAAGAGCGCAAAGTTTGTCGTCTCAAACGTTCCATTTATGGCCTCAAATAATCATCTAGACAATGGTATTTTAGATTTCATAAAACTATTATCTCATTTGGTTTTGAGATGATTGAAGAAGACCACTGTGTGTACGTTAAACGTACGGCGGAAAAGATTCTTATTTTGTCATTATATGTTGATGACATTTTACTAGCTGGAAATGACATGGAATCTATCGAAGCCACTCGAAAATGGTTGTCTTCTATTTTTGAGATAAAAGACATGGGTGAAGCAAATTATGTGCTAGGAATAAAAATCACGAGAGATCGCTCAAATAAACTTCTGTGTTTGTCACAGGAGACTTATATAAATAAGATTCTTGAGCGATTCCGGATGCATTATTCTAAACCCATCGATACTCCAATTGATAAGAGTTGTGTTTTAAGTATCAGTCAATGTCCACAAACTGATAAGGAAAAGAATGAAATGTCTAAAGTGTCATATGCTGCTGCAATTGGAAGCCTAATGTACGCCATGTTATGTACATGGTCAGACATTAGCTTTGCGGTGGGTCTTGTTAGTCGTTATCAAAGTAATCCCGGTCTCATTCACTGGAAAGCAGTTAAGAGAATTTTTTGATATCTCCGTGGTACTTCAGACCTTGTCTTATGTTACAAAGGAGGTGACTTAAGATTGAGATGTTATAGTGATGCTGATTGGGCCGGTGATAAAGATGAGCGCAAATCCACCTCAGGCTATGTGTTTATGTTAGGTGGAGGGGCCATTTCTTGGTGTAGCAAGAAACAAACGTGCATCGCTTTATCCACCATGGAATCAGAATATGTGACTTGTTCTGCTGCATGTCAACAGGCTATTGGGTTGTAGAGTTTCCTACAGCGATTGGCCATAACACATTTATCAAAGGAGGCGGTGGTGTTCTATATTGATAGCACATCAGCCTTGGCCTATGCTAAGGACCCTAAATACCATGGGCGAACCAAACACATTGACATTCGTTATCACTACATTCGGGATTTAGTTGCAAAGGAGTTGGTGGTTCTCCGACACATTTCAACAGGTCATATGTTGGCCGATCCATTAACCAAACAAATCCCGAGGGAGGCATTTATAACCCATATTAGAAATATGGGATTGTGTAAATTGTAATGTGCACAATTATTCATTGACAATTAATTTATTATGTTTTCCTTCCTTATGTGTGTCTATGGTTGGAATACTTTACACATCAAGAAAAGTGTCACTAGGCTGTGAATGGACCCCCTCACACGGGTCATTCGCCTTGGCGCTAAGAAAGCGAGCAAGATGAGTCAATTTATATCTATGGCGCTATGAGAGCGAGCAAGATATTTTCTTTTTATTGTCGCCTTAAACTGAATTAAGATGAGGTCCCTCTAGATCGATGACAGGATATGAGAATCAAATCCGTGAAGCCTTCATTAAGCCGTTTGCGAGTTTTATGATAAGACGTCGTGAGACTCGGGTTAGCCGCAGTGAGAGTGGCTAGACTAAGAACCGTATGGTGTTTTTTATTATGTTGTATGTGACACGCCCATAATGATGGAAGAACACCGTAGCATGTGTCTCATACCACATGTGCATAAGACGACCGTTGAAGAGAATGATGAATGAGATCTCTGTTTCATCATTGTGTGAGCTCTTGGATCATAATTTATTGATCCATCTGTACCCTTAGGACTTGAGATCTATGTCATGAAAAGGAAGCTTGATATCGCTACTTTAGTATGCTCCTTAGGGCTATGGCTGATACAGTCCAGCGGGACATGACTAGGAATGCGGTCAAAACTAATTGAATTAACATGAGAACTCAAGAAAGACATCTAAATATTGCACCATGTTTTGTGGCTCATATCTCGAGGGACTATGTCGACTTAGTGGCGATAAAGTCGTGAGTACAAAACATTCGAGTTTTGACGTCGCTATTTTTTAAGAGATCCAGGACGTTAAAGCTGGTGAATATTGAAGATATCTAGGGTACTACGGGATTGTTTTAGAGTATTGTGATCTGTTAGTTTTGGTGATAACTTAATAGATCACTACTCATTTGTTGTGCCGACTCTCGTAAAGTCGCTCACTCCATTCGCCGTATGTAAAGTTGAGAAGCAAGTCTCGAGAGATGAATTGCTCTTAGTGAGCAAGTGACATTCTATTATGCCCTCTGTGGGCAAGTGGGAGATGTTAACCAATGGAGTCTCATTGGTTGGTTGCCCACGTTGGGCACCAAAGGTTGCCTAAGCAACCCTTGGAGAATGGCAACCGCAAGTGCGGTTACCTCCCTAGAGTCCCATGCACTCTAGGACTCTTGGAGAAGAGATCCATGCGTGGGTGCTGGTCCCGTGTTCTTCTCCCCCATGCGCATGCAAGAGAAGTCTCTCTCTCTCTCTCTCTCTCTCTCTCTGGAAAAAGACCTACGCAAGTCTCCCTCTCTCTCTCTCTCTCTCTCTCTCTCTCTCTCTTTTGCAAGACTTCTCACACGGGACATCACCACCGGATCCCGAAGACGTTTGGAGCGAGGAAACTATGAAGAAGACTCTTGTAGCCTTCTTCTCGATTCTATGAGATTCTGCAACGCACGAGGTAAACACCTCGATCAAGAACGAACAATTATTAGTCATTTAAATCTTTTATTAGTATCAAATAACAACTCAAACCCAATAGATCAAAGTAACTAAAATCCACATTGACCCGATGGGGCTCGTTATAGTTCAACAAGTCTTTCACACAATCACAATTAATCATTAGTCATTTAAATCTTGTATTAGTATCAAATAAAAAAATACTTATTTTTCTAAATCAAATTTATAGTGCAAAGATCTTTTACTATCTTCTATAAATAAAATTAAAATTTTTCAAATTTTATTTGGCAAGAAAAAATCATGTAATAAAATATCTAATAACTATATTTGCCTCTCAAAGAAGAGAAGATAGAATTTTACAAGTTCAATCCTCTTTTTGTTCATAATTACAAGTATAAAAGATTCAAATGAGAATGCATCTGCAAGATAAAAGAACAGACCTTGATAGTTCGCTTTTCTCCCTCCTATTATGATATAAGAAGATTCCTCATAGAGAAATAGTTTTGTAACACCATTTGGTAACATCATTTGGTAACATCACCATTAAAATTATGTCATATCAACAATTGAAATAAAAAAATTAAAAACACCTCATAAATGATGAGATTGTGGTGTACTTTGATTAGTGTGTTACTTTAATGTGTTACCACATGGTGTTACTAAACCATTTTTCATTTTAAAATCTCTATTTAATTTTTAGTCCGTTGACTGGTCAACTTTAATTTTAAGTCTATCAAAAGTAAAACTCTCAATTTCCGATCCAAAATAGATAACCACCGTTAGAATGGGACGGTTTAGGGTGCAAAATGTCTCAAATGCCCTTCAAATTTGTTGAATAAATAGTCCTAATGATATAGTTAAATTGTAATAAATGATCACATTCATTTCATATATAATTTAATACTATACTCATAAATAGAATTAAAAAAAATGAAAACACAAATCATATACTAATTACATGTGCCAAGATAAAAAAATATATTTATATAAACAAATCATATATTTATCATGTATAATTATAAAATATGTATGTGTAATATTAATCTAGTGATGTTTTAACACCAACACTCCCATCCCTGTATTATCTAGTGATGCTTCTCATAGAGCACCATTTGTTACTTCTTCTATTAGTGAAATAGAAAAATATTCAAAATAACTAATCCGCAGTTTCCCACGGGATGGAAGAGTTTGGTTTGCGGTCAAGCCAAAGATAGAATAGAGTTTTGTGGGAAAAAATGAGAGGAGATAATAGAAAAGACTAAAAATTTAACACGTAACAGATTTAAGATTACAAATTAAAAATTTTAAATAGTGGACCTAAAATTAATTTTGAAGATATTATTTAAATTGGAAGTCAAAATTCCCTTTTTTTTATTTGAGAACGAACAAATAAGAAGCAGTGTTTAGACATCCTATCAATAATCAATGTATCCTCGCACACCACGTTGTTACGAAAGATATAAGATCCGACATCTCACCAATTAAAGATGTCCGGACAAAATTATATTTTCTCTTTCTATTCTAGGCGGGCGGGATCCGGTTCAGGTTGCAAAGAGCCGGCAGGGCGTCGTCAGAACGCGGTTGTCGTTATCGCGACCGGCGCCCGACCGCCCTCCGCGGGAACCGGCATGTTTAAAACGCCGGGAGGAGTGAAGATGCGCGCTGCGCTTGGGGGCATCCGCAAAGTAACAAAAACTATTAAGAAGATGGATAAATGTACACATGGGATGGATGGATGGATGGATAGATAAGGGTGGTAATGTGAGAAAAAAAAAAAGATATATAAGGGTGGTGTCTTAAAAAAAAAAAAAAGATAGATAAAAGTGGCAGATTCTAGCCGTGTCTTGTTTTATTGGTTGAAAATATTTATTATCTATTCGAATGGATAGAAAATACTTATTATTTGCACGAGGAGAAAATTACTCATCTGAAAACACATGCATTCGAATTGTGATAGAGTAATAAATATTTTTCTTATTTATTTGAAAGAGAACAAATTTTACTACACTTTTAGATTTGTTGTTTTTTTTTATGTGAAGTAGATTTTTTAAAATCTTCTTGAATATATAGATTATTTACTACACTTTTGATGGGAAGACTTAGAATTCAAAGTGATAAAGTTGGAACATCTTTAAAAGATCGGAAATAGTCTACCCATCACCCCTTTTTTCTTTTTTGGGTTATTAAATCGGATGTGCATCTCCCATGGGTATATATTTTGAGTGAGTCCAAGGTCAGTATATTGAAAATAATTTTAAAAATCACAACAGCACCTTTAAGCTCAATTAATTAAAGGTTCAACAAATCAAGTTCTAGAAAATTTTGAGCATGAGCTCGTTGCACTATTTACAAAAAAGGGGTAAGGTTGTACATTGACCCATCTTGTTCTTTGAGAAAAGACCTCTCAGTTGCTAAGGTAGAGTCAAAAGGTTATCTACAGTGGTGGCTCTTGTGGGTCGAGTTCGGGAGATATTTGCATTCGGATTCCGTTTCAAAATTTTCGTGACATGAGAGATTTTATTGAAGGTATTTTGACATTAGAACATTAAGCTCCTTAATTAAGGACTTCTTTTTTAGAGCCGTTTAGAACCATATATATGCAACTTATTTACTTGGATCAGATGATGGGAATGAATAAGTATCTTAGATTTTTCATGTCTTTGTTAAAAAGATGTATAATATTATTAAACCTTGCATTGACTCACACGATACACCATCTATTTAGGAGCGATCGATTTTCTCTAATGTGGGTACTATCAGCACTAAAAGATATCATATTTAAGAGAAAGATTTAGTGTATTTTTATATTATACTTGATTAGACAATAAATTTATATGACATCTAACAATTGAGTTGTCACTTTATCACTTCTCATGTGAGGAGTGTCACATGAATTTATTACTTGATCATAATATAATATGAAAGTGCACTAAATGTTTCTCCCTATTTAATGTGTCCAATATAAATGCTATCTTGCACAAAGTTTTACAATAATGAGTTTATGTTAAAATGAATATAAATGTGCCATTCACAAATTCAAAGCCAATGAAATTTAGGATTTAGAGTATATATGCACACGTGCAAGTCCCACACTCACTTGTTTATATTTAGTGAGCGAATGCCTACAAATAACACTCCTCAAATGAGTAAAGCTATGTGGAACGTGTTACCCTCTCAAGCTCACACTTCCCCAAGGGCACATGAACATGTGGCCAAACGTTTACTAGACGCTTTATCTACTGCATTGTGAAAACACTTCAAACAGACAAACAAAACATGCAACTCACGCACGACGTCTCCGTTTGAACTAGTTCATGACATAATGGAAGATGACCATTTGCCGCTTGTAGCAACATTGATTTTTAATTTTTGATAAATAGTATTAATTGAAATAAAAAAAATTAATGAATAAATATGATAAATAAAAATAAATTAGAATAAATGGTAAATAAATTAGAATAAAAGGAATTAAATCAAAACTCATTAAGCTAAATTAGTAAATAGATTAAATAAATGGTCCACACATAAATTAATGGGCCAAAAAGTCAAGAGTCTATTTTTAGATGAGAGATAATTAAGCTAAATTTGTACAAAAAATAATAATAATTAGAAAATGGTTAAGATAACTACTAATTAACACATATCTATCTTAAAAAGAGTCCTAGATTTACCCTAACTCCTTGGCCACAAAATTACACCTCTCCCCTAGCTATTTAGGTGGATAATCCTAGAAAATAGAGATATACATGAAAATTCGTAGCTAAGAGGAGAATGAAGAGTTGGAGAAGGTTAGACTCTTAAACAACCTAATACAACTCCAATTCGTGTCTACCCAACCCTAGTTCGTTTCTGGAGCATTGGAGAATGAGGAGAAGAGGCTGAGAACGTGAGGAGTAAGGAGAAGGAGGCTTGGAGTAAGGAGGACTTGGCAATTTCGTCACCTTAAATCCTAGGATTTCACAGCATGAAAAGGTAGGCAATCTCTCAAGTTAAATCTAATTAAACTCGACCCTAGGTAGACCTTGATCCCCCTATCAAAGTCCCATATTTGCCCCAATTTTCATTGTGCCATGAAGGAGTATTTCATGCTCCAATCCCTGTGTTATACATGTACCCGAACTCACTTGTTTGCCTTCAATCCATGAATACACTTGATCCCATGCCTTGTAAATTTTATCATCGATACTGCTTGATGTTAGGATTCGAATGATCATATTTCCCCCAATTTTCATCATGTATCATTTACGAATTAAATCGATTTCTAACACTATGCATGTTTTAGGTCCCCGAAATGTAACCTAATTAAAACATGTTCAATCCATGTCTATTTTCTAATTACTCATGTCTGTTGATACCTCTACATGTCTACTTTCGTTTAAAACTAGTTTCGTGATTTTTGGATGTGTATGCAAATTTATTTTCATGTGCCCACAAATTGCACATAATTGCTGGAATTACCGCTCTTATTCTTAACACTATGACTCTGTACAAATCTTTCTGCAAAATCCTTATCCACTGCTATTTACTAACTAACTATCTTTCTTATAAAATTCTCAGACAAGTCTGGCTACCCACTGCTTTTCCTTTATTCTTTCTTTACCCAGCTGCTTAACTCTCAATCTTTGCATCAAACTTTCTATTACCATCTTTATTCATAACAACACTATTCTAAAACTCTTCACTGCACCCATCTCTAACCACAAAACACACTTCATCTGACTACCACGCATTACTGTTCCTCTATTTGTTAATATCATATCTTTAACTGAACTATCACACTTAATCACTTCAAACCTAACACATCACTTAATCATGTTGGCCCTTTTGTACGGCAGCAAGCCACCTAGAGGGGGGGTGAATAGGTTTTTCTGAGATCTGAAATAGAATCTTAAACACAGAAAATAACACTTGAAAGCTTGGTTAGTTCAGTGTGATAGAGAGTGCAGTGCGGAAGCAAATAAACAATCACACAAGGACACAGGAGATTTATCCTGGTTCGCCCTTCCCACATGGAGTCCTACGTCCAGTCCCCAAGCAAACTCTTGGGATTTCACTAACCAAGGGTACAGTCCCCCTTATGGACCTTACAACACCCTGGATCCCCCACCAGGTCTTCTTCTCTTTCCCGGGCAAGAAGGCAGCCCACTTCTCTTACAGGTAAAGAAGCCACCTCCTGGAACAAACCCCAGTGCGGTTCTGCTAGACACAAACCCCTAGCTGGGTTGACAACTAGTACAAACCCCAGTAGGTTCTGCTAGACACCAACCCCTAGCTGGGTTAACAACTGTACAAACCCCAGTTAGTTCTGCTAGACACCAACCCCTAGCTGGGTTAACAACTGGTACAAACCCCAGTTAGGTTCTGCTAGACACCAACCCCTAGCTGGGTTAACAACTGTATACAGTCCTACAGCTGGACACAGATCTTTCTTAGAAGATCAGACTGAGAGACCTTACAAGATGAACACTCATGTAAAGCTCACAGTCCCAAACTCTCCCCAGATATACAATAAGCTCGGAGAGAAACAGAAGAGAGAAAAGAAGGCTCGAATGCTTGAAAGCTTGGAAGCTTGAGAGCTTGAAATGCTTTGAATGCTTCTTCTTGGCTCAGGCTCTTTCTCTCTTTCCTTGAGTGTATGTGGCGTGAAGGTGCTTCTCACAGATGTACACTCCTTCAAAGATATTCAGAAAAGGCTCTTATGTTCTTCAGCAATGCTCCATCTTTTATATTGAGCAGCTTTAGAATAGATCCGTTGAAGAGATCCGTTGGAGTTCTAGCCGTTGCTCATCTCCTCTTCATTTGTCTTAATCAGACTCCGATGGTCTTCGATGTCTGTGAGCATAGAAGAGAGTGTTAGCATAAAAGAGTGTTTATGATAAACGATGCATGGTACTGTGCTTCTGCTAACATACTGAAATAGTAGGTTATATCTTTTTGACAAGATTCTGAAATATGCATGCAGCTTTTTGTCAGAAGATATTTGACTTTTTATTTAAGCGCCAAGCATATTTGAAATATAAAGGCAATCTGAGTTTGAACAGAATCCATGAAGAAATCGTTATGAGCATGACTTATGAAATCGTTATGGGAACGATTTCTTAACAAATCGTTATGGGAACGATTTCTTACCAAATCACTGCGCTCAAAGAAGAAATCGTTATGGCATCGACTTCTTAACAAAACGTTATGGCTTCTAAAGAAATCGTTGCGAATACTTATGAAATCGTTATGGCATCGACTTCTTAACAAAACGATATGGCTTCTAAAGAAATCGTTGCGAATACTTATGAAATCGTTATGGCATCGACTTCTTGGAAAATCATTTCGGTCACTTAAGAATCGTTATGGAACGACTTCTTATCAAATCAATACGCTCAAAGAAAAATCGTTATGGCCACTTATCAAATCGTTATGGCATCGACTTCTTAGCAAATCGTTGCGGCGCTTGATACTTGGCACTTTAAACAGAAATCGATGTATATTGATTAAACATCGATTTTATCATTTTAGTGCGCTATATATTGCATCAATGAAAGACTTAGCATTTTGCTATGGGATTGATGCGACACAGATGAAACAAATATTCAATTTAAGTTACATCATAAATTTTATTATCACCAAAATACAAGAACAAATAGAGAGTGGTTCAACAAATCACACCACTTCCTTAATATCTATCCACACAAATCTCAAATACATTAATTAGTTTCGCCAAAATTCTCAGCCACAATTCATGTCTAACATTCCTGATCACACTGCTCTATTTCCCACCATATCACTGTTCCCTCTGCCATTCCATCACATCATTACTCTATACCTGCCTCTGCTAACTCTGGTCCTCATTAAAACACTTTCACTGATTTCTATAACTAAATTCATCAATCTCTTTAATTTCTATAATTGAGAACCTTTAAACAATTATAATTTAATCACAAACTGGCACCCCAATGTGACCACATTCACTCTGCACTATTAACCGTGCCATTTCTAAGAACTACTAGTTTAACAAACAAAAACACGCAATTTTCATGCAAAAGCTCTCGTGAAAACCACATTAAAAATCACATAAAACCACAGACTTACTACCAGCAGTGGACATTAATCCATGTATTGGGACATTGTACTCTCAATGTCTTTTTATATTCTAACTGGACATTGCTCTGATACCAACTGTGACGGTCCTGGATATTTATGCCTATTAAGGCTCCATATCCAGATCCGCCTCCCGCAAACGGATCGAAGTCTCGCAAGGGATATCTCACACAAGTGTCCAGTAAGAGTATAAAAGACAACTACACAGTATAAAACACAAGAAAGTACATGTGCTCATACCTGTATATAACGATTCACAACTGTCCCATTACATTATTACATGTCCAATTAAGAAGTACAACTACCTGGGGCATACCCTGAGGGAGCACAAGCTCACACAGAAACTAACTACAACTTAACTGCTGGTGGTACAAGTCTGACACAACGCTACTGCAAGCCAAACACACGGCAAGCCCTGAAAAGAACTGTAGGGGAGTGAGCCTCAACAAGTCACAGACTCAGTAGGGGCCACCCAGAAACCACAACAACTAAATAGAAGAGACTTCAATCTCAAAGGATCTCACTGGCCACACAGATAGTCAAACCACATTCAACTTACTTTAACCAAGATTAATCCATTTAATATAATATCAATTACGTAAACCACGAAAGGTAAAAGAACAACTGAACTACACAACACTACTAATCCGCCCAACCACTGGAATACTTCAACCTTAAGCCTCACTGGCAGACCACTGCCCAGGCTCCAAGTTTCACAAGCAAACCATTGCCTCAGCTACAAGCCTCACAGGCAAATTACCCACTTCGGGTAACCAAACTGGCATTGACTTGCCAAGTCCAGCACATATTGGAACCACAACTGGAAACGTACTTTAACCAAAGTATACAACATGTGTGGAAGGTCACCTCACGACCTCCACGCACCTATACACAAATACCGATTCATTACAACACTTGGAGAGTTGGTACACAATGTACCACAATACAAAGCCAACCCCTAAGGGGTACACAGAAAACACAAGCGCAGGGGTAACAAGACTGCTAACCAGAAGCTAGTCCGCCATACCTTAAAATTATAATACAACGGAAAGCTACCTTTACAAGGGTATATTACAACAAGTGGAAGGTCCTACAACACGACCTTCATAGAGCACAGTTCCTCTTCAACACCTGAAAAAACAGTACACAGTGTAACGAGAGAAACAAATACCCACAAAGGGTACAGGTACTTACTACCACGAGGTACCACCACAAAGTCTCAGAACAACGGTGCTAACGACGGAGCACACCACAACCAGTGAGTCTCCGCTCACCAACCACAATTACAACCGTGCCGACACCAGGGCACACCTTAGTGAGGACGCCCTCAAACAACGAGTAACAACACAAAAGCCACAATCGGTAGTAAAGCACGAGTCGGAAAGGAACGACGCCACCACATGGGAACGGACTACTGGCTGATCAGGCCAGTATCCAACCCGGACAACACAACACAAGAACAACCTCTCAGTCTCATAGCCACGGACCCTCAGTCCAGCTATGGCTCCACAAACTCACAAGTCAAGCAACTAACTGTGGAGACTAACAAACACCACCACTACCTGCAGTCTCACACACTGTAGGCCCATGCCTGGCACCTTTAGGGACTCAGGCCCGAGCTCCCTAAAGTGAGGCACTGGAACAGGACTAGCTGGAGCCCAGTACGTCTACTGGTGTCTGTACCCCCAACCACGAGCGCGCTACAAGCGACTGCACACCCACAAACATAAGCCGCTGCCCTACTGTCGTCTTTCCCTCAGCCGGACGTACAACTCAAACACAGGAGTGAGGGTGTCCAGGAAGACGACACAGACCTCAACGGTACCACACTGTACCGGGACAAACCCCGAGCACAACAAACACACGTGCCTGGCTCACAAAGAACCTGGGTTACCCGACTAGAGAGGCATTCCGGAATAGGCGCCGGACCCCACACTCGGCAATACACAAACCACAACACTTACACATTTATTACAAACCACGATACACGTGTGAGGAGTAGCTTGTCCTGGTCACCCGTGACCTACAAGCTAGCCTACACAACACATATAGAACCATGTTAATAATAACACTATAGCCTAACATCGGCCACCTCGTGACCTCCGTGGCAACACACACACCACTAACACACATGAATCAGTATAATATTCTTCGAAGGACAACCACAGACCATGGCTAGGTCCACACATGACCTTCACTGCCCAATCACCTCAAAGTAACTACACAAACTATATTACAATAATCATAACGACAACCACTAGCCATGCATATACATGCATGACACACAAATCATGGAAACAGCACAATGTCACGGCTAAGTTCACACAGGAACCTCACTGCCCAATTACTACGACAAATCATAAGAATTACATTACGACAATGTGTGTGCCATACACACACCCAAACCACGTAAACTTCACACATATAGCACAAACGACACGCCAACCACGTAAAGCATGCTCACACTCTGCGAGCACCACATGTGCCAGTGCACCACAAACCGTGCCATGCACAACATTTAATAAATCATCAAATAAATGTACTTTAAAAACATGCATCAAAAGACCTCTCGGCTGAAGTCGCGACATGGGGATGTGTTGCCTTCAGAACGCGACGCCTCGACCTGTCGCAATAAGAAACCCTATCGCGACGGGTCAGCCTGTCGCGACCTTGTCGCGACGGCAGGGTCTGTCGCCTTCACATGCGTAAACCCTAATCCGGGAGGAACTCCACGGATTACCACTCCAGACCATTCAAACCACGATTAATTCACATTTTCCATGCTTTAATGGATACCTTAACATGGTATCTACAGTTTCTAAAGCAATAAACGAACTAACAAGCGATCCACAACATGAATTAAGGTAGAACACCCTACCTTCACGAAGAACACGAACTCCAGGCGTTTCCCCCGCTCCGTACGACATCCTCGCGGAGAGAACACGCCCCACACACTTCCAGAACCTTGAATCTCCCGGAGAAACCCCGCAGCAGCTCCCCCCTGGTCGAGCAGAGCCTGTGGAAGCTCTGTTCGGCCGGGGTTCTTAAAAACAACACAGCGGTTAAGATCGTGACATGCACCTCCGTCGCGACCTAATTGCGACTTAGCTGACCGTCGCATTCACAAGGCAGACGTCAGCAGGCCACCCAGCGCACGACACTTGGCGCGCATGCAGATGTCGACGCTCAACGGCGGCAACAGGAACGCGACCACCAGGGCTATCGCGTTCAGAACGCGACGCACACCTCTATCGCGTTCATAAGTAGAAAATCTGTGAGCGCTTTGGGCCCAATCTGGCGGCCCACCAGGCCTCACAATGCACGCGAACAGTTGAAACACAAGCTAATGGGCCACACATTGGCCACCAAACCCACTAAACCTGGATCCACGAGGATCCGAAAAACGCGCGACGTTACACTAGGTTATTCTTAAGTATAGGATGATCTAGGTTTGACCTGCCTCGACTAAGAGTCTAAAATCCATACCTATGTGAGAGATGGGTAGAACCGTGGGTAATAAGTTAAAATAAACTCACACACGCACAAACTTAGTGCAACCTCAATATCTTACATTAAACTTACTTTTGAAGGAACTTAAGACATTAGCAATGGCAGCGGAGCATGCACAACTCCGTGACATGCAACAAACTATTCAAGAGCTCACGCGAGCACTGCTTCAAGCTGCTGAAGGTGGTGGCAATCGTGGAGCTAGAGATTTGCATAGGAATTTCCACAATCTAAACCCGCCTCGTTTCAGTGGGACCACTAATCCCGACGAGGCAAAAAATTGGTTGAAGGAGACAGAACATATTTTCTGCATCATGCAATGCGCGGATGGGGATAAGCTACTACTTGCCACATTCCAACTTGAAAGGGATGCCCATGCGTGGTGGGAGTCCGTAGAGGCCACCAGGGCCGATGCACAATTCAAATGGAATGAATTCAAGGAGCACTTCAACTCCAAATACTTTTTTGAAAGAGTTCAAGATAGGAAGGCCTCAGAATTTGCTGCACTGAAGCAGAGGAACCTTACCGTCGCTGAATATGAAGCACAATTTTCTCGGTTGGCACGATATTCCAATCACCTTGTAGGCACTGAGAGAATGAAGGCAAAGCACTTTCTCAACGGGCTCAAGCCCGCATACATCACTTAACTTGCGCCACTCGACATCCAGACTTATGCCGAGATGGTAAAGAAGGCACAGGTGCTGGAGGATGCGACCGACCTCACCGATCGCATCAAAGATAGAATTGTCAAGAAAGAACAGACATCAGGATCTTCGAGCAAGCCCACCAACGGCAAGAAAAGGCCATTAAGCATTACTGATGGGCCAAGCCAAGAGCGGAAGCCCAAGGTCTTCACCCCCTCTGCCCCCAACAAGCCCAGATGCAAGCACTGTGACAAGCTAGGTCACACTGCCGAAGAATGCTAGAGGAAGGTAGGTGCATGCCTACGATGTGGGAGTCGAAAGCATCGTATTCCCGACTGCCCAATGCTTAAAGAAAATGAGAAGCGTTCTGTGGGACCAAAGAAGCCAGGTAGACTCCAAGCAGGAAACGCCGAGGAAGGCGGAGTTGTGGAAGATACCTTACCGGTCTTTTCTCAATCAGCATTTATTTTGTTTGATACTGGCGCAACACATTGGTTTATACCACAAGCATTTGCTGATACATTAAATGTTAACCTGCATCCATGAGTTTTGAATTACCTGTAACACCACTGGGGGAGAAAGCCCAACTGAACAAATATTTTCCATTAGATGATGTAAAGATTGGTGAACTCAATCTAAGAGCCGATTTGATTTGTATGCCCATGGAGGGCTATGATGTCATATTGGGAGCCGATTGGCTATCCACTTACGGGGCTCTTGTCGACAGTATGAGAGGGAAAATTTCCTTCAGTGAATTCCCTAAGCTGACCTTTACGGGACATAGACACAAGAGGCACTTGTCTCTCGCCTCTACTATTAGGGCACAGAACATGATAAGAAAGGCCTGTGTGGCATTTCTTGCCGCCATAGTGGTTGAAAAGAAAGCATCCAAGATATCTGATATACATATAGTGCAAGTGTATTCCGACGTGTTCCCCGATGAGCTGCCAGGCATTCCACCTGAGCGAGAGGTAAATTTCTCAATTGATCTGACTCCTGGAGCGGCACTGGTGTCACGTCAACCTTACAGAATGTCTCCTGCTGGATTGAAGGAATTGAAGGAACAATTAATGGAGTTTTTGGAAAAAGATTTTATCAGACCAAGTACTTCTCCTTAGGGAGCACCTGTGTTGTTTGTCAAGAAGAAGGACGGATCTATGAGATTGTGCATTGATTATAGATAGTTAAACCAGCTGACTATCAAGAACAAATATCATCTGCCTCGTGTCGATGAATTGTTTGATCAAATATCAGGAGCCAAATACTTCTCTAAGATTGACCTTAGATCGAGATATCATCAGATGAGAATTAAGGATGTGGATATTTACAAGATGACTTTCAGGAGCAGGTACGGTGATTATGAATTTGTAGTCATACCTTTTAGACTAACCAATGCTCTTGCAACTTTTATGCAATTGATGAACAACATCTATCGACTATACCTCGACAAATTCGTCGTGGTCTTTATCGATGATATTCTTATATATTCCAAGACCAAGGAAGAGCATGAGGAGCATCTGAGGATCACTCTGCAGATCTTGCGCGACAGCAAGCTCTACGCCAAATTGAGCAAGTGTGAATTTTGGCTCAAGGAGGTGTCATTTCTAGACCATGTCATATCAATGGATGGTATAGCTGTTGATCCTTCCAAGGTTGAAGTTGTACTCAACAGGGAGAGACCGACTAATGTCACTGAGATCAGAAGCTTTCATGGACTGGCTGGCTACTACAGACAGTTCATAAAAGACTTCTCCAAAATAGTTGTACCTCCTACTCGCCTTATGTGAAAAGAGAACCCCTATGTCTGGAGCAAGGAATGTGAGAAGAGATTTCAGACACTGAAGCAATGCTTGACATCTGCACATGTCCTCGCGTTACCAGTCAAGGGCGAACGATTCTCAGTCTACACTGATGCATCTGGAATCGGTCTAGGATGTGTGTTAATGTAGAATGAAAAGGTGATAGCTTATTCATCAAGACAGTTGAAGCCTCATGAGGTCAATTACCCTGTCCATGACCTAGAACTAGCTGTTGTGGTATTCGCACTTAAGATTTGGAGGCATTATCTTTATGGAGAACAGTTCATTGTCTATTCTGATCATAAGAGTTTAAAGTATCTATTTTTTCCAGAAGGAGCTCAATATGCGACAAAGGAGATGGCTAGAATATCTGAAGGATTTTGATTTCAATATTCAATATCACCCTGGAAAAGGTAATGCAGTAGCTGATGCACTCAGTAGAAAGCCTGTGGCGTCCTTGTCTTGTTTAGTCATGGGTGAAATGTAATTATTAGAGCAATTCGCCAGTTGGATCTAACATTGAGCAAAGAAGTGATCAGATGTTAGTAGCCAACCTTAGAGCACAACCCGACATCTTTGTCAAGATCAAGGAGCAACAAGCTAATGATCCATTTTTAATCCGAGTCAAGGAAACCCTAGCAGACCGACCAGACTTCTCCATCACGGAGGACAAGAGGTTGTTATTTCAAGGAAGGACATGTGTGTCTGACAATGAGAAGTTGATCGAGGAAGCTGATGGACGAAGCTCACAAGACTAAATACACAATTCACCCAGGCACAACCAAGATGTACTTGTAATCACGGGGTTGTGCGCCCCTCTAAGACACAAAAGAGCATGCGATATATATAAATGAGGAATGTGATCGCCACCAAGATGATTGCCTAAAGAAATACTCCTAAAGCATGGGCTAATCAACTTGAAAAAGGAAGAGAAGGCCACTTACCTGTTAACGCGTCACCAAGGTGCGACGAGATAACAACTTGTCACGACCCCCTCCTCGACGCGATATGGATGTCGCGACCTGGTCCCTCGACACCTTCTCAGCAGTGCGGGAGATGAATGGCGGACCCTCTTTCCTCCTCTTCAGCTGGCCAAAGAGGAAGAACTTCATCGCTTATTCTTTGTTCCAAGTACTTGCCAAGTCATGAAAAATGAAAGGGGAACCCAATTAGACATTCAAATAAGTGTAGCATCCATCACATATGAGAGAGCAAGTAGAGAGCATGGTGAGTGCATACCGGGTGGTTTGGAAACCCTTTTGGGTATAGGAAACTAGGAGGGAATATGCATGGGAGAAATCATGGAAGAGGAGAGGGAGGAACCCTAACTAGCATGTATACATGTGCAAAACATGGAAAAGAAAGTAAATCAAAATTGAATAGATACTGCCCCGTTTGATTGTGATTCTAGTTGGAGGTCTAGAGGAGGATGTGAGAACACTTTCATGAAGACATCTTGAGAGATCTGCCTGGTTTGGGCTGTGGAAGGCACGTTAATCCCGCATGTGCAGATCTCGATATGAGAGAGAAAGTGATGAATAATCTATTGTAACTTTGCGCACAGGTCACCAATCGATGTGATTCTACTTCGAGGTTGAAGAGGGCTCTGTGGAGAGTAACTTTGATGAAGAAACCTCGAAGAGATCTGACCGAGTTCGATCTCTACAAGTCATGCAAGCACTGCTGGTCCTAGAGGCGATATGAGAGAGAACAGAGGAAAACGGGAAGAACAACTCCTCCTCTGCATTGGGGACGATGGGACCTCGTGAGCAAATCCTCCAGAGACCTCTTCTCATGGTGGTAGCCTTCCTCTATCCCCTAGAGAGTCCTAACGTGTGTTTTAGAGAAAGAGAGTGTAACGTCGCGTGCTTTTCGGATCCATGCGGATCGTGTGTGTTGTGGTTGTTGATAATTGCATAATTGTTAAATAATCGTGCCATTTGATTGACAAATAATTGATAATTTCATGAGTTCTGTTATCATTTCATTACAAGTGCGGAAATTGATCAAATCTCTATTGTGTTGTATTTGCAGATTAATGGGCCAAGAAATAAGGTTCAATGGGCCAATGGATTAGATTGAGCAAGAGAGATAAGGAGAGATTCTATTAATTTTTTAAAACACTTTCTTTTTTTAAAATCTCCTCTCCTATTTTCTAAAAATCTCTCCTTCCTTTCTTCTCTCCCCCTTCCTCTCTTTCTCTACTATTTTTATAAACCCTCCCCCTCTCTCACTCACTCATATTCTCTTTCTCACTTTCTCTCTCTCCCTCTCTCCACCGATCCCTTTCTTCTCTCTTCTTCCCCTCTTCTTCTTCTCTTCTTCTTCCTCCCTTCTTCTTCTTCTCCCCCGGTCTCTCTTCTCGGCCACAGCAGAGCAGCAACAGGCACCCGCGCATCGCCCCGCGCCCAGCGCCTCCCCCCGCGCGAGCCCGCCCTCGCGCCTGCCGCGCCTCTGCCCACGCGCGCCCGCCTGCCGCCTCCACGCGCACCCGCACCGCCCCGCGCGCGCCCCTGCCGCCCGCCTGCCAGGGCGCCTACGTGCATGCGTTTGCATGCACGTAGCGCGCCTCTCTCTTCTCTCTCCTATCGCGCCGCCCTCTCTCTCCTCTATCCCTCTCTCTCCTCTATTCCTTCTCTCTCCGCTCTCTCTCTTTTCTCCCTCTCTCTTCTCTCTCCTCTATCTCGCCTCTCTCTCCTCTCTCCTCTCCTCGCCCCTCTCTCTTCTCTTCTCTCCTCTCTCTCTTCTATCGCTCTCTCTCTCTTCTTTCTCTTTTCTTTCTTCTCTCTTTTCTCTCTCCTTCCATCTCTCTTATTCTCTCTCTTATTCTCTATATTTCATGTACTTGTTAATGACTTTGGATTAGAATACACTCTTTGCGTTAATCATGTTGTTATTGTTTAATAGATTATAGTTTTAAGTTGTATCTTGTGCTCTCTCATTCCCTCTCTATCTCTCTCTTTATTTATTACTTAGCTTAGATTTATTTAATTCAACTTAGTTTAAATATCACCACTTATTTTCCTAAATAAAAACTCAAGGTTTTCAACTCTAAAATCTTTTTTTCCCCGTGGATTCGACTCGGTTCTCCACTTAACTACTGTTAAAATATTAGTGTAGGCCGATTATTTGAGATTGTTAGTCACGTGTTTAACGACGCATTCGTAGGCTATCAATTTTGGCGCCGTTGCCGGGGAATTAGATTTTTAGTTTTTGATAATTTTGGTGTTTTTTGTATATATTCAGGCTAACATTTTCTTTCTTTTTGTAGTATCAAAATAAAAGTGAAAAAAAATCCAAAAATTGCATGAAAATAAAAAAATGGGGTAAGTGAGGTGAGTTTCCTTCTCTCACTCTTTCCATTTGTTTTCATTTCCAAAGAACGAGAGATTGCGTTGAAGGTAAGTACCATTAAACCCTCTTGATTGAGTTTCCTTTTTCTTAGTTGCCATGTTTAGACAATTACAAAATTCAAATCCAAAAAAATCAATCACCTGAATCCAATCAAAGATGTCATGTCAAGAATAGAAACCTTCCCATCTTTAGGACATGCATCATTTAGATTTCCATGTTTAGGTAGTTTTCTTATTTGAAAGTTTCCTTTCTTGTCGAAGATTGCGGGAGGCAAGGTGAGAATCTCAACTTCTTTAAAGCATGATCATGCATTGCCATGCTTGCATAGAACCCCTTGCTTGATTTTTGTGGTATGCACATCATTTCTAAAATAATTTAAGGGCAGTTTCCTTAACAAGATAAGGTGGGGATTTGATCACCCTTCCTTAGCCCACAAACCACAACTTCCTGCATCTTTTGCATTCCCAAGCCCATAAAGAAAGTAGAAAGTTGACCTGGTGTCGCTTTGAGACTTAGGCCCACTTGGGCCCACTATCATTTTGGGACTGGTGTCTAAGGCTAGAGGTTTATTGGCAAACGCCTAAGTGGACAAGTGGTTACTTAATTAGGTCCCTGTGAGAGCAGGGGAACCTCCCACTTTCCCACCTCTTACCTGGCCAGTTAACGAGCTTGAGAGTGGATTTGAGGTTAGGCCTCAGTTGATTATGAGAAATCAAATTTTTATATCTTAGGGGACCATAGGTGTCATAGGATTAATTGTTTGCTAACTTTGTGAAAAATACAAAAAAAAATCAATATTCAAAACAAAAAAAAAATTTAAAAAATAAAAAAAGAGAAAAAAAAAGTCTCATCTTTCCCATTCACCATCATATGTGGGCCAACCCAGCACATTATATAGGCCATGGCCCAAACCAATTTTCATCTCTCATTCAACGTGGCCCAGCCTACTTTGAAAATACACAATTCTTGTCAGCCCACTATGAAAGTACATCCCCTGGGGTGGCCCAACTCTCACATTTTACCCAAGATCAGGCCCACCATACTAATGTTGTTCCATAATCGGCCATCTTTCACCCAAGCAGAACAAATATTTTCAATGGCCTCCACCTCCACTTCTTACTCAAAAGATGAACATATGTCCCTCTACAGAATTGAGTTTGCTTTACCAAGATCCACAAGGGAAATTCAAGGACCTTTCTTGGTGCCGAAATCATATCATGGTTCGATCAAAAAATTTTTGGCATTGATCTGCCGTGTGCTTAACAAATGCTCCTGAAGGCACACCCTTCCAACCACTTGGAGAATTAATGCCACATTTAACACTTAGAGATCAACCTATTCTGGCCCAAGCCCAAAGTCCACCTATCCACAACTTTCAACATTGGGCCCAATGCCAAATTGATATTCATGACAAGTCCATCATGAGGACAACAGATCCACATTCCACTCACACATCTCCCTCGCAATTAGGCCTCTTTGATGATCAATTTGGGCAATTTATGCAAAATTTCATGATAACCAACAAATCTTTGAGCAAACATTCACCCAACAACAACAAGAATTGGAGCAATCCTTTGTCAAAACTGACCTCCTGATTACTCAACTGATGGAAATCAGAAGGAGGCAAGATAGTCAGTCACCATGCCAACCATTGACAATCATGCACATCATTATCTTGATTGTGACCAACAATTTGACTCTCAAATTCCATCCACAACTTCTCAGTCCAATATGATTGTGGACATACCCCTTGGAAAATGAGAGATAATTTTAATGAGTCAAATCAGGAGGAGATGGGTGCCACTGAAAATCAATCCATATCTTGGCCCAACTTGAAACTGACCATCAAGAAGACTCCATCCATGATGTCATATTTGAGGACAGCTCTAGTGAATTAGTTTAATTCAAGTGTTGGGGAGAAAGAAAGAGTGTCATCTAGATGTTGGGTCCGAGTTTGATGTGACATCATTTCAAGTGAGTAACAAAGAAGAGGTGAGTGTGGAGAAAGAGCTGGGTGTAATCATCAATCATTCTTCTTGGGTAAGAGAAGAATTAGAAATTTTGCCTGAAGTCCACATTGACTGGGTCTCTCTTGATGCGAGAAAGACATGGAACTCCTACCTCTCCCTGATCTTGGCACATCCAACATGATCATGGACATGCTACCACTAGATGACTGGTCAACTGCACTTGAACCTTTAAGCATCCTTGTGTTGAAAGTCATATCCATTTCATTCCAGATCATGCTACTATTTTTGACACAAGTCAGCCTGTGGAGTTTAAACAATCCTCTGAACATTCAACTCAATCTGACCTAAACATCATGAAGAGGATCTGAAAATGAAGTTGTGGTGAAAATGGAGAAAATAATAAGTCCCAATTGAAGTGCTCAACACATATAAAGATCTTAGGTGTGCAAATGAAAATTTCTTAATTGAAGATATGATCTTGAGTGCCTTAATTTCTCTATCACTTACTGATCTGCAAGGTATGTGTGGACCACTTGACCCACCATGGCTGGTGATGCCTTACAAAGAAAAAATTTGGCGTCAATTGATTGGGGGTGTTACGTGACCATGTTACCCCCTGTGTCTGGCTGAAGACATTAAACTTAGCGCTTGTTGGGAGGCAACCCAATATTTTTAGGAAAATTGATTTCTATTGATTTCGTTTTTATTTTGTCTTAGGTGTTTGCTGGCCACTATCCTTTGATAAAGTTAGTGTGCAACCACCCGCATGTGATCATCAGGTTGCATCTCTCCTTTCTTAACTTACATTGGCTTTATTCTATTTTCATTATTTTATGCCATTGAGGACAATGTCATTTAAGTTGGGGAGAGACAAATTGTATTTCAAATTTTTTTCCCTAACATTGTGCTTCATGCTTCATATTTCATGCAATAAATTTTTTGCTTCTAGCTTGACTCATAGTGTGTACTTGTGAAGGTGGTGAGTGGAAGGGGTGAGTTAACTATTATTTTTTAGCATCTTCCTCAAAATACATTTGAAATTTCATCAACACAATAAAGTATTGTTTTGAGCTATTCAAATGGATGATGAGAGTTTTACCGAACATTCAGGTTGATTGATTGATATTCTACACTCCTATTGACGACTAATCGTGGGGAAAAGCTACCTGCCTACAAATAAATGAAAAATATGTGTACTAGTGAAAAAAAAAAAAAAGAACATGGAAAATGCCCCTGATCTTAGTAACCGGGCGGTGGCTCCTAAGGTAAGAGTTGAGGCTCGCGTCAAACGGTGAAGGGAAGTGCAGCACCATGTAAATGAAAAGAAAAAAAACGAGCATGAAAAAGAGAATTAGGCAGAGTGAAAGCTATAGTAATTCGAGGATCGAATTTATGGAGTGTAGAGTTGATACCATCCCTCAGTGATAAGTAAAAGCCCATGCATCCTTTATTGATGCTCAAACATTGAACAAAAAGTCATGAAATTTTGTGTGTATCTTGAGGAACTGTCTAATGACATAACTGACATATTTGCCTTTGACACTCTCGACTGGAACTTGAAACTTATGATCAAGCACTCTCATTCTTATTATCTTGCCATGAAATATGATGTTTGAACTCTTGTTTGTCCAATTATTTACTTATGTGCATTGCTAAGGGACTAGCAATGAGTAAGTTGGGGGTGTGATATTGCATAATTGTTATGAATAATCGTGCCATTTGATTGAAAATAATTGATAATTTCATGAGTTCTGTTATCATTTCATTACAAGTGCGGAAATTGATCAAATCTCTATTGTATTGTATTTGCAGGATTAATGGGCCAAGAAATAAAGTGTCAAATGGGCCAATGGATTAGATTGAAGCAAGAGAGAATAAATGAGAGATTCTATTAATTTTTTAAAACACTTTCTTATTTTTAAAATCTCCTCTCCTATTTTCCAAAATCTCTCATTCCTTTCTTCTCTCCCCCTTCCTCTCTTTCTCTACTTTTTTTATAAACCCTCCCCCTCCTCTCTCACTCATATCTCTTTCTCACTTTCTCTCTCTCCCTCTCTCCACCGATCCCTTTCTTCCTCTCTTCTTCCCCTCTTCTTCTTCTCTTCTTCTTCCTCCCTTCTCTTCTTCTCCCCCGTCTCTCTTCTCGGACACAGCAAGCAGCAACAGCACCAGCGCGCCCCGCGCCCAGCGCCTCCGCCCGCGCGAGCCGCCCTCACGCCTGCCGCGCCTCTGCCACGCACCCCTCCTGCCGCCTCCACGCCCCGCACCGCCCCGCGCGCGCGCCCCTGCCGCCCGCCTGCCGGCCGCCTACGTGCATGCGTTTGCACGCACTAGCGTGCCTCTCTCTTCTCTCCCTCTCCTCTCGCGCCGCCTCTCTCTCCTCTATCCCCTCTCTCTCCTCTCTATTCCTTCTCTCTCCGCTCTCTCTCTTTCCCCTCTCTCTCTCTCTCCTCTTCTCGCCTCTCTCTCTCCTCTCCTCTCTTCTCCTCTCTCTCCCTCTTCCTCTCTCCTCTCCTCCTCTCGCCGCCTCTCTCTTCTCTCTCCGCTCTATCTCTTTTCTCTCTTCTCTCTCCGCTCTCCTCTTCTATCTCTCTCCTTCTCTCTCCTCTTTCTCGTCTCTCTCTTCTCTCCCTCTCTCTCTTCTATCGCTCTCTCTCTCTTCTTTCTCTTTTCTTTCTTTCTCTCTTTTCTCTCTCCTTCCATCTCTCTTATTCTCTCTCTTATTCTCTATATTTCAATGTACTTGTTAATGACTTTGGATTAGAATACACTCTTTGCGTTAATCATGTTGTTATTGTTTAATAGATTATAGTTTTAAGTTGTATCTTGTGCTCTCTCATTCCCTCTCTATCTCTCTCTTTATTTATTTACTTAGCTTAGATTTATTTAATTCAACTTAGTTTAAATATCACCACGTTATTTTCCTAAATAAAAACTCAAGGTTTTCAACTCTAAAATCTTTTTCCCCGTGGATTCGACTCGGTCTCACCACTTAACTACTGTTAAAATATTTAGTGTAGGCCGATTATTTGAGATTGTTAGTCACGTGTTTAACGACGCATTCGTAAGCTATCAGTTGTGGCGGCCGTTGTGAGGCCAGTGTGAGTCGATTGTGTGAAATGCATGGTATGGATGTGTAGTTTGTCCAGGTGCAACGCAGGGTTGGTCCGGAAATAGAATGGGACATGCTGCTGTCCTGTTGGAATTGGCGGCCAGGTGTGGCCGTTGACCTGTTGGTGTCCAGCTTAGTGGACGTTTACTGCATGAACTTGGCGGCATTAGATGTGGACGCAGAGGGTGGCGGTTGCTGTTGGCGGCATGGGGGTTGACGCCAACCTGAGAATGGTGCAGATTAGAGGCTCACCCGAGGGCAGTTCTCTCAGCTCTCACTCATTCCCTCTTGCCCCAGCTTGCTGCCCCCGAGTCTTTAAAGCTTCCAACAGGTACCGAGGAGTAGTTGGATGATCGTAGAACGCGTGGCGTCGCTTAATTGCACGAGGAAACGTCGCGGCATGGTGCAATTCGCGTGGGAGCTCGCGGAGGGCTCGGCGTGAACCGGGGGATTGCAGGAGATTCTAACGCGTTCTGAGGTAGGGGACGAACCCTGGTAGCTTCATAGAAACATTAAAACACATCATACCACTTGAACCAGCATGATAATCCACGTTTGAATAGAGTTGCACCATGCGGGATAAAGGGTGGTTTGAGTTATTTAATGTTCAGAGCATGTTTTAGTGGGTTGTATTGGGTTCTAGCATGCTAAAGGAATTGCATTTGCATGTTTTTCAGTAGTTAGAACAGTTAGAAACCCGCAGAGCCGGATTAGGGTTTCTGCAGGTTTATGGCCGGAGAACTTGGCGTCAACATCGCTTGCCGCCAAGATTCTCAGCCAGGAGGTTAACGGCCAGGAATCTTGCCGTTGACTCCCAGTAAGCGGCAATCGATGTGGCCGCCTACTTCTATATGAGCAGAAATGACTAAGTACAATAATTATCGATAATGCATGTGTGTGTTGACGCATGAGGTGCACTGAGTGCACTTGGTTTACGTGTTTAGCATACAAGGTATGCTGTTAGTTGTTTACTTCGGTGACTGCGCGTTGTGTACGCGAGGCAGTTGGGTTCACGTGTAGTGGACCAGTGGTTACTTGTGGTTTACGTGAGGTTTCACGTGGTTTGTGTGTGACGTGCACGTGGTTCTGTGTACGTGGCGAGTAGTATGACGCCTACCGTGGTTACCTCTCCAGTTGGGTGCCCCAGGTTCTTTGTAAGCCAGGCTGTTAGCTCGGGGATTTGTCCCGGTACTTGTGCTGTACCGTCGAGGTCTGTGTCGTCTGACCTGGACACCCTCACTCTTGTGTTAGAGTTGTACGTCCGGCTGAGGGAAAGACGACAGTGGGACAGTGACACTTGTGTTTGTTTTTAGTCACTTGTACGCGCGCTCGTAGTTGGGGGTACGGACACCAGTAGACGTACTGGACCCCAGCTAGTCCTTTTCCAGTGCCTCACTCTAGTGAGCCCAGGCCAGGGTCTCTGGAGGTGCCAGGCATGGGCCTGTGACCGTGTGGTCTGCAGGTGGTGGTGTTTAGTTGGTCTCCACAGTTGCTTGACCTTTTTACGTGGAGCGGCAGCTGGACCTTTCGTCCGTGGCTGCGAGACTGAGAGGTAGACCTGTGTTAGTTGTCCGAGTCAGTTTCTGGTGTCGCGAACCAGTTCACGTGGCTCGTGTTGGCTGTCTCTACTTTAGCTTGTACACATGTACTGGTTTGCCGTTTAATTATTACTGTTGTTTCTCGTAGTCGGCAGACGGTGAGTACTTTTACAGCTTTACTTACCTGCTTAGCTGTTATATAATTGTTGGTGCTGTTTACTATTCGTACTCGTGGTGTTTGTTTCGCTCGTTTTGGGGGAGTTCCCTACTGAGCCAGTGACTAGAGAGGCTCACCCCTACCCCCACAGGTGAGAGCGAGGAGGACGTCTCTCGTCCGACGTCCAGTTCCGGGCCGCACCGTAGCGGTGCAGGGTCAGCACCTCCAGCAGAGTAGCTCCAGCAGTGTAGTTTTGTAGTTGTTTACTTTCTTCAGTTGTACCTCGGAGTATGCCCCAGGCTCTTGTACTTCTTTTTAGTTTTTGTGAAAATTTGGCTATGTAAACTTGTGATATATATGTATGAAATGTGGTGTGTTCCTTTATGTTTACACGGACTGTGGTTTGGTATCCCTTGCGAGGCTTCGGCCCGTTCGCGGGAGACGGACTCGGATCAAGTACGTTATCGGTTTAACGGGCTTGACCGAGGCGATCCGTCACAGAGAGAGTCCAATCCCGATTTAGAGAGAGAGTCCAAGTTGTAGGAGAGTTTGAGAGTCTATCTAGAGTTTGGATGGACTTGGGGGCTCCCTAGGGATGAGGATAGGAGGTTTAGGTCGTAATCCAACTCAAAGGGACTTTGGATAGGCTCTAGGATGGAAAGAGAGGCCGAAAATCACGTAAAAACGTGTTTACGTGCATGGCGCTGTCACGATGGGTCGTGGGGTCGCGTTCTTGTCATGACCATGCACCAATTCGCGTCACCAGGGCAGTGCGCGCAGGGTCCACGAAACGGGTCATAACTTTCTCCACAGACATCAGATTGACGAGCCGTTTGTTGCGTTGAATGCTAGACTCAGAGGGCTACAAAATGATAGTATGATATGACTAATTTGAATTAAAAATGAGGAAGATATTAGCTCTCAAAATGAAGGCATATTCAGAGAATATGGCAGATTGCACAATTTTGATGTTTCAAGTGGATTTTGGCTATGGGCTTGAGAATGGGTTTGAAATTAAGGGTGAATGGTCTCATGATGGGTCAAAGAAGGACTCTAAAGTGATGACAAATTTGGGACATCAATAATATGAACGAGAAATATGCTCAACTTATAGGCGAAAAATGGGTGTCTACAGTACCAAGACATGAAAAGGTCATTTTGGTGGTCCAACATGAAGCGTGAGGTGACTGAGCATGCCGCGCACTACCTCACATGTCAACAAGTGAAAGCAGAACATCGACATCCTGCGGATATACTCAGACCCCTGGACATACCAGAATGGAAGTTGGAAAGCATCGAAATAGATTTCATCATGGGTTTACCCCAAACTCGTGGTGGACTTGATGCTATTTGGGTCATAGTGGACCGATTGAGTAAATCCGCACACTTTCTAGCAATTAAGAGTACTTGGAGTGTGGATGTACTAGCAGCTTTATATGTAAAGGAGATTGTGAGATTACATGGAGTCCCTATGTCCATAGTCTTAGATCATGACCCTAGATTCACCTCTAGATTCTGGAAGGGACTTCAGACTGCTTTAGGCACCAAACTAAATTTCAGCATAGCATTCCACCCACAGACAGATGGGCAGACGGAAAGAACAAATCAGATTGTGGAAGATATGCTACGTGCATGCACTATAGATTTTGAGGGGTACTGGAATGAACAACTATCCCTAATAGAATTCGCCTACAACAACAGCTACCAGGCCATCATCAAGATGGCACCGTTTGAAGCCCTGTATGGTAGAAGCTGTAGATCGCCAGTCTGTTGGAATGAAGTAGGTGAACAACAATGGTTGGGACCAGACATGGTACAGAACACTAGCAGAGACATACAAATCATCAGGGATAGAATTAAAATAGCTTATTCCAGACAGAAGAGCTATGCAGACAAGAGAAGAAGGGAATTTGAATTTCAAATTGGAGATCATGTGCTGCTTAAAGTATCCCCGACCCGAGGATTTCAGAGGTTTCAGATGAAAAGAAGTGAGGCCAAAATTCATAAGTCCATTTGAGGTACTGGAAAGAGTTGGCGAAGTGGCGTATCTTCTGGCATTACCTCCTAAGTTTTCCACCGTACACAATATTTTCGATGTGTCGATGCTGAGGAAGTATGTGTACGACCCATCACATGTAATAAGCTATGATGATATCGTCCTACATAAAGATATGACCTATGAAGAGAAGCCAGTTAGAATATTGGATAAAAAGATACAACAGCTTTGGAATCGACCTATATCTGTGGTAAAGGTGCTCTGGAGAAATCACGAAGTCGAAGAGGCCAAGTGGGAACCCGAAGCAAAAATGTGACGGAATTACCCAGGACTATTCAGTAAGTCACTCTTCCTCTTACGATCATATGAATTTGGGGACCAAATTCTTTTTAAGAGGGGGAGGATGTAGCAACTCTGATTTTTAATTTTTGATAAATAGTATTAATTGAAATAAAAGGATAAATTAATGAATAAATGTGATAAATAGAAGTAAATTAGAATAAAGGGTAAATAAATTAGAATAAAAGGAATTAAATCAAAACCCATTAAGCTAAATTAGTAAATGGGTTAAACAAATGGTCCACACATGAATTAATGAGCCAAAAAGTAAAGAGCCCATTTTTGGATGGGAGATAATTAAGTTAAATTCGTACCAAAAATAGTAATAATTAGAAAAGGGTTAAGATAACTACTAATTAACTCATATCTATCCTAAAAAGGAGTCCTAGACTTACCCTAACCCCTTGGCCATGAAATTAGACCTCTCCCATAGCTATTTAGGTGGATAAATCCTAGAAAAATAGAGTTTAATATGGAAATTAGTAGCTAAGAGGAGAAAGAAGAGTTGGAGAAAGGTTGGACTCTTCAACAACCCAATACAACCCCAATTCGTGTCTATCCAACCCTAGTTCATTTCTGGAGCATTGGAGAATGAGGAGAAGAGGCTAAGAACATGGGGAGTAAGAAGAAGGAGGCTTGGAGCAAGGAGGACTTAGCAATTTTGTCACCTTAAACCCTAGGATTTCACAGCGTGAAAAGCTAGGCAATCTCTCAAGCTAAATCTAATTAAACTCGACCCTAAGTAGACCTTGATCCCCCCTATCAAAGTCCCATGTTTACCCCAATTTTCATTGTGCCATGAAAGAGTATTTCATGCTCCAATCCCTGTGTTATACATGTACCCGAACTCACTTGTTTGCCTTCAATCCATTAATACAGTTGATCCCATGCCTTGTAAATTTTATAATAGATACTGCTTGATGTTAGGATTCGAATGATCCTATTTCCCCCAATTTTTATCATGTATCCTTTGTGAATTAAATCGATTTCCAACACTATGCATGTTTTAGGTCACCGAAATGTAACCTAATTAAAGCATGTCCATTCCATGCCTATTTTCTAATTCCTCATGTTTGTTGATACCTCTACATGTCTACTTTCGTTTAAAACTAGTTTCGTGATTTTTGGATATGTATGTGAATTTATATCGAATTTTGAATAGCCCTATATCAAGCCATGGAAGGAAGGACTGAACCCTAAAATGGGGATGTTTCCCCTTTTGGGCTTCGGCCCGCCTTCTGAAATCACGACGGGTCGGGCCGTCGTGATCTCAGAAGGTCGCGATAGGCCTGACTGCCATGTCATGAATGCGACGGCCCGACCCGTCATGGTTTCTGCCGCACTCAGGGGCCCGGCCCAGTTCAACAGAACACGATCGGCCCGACTGTCGCGACTTGAAACGCGATGGGTACCCCCGTCGCGATTTCACAATTTCGGCCAGAACTTTAAATTTCTTGTATACCTCTGTTATTTATGCCATTTAACCCCTGTTTAACCTTAATTATACACTATTGTGAACAGTAGCGACTTGTTTACTAATATTGGGCATTATTTATATAAACTCCAATAATTAAAAGCTATGCGCACGATTATACTTGCTCTCATGATTTCTTTACACTTGCACACACTAAACACTAATGTTTGCCATGAGACCTTATTAATTTACTCAATAATATATCTGGTAATTAAGTGTAATTATTCACTTAATCTCCCCATTATTTAAATGGACTTGTCTTCATTTTATTCGCGCGTTTTGCATGCTGTTACCGTGTCCCTCTGCCTTCGAGCACTCAAGGCACGACAGACACTTGTTTTGTACACACTTCTTTCTTGACTTGGACCACCTCTCCGTTGGGAATACTCCTGACTGGACCAGGGACTCCTTGTCAAGGTCTCCGTAAGTCTTCTTGGCTTTGGCGGACGTCCATTGCCGACAAGCGGGTTGTACCATTAAAACCCATTACACCTTAGGGATCAGCATGATCCAACGGCCTTAGTGTGTTCTCTCTTACCTTGGGATCACACCAGACCTCTGGCTTGTGTTCCTGACATGGCTAGTGGGCGGTTGTGACTTCTACCGGACTGGCGGCACACAACCTAGTGCTGTGCAATTGTTACTATCGCCTGTTTATCGTTGTTTTTATGAATATGTCTCTATCTCATCTACTATCTCTATACTCTCATCTATTCACATTCTCTCTACACTCTCGTCTATTCGTCAATTACTCTCATCTATTCTTGGTACTCTATTTGACCATACAATTGATTGTTTAAGATAAGAAACATGACTAATGCCAGGCAATAGGGCCCGATCTGGTCCTGGGAGGAGCGCTTGAAAAGTGCTATTTGCCTATGGGAGTTAAAATGATCAGGATGTCGGCATACATCCAGTGATATTTATACTATCAAGATTTAATCTATGACAATCAATCAATCAATACAAGTGCTATCATTACTAGTGCACTGTTGTGCAACTCTACGTGCTATTTCGTTACATGGCCAATCCGTTATCGTACTTGTTGTGCTATACTCTCATGAAAGTGCTATTGTTTTCTCATTATCCTGCTACATGGCTCTCTTGACTATACATGACAGTTCTCTTTAGTTATCCTACCTTATAAGACATTAATCACTTAAAGCATGTCTGTTTATATGAGATATTAAGTCCTACTGAGCGTTTATCGCTCATCCTGCGCTATTTATTTCATGTGTTCTAGGTGAGTCTGATGGAGACTACCACACTCATGAGGAAGGGAATGAGGAGGAACAGGAGTGACCCTACATTTCGAAAACCCGTGTTTTTAGTTAGTTAATCATTAGTTAGTCAATATGTATTAGTTTGGATTTGAATAAAAGTACTTTAGGCCCTAGTTTTGGCTCTGATTAGTGAATGTAATAGTTGGATGATGAATTATTAATGAAGTTGGATTTCATTTGGTTTTATTCCAATTATGCAATGGTTTGATGTCCATTTATCACTCGATACTATTTAAATAACTATAATTCTGCTCCGATATTCCGCGTCGGGGTCTTACACCGCTGCTCTAAGACTGAAGCGATCTTAGTAATCCGTAATCATTAACGATCTAGATCTATCATCATCTTTCACAAGTCCAAGGATTCGAAAGGGATTAGTACTTGGTCCAGAGAGAACTGCAAGTAGAACAAGTACTTGTAATAGAAAATAAATGAACATTTACCAATTATACAATGTTCAAATTTACAATGTGAGTACAAAAACTAAAGTTCAATATCTTAAGGGGGTATATATATCCTGAGGTAGTAAGAAATAAAACACTAGTTGTTGGTACTCAAAACACCATTATATGTCCTTAATGCACTTGGTTAAGGTTGTTGCCTCCGTAAACTCGTATATAAAAAAAGTAGGAGAATGAGTCTCACAAATTCATCAATTCACTAAGAAAATTCTCATAACTTCGAAGGGGGTAAATCAAGTAATAATAATAATATTATGGGAAGCATGGGAGTGTGGGAACTAAATGTCGAATAGGACAAGATGATATGTTAGGAGAAGTCACCTCTTACTTCCATAATGGGACAAAGTGGTACATATTAGAAGTCATCTCTTGAGTCTGTGAAGGCCACCTCTAGAATTCTATTTGCTTGAGGGGTTTGACTCATACTATAAACTCTGAACTATTCCTTGAAATTATCGACCATTTATATATGAATTTTCAAAAGAATATATTTGGGATTTTGGATCTCTTTTGCACTAATGCCATACACCAAGGGTCTGATATATCTAGTCCCAGGTGGAGCACCTGGAACTCTGAAAGGTCAGTTGGAGTGTGTATGATCAAGTATTTAGACATGACATTACTATAAGCTAGATTTGAATACTTAAATGACAATTCTATATGACCTTTTGATTGATATATGAAATGGAACTTTTGGACATACTTGCTATTGGGCAATCTATTGAAATTATTCACATTTGCACATGATTGCTACAAAGTTACTTGCTCATGCTTTTTTGAATTCTTAGTCCTGAAAGTAATTCATTCTTGAATGATCACTTTTAATCATCAAAACTCTCTCTCTTTCTGTCATGACTAATTCCACCAGTAATTTTCTAATTTGGCCTGTTTAAGAGGGTAAATCCTACTAGGCATTGAGCTCATCTATAATATCCTATGTTTCAAAGCAAGGGCACCTATGTAAATTATCCTTAGACCTTAGAATAAGTTTTTCATAGCCTAAGTCCTATGCTTCAGTCAAAGTGTAACTTCGACTAATCGCTAAGTCTTGTGTTTCAGTCGAAGTGAAGCTTCGACTAGTGAAGAAGTTTTTGCGTCAGTCGAAGTCTCAAGTGTGCTTCAGTCGAAGCTTCACTTCGACTAGTGAAGAAATCTTTGCGTCAGTTAAAGTAAGACTTCGACTGATGTGTGCTTCAGTCGAAGTGAAGCTTCGAATGGTGATGAAGCCTTCGGCATCAGTCGGAGTGAAACTTCGACTGATGAAGACTTGTGGAGATCTCTTCATATATGACAAAGTCCTACTTCATATATGGTGAAGTTATGTCCTTTTTTCTTCAATCAGTATAGCCTTTGTCTTCCAATCGAAGGGTACTTTAACTCATATCGTGCGATTGACTTCAGTTTTGACCCTCGTTGGAAGTCAACTCCCCTTAGCCCCTTTGACTAGTCAAACTTCTGATTTCAATGTCAGTGCTTGATAGGATAACCACACTTTCTCCAAGAGTTACGCTGCGTGCCTTTCTAAACCTACCACTTTTAGTCCCATCAATCTTCTCCACTAGGATTATGTCACCCATTAACCCGCATGTCAGCCAGGTGTATGAATCTTCTTGTTGTTATCGATCAACTCTAAATTAAATTCCTATTAAGCCCTCATTGACCACCCTATGGTGAGCTTTTGTAACACCCCGAAAAATTAGTGATTTAAAATTTTGGAAATAAAGGGGGATAAATTAAATAAACATATTAGAGAGACTTCCAACACCATGTATTAATGACCCATTAACAAGATTGGGCCATTGGAGCACATTTGGCCCAAGGATATAAATAAACTAAGACAGGAAATTACACAGAAATTCGTTGGAAAATACATAACTCCTTATGTACTGGTCCAAATGACCTGAAATTTTAACCACATGCCATTTTCGGATTCAAGGTCATACACTCAATTTTTCAGATTTTTCTGAGCTAAATAGAATTTACAGAAAATCAAATACCTATTTCGCATGCCATTCACAATTTAAGTTAACATGGAGTTTAACACATCATGCAATTTTGCCACTTACTGTTTGAACAGAGATTACTGTCACATACATGATCTGAGAATACAGAATTTACCCTAAACCATACAATTGTAGATCGATCACCACAAATCATTCTTACATGTCTTTTTATTTCCCGAACCGAATTTATTAGCAATTTATACAAGCATGGACAATTTACCAAAATTGAGTATACATATACTGATCTACTAATCTTCATGATCTGACAAAACTGAGGCATTCAAACTAATCCTAATCATGAAACATGGATTGGCAAGATTATCAACAATTCATGCTTACAAATTCACGGAGTACAACTTTCTAACATTCACCACCACACATCACACTCATCCACACACCACATTTAACAATATACATAGTGTATAGGGTTACCATATATCCTCATCACGGAAACCATACCGAAAATAGTGTATAGGAAGGGCAGAACAGGTCACTGTTCTGTCCAGAGGAACTTGGCGGCGGTCTCTGGCCGCTGACTCAGGGTCAGCGGCATGGTCGATGGACGCCAAACATGATCTCAGCGTCCATTGACCTTGCCGTCAATGCAGGTCTGTGCAGAAACACAGACCCGAGCTCTCAAGTTTGGGTGAATGTGAGGGTCTAGGACTCGAGGGAAAATTCATAAAAATAGTAGAAACGACCTAGACACATACGGGGACATTATGGTTAGGTCACTTGCCTTTTAAAAATTGCTCCAAAGGATCAAAGTGCTCGGAGAAGCCCTCCTTGGGAAGTCCTAAGAAGGTGCAGAACTCCCTCCTAGATCTTCTTCCTCCGGGCTCCTGGATGATCTCCACACCAAGGGGTTGTCGGGGAAGCCTCCTCCTTTGCTCCAGCTAGCCTCTTGTCGTGGAAGATGGCCCGATCTAGCTCCAGGAAGTCTGATCTTTGGGTGCAAAAGGGTGGGTTTTCTCACAGCTAAGAACTAGGGTTTTTTCTCCTGGTTTCTCTCTTGCAAAGGTGAAGAGAGGAGTGGGGAGAGGCAGATCCAGGTTCAGACATAAGGGGAGGCCTCTCTCTCCCACTCACAAGGTGACATGACAGCTCTCAGAGCCGTTGGGGACAGCCCCCCAATGGTTGAGCTTTCTTGTTTCAGAAGTTTGCAGCTCTGCTGCGCATGCAGGCCAGAGAAATAGGCGTCCATATCGCTTGACGCTAGGATGAGGGTTGGCGTCCATGTCTGGACGCTGACACCACCTCAACGGCCAAGGGTTGACGCCAAGATGGCCTTCGGCCAGAAGTCTAAAATATGCAGAAACCCATGCATACCATGCGTATATACATGCAATATGTATATGGTATTGTATCCATACTATCACCATTCAATACATGCATTATTTACATCTAATATAAGCACATGCACACGTACTTGTACTAATTAATACGTACGTAAATATGTACATACATACACAAGCACAAATATACACGCACAATTACAAATAATGCGACGGAATTTCGAGGGCCTTACAGGATTAGCATAACATCGGTCACCATATGACCCCAAAGCTATCCCACACCAACACATACCTGAACCACAAACTTGCCTATCATTGGTCATGAGGTGACCTCCGTGGCAACACACACCACTTAATACATAAATCCATATGATATTATTCGAAAGACAACAACGGACCAGGGCTAGGTCGGTATGGACCTTTACTGCCCAAACACCACAAGGTCATGGCTAGGCTCACACAGGAACCTCACTGCCCAGTTACTACGACAAATCATATGAATTACATTACGACAAAGTGCGTAGTATACACACACTCAAACCACGTAGACAACACGTGTATAATACATCCTGGTTGGTGTACCACACGTCTACCACGTAAACCACATGTCCAACACATGAACAATACACTCCAAGAGTGCCACGGGTGCCAACGCACCACACATACTGCGTAAAGCAATTACGTACATCACACATTAACCACATAAAAGATGCCCACTTCAAGAGCAATACACTCCATGAGCGTAACACGTGCAATGGCTCTCACTTGTCATTGCCATGCACACACAAACACGTGATATTCATAACCAGAGAAGCTACGTAAACCACACTGCATGGATACATGCACCAGTTGACGGCAACATCGACTGCCGCTTATAAGAAGTAGACGGCAAGTGATCTAGCCGTTTATATCTCGGCTGATGAGCTTGGCGACAAGCGATGTTGACGCCAAGTTCTTCAGCTCTTTCCCTGCAGAAACCCTAATCGATTCCACATACATTCCTGATCCCGAAATCATCAAGAAAATAGGAGGAAACAGTTCCTCTAATTCCCATGCATTATAATTAAACAAAACAGCATGCTTTACTACATAAAATCATCAAACCACCCATTATCCCCACACGGTGCAATATAATCCGAAAAATACATTAAAAACACTGATTCAAGTGGTTAAGTCGTGTTTTAATGTTTCTAACAAGCTAACAGGGTTCGTCCCCTACCTCAGAACACGCTAAAACCTCCCGCAATCTCCTGGTTCACACCGAACCCTCCGCGAACTCCCACGGGAACCACGCCTCGCACCGGCGATTCCTCGCGCGATTCGTCACCGCCACACGTTCCACGGTCCTCCAAGCATCCTTCAGTACCTGTTGGAAGCTCTAGAAACACTGGAATGTGAAACTGGGGCAAGAGGGAGAGAGAACCAGGGGAAGAACCTGCTCTCGGGTGACCCTATAACCTGCAGAATTCTCAGGTTGGCGTCAACCCCTTTGCCGCCAAGGACAACCGCCACCCTAAACGTCCACATCTAATGCCGCCAAGATCATGCAGTCAACGGCAACCTACCTGGACGCCAACAAGTCAACGACCACCCCTGGCCGCCAACTCTTACTCAACTGCAGCAGGTCCTATTTCATTTCGGGACCTAACCTGCACTACACCTACACACACCACGCGTCTACACCACACTGGTCTTACAACAGCCATCACAACCACAACGCACACGATCCAAAAAGGATTCGAAAATAAGCGACATTACATTATTATCACCTAAAAACAAATGTCGTCCTCGACATAAAAAAAAACAAATAAAGCCGAACACAGAATAAGTAGGATACTATTTCTCTACTTCAGTCTTTCAATTCATCTCACAATTACTCTGTTCTGTCGATTCCATTGCCTTTCTTTAGCTTTCAACCGTAGGCGATCCTACCTTGCCAATGGTGCTTTATCTCCTTGGACTGAACTTGCTTCCACAATTTCTGGGTTGTGTTTGCAACATTTCTTTCGAGACCGCTTTCTCTTTCTCAAATTTCTTACACTGTAATATTCTTTCATGCCACCATTTTCTTTTTTCATTTATCACTGTTTGATGTTATCCTGCTTCATCTGCATTCACATTCACAATTGACACTTCTTCAAAGAAAACCAATCACCATCTTTGAATTTTCTGCTCTTTTCATATTATTCCGCTTATACCACTTTAAGTTATCTCTGATTAAAAACCATAATAAACTCTGTTCCTTTATTCCACTGCGCAAAACTTTACACTTTCTCCTTATTCAAGTAAATTTGAACAATCTCTGAATATTAAATCTTTCTTTGCTTCCACTTCCGCTGCGCTACTCTGATCACACTGAACACTTTTGCAAAATATTCTACAATTCCTACTCATATTATTACTTTCAATTACTTTCTTTTGGCTTCAACTGCTTTTCAAATCATCACATTCAATTAATTCATGCTGAAGAAATTACTGCAATTTCTGATCTGCCAAACCACTATTGACATATTGCGCTTTTTATATATCTTTCCTGCTTTACTGTCATTCTGGCTAATTCCTATAGCTTTGTTGCATAACCTTTCCAAATACTCTTTAATTAATTTATTCCTGCTCCTGCACGAAACTCTGGAATATCTTAATAACAATTCATTTCTGCTCAATTAAATCATTTCTTTGCACCAATATGCAAACTCTAACTGACATTTCCTGACTCATCTGATCTTATTCACTTTATCATTTGCTAAATTCTTTCTTCCTTTAATCCATATCTTTTCTTTGTCTAAACTGCCAATCATCAACTAAATATTCCTCTTGTACAATTTTCAGAAAATCTTATCGTACATTAATTCTTCTTTTCTCTTTTTCTTTATTCAACTGATCATTTCTATATTTATTTATACAAATCTTCATATCACACTAGCTTCCTGCTATCATCATATTTCATAACAATACTTTTCTCAAATTTCTGACCTCAAGCATACTTAATCTATCTGCCATAAATCAATGCTCCTTTTATATACTGATACTTTTTTTTTTAAAGCTGCTCTGCCTTTCTTAATCATATCAAACTCTTCATAATACTAATCACATTCTTATCTATACTGTTTCTTGATATCATCTGACTCAGATCTCTAATGCCACAATACCTTTATTGAGGTTCTCAACTATACTTTGCACATTTAATCATTTTCAGACACACCCTGAGTTGTTCCTCATCACCTCGTTACCATATACTTATCTCTGCTAACCCTGCATCTCATTGTAACTTACTGAATTCCATATCCAAACTTATTAATTTCCTCAATTCCTTTAACTGAGAATCTTTAACAACCAAATCATTTTATCACAAACTAACACACTGGTATAATCACACAGATTATACCACCTCTAATCACATCAACTTTCAACAACTGCTAACGGCTGCCAAATTCTCAACTCAAAAACACATCTTTCATAACAAAAACTCAGATAAATACTATATTAATCAACACAAAACCACAGACTTACTACCAGCAGTGAACATTAATCCATGTATTGGGACATTGTAACTTCAATGTCTTTTCATATTCTAACTGGACATTGCTCTGATACCAACTGTGACGGACCGGGGTATTTATGCCCATTAAGGCTCCATATCCAGATCCGCCTCCCGCGAACGGACCGAAGTCTCGCAAGGGATATCTCACACACGTGTCCAGTAAGAGTATAAAAGACTAACCACAAGAATATAAGACACAAGAAAGTACATGTGCTCATATCTGTTCACAAATTTGTACAACTATCCCATTACATTAATACATGTCCAATTTAAAAAGTACAACTACATGGGGCATACCCCGAGGGAGCACAAGCTCACACAATAATAACTACTACTACACTACTGCTGGTGGTACAAGTCTGACACAACGCCACTGCAAGCCAAACACACGGCAAGCTCTGAAAAGAACTGTAGGGGAGTGAGCCTCAACAAGTCACTGGCTCAGTAGGGGCTACCCAAAACCACACCGTAACCACAAGACACCTCAACCCCAATGGGTCTCACTGGCAACATCAATAGCCAAACCATTTCATGCTCACATCATGACAATAAATAACAATTAAACATAATCATGATAATAAACACAAAGTCCTCAGAAGGAAAGTAGGACTACAGGACTAACATAATATCATTAGTCAGCCCAACTACTAATGTGCATAAACCACAGTCTCACTGGCACACTGCTACAACAACTGGTTGCCTAAACTATAAGCCACACAGGCAGGTTACTGCCTAAGCTGCAAGCTTCACAGGCAAACCTCAAGTACTCGAATAACAGGACTGTTAACAAAGAGCTGGTCCTTTATACTCCAAACCACACTACATTGGATACTACATACAAGATAACAGAACTGGCTACCACGAAGCCAATCCATAACACACTAAAACTATAATTGGAATCATACCCAAGAAGAGTAAAATTCAACAAGTGGAAGGTCTCACACGGTCTCCACGGAGCATAGCTCTACTAAACCACAATATACCTAAGCCACAAGCCTCATCGGCAAAATACCCACAAAGGTAACGTATTTAATAATCACAAACTAATCCACAATAAAATATAAACAAAGATCTACTTAAAATAGTTAGGATACAACAAGTGGCAGGTCAAACTACTAGACCTCCATAACACACAAGTACTCGGAAAGGTTGGTACACAATGTACCACCACAAAACTACACAGTAACCCACGAAGGGAACATGTACCTGCTACTCTGAGGTACCACAACACAAACACCCGAACAAAGGTATAAGTAGGTGATAAACACCACACTGAACCACAATTATATTGTGCCTTCACTTAGACACAATTACAAGTGAAACCTTAATCAACAAGTCACACAAACCACAACTCAGTCACAACTGTGCCAACACTAGGGCACACCTCGAACGGGTCAAACCTCGACCACGAGTCACAAATCACAAACTCACGACAAGTAGCAAAGCACGAGTCGGAAGGGAACGACGCCACCACACGGGAACGGACTACTGGTTGATCAGGCCAATATCCAACCCGGACAACACAACAAAAGAACTACCTCTCAGCCTCGCAGTCACGGACGAAAGGTCCAACTGCCGCTCCACAAGGAAGAAGTCAAACAACTGTGGAGACCAACCAACACCACACCTGCAGACACACAACTGCAGGCCCATGCCTGGCACCTCTAGAGTCTCTGGCAAGAGCACTCTAAAGTGAGGCACTGGAAAACAGGACTAGCTGGGGACCAGTGATGTCTACTGGTGTCCGTACCCCCAACTACGAGCGCGCTACAAGCGACACAAGAACAAACTCTGGGAAGTCGCTGCCCCACTGCCGTCTTTCCCTCAGCCGGACGTACAACTCAAACTCAGGAGTGAGGGTGTCCAGGAAGACGACACAAACCTCAACGGTACCACACTGTACCGGGACAAAACCCCGAGCACAACAAACACACGTGTCTGGCTCACAAAGAACCTGGGGTACCCGACTAGAGAGGCATTCCGGAATAGGCGCCGGACCACCACACTCGGATAGCACAAACCACGGTACTTACACATATAGCCTTTACTTATAATTTACGATATATAAGTGTTAGGATTAGCTTAACATCGGTCACCATATGACCCCAAAGCTATCCCACACCAACACATACCTGAACCACAAACTTGCCTATCATTGGTCATGAGGTGACCTCCGTGGCAACACACACCACTTAATACATAAATCCATATGATATTATTCGAAAGACAACAACGGACCAGGGCTAGGTCGGTATGGACCTTTACTGCCCAAACACCACAAGGTCATGGCTAGGCTCACACAGGAACCTCACTGCCCAGTTACTACGAAAAATCATATGAATTACATTACAACAAAGTGCGTAGTATACACACACTCAAACCACATAGACAACACGTGTATAATACATCCTGGTTGGTGTACCACATGTCTACCACGTAAACCACATGTCCAACACATGAACAACGCACTCCAAGAGTGCCACGGGTGCCAACGCACCACACATACTGCGTAAAGCAATTACGTACATCACACATTAACCACATAAAAGATGCCCACTTCAAGAGCAATACGCTCCATGAGCGTAACACGTGCAATGGCTCTCACTTGTCATTGCCATTCACACACAAACACGTGATATTCATAACCAGAGAAGCTATGTAAACCACACTGCATGGATACATGCACCAGTTGACGGCAACATCGACTGCCGCTTATAAGAAGTAGACGACAAGTGATCTAGCCATTTATATCTCGGCTGATGAGCTTGGCGACAAGCGATGTTGACGCCAAGTTCTTCAGCTCTTTCCCTGCAGAAACCCTAATCGATCCCACATACATTCCTGATCCCGAAATCATCAAGAAAATAGGAGGAAATAGTTCCTCTAATTCCCATGCATTATAATTAAACTAAAACAGCATGCTTTACTACATAAAATCATCAAACCACCCATTATCCCCACACAGTGCAATATAATCCGAAAATACATTAAAAACACTGATTCAAGTGGTTAAGTCATGTTTTAATGTTTCTAACAAGCTAACAGGGTTCGTCCCCTACCTCAGAACACGCTAAAACCTCCCGAAATCTCCTGGTTCACACCGAACCCTCCGCGAACTCCCACGGGAACCACGCCTCGCACTGGCGATTCCTCGCGCGATTTGTCACCGCCACACGTTCCACGGTCCTCCAAGCATCCTTCAGTACCTGTTGGAAGCTCTAGAAACACTGGAATGTGAAACTAGGGCAAGAGGGAGAGAGAACCAGGGGAAGAACCTGCTCTCGGGTGACCCTATAACCTGCAGAATTCTCAGGTTGGCGTCAACCCCTTTGCCGCCAAGGACAACCGCCACCCTAAACGTCCACATCTAATGCCGCCAAGATCATGCAGTCAACGGCAACCTACCTGGACGCCAACAAGTCAACGACTACCCCTGGCCGCCAACTCTTACTCAACTGCAGCAGGTCCTATTTCATTTCGGGACCTAACCTGCACTACACCTACACACACCACGTGTCTACACCACACTGGTCTTACAACAGCCATCACAACCACAACGCACACGATCCAAAAAGGATCCGAAAATAAGCGACGTTACAATTGGTGATCTCTTAATGTCTGCAAAGTGATTCTTAAGTGTTCTGCATGTCCTCAGACCACAATAAATTGATCCAGATACAGGTGGAATATCCTGTTCATCAAATTCATGAAGGCTGCTGGCGCATTTGTCAAACCAAACGGCATTACCACAAACTCGTAATGCCCATATCTGGTCCTGAAAGTTATCTTGTCTATGTCTTCTTCCTTGATCCACAAATGGTGGTACCCTGACCTCAATTCAATATTGGAAAATACTTTGGCTGACTAGAGCTGATCAAATAAATCATCTATTCTGGGAAGCGGATACTTGTTCTTGATTGTGACCTTGTTCAGCTGCCTGTAATTAATGCACATTCTCAGACTGCCATCTTTCTTTCTGACAAATAATATTGGTGCTTCCCATGGAGAATGACTGAGTCTGATAAAACCTTTCTCTAACAGTTCCTGCAATTGCTTCTTTAATTCCTTCAACTCAGCTGGTGCCATTCTGTATGGTGCTTTTAATATCGGCATACTGCCTGGTTGCAACTCAACTGTGAAGTCCACCTCTCTATGTGGCGCCAATCCTGGAAAGTCCTCTGGGAACACGTCTGCAAACTCTCTAACCACATGCACTGACTCTACAGACTTACCAGACTCAACTAAGCTAACTGAGGCAAGGTACGCTACACACCTCGTATTAATCAACCTCCTAGCCTTAAGTGCAGAAATAATAAGCTTAGGAGTGTAAAAAGACATACCTGGAAATTCAAACACTGCTCCACCGGGCTTGCAAAACCTGACCCTCTTCTTCCTACAATCTACCAGTGCCCCATAAACTTCCAACCAATCCATCCCTAATATCACATCATAATCCTTCAATGACAGAGCATACAATCTAGCTGGCAACTGATTCCCATGAATCATTATCGGAACCTCATCTAGGAAACAAGAAGTAAGCACATAACCACCTGAGGGAACCTCTACTACCAACTCACACTGTCTCTCTTCTAGAGAATGTACCATACTATCCAGAAAATCTTCAGAAATAAACGAATATGAAGCACCCGGATCAATCAACACTCTAGCAGAAAAATCAAAGAGTGGTAATATACCTTCAATGAGATTGGATGCCTCCGCCTGAGCTCTAGTGATTGCCATCACTCGACCCCGTCCTCCTCTCTGGTACGGTGCACCTCTGCCTTACTCTGCTGGTTGCTAGTATGGCTGCTGCTGCTGCTGAGTTCCTCTGCCGTAGCCATAACCTCGAGACTGCGGACAATTTTTGGCTAGGTGCCCTGGCTGACCACAGGTGTAACACCTAAAACCTGGAAAAGCTGCGGGTTGCCCTACTGTGCTCTGCTGCGACTCCTCCGGAGCTGGCCTATAACCTCGGCCCTGCTGAAAACCCTACTGTCTTCCTCCACCTCGACCTCCTCCTATGAAAATCTTCTTCAATTTATTACCCCACTTTGCAAATCCAGACGATGATGAAGCTCTTGAGGGTGCCTTACCCTTGCTGATGCCAGTAGACTACTGGGGAAGCTGGAAACTGCCTAAACCGCCTGCCTGTGACTGTCCCTGTCTGGCCCGAACAGTCCTTTCTAATATCACTGCTCGCTGCGCTGCCTCCTCCCACCGTCCTGCACATGAGGGGAATCATTGCATCCTGCAACTCTGCTAGCAAGCCTCTAATGAAGTACTCCACCATCATAGTGTTATCAGTCACCACATATGGAGCATATCTACTCAATGCCATAAACCTCATCTGATATTCTAACACCGACAGATTCCCCTGCTGTATCTGGACTGGGAAGAAAGTGTCATTAAAGACTGTCAAAAACTCATGCCAAGTAATAGTATCCTCTGGCCTCCCTGCAAACATTGTCTGCATCTTCAATCTCCACCACTCCTGTGCAAAGCCTCGCAACTGGTAGTTAGCAAGAATCACCCTATCTGTCAGCGAACACCTCATCGTTACAAGCACTCTCTCTATCTCTTGCACCCAATGCTCCGTTGTGTCGGGGTTGGGGCCTCCTGAGAACGTAGGGGGCTGCAACCTCAAAAACCTCTCCACAAGTGCCGTGGGCTCCTCTACACTAACTGGGTGTGCCGATGCTGCTGGGGGTATGGGTACAAATGGTGGTACCCCAACTCTTTGTGGTGGAACTGGTGCCACTGGCACTACCTCCTCTACAACTGGTGGTACCGCAGCTGCTGGCTATACCAGTGCCTGCTGGTCCAACCTTGTCCGAATATCTGTAAGGCTTTCCCATATTCTCTCTATCATCCGCTGCGTAGACTCCTCTCCCGACTCATCTCCACTACCTCCCCAATCCCTTCTATCTGCCATTTCTGATCCTGCACAAACAATATTCCAACCACACATATACAACTAATCAATACAAAAACTAGGGTCACTACATGCAGTGGGCTAAGGTAGAGAATAAGCTATGCAAATTTCCGATTCCTTTATATCCACACGGACCTTGCTCTGATACCAACTACAGCGGTCCTCGTCGTCCAGACCCGTAAACCTAATAACGTGCCTGATCCGACTCCGCCTCCCGCAAATGAGTCGAAGCCTCGCAAGGGATACCATTCACAAGTCCGTAGAAATATAAAGGAAACTACTGAAATATATTATAAGATTGTCATCTCACAAAAAATTACATAGCCATTTCTCAACTGTAGCCAGACACAACTACAACAGCAACCTGGGGCATATCCCGAGGTGCACAAAGAAAGAAGATTACACTGCTGAAGGTGCAGACCCTGCTCCGCTACGGTGCGGCTTGGAACTAGACGAAGGATGAGAAGCCTCCTGCTCTCCCTCACCTGAAAGGAGTAGGGGTGAGCCTCACAAGTCACTGGCTCAGTAGGGAAACTCCCCTAAAAACCGAGCAAACCAAACTCACAAATAGTAATAGCAGGAAGCTATGCTAGCAATTTATGGGGTTATCTAAGCAGGATATTAAAGCTGTAAATTCTACTTATCACATGCTATTAATTAAAAGCAGGTTTAATAAATAAACAACAAACCACAACCAGGTGTACGTGCTAAAGTAGGAAAACGCCACACTCGAGCCACGAAGACTGGTTCGCGACACCAGCTACTGACCCGAACAAACCACACATGACTACCTCTCAGTCTCGCAGCCACGGATGAAAGGTCCAGCTGCCTCTCCACTAGAAGAAGCCAAGAAACTGTGGAGTCCAACCAACACCACTCTTGCAGAACACACTGCCGCAGACCCATGCCTGGCACCTTTAGGGACTCCGGCCCGAGCTCCCTAAAGTGAGACACTGGAAAATAGGACTAGCTGGGGCCCAGTACGTCTACTGGTGTCCGAAACCCCCAACCACGAGCGCGCTACAAGCGACAGAGCACAAACTCTCACAAGTCGTTGTCCCACTGCCATCTTTCCCTCAGTCGGATGTACAACTCTACACAAGAGTGAGGGTGTCCAGGAAGACAACACAGACCTCGACGATACACAAGTACCGGGAAAAGCCCCGAGCACTCACGTGCCTGGCTCACACAAGACCTGGGGCTCCCAACTGAAGAGGTAACCACGGTAGGCATCGTACTACCCGCCATGCACACACAAACCACGTGCACTCTGCACAAACCACGTGAACACCACGTCAACCTCGTGAACAGCACGTTAACCATGCAAACAGCACGCTCAAAGAACGCTATAGGTGCCAATGCACTGCTTACCTTTACCAAGTACAATAAACCACGATAATCGGATAATCATGCCAACATGCACACAGATAAAACCCCTTGGACCTGTTAACATGACAGGGTCCCATGTCGCCTTCTGAACGCGACACCCCGATAGGTCGCATTCAGAAACCTGAACGCGACGGGTCGGCCTGTCGCATTCAGAACACGACAGGAGGGTCCGTCGCCTTCACAGGCAGGAACCCTAATCTGGGGACCCTTCGCCAGATCTCCCCCACAAACCCTATAAACCAGTGTTTAAACCCATTTTTCATACTTAAATGAGTGCCCTATCATGGTATCTATGGTTTGTTAAGCAAATAATGCATTAAACACGCCACACACACAATCCACGCATCAAAACGAGGTGGAATCTCCCTACCTCCACAAAGAACACGAAGAACAAGACCCACATGGCGTTTCCCCCGCTCCGCACAACGTCCTTGCGGCGAGAACACGCCAAAAAACACCGCCAAATTGCCGAATCGCCCAAAGAATTTCCGCAGCAATCTCCTCTGGCCGAGTAGAGCTTGTGAAAGCTCTGTTTGGCTGACCTAATGTAAAAACGCATCACAGTTGGGAACGTGACGTAGCCCTCCGTCGCGACCTGAACGCGACGTAGGAGGCCGTCGCCTTCCCAAGGCCAATGTCAGCAAGTCGCCCGACGCGCGACATGTTACGTGCATGCAGACGACGACCGCCAAACAGCGGTTACAGGAACGCGACACCCATGGCCGTCGCGTTCAGAACGCGACGCTCCTCACTATCGCATTCACAAATAGTGAACCTGTGAGTGCTTTGGGCCCAATCTACCGGCCCACGAAGCCTCACAACCTGTGTAAACACCTGAAACACACACTAATGAGCCACACAGGGGCCACTATAACCATTAAGCCACGATCCAAATGGTTAATATGCTACAGTGCTCTTGCATGATCCATTGCTTCTCTCCTCCTTTTCTTCTTCTCCTTGCTTCAATTTCTTGATTTCTGGTCTTTAGAGAGGTTGATAGCATGAAGAGAGCATGGGGAGGGGTGTTCCCATGGCCGCACAAGCCCAGAGGCAATGCCAAAAGAGAGCAAGGAATGGAAAACAGGCAAGAAGATCATGTCTCGGGTGGAAGTTCAAAATCGTGACCGACACATACGTCGCGATTCAAGCGCCTCACTCTGACTTCCATTGCGACTGGTAAGGCTAAATCGCGACCACTTAGGTCGTCGCGATTCAGGTAAGTGAAATGCGTCCACATATCCTGTCGCAATTTCAAGCAGTATTATTTTGATGTTTGTGTTCCACTATTTGTTGCTTGTCAGTGCTAATCATTCTTTGAGCACAGGTTTTGGATACGTGTCTTTCGCCGTACATTTCATGATCATCTTCGGTGAATCTCTTCTCGGTATTGTATTATTGCATTTTACTATATGTTATACTCTATTATATCATATCAAGGACCTTGAGGCTCTGATGAATTTGGAATTTGAGTTCCCCTCCTCCGCCAAAAACAGTGATGATTTCAGAGGATTCTTACGACTTGAGGATAGGCCGTTACGCTTTGCAAGAAGGATGACGGATTTCGTCCGGTATCTTGACTTTAGCATCGTAGCAATATTATCCTTGATTATTTTATATTTTCTTTTGTTTTAACCTTTTTCTTTTAGCCCAGCATGCATCATATAGGACTTTGAGCTCATTTTTGGAAAATTACTCTTGTGCTTAATTGAAGAGAACTGCTTATCCTTAAATCTAATTAACATGAAATATTCCATTCCGAGTCAAGTACTCATCTCATCTTGTTGATGATTGAAGATCGACTTTTGAGAAACTTTTTGTTTTGGATTCCTTTATCAATTCATCTATTTTCCCATAGATCCACCTTGGCTGCAGCACGTACACAAGCTGGTAAATGCTCCCCAAAGGTGAAACCTACCGGATTGTGTCCGTAGGTACTTCCCCAATGCTGGAAGTTGATCTCTTTTCCCTTCGTGTCCACGTGCACACCCTTCTCTTTTGTCCAAACACTGAGTTATCTCTTGAGATTTTCTACAAGCCGCTTCATGATGAATTGAAGAACAGCTCTAACCATATGTTGTTGAGGCATGTCTCATCACACTTTGACGTCTACTTTTCAGTCATTCCACTTCTTTCCACTCATTCACTATATTCCATTGCTCTCATTTCGTGTCATTTCGCTCCATTTCCTTGCAAAGCAGACGCCAAGGCGAGGCAATTGTAGACATGCCATTTTGACAATATATCGAGTAAATTTTATGTTATACTGCAATTCCTCAAATTGGCTCTCTTCAATTAACCTCTTGAGTAATTTTCCTATTTTTTGGTTTTTTCTAGGATTTTTAGGAATTTTTCTAGGGGTATTGAAGGGGTTTGTTGTGCACAAGTGATTCGCGACGGACATAGTGGTCGCATTTTAGGATGTTTGATCCGCGACGGGTAAAGCAGTCGCGTATCACACTTCCTTTTCTGGCGCTTACCACGTTTTGAATCGCGTCCTATCAGGTTGTCGCCTTTAAGGGTTTCCAATTTCGACTTATAGAAAATTCAAAAATTGTTTTTGGAAAGATTTTCTTGCTAATTAGAATCGCGTCCACATGGTCTGTCACGTTTCTAACCTTCCATCATATGAAGATCGATTCCCTTCAGAAGATCGATTCTGTTCAAATATGGGACCACTTTAGTCGTCGTGATTCAATATTTCCATTTATTAAATTTGGAATGAATCAATCAATATTGGAAGTGTTTGAAACGCGTCGGGTCATGTCGTCGCGATTCTAAGATCTGCTATAATCAATGTTTGGAAAGGCTTAATCAGAGCAAGTCGATCTTTAGAAACAAGATTGTTTGGTCGGTCGTGATTCAGACAAATAGGCGACCTCTGTGACCGTCGCGATTCATGAATTTTTCCCCTATAAAAGGACCCCCGAGGCAACAGTTTTAAGAACAACCCAAGCACTACGGTGAATCCCTGCCGCACTGTAGACTCACATTCCGAAGCCAAGGAGAAGCACCTTCACGTCAAGCTACTCCGAACCTTCATTCCTTGGAGTTCGGAGCTTGCATTCTCCCCATTGCATCAGAGCGAAGCGGGAGGAGCTCTCTTCTTCCACTTCGGCCATTCAAGCAACGGGCTTCTACCCATCGGATTTTCCCTCTCCCTTCTTCATTTCTTAGTTTTGTTTTATTTAGTGCATTCATCAATTCTCACACACACACACTTCATTTCCTTCCGCACCTACATTTTTAGGGGTTTAACACCACTCCCACGAGGTGTGTTTGAGCCCATGTTATTGTCTTTTTCATTTACTTCTTTGAATTTGGTGTTGCACAACATAGTCTAATCATCTCTTCACTTGTTTTTGTTTTCTCATTTTGCAAGGTAACCACGGGCTAAAATCTTCTTCGCCGGTCGGCCGGTTGGATGAGTAGAAGTCAACCCACCATCATTCCATCTCGCGCAATCTTTGGGTGAAGGTAAGTACCATCTATACCTCTTACCCATATCCTTCGACACCCACATGTGTATGGCGATCACCTTTCCCTCTCGTGCACACGCACTTTTTTCTTTCCCTCTTCTTCCACCGCCTATATTTCTCTAAAAATCTTTCTTTTAATTAATCTTTGTGGAGTGTTTGAGTCGAAAAACACGTTCACAATGGTTTTATCCCACATGTTAAACGTGGATGGTTAGGCTCAACTCATTGATTATTTTTAGTTATGTACACGTAAACATTCTATTTCGGCAGGTGGTTAGCTATATGTTATGTATCCCCATGAGAGTTTGATGATACCATTTGTTATGATGAATTTAGATACTTGTCATTTGATTATGTTTGGAATCTGATGTATCCCCTTTTGTTTATTCAAAATCCATCATGCTTGCAAGTCATATGTTCTTTTGTTTAAATTTCTACGTCTCTAATTCTTCATAAGCTGCTTTTTGCTCTTACCTATTGGTACAGTTGCATGTCTGGTTTGTCTACTGGGTTCTTTTAGAACTCATGCCTTTGTCTTGATTACGTCTCTAGATTAGCATCCTGAGGTGATTCCTCTCGTCAAGGTCAACCCCTTTGCTACTATAGATCCTCCTGGCTAGCATTGTTCGAAGGTCCAGTTTAAGGTGTGATGGTGTTGCCCTTTTGTGTAGCAATTTTTGGGGCATGTACTTAAAGAACAGACTATGTATTCTTAATCTTATGTACTTTTGTAATTAAGTTCCTCTCAGTAAAGTTGTATAAGACTTGTATACCACGCTTCAATTGTGTGATTGGACTGCTATATATATATATATATATATATATATATATATAGATATAGAGAGAGAGAGAGAGAGAGAGAGAGATTGCATGCAACACAGTGATCTGTCCCATAACAGTAATGTGTAAGATATTAGGTTTGTGTATGTGTCACCTCTTAACCGACCAGGAGGGGTGATGCACTACATCATCCCAATTTTCTAATTAATTTTTAGATAACTTTCAAGACTAGAGGTCGATGAGTATTGAGATATCAAACCTACTACCTGGTCATCAAGAACTCCCTAATTGCTTAGAGAGACCTTTAGTTTAAATGTTGCTAGTCTTTCACATTATGCGAGATGTAAACTTTTTTGTAACTGGCCTATAATAGAAGTAATGGCTGCAAGTTCTGTTAAGTAATTGTGAAATAAAAATGGTATGTAAAAATTTTCCTTATTGTACTCATTTGGTCTGATATTTCTCCGTCGCTCCCCGATGATTCCACCATTTGAGGTGTAACAGGGACATTCTCCTCACCAATTTGGCCTTACAACCTCAAGACTCTGATCATCCAAGGACATTAGCTCATCAAACGTCCCACCAATGAGGTAGGAGATAGCTAGGATCTTGACCACCCCCTTCATCATGGTCTGAAGCATGCTTGACATCAATGTGCCCAACATTGCCTCTTGGAGATGGTGGGGGTAGGGGGGTAGGGGCCAGAAGACACACCTTGGAGAGCTCGGTGATAACCCTGGCATTGTCGAAGGTGTGCTCATCTGCGATCCTCCAGCAACGAGGCCAAGGTTGGACTCCCTCTACCATAACATCCTCAGTTGCTGTCATGCTTAGACTAGGCAGATGGTTGGTCAGCTTGATGGCCAGCCGCTTAGTAGACACTTGAGCTCCTAAGCTAGAACCCCTCGCATGGGCCTTCTTCTCAGTTGTTTCCCCTTTAGTCTCGGGCCCACCTCTTCTTCCCAACCTTGGCAGCAGCTTGGGCACTATTATGAACCTTGTCTAGGTCCACCATGTCTTCTGCATCAAGACGACGAGAAGGGTTAGTATGAAAATCAAGTCATCACTATAAAAGGGAAAAAGTAGGTTGAGAGTACCCTATGGTCAAGTAGGGCATAGCTAGGCCTACTCGAGGTGTTGGATCAAGATGGAGCTTTAGATGTCCTAGAAGGGGGGTGAAAAGGACTTCTTACACTATTAAAAACTTATCTGAAAATAAGATAACAATAGATAGTGTTGAACCTCTATTCAAATATACATTGCACATTCACAGATTCAAACCATAACATCTAATAAGTTTTGAATATAACAAAATAATTAGATATTTATTGATAAATAAAATATGTCAAATACGTCATTTCTCTCTCTTGCATATCATATAATAAAATCTCTAAAGCATATCTTATCATACAAGTTATTCCTCTCAAAACTTGTAAGTATAACTTCATTTGCCTAAAGATTATACGAAGTCCACTTTGTCATATGCGAAGTAAAACACGAAGACTTCACTTTGACTGATCACATAGTAATCATGATATACGAAGTTCACTTCGTCATACACGAAGTCCACTTCGTCATATCCGAAGTAAAACATAAAGACTTCACTTCGACAGATCACGTTGAAATCTTAATATACAAAGCTCACTTTGTCATATACGAAGTCTACTTCGTCATATCCGAAGTTCACTTCGTCATATCCGAAGTAAGATACGAAGATTTCACTTCGACTAATCATGTTGAAATCGTGATATACGAAGTTCACTTCGTCATATCCGAAGTTCATTTCGTCATATCTGATATGTCACCTCGATAAATAACATTATATCTTTATCAGATAAAATAGAATATACTCATTATATGATATCTCTGTATCATTAACTTTTTCTTCATATTCATGACATTCTTTATTTATATAAAAGTTTATTCATGATTGAATGTCTCGTTCATATTTAAATTCTTGATTTCAACTATATTCTGAAATACGTGTTTTTAGTACAAATTGATTAAATTCAATTGTTCTGTATTTCACTCTCATTTTTCAAAAGCTCTCAAATATATATTATCATATAGCTTTGTCTCATGAATCTAAAGATATCCGTATCCTGAACGCCTTAGTCAAAGTCTGCGAAAAAGTCTTATGACATCTGCCACAAGAACATCCATATTGTCTTCTGTCAGAACTACGCTACACGATCTCTACCTATTACATATTTTATAATATCCTTGTGCAGAACATTTTCCACTGAACATTAATTGTGAGTGCAAAGAAGATAGTCATCAATATTTGAAATATCTCACAAGTACCTATGATCATATTCGTAGCTAACATACTAGATCCAATCTAGTATATCTTGGAACTTGTCTCATTCAGGATGAAGACAAAATAGCATCAACACAAGGACTAACTAATCAATTTGAATGCAAAAGACATGCACGTCGCTCTTGGAAGGATACATGCACATCGCCCTCAGAAGAAGACATGCAACGACTACTTCTCCAACTGATAGATTCAAACAGATCAAGCAACGACTACAAAGATGAAGCCTATAAATACGAAGATAGTTGAAAGAAGCAAACATACACAAGTGCAGGAGATAACAAGCCATATACAAGCAAGTAAGAGAGATACAAGCACATACACGAGAAGAGGTGAAAATGTTGTAGGTGTGCTGCATCAAGCTTCCTCTCCGTAGGCACTCCATGGGTGCTGCGTTGAAGCCTTGCCAGTGCATGCAGTGAAGCAGCTGTTCAAATCTCACCTTGTAAATGTTCTCTTCTTAGACTTAGAATGTCTCTCTTCAGACTAGAATCTCTCTGTCTTATTCTTTCAGTTAGGAGTACTTCTGAAGTTTAGTCCTCCATATAAAGGAGTGTGTCAAAAGTAAGTGCACCCCTTGAGAAAGGGAAGATCTGCTGAGCAGGGTGTGCACCCTCTAGAAGAGGGAAGGCCAAAGTTGGCGGTTGGTTCCCCTTTGTAAAGAGAATGTTAGTTGCAGCTAGCGGGTTGTTGGGTTATGTTTGGCGTGACATTCATGATGTTTAATTGTTTCTGATAATGACATAATTGATGATGACAAAATGTGATAAAATGACATGACACTATGAAAAATGCATAAGATCTATACATTCATGATACCTCATTTAAAGTTTCCTTCTTGTAGGAAATCAAGTGCAAATGGAAGTACAAATCATGAAGAAACCTTAAGCAAAAAGGTTATGGATAGAAGAGTTCATATAGAAGCTGTCGACAGCACCATTTCACATGTCGACAGCCACTGAAGCTTCTCCCACAATTAGGTTCTGGAAAACCCAAGGAAGCAGCAACTGTCGACAGGCCAAGACCCATATGTCGACAGCCACTGAAGATCTCTCTCAGAAAGCTTCTAGAAAACCAAGATAACCAACATCTGTTGACAACAAGGTTGCATCTGTCGACAACCCAGGCTAAAGTTCAAAAATCCGATTCTGGAAGACACAAGTGTTGCAGTATATGTCGACAGCCGATGGTCATCTGTCGACAGGTTCTTGTTAAGTCACAACATGTGACAAACATGTGATCTCTATTAGGGTGTCCTCTTCTCTCACGAATCCCAAGGATTGTGTGAGACTTGGACACTCCTATATATAGATCTTTTGGACTCATTTTCGCAGCAAGCAGCCTCCACATCAATACCAAAACCTAAAAGAACCAGGAGAAGATTTCCAGACCTCTGCTTCAAGCTTCAAGCCTCAACAACCAGAAGATCTTTCCAAGAAGACGAGGTTGAAGTAGTTTCATCCTCAAGGCTTCAAGCAGCAACATCGGATCATCTACGACTTGGAGTCTGACGATCATCAGGATGAAGGATTCGAAGAGTTCACCCATTTGATTTGCTCTCTCCACTCTAAACTCTTCCTGCACTTGATCCTTCTGTTTCATTTCATTTCATGCATGTGTTGTTGGTTTGAGCCGCCCTTGTGCTCATTCCACAAGTGTGTGTGGTTGATCTGAGATCGTGTTTGTCTCAGACCTCGTGTGTGAGTTAGTGTTTGTGTTGAACTCGCTTTATAAGCAATTTGGCGTGTGTGTGTAGACGGTGGACGTAGGATACACGAGTTGTGTAGTCCGAACCACCTTAAATCTTCGTGTCTTGCGGTTTGCACTGATCTAACGTTAGATGTATGCTAGGCACGAATATTTGTTCACACATACTTTGTACTGCTAATCTCCTAAACGCTCTCTACACACACATCTAAGTTTAAACTTGATCCATATCTTTTAGAATTTTCTACAGTCAGTCTTAATCTCATAAAGAAGGTCAGTTAACAATTAATTGGTAGTAATCTATTCAACCCCCTTTCTAGATTATTGTCATAGTTAATTCCGCACACTTATCAATTGGTATCAGAGCGAGGTTTCTTCGATTTCACAGCTTTAATTGCTTGATCTAATGATCAAGAGAGATTCTGTTTGATGGAAACTAACAAAGGCTTTTTGGCTAAAGGACACTCAGTGTCTAGGCCTCCCTTCTTTGACGGGACTGACTATACATACTGGAAAAACCGAATGCAGGTATTTTTAAGAGCTCAAGACTATGAGCTGTGGAAGATCGTAAGTAAGGGACCCTATGAGCTGCCTGCTGATGAGGACACCTGGACAAGGGAACAAATTTGCAAGGGAACCTTGAACTGGAGTGCCTTGAACATGATGCAATGTGTTGTACATCCAAAGGAATACTCAAGAGTCTCCACATGCTCATCTGCAAAGGAGATGTGGGACAAGCTGAAATTCATATGCGAAGGTACGTCTGAGGTAAGGGAAACTAAAGCCAGTATGCTTGTGTTTGAATATGAGATGTTTAAAATGAAAAATGAAGAAACAATCTCAGACATGTTTGCACGATTCATGATCATAATAAATGGTTTGAAAGGTCTTAAGAAAGAGTACAATGAGAGTGACTTAGTGAGGAAGATACTTCGGTCTCTTCCATCTTCTTGGCACACTAAGGCCACTGTCATTGATGACTCTAAAGACTTGTCCACAATGCAATTAGATGAATTGATAGGATCATTGATGACCTATGTAATCAATCTAAAAAGAAAAGAATCTGAGGTCAATCCAAGAAAATCTATTGCATTGAAAGCCTCTAACAAAGCATCATCAAGTTCCAAGAGAGAAATTGAACAAGTGAGTGATGAAAATGAAACGTCTAGTGAAAGTGAAAATGATGAGATGGCCATGCTGACTAGACAATTCAAAAAATTCCTCAAGTTCAGAAAGAAGGTGCCAGGTAACTTCAAAACTCTTCCCATAAAGGATTTCACAAATAAATTCTATACAAGCAAGAAAAATGACATAGTGGTTTGCTATGAATGCAAAAAATAGGGGCACATGAGAGGTGAATGCCCGGAGCTCAAAAGGAAGCTGATGAAGAAGAAGTCTTCATACAAAAATCCTAGAGCCATGATGGCAACTTGGAGTGATGAAGATGAAGATGCTCAAGACAGTTCTGATGATGAAGAGATTCAGTGCTTGATGGCAAGGAGTGAAGATTCCAATGAGGTAAACTCTTCTTTTGAAAGCTATACAATTAAAGAATGGGAAAAGGCATATACTATGTTGTTTGAGAAATTCTGTGAATATAAATCTGAAAACAAAACACTGAAAAAGAAAATCAACAATCTTGTGTATAGCACAAGTAATGATGAGCAACTTGCAATCCTAACTAGAGAGATAGAGCTACTGAAAAATGAAAAGGAAAACCACTACGTTGAAATGGATTGCATGAAAGAAAAACTTCAAGAGAATGAAAAAGAAAAACAAACTTTAAAGGAATCAGTTGAAACACTTCAAAATGAGAATCAAAAGATTCAGAAGAAAATGGAAGAGGTTCAAAAAGAACTAAAAGGAAAGAATGAAGATTTGTCAAAGGAAAGGAAAATATTAATGATGTTCTGGGAGTTAAGTCAAACATAACAAAACATGAACTTGGATTTCAAACTGAAAATCAAAAGAAACTTGGACAAAAATTGGTCACATCCTTTGTTCAGTACAGTCCAAGTGTAAGCAAACAAGCTCATGTCAAAAACAAAGATCTGAAAAACAAACAAAAGAACTTAACTGGTCAACAAGCAACATCACTGTCGACAGGCATTCAAGGTAGAAATTGAACTTTCGACATGTATGGAAACCAGTTGAAAAATCAAAACCATCCAAGCAACAAAAAGGACAAAAGTATTCACAAGTTTAATACAACAGTAAAAGAATTTCAAAAATTCAAACTCCATCATGCAACTGTTGTAAAAAGCTTGGTCATACTGAGCTACAATGCTGGAATAAACTGAATATGATGAAATGCAAACAATTGTGGATTCCTAAGCATTTACTTTCTGGCATGAATGAAAGAATGAGACCCAAAGTAATTTGGGTACCAAAACTTCTTTTCTGATTTATCTTTGCAGGAATGCCTAGTAGCCCAAAATCTAAACAAGTGGTACTTGGACAGTGGCTGCTCGAGGCATATGACAGGCGATAAATAAAAATTTTGTTTACTGATTGAAAAAGATGGAGGTCAAGTTGTATTTGGAGGTAACAATAAAGGCCAAATAATTGGCACGGGTAAGGTAGGTAAGAATGCCACTAACTCTATTGAAAATGTGCTGCTAGTTGATGGTCTCAATCACAATCTTCTGAGTATTAGTCAATTGTGTGATAAAGACCATAAAGTTATTTTTGATTCAGAAGCATGCCAAATCATTGATAAAAATTCTAAAAGTGTCAAATTTTTTGGAAAAAGAGTCAATAGCATTTATCTAGTTGATCTAGATGAACCAAAAAATAAAAACTTGTGTCTTGTTGCAAATAAAAAGGATCAACTTTCTTTATGGCATCGTAGGCTAAGCCATGCAAGCTTCAATGTTCTGAACAAGATCATGAGAAAGAAACTGGTAAATGGACTTCCTGAAATTCACTTCAATAAAGATTTGAGTTTTGTGATGCATGTGCATAGGGAAAATAGACCAAAAAGTCTTTCAAATCTAATGCACCCATAATCACCTTAAAACCTTTTGAATTACTGCACATGGACCTTTTTGGACCTATAAGAACACTTAGTCTCAATGGTAAACGTTTTGGGTTTGTCATTGTAGATGATTTCTCTAGGTTCACTTGGGTTAAATTCTTAGCTCATAAAAATGAAGTTCTAAAATTTTTTGAAGAGTTCTTTAACAAGATTGAGCATGGAAACACAAACAAAATATGCTCAATTCGTACTGATCATGGAGGAGAGTTTGACAATAATTTATTTTTTGACTTCTGCAGGAACCAAGGTATTGAACACAAATTCTCCTCTGTAAGAACTCTTGAACAAAATAGAGTAGTGGAGAGAAAGAACAGAACCTAAGTGGAAATGGCTCGCACACTTCTGGTGGAAAGTCAACTCTCAACGAGTTTTTAGGCAGAAGCTGTGAATACATCATGCTATATTTTGAATAGAGCCATGGTAAGACCTGTAATGAAGAAAACCCCATATGAACTCCTGAAAGGTATGAAACCAAGTATTGGGTATTTCAGAATTTTTGGCTCCAAAGTCTTCATTCACAATAATGGCAAAGTTGATCTAGATAAATTTGAAGCCAAAAGTGATTCAGGAATTTTTCTAAGCTACTCTGAACACTCTAGAGCCTATAGAGTGTTTAATAACAAAAATAAGACTGTGGAAGAGACTCCACATGTTGTCTTCAATGAGACTCATGCAAAAACTGACAACTCTAATGCTTGTAGGTATGATGATGAAGAAGGAAACATACTTGAAGAACAAGATGACAAGCATCTGTCGACAGACCAAACAGAGGTTGTCGACAGACCTGAAGAAGACCAACAAACTGAACAAAATCTTCAAGAACAAATTCAACAGGGTCAGTCCACAATAACAAATGTCAGGTATTCCAAAGATCATCCACTTGAAAATGTAAATGATAGAGTTCACACGAGATCACACTTTAGAAACATTGTTGAACAGGATCATTTAACATTTATCTCTCAAGTGGAACCCAAAAACATTGAAGAAGCTCTAAAAGAAAATTCTTGGATAGATGCCATGCATGAAGAACTTGGCCAATTTCAAAGGAATAATGTATGGAGCTTAGTCCCTAGAACCCCTGAAATCTCAGTAATTAGAACAAGGTGGGTGTTTAGGAACAAGCTAAATGAAGAGGGCAAAGTTGTTCGCAATAAGGCTAGATTGGTTGCAAAAGGGTACAATAAGGAATTTGGGGTAGATTTTGAAGAATCATTTGCACTAGTAGTCATGCTTGAGGCTGTAAGAATCTTGTTAGCATATGCATGTTCTAACAAATTCAAACTATTTCAAATAGATGTCAAAACTGTCTTTTTAAATGGTTACATCAAATAAGAGATTTTTGTATCTCAGCCACCTGGATTTGAAGTTCCTGACAAACCTAACCATGTTTATAAATTACACAAAGCTCTCTATAGTTTGATACAGGCACTAAGAGCTTGGTATGACTGATTGAGCAACTTTTTTGTTAGTAAAAATTATTACAGAGGTAAAGTGAACCAAACTCTCTTTACTAAATGTGTTCACAATCATATAATTGTTGTTCAAGTTTATGTGGATGACATTATTTTTGGTTCTACTAACCCCTCACTATGTGAAAAATTCTCAAAACATATGCACAGTGAATTTGAGATGAGTTTAATGGGGGAGCTACAATTTTTTCTTGGCTTGCAGGTCAAACAATATGAAGATGACTTCTTCATCAATCAAGAGAAGTATGTCAAGGATTTACTGAAAAGATTTCAGTTCGAACAAGCTAAACCAGCATCTACACCTATGAGCACAAGTGTAAAATTGGGAAATGATGAAAAAGATAAAATGGTAGATGCAAAGCAATACAGAGGTATGATTGGCTCTCTCCTTTATCTTACTGCAAGTAGACCGGACATTCAATTTAGCGTTTGTCTCTGTGCTAGATATCAATCTAGTCCAAAGGAAAGCCATTTGATTACAGTAAAGAGGATCTTTAGATATCTCTCAGGTTCATTTGATTTGGGTTTGTGGTACCCAGATGGTTGCAATTTTGATTTAATCTCATATTCTGATGCTGACTATGCTGGTTGCAAAATTGATAGGAAAAGCACTAGTGGTTATTGTCAATTCCTAGGGGGTTGCATGGTTTCGTGGGCATCCAAGAAGCAACACTCAGTTACACTCTCCACTATAGAGGCAGAGTATGTTGCTGCAGGGAGTTGTGCAGCTCAAGTGTTGTGGATCAAGAGTCAATTGTGTGATTACAACATTGACATTGGATGCACACCTATCTTATGTGGCAACACTAGTGCCATCAATCTTTCAAAGAACCCAATTCAACACTCTAGAACAAAACACATTGGAATAAGACATCATTTTCTGAGAGATGAGGTTGCCAACAAGAACCTAGAACTTAACTTCATTCCAACTGAAAAACAAGTGGCTGATATGTTCATAAAACCATTGTCAGAAGATAGGTTTACATCACTGAGAAGAGAAATGGGCTTATGCAAACTTCAATGAAACTAATGCCAAATTCAGGAATAAATGACCTTTTTGTGTGGTGACTATGTGGTATATCAAATGGTGAAATGTGGAAAGACAAATTAGACTTGTTCGGAAACTATCATTATGCATGAGGAAAAATCCTCCGCCAAGTATCAATAGTCTTCTTCTACATAAAAGTCATCAAGAAAAATTAAAACCTCAAAAACAAATTCAATTGGCCTCTTTCATTCTTGGCACATTTCTCTCTTCAAATGAATGGAATGTTGGTGCTTACTTGCTCATAGATGTTTCCTCTTTGTGCACACTACTTGGCATGAATATGTCTAAAATTGTTTGAATGCTCATTTCACATACCATGCATACATTATGGGAGAGTAAGTCAAATTTTTTTTTTGAGTGAGTTGCTTGAGGGACAATCTTTCATAATCATCTTGTCATCATATCCCATTCAGATGGTCCAAATGTCCCTTGATCAAAAGCCCAAACTCTGCTTTTTCTGTAGCTGTCGACAAACATGAAATCAGCTGTCGACAGATCACCTTTTCCAGTACTGACTTCTTGTTGTTTCATAGTAGCTGTCGACATACACATTCCATCTGTCGACAGATGCCTAACTTCTGTGAATTGTCCTCAGTTGTCCACAACTTTCAATGAGTTTGTTCATTACTCTTTTAAAAGGGGAGAATTGGCAACTTATACTTAATTACAACCTTTCATACTCACATAGTAGCCAAGATATTGACTTAATCACAATGATTTTGAAATAATTCTCTGTGTATGAGTCTAGGTTGTATCATCTAGAACACATTGAACAAATCTAATGGTCTTAACACAACTCTATTGAATAACTTCTTTGTGGATGCTCTTATTTCTAAAATGGTTTGGTAAGTAAGAAGACTCTTGAAATTAATATTCTCCATTGACTTTTGACCTCAAACATTCCTTGAGCTTGATGTTTCAATCAACAAAAGGAGAAAAGCTACCTATTTCTTAAACATTAAAAAAAAAGATAAAGGGGCAAAGACAGAGCAATGATAGGTCACATACTGAGTAACCGGGGACATTGACATCACAAATATTTGTCTTCGCATCAAAAAGTCCAATTGTCAACTCTGCAAAATGATATGATGGTTACCTACACTAAGTAACTGGGGGTACGGGCATCACAAATGTTTACCTTCACGTCAAAAGGTGAATGTGAACTGAACTACCACTTACCCCAAAACAATATGAACATTCATGCACAATTAAAATAGAGTGAAGCCTCCACGGTTTTAATCAAGATCAAATTTCTTGTTTCTTGTCAAATGCTCATTTGAATATTAATTTCAAGCATCAACTGAACATCACACCACCAAGAAATAAGTAACTCTTCAAAGATTTTATTCAATGGGTTATCTTCTATTCATATGTTTTTGTAAGGTGTCTTCTACATGCTACAACTTAAGATTCTCAGACTATTATCTCCAAACCATTGTGTAAATTGAAATGTGTTAATACTATTGTGTATGACACTTTGTAATGAGTGTATACCACAGTTCTCATCCTTAAGATTTCATATGAACACTCATTCTCCACTCAATTATGTCAAAATCCATTTCTAGACATTTCTTCTTAGCATCTATCGACAGATGCCCTGCGCCTGTCGATAGACGGAATTTTGAACTGTCTAGAACTTCAACCGGTTCACATTTTGTCTGGTTCTTGTGGGCCCTTTCCATTTGAAATGGGTTTGAAATAGCCCTAAAGGCTGGCCCACGACCCTTCACCCCCTCACCTTCCTTCCTTTTTAAAACCCCAACCCTTCCTCTCTTCAACCGCACACCCTCTCCATCCTCTCCCTCTGCAACTGTTCTTCTTCCTTTCCCCTCCTTCTCCTAGTCCATCTATTCTTCTCATCCCTCTACCTCACATCCACCATGGCAACCCAGAGGAAGATGACTGCTTCTCGCCAACGCTACTCCTCGCAAGAAGCCGACGACAGCTCTAGGGCTCCGGCAGAGCGTAGAAGCAAGCACCGGGCTGACTGCAACCCCAAGCTTATCGTTCCCACGAACCTGAATCTGACTAGGGTTCGTGGTGTCTTCAAGAAGTTCGTCCAGCCTCGCTATGTGGATTTCTCTTCCCTGTAGGACATGTTCGAGGGCATGGCACCCCTATTTGCTACCCAGGGCTGGACTACCTTTCTGTAGTCCCAGAAGCAGTACTCCCCAACTGCAATCTCTAAGTTCTTCAACAACCTGGGGATGACACCTGAAGAGGACCTATACACTACTGTTAAAGGTACTCCCTTCAAAATCACCACAAACCTCCTCAGCCGTGCTCTGCAGATTCCTAACTCAGGAGCTGACATCCTTCTTACCCATCTCCATGCCTCTGAGTACTTCACTCTCATTATCCAACAACAATATGACTCCATCAAGGACTTTGTCAAGCATAATGCCAACACCTTTCCACCACTCCATAGGATGGTTCATCACATCTTCACTACCCTCATAGCTCCTAAGGACGGTAGTAGAGAACTTGTCACCGAAGTCCACAAAAGTTTGTTCTACTATTTTCTTCAGGGCCAACAGATCAATTTGCCCAACCTCATGCTTGACCTCATTAAGCAATGCTACAACAATCCCAAAAGGTCAATGCTATATGCTTGTCCCATTACTTCCCTCCTATCCTTTGTTGGAATTCAAATCACTGCGGGTGAGACTGTCACCCTCAAGACCAGGAATGCTTATGATATCACCACAGCCCATCGGATGGGCTACAATATGGTAGATGGGAGAGTCACCCGGACTCTCAAAGGGCAAGAGCCGGAAGAAGAGGAAGCCATTGATGAAGATGAAGATAGTGAAGAGGAACCACATCAAGAACCAATGGATGTCTCAGGTGGTGATGAAGGTGTCCCTACTGAGCAAGATCCATAGCCTACTGCTCAAGACTTAAGGGAATTCATGGCAGAACAAATGGCTCAACTCACCCATCACTTCAATGCAAGATTTGATCAGCTCACAATGCAAGTCAATACCAGGATGGATGCCCTTGAGGACAGTCAGGCCCAGATCCAGCGGTAGCTCATCCAACTTTCTACTGATCTTCATGGACCAAGTCATCCCACTCCTCATGGGAATGACAATCTTTAGAAATGTCTAGGGTGTTGTTCAGCAATTTCATTTTGTGGGCTAATGGGTTGTCGGTCATATCATTTCCATTTTTCCTTTTTGCAATGTAATGCTTCTCTTTATACTGTGTGAACTTCAAGTTTATCAATGAAATCACAGTTTATCTGTTCTATGAGCTCATGCATAGTTTGTCTTTTTTACTGTTGTCAAAAAGGGGGAGACATCAATTGTGTTTTTGTCATCATCAAAAAGGGAGAGAATGTTATGTTATGTTTGGCATGACATTCATGATGTTTAATTGTTTTTGATAATGACATAATTGATGATGAGAAAATGTGATAAAATGACATGACACTATGAAAAATGCATAAGATCTATACCTTCATGATACCTCATTTGAAGTTTCCTTCTTGTAGGAAATCAAGTGCAAATGGAAGTACAAATCATGAAGAAACCTTAAGCAAAAAGGTTCTGGATAGAAGAGTTCATACAGTAGCTGTCGACAACACCATTTCACCTGTCGACAGCCACTGAAGCTTCTCCCACAAACAGGTTCTGGAAAACCCAAGAAAGCAGCAGCTATCGATAGGCCAGGACCCATCTGTCGACAGCCACTGAAGATCTCTCTCAGAAAGCTTCTGGAAAACCAAGATAACTAGCAGCTGTCGACATCAAGGTTGCATCTATCGACAACCCAAGCTAAAGTTCAGAAATCCGGTTCTGGAAGACACAAGTGTTGCAGTATATATTGATAGCCGATGGTCATCTGTCGACAGGCGCTTGTTAAGTCACAACATGTGACAAACATGTGATCTCTATTAGGATGTCCTCTTCTCTCACGAATCCAAAGGGTTGTGTGAGACTTGGACACTCCTATATATAGATCTTTTGTACTCATTTTCGCAGCAAGTAGCCTCCACATCAATACCAAAACCTAAAAGAACCAGGAGAAGATTTTTAGACCCATGCTTCAAGATTCAAGCCTCAACAACCAGAAGATCTTTCCAAGAAGACGAGGTTGAAACAGTTTCGTCCTCAAGGCTTCAAGCAACAACATCAAATCATCTACGACTTGGAGTCTTACGATCATCAGGACGGAGGATTCGAAGAGTTCACCCATTTGATTTGCTCTCGCCACTCTGAACTCTTCTTGCACTTGATCCTTCTGTTTCATTTCGTTTCATGCGTGTGTTGTTGGTTTGAGCCGCCCTTGTGCTCATTCCACAAGTGTGTGTGGTTGATCTGAGATCGTGTTTATCTCAGACCTCGTGTGTGAGTTAGTGTTTGTGTTGAACTCACTTTATAAGCAGTTTGGCGTGTGTGTGTGTGGACGATGGACGTAGGATACACGAGTTGTGTAGTCCGAACCACCTTAAATCTTCGTGTCCTGTGATTTGCACTGATTTAACGTTATATGTATGCTAGGCACAAATATTTGTTCACGCAGACTTCATACTGCTAATCTCCTAAACGTTCTCTACACACACATCTAAGTTTAAAATTGATCCATATCTTTTTAGAATTTTCTACAGTCAGTCTTAATCTAAAAAAGAAGGTCAGCTAACAATTAATTGGTAGTAATCTATTCAACCCCCTTCTAGATTACTGTCATAATTAATTCCGCACACTTATCACGGGTTATCATTCCCCTTGTGTAGAATGGAAGACCGGTAAGTACCAGAGTGTTGTATCTTTTGAAAAGATAGTGAAATCCTAAGCTTAGCTTAGGGACTGGGCGTAGGACTTCCATTGAAAGGAAGGTCCGAACTAGGATAAAACTTATGTGTCTTTTATGGTTTGACTATCATAACTAATGTGTGTTGTTAAGAGTTTGTTAAATTAGCTTCCGCGACGAAAAACACCTATTCACCCCCCCCCCCCAGGTGAAAAGCTCTACTGTCACCGATCCAACTGATAATATTGTTAGTATTTAGTGTGGTGTGTGTGAAACAAGTGAAAACTTGGCAGAAACAATCATACAAAATGCACAGAGAATTTATCCTGGTTCGGATCTCCTATCAATCAGGAGTGCTACATCCAGTCCCCAAGCACCCCTTGGGATTTCCACTGTCTGCCAAGAACACTTGGCCTTCTCTCCACTGAGAGGTATTACATCCACTTGCCCCCCAAGTAAGTCTTCCCTTCACAGAGAGATATTACAACCTCCTACCTCAATAGGTCTTCCCTTCAAAAGGGAAACAAAGGGAACAAACTCCCTGATGGTTTCTAAATAGAATGAGATGGGTGTGTCTTCTCAGAAAATAAGCAAACATAGAAGATTATAAAGAGATTAAAAATATGAATGAATGCTCTAACTCTTTCTGACTATGAGGGTGGACAAGAGAAAATCTAGAACAACTGAATGCTACCCGAGAAACTTCTGAATGCAAGAAAGCATGGAAGTCGTAGCTTGAACAGATGGCTCTCTTGAGATTTTGTGTACTCTTCTCTCTTTGAGTGGTGACTTCTTCTCTTTCTTGTGGTTGTATACACTCATGCACACATATTTGTTTTGTATTTCAAACTTCAGCTCCTTATATATAACCTTCAGAGTTCTTTACTCCCGTTGGGAAACTAGCCATTTGAATTTGAACGTTGAGTCTTGAGTCTTGAGATTTCTTGAGAGGTTCATCATCAGATCATCAAATCTTTGAGTCTCAACAGCTTCTAGGCTATATAGATAGTTGCATGGTTCTAATTAGACAGCTTTAATAGATATCTGCAAACATCATACCCATGCAAAGTCTTTTCTCTATCTCGTGGTTAGACTTGTAAGAGATATAATAATAATAGAAGGTACGAGACAAGTCGTTTATAAAAGATATCTATCAGTTCCAGAGAGAAAGTCTGTCCTTTGAAAGGTACATGGTTAGGTGAGCATTCAAAGAGGAATGGATACTTACTTGGCGCACAATACAGCTACAAAAGAGTTTTTCCTTAAAATCTGGAAACTTGACATTCTAAAGGGCGCTTACAGATGTTATTGTAAGACACGTAACTGTCTTGAAAACATACTATGAATCTGAACTTCAGATATGGTTATAACAGGAAATATTAAATAAAGAGAGTAGAAAAGTACAACCTTCATTAGATATCATTCAGATAATATAGAGAATAGTATAGTGTGACTCATAAGTTGATCTTGTTCATTAAACGATTCCATAAGGATTAAAAAAAATAATCAAAATAATAATACATTAATCACTTTGTAAATATAACAATAGTCATTACAGAAATCAAGTACAGTTGATAACAGAAGTCAATACCTTTCTTCAACTTTTCAGGATTCGGAGTAGGTCAGCAATCAGTTATACCAACAATCGATATGAAATATAGAAGCAATCGATGTTTGATTAAAGGCAATCAGTGTGAAACTGGTCAGTAATCGATGTGGCAATCGATATTCAAGTCATAATAGCAATCGATGTTTAAATATAATAGTAATCGATGTGAATGAAGAGCAATCGATGTGTTTAAGCCAATCGATGTTTAAAGACAATCAATATGATAAAGACAATCGATGTTTTTCAAAGGCAATCGATATGATAATGACAATCAATGTTCAGAACTTAAAGACAATCTATATCATAATGACAATCAATGTTTAAGCTTATCAGTAATCGGAGTGCCAAAGGGCAATCAATGTGAGTGATCAGTAATCGATGTAAGTGAAGGCAATCGATGTATCAATTCGACTGGACAAGAAAACAACGTAGTCGGTCGAAGTTAAACTTTGGATATGACGAAGTGTAACTTTGCATAGAATGGAAAAATAGCGTTGCCAGTCAAAGCTGAAACACGCAGTCGGTCGAAGTAAACTTCGTATAGAACTTCGGATATGACGAAGTGAACTTCACATATGATGAAGTGTAGCTTCGGATATGACGAACTTGGACTTCGAATGATCACGACCAAAAACATGATGACGAAGTGTAGCTTCATATATGACGAAGTTGAATTTTGACTGATCACGACTAAAAACATGCATGACAAAGTGTAGCTTCATATATGACGAAGTGTAGCTCTGGATATGACGAAGCTAGCTTCGTATATGACGAAGTAAGCTTCGACTGAACATGATCAAAACATGCATGACGAAGTTGAATTTCAAATGTCTAAGTTACAGATCAATGTAAATCTTTATGAAGCAATGTAAAATACAGTATTAATGAGATAAAAAATGATTGAAATATATTAAGGATGATTATGATAAGCATGAGTGTTGTTATCACCAAAATAAAAAGATAATATATAAGAGTGGTTCAACACGAGATTCCCCTGTGACAGAAGCAACTGCACCAACTCTCCCCGACAAAATGTCTCTCCATGATGGAGTAATGATATTCGTTGTACTAGAGAGCAGATAAGTGACTCCTCAGAACACTCTCAGTCCATTGCATGGGGGATGGGAAGATCTCTCCCAACCTCAGCCTCACAAAGAAGAAGCGGCCCTTCCACCAGTCAAGCCATTCCACCAGTGAACCAAGGTCAGCCGGCCTGTCACAGAATTTGGCACACCTTCCTAGCAACATAAAACCATTCCTTGTGCGTTAGACTGTACATAAAGGAGTAACAAGATAAGAACATGTTGATTGGCGACTTGCTTAGGCCAACTTGGTGACACGTGACTAAAAAAGCGAAAATCACCTATTGAGCTGGGCAAGTGCTACCCCCATGTACCTGAGCAGCTTGGCTATAGGAGGCGAAGTAGGGAATTAGAAGCCAGTTCGGATGACCATGTCATACATGCCCAAGTACCCAGGTCTATCCATGTGTGCGCATTCCCCGGGCTAAGGAGTAGCATGTTCATACTTGGTTAAGATCCTATACTACTTCCAAATCAATGCAAGGTCCGCCTTGGTGACACTTGATGTAGCCTGGCCCACTGTCTAAGTAGACTGACGGGCCAACCTCACAACCTCCTCTCGACATCGCCACCCACATCGACCCTAGAGTCGCTCCTAGGCTGGGTGGGCCTCACTCACCACCTCCACATCACAAACCCTTCTCAACTTGGTCAACTCTGACCACTCTAAGGAGCTAGATGAACTACTTGGCGACCAGCTCACAATGCTGCTCATAGCCACAGACTTGAGATTGCTAGAACTGATGCTCCCCCTAACCCTCTCATCGACCCCTTATTGGCCAACATATTACCACATCCGACACTTGTCTAGAGCTAAGATGTGGCAAAAGGGAATTAAGTATGGCACCACCTCGGACCGACCACGGATGACCACTCTCCCATGCCAACCTCTCTCGAGAACTCCCCTAGCAAAGGCAAGCATCTGCCTTGCCCTTCCACTCTCCTTATATGGGCCCCTGTACTGGGAGGGAGCACAGACCCAATGCACGCTAGCTATCCCTTAGAATGCGACATGAGTCCTGAGGCCGATATCGTCATCGAGCTCTGTGTAGGGATTGATTTCCTTACAAGTGGGGTTGTTCTGTGACAGGTGAATCTTTGTTCCCCAATCTCCTCTAAACAACCTGAGCTCCAATCTTGGTCCTTTATATAGATTGGCCTATCAAAAGCCCTTGCAGGTTGACCTCATCAGGTATGAATGGACAAACCCTTGGAAAGAGTAGGCCAAATTGTGACGCTGTATAAAGCCAAGCTACCGAGTTAGTAGCATAGACGGATGTAGAACATACCCAGTGGGGTCACGTGACCCCATTGGGATTTTTTTGGGGTCTTAAATGACCATCTAAAATAGCCGGTTTGGATGATGTGTATATAGGGGTGACCACACTCAATGACCGGGTGGTGACCCGACTGAGACCCCCGACCATACTTTGCCCTGCTCCCTTATTTTATAATAATTTTTTTTTACCCCAACTAACTCACCCAGCGCTGCAGCGTGGCTTTCACCCCTCCCTACTACTCCGCTCCTCTTGCCGCAGAATATGAAAACTCGTCGAGTACAATTGTAAGGAAAGAACTGATTGTAATGAATTGTCTCATTTTTATCTTAATCTTTTAGTTTGCATCTTGAATGTGGTAAGTTGTGGCGTTGTGCATCTTTGCTCATGTAGGACTATCTTATGCCGTGGATTGAATTTTAGATGTTGTTCAAATTAAATTTTGGGCAAACTCAATTCACCCCTCTTGATTTCCCATACTATCGGACCTTCATATTTCTTTTTTATTATATATATATATATATATAAATTATATAAATATTAAAAAATAATTTGAGTGACCCCACTGAATAATATTTCTGCGTCCGTCCCTGGTTAGTAGAGTCACAAGTCTGTTTTTCTTGCTGGAACCCCAATGGTGTAGCGATCCGGTTATAGGAATAAGGTGGGAATAAAAGCTATTTAGTTTCGTGACCTAAGATGGTGAAGTACTTTGTCTTTCTCCGTCCACGGTTGAGAGATTAAAGTTCGGGGAGATGAACTTTGTGGCTGTTTGGGAGCGTATACTACAATAAAAACTCTTCATGTCTTACACTTGAAAATAATTTCATTAGATTTCACAGTATTAACTAGCACGAATACTCATCTTAGGGTACGCATGTTGTTTGATGTCAAATATCATAAACCACAGAAATATATATTTTTTAAATATCCAACAAATATGATGTCATGCATGTAAAACTCTACTACATTTGACGTTTAAACAAATAACTCCTGGACTAAACAGAAGGTTTTGGTAGAAAACACGGAGCTAATTACTTGGTTCGCGTCCCAACGATCGAGATGGTCTTCGATCGGTTTCACATAAAGACATGCTGCGTCCAAGGTGAAGATAAATTAAAAACTTAAACAGGTGGAACATGATGTTCCCCTCCCGGGCGCACACTTGCACAAGAATACAAGAACATGTGGGAACTGGTTTACCGAAACGTTTTATCTACTGCCCCATGAAAACTTCGAAGAAACGAACACAAACATGAAAAATTTTCCACACAATTGGAGCCAAACATGTGACAAAAATGGAAGATGCTTATTGTGCTGCTGCTCTAAGATTGATCAGGTCAGTACTGCCACAAAAGACAAGCTAGCAGACCACCCACAGAATAATTCTTCTGGGTTTTTCCAGTTATTATCCGGATGGTCTCCTACGTTGCCAAAACCCGAGATGGGTTTTGATCAGTAAGAATCCCCAACTTTGGAAGGACCATGACTTGTACCTATTTTTATCCCGACACCAAACATGATCTCAAGAGGAACTTATAGATCTTTACCTTCACGATTATATGTACTTGCACGCGGAAACAATCACGACTTTGGAAATCTTTTGACTGATATATTGATCCAGAAAAGAGGGGTCGTGTACACATGCATATAATTCCGGATATTAGTAAAATACCCCAAATAAAATGAACCGTCCCTCTCAACTTCCAATAATTGAACAAGACAAACCCTTGGGAAGGGTAGACAAAGTTGTCTTCATATGTAACGATGGACGAAGCCAAGCTATTCAGATGTATATATCAGGGATTATGTCTGTTATATATATATGAAGTCGTAAAGATGTATGAAGCCAAACTATCGAGTTGGCGGGATCGTGGATATGTTGCTTGCTGGGAATGCACGCACGCGCGCGCACACACACATATATATATATATATATATATATATATATACTATTCTAATAAAATTCAATTCTGAACCAGCCACGTGACAACACCAGAAGTAGAGTTTTCCCGCCTAAATCTTCCCACTAAATCTATCTATATCGCAGTTAAATATGGTTAAGCAAAATTCGGGTAAACAAATCCTAACATATAGCAGCTAACATAAAATAATAAATCTATCAACTTTAACACACCTCCTGTAAGGTAAGTCTCAAACATTAATTGTCACCTAAATCAACGAAGAAATCTTTCTAAACAAGGTAAGATACTCACAATCTAAAAAATCTTGCTAAACCGAGTAGACCATAACTTTTTAAAAAAATTCAATTTTAAACCTATCTTCGTGCAGTCCACCTTCCTTTATTTTAAGAACAATTTTTCCTATTTAGTTTAACAAAATTTTTATAATAAAAATTATATATTTTTATAAATAATATTATTTATTTATCTTAATATTTTATAAACAACTACCGTGCATCGCACAGGTTTTCAACTAGTATATATATATATATATATATATATATTATTATATGCTAGGTCAGTTGGTCTATTTTTAGGCATTGTTTGGCAACACACTTTGGTGATTTTATTTTTTCAAAAGCCAAAATCACCCAAAAAGCTCATAGAAACCAGCTTTTGATGCTCCAAATCCAAGGTCTCATTATTACCTCTCTTCTCTCTATCTCTCTCCACCTTTCCTCCACTTTATGAAAATCTATTTTTTGAGAATCCACAATCACTTTTTCTCATTTGAAAACTAGAGTGAGAAAGAATGTGATTCCAATCATTGGAATCTGCTTTTACCTTTTCCAAATGTGTTCCCAAACAAGAGATCTTAGGTATTATCTTCAAGATCGACCCCTAAATCTTATATATATATAAATTATGCGAAAATCTCCTTAAATCTTACTAAAGTTGTTTTTTTTTTTTGACATAGAAGATATGTTACTTATCATATCACGAAATGAGGTATAAGAAGCACCGCGGAGCCAAGGGGAGGGCGACGCACGTCATCGCCAGAAAATTGCCTGTGACCCAGTACAATAGGGTATTGCTTCAACTTGCCATGAAACAAGAATCACCAAAGATCCGAAAAAAAGAGCAAAAGCCCCCCAAAAAACCACTAGATATAAGGATTGAGAACGTTCAAAATAGAAAAGAGGGGTCGTATCCCGACCAGAGAGGACCCACCACAATATGACGAGGCAAGGGGAGGGGGCTCCGCTTAAGACAGAGAACCCCCTCCCCGTCAGTCGGAGACTACGGCGGTGAGACTAGGGCTTCACAAAAAGAGGAACCGAAATTTCAGAACTTTTCGCCCTAGAAAGTCTAGAGTGAGAAAACACTATGGACCTACCTCCTGGCTGTATATATGGTCGAATCACAAGTTCTTAAGTTGGGACGGAATTAATAGTATTTATATGCAAATGCTACGTGCTTATCGAACAAACACGTTAAATATTGTGTTAATATGAGAAAGGACAACCCACCAAGATTATTCAAACACGTTAAATGATGTGTTAATATGAGCAATAAAGACAACCCATCCAGATCATCCGCTCACTCTCCATGCTGAAACTAATGCTCTTGACCTCTGATTTACATGCAATTCTCGAGGTGTGTAGATCTGAGATTTTTTTGATCAAGTGAGATAATGACAATACGGGTACACTGAAAGTAGGAGCTGCCAAGTCCTGACCTTGGAGTTTACGAACACACCAATCCCTGAGCCCACAAAGTCACACGGGACAGAATTTTTCCGTTACCAAAAAAAAAAAAAAATACTCTTGACCTCCGCCGGCCTTTTTAGTGCTCGATTAAGTAAGTGCTCCGTCGAGCCGTTCGCTCTTACAAGTGAAAGGCTCTGTTGCTATGTTCATAATAGAATCCACATCTATTTGTACATAAGTAGATTTATACGGATTCGTATATAATTTTTTATTAAGTTAATTCTAGTTGAAAGTTTTTTCAAATGAAGTGATCTTAATAGATTATAAACAATGTCCATGAATACATCTAATCTTCTTATGCCTGTCATACGCTTGTCACAGCGGATAATGCTCTGGCCGATTATTAAATCTTTCACTATATTTTATATATATATGAAAAATGCCAATAAATTAATTAGAATCGTACGTAGGAGCATAGCGGTGCGATAGTACACGGAGATGATGACTGACTGGAGATGCGTGATGTAGTGGCACATGGTGATGTGTGGCAATAGGCCAGGCAGGGGTAAATTGTGTACGTCATATTTAAATATACGTGGAATGTGCCGTAAAGATGCTGAATTAGTTGGAGTTGCCAAACTTTATATCTAGATAAATAAAGCATGAGCGTTTCAACACTTCAACCGTGGCAGTTATAAACAAGCGCACCAGTGAAAGAGACCCCACGCGTGGGACCGTCCTCGTAGATATGTTCTAGTTTCCCCGTCATCTTTCGCTAGAGTTATAGTTGAGTCAAGTTTGGAATTAAAAACATAGATTTCGATTCTGATAATTAAATTATAATTTTAATTCTGATAAAATTAGAATAGTTAATTTTGATTTCATTTTGATTTCGATAATATTATCGTAATCGAAATTTTGATAAATTAAAGTGCTTACCATAATTTTTATCTTTTCAGTTTATGAATAATTTATCAGAATAATTGATATTGATTTCGATTATTTTTAATTTCGATTCAGAGAATTGATTGAAATATCTGATACTAATTTTAATAAATTATTGATATTATTTTTTAATTTTTAATTATTTTTTTTATCGAAATCGAATTGAAATATCAAATATCGAATTTCATTTGCAGACCAACCTTTCGCCGTTTCGTGTCTTTGGCCTGACAACTGCGAGGAACGTTAATAGGCCGAGCCCATTTTAGGCTGCAGATGTTAATGGGCATTCTAGGCTTCCGTTACAGGAAAGAAAGGGGCCCCCACCGACATTTTTGGGGAGGATCGAGGTGGGGCTGCCTCGTGGCGCCCTCGTAGAGATGAACGGTCAAAACGCACAGGTTAAACAGTTAAAAACCTGTTCACACGGACGCTGCGGTAGTTCTGCAGTTCGCAGGCCCTACCGTTTGCACTGTTTCGATGGCAAGTTTAGATTGGTGGTAGACTAACGTTTTACGTACATGCCCTATAAGTTTTCATATTTACATTTGATAACATTATAATTCTCAAAACACTCTTAATACGGCTAAATGGTTGCCAGTCGATACTTCTAGTACGGAATATCCATCAAAGACACTAAAAAATATACATTCGTCCATGAAATAGAAAATAATATTATAGCTGACTTTTAAAAATCTAATATAAGAGCAATTCTGTATTTCCCCCTCTCAAGGAGAAAAAGAGAGCAAGTTTCTCAGTAAAGATACAACCCAAATATGAGAAAGATTTACTGCACTTTGGGAAAATGTAGTAAGTGCAATTCACTTAGGATGACAGCCCATGTGGCGTCACATGGGTTGTCATGTGATTTTTTTTTTAAATCTATTTTTTTTTGGAGCCTAATCCATCTATTTTAGAGTCCAACTTATTTATTTTGGGGCTTAATTTTTTATTTTAGAGCCTAAAAAATAATTTGGCTCCAAAATAAAAGATAAGTTAGACTCCAAAATAAAAAATTGGCCTTCAAAATAGATGAGTTAAGCTCCAAAATAGATAGGATAGACTAAAAAAAAAGTTTAGATTTCAAAAAAAAAAAAATCACATGACAGCCCATTGGCGCCACATAAGTTGTCATCTTAAGTGGATTACGCTTACTGTACGGTAAATCTTTCTCCTCAAATATTTGGAGGTATCTCTTGGTATTTTAATTATTAGAAAAAAAAGTTTGATTAAAAAATTATAAAAGTATATTCTAAAAAAAAACTATAGAGAGAGAGAGAGAGATCTTTTTTGGTGTTTAGCCGCCAGCAGTAGCAGTAGAGAGATAAAAGGGAGTAGACAAAAGCTACACACGCGAAGCCCAATCGCCAACCCGATATCTGCAGCTGCAGCAGCCCTCGACTGTTTGCCCTTTGTTGCTTCTGTCATAGCCGGGTGGGAGGGGGCGGGGAAGAAGACGCCAACGCCGCTCGTAATTCCCCCCTTTCTTCGAATCTGCCTCCGCCCCGCCCCCACGCCGGCCGCGGCTGTCTTCTTTGGGTTGATGGGTATTTGTGTGTTTGGTGGTGGCAAAGGTGATGTGATGCCAAGGTGAGGGGATTTTAGGGTTTTGTGCGTCGGGAGGAGTCTGTTTTGGAATCGGGGGTCATTGCGATCGCGGATCTAGGGATCGGCCGCCGGGGGAAGGGGGAGGAGATCCTCAAATGCAACGGCCGAATAGGTACCCGGAGAGATCGGGGACGATGGCGAGGGAGAAGAGGGGGCTGGAGGCGGTCGACGTGGGGGACATGCAACAGGAGGCGAAGCGGCAGAAGGTTCCGGCTCTCGCGAGGTTTCTTCTTCCTTTATATTTTGCCTGGTATTTTTGCAAGTTGTGAGGCTTTTTTTGGTTGATTCTTAGTTGATTTGTGTTGTTCAAGTTCGGAGTTACTTTCTGAACTAAAGGTAATGACTTGTCAAATTTGCATAATTTGTACTGCCATTGTGGATACTTACTTTTTTTGGCAAAGCAGAAGCGAGAGGGAAAAACAACTTCCTTGTTGCTTAACTGTGTCATTCCCTGTCCGAGCTTGTTAAGTAGCATAGCATGTTGTCGTGTGTGTGGGGGTGGGTAGACAAAACTACCTCCAAGTGGAGATGACGGAAGTAAGAAACATATATTCTTGGGGTATATATTTGGACCTTGGTAGCATGACATTCATGAGAGAGGGAAGACAGTGTTTTTTGGATAGGATGGTGGCAGGTCTATCCAGTAAGTACTGCACTGTTACTTTATATTTTAGGAACGAGACATGTGAACTATCTGAAGGTTGGTCATGGCTTCATGGAGGGATTGTAAAGAATGAAGATGGTTGATGGGCCTGCATACTGGGTAGATCCTTCTGTAGGATGTATTTGGTATGGTACTGCAGCAAGTTTTATCATCTCATTGGTTGACAATGATGCAGATCCTTGTTACTTCCTCATTACATATGGCAGTCCCCAACACTACGGTCTCATTGGATATAATACTTACATTGTACTAGGGAAGTATTTTGATATCTGATAGGGGAAATGAAATTAAGTAGCTGAAGGATGGATATGCTTGTATTATATCAGGATGACAACTTGTTATCATGCCACCGAATAAGAGATTGAGAGTTTGCGGTTGTTCCTTGTGTGATCCTTTTGCTACTATAGAAGATTCATAGGAATTCTCTTCAACTACCACAATAGGGTCTGCTAAGGACAGGTGTTGCATGCAAGAAATAGTGTTGTCCTACGTAGATAGAAATTACATGAAAACCAGTGGCTGCAAGAAGGGAAGATGGAATGCGACCTCTTTCCTCAATGTATAGAAATGAAATGAGAATGTTGCTGAGATTTCTTATTGTTTCCTTGAACAATCTTTACTTCAACTGGATGTTTTTTTACCTGCACTGTGGTGTTCTGCCTTTGGATTTCTATGTTCCTATTTCTACTTTGAGGATCATTATGGTTTGGAGCATCTTTTCCTGCTCTTTCACTGTTGAGGCTATCAACTGAAAATTTGTTTCCTTGAATCTTTTCTTAATGCTGATAGTTTAAAATTTCTTCTTATTGTTCTCCACTTTTACTTTTTCCCACCTATTTACCTCCTTTATATGCTTACATTGGGTTATTTTTCCTTTCAGTGTAATTGTGGAAGCACTGAAAGTGGATAGCCTGCAGAAACTTTGTTCATCTTTGGAGCCGTTCTTCGCAGAGTGGTAAGATGACTGCATAAAGTATAATGCGATTTTCTCATATTGTTGTGTTCTTCATTTACGATTGTCAGCTGCCAAGAGCATATTGAAAATTGAACCTCTATGTTATTTGATGTGAGTTGGCTCATTGACATGTGTATTTCTGGCTAACAGAATCTCTAGTGGATTGAGTGGGGGTGTGTGTTGTTGAAACTAAACAATCTTTGAATCTGGTTCTGACTTTTGGTGTTTGTTTATCATTGACTAAGCATCTATGTATGATCTTTCCTTGATTAAGTTTATCCAGAATCTTGTATGACTTTTTCATACTCTCAATTCACTTTAATAGGTTAGTGAAGAAGTAGAGCGTGCTCTTGCAAAGCTGGGCCCTGCAAAAGTTAATGGAAGGTCTGATCTCTCAACAGCAATCATTTAAATTTTAGACATAACAAGTATAAACACGTCAATTATGCAATGTTTTCATTTGTGGCCCTTTGTTGGTCCTTGATATCTTCGCTGAAGAAAGCATAGTTCTCCCCAGTCCCCACAAACTTTTTCTGTAGGATGCCTTGTTCAATTTTGTTATCCTGCTTCACCACTGGATTATTGCAGGACAAAAATGAGTACATTTCAGAGAACTTAGAAAGATTTTCATCACACATTGTAGTGGCTGCATAAATTTTAAAAGCAGCTTGCTGTCTTGGGAAAAGGAGACCAAGTTGGCTGCATGATTGAGATCTTGGAGACTTCTTATAAGATCTTAAGAGATTGGCAAGCCATGCTCGTTCATGTGCTGGAGTCTTCTCATCCTTAAAATGAAATCTGCATTTTTTATTTGCTATCTGAACTGAGACTGCTGCAATGAAAGAACATAACTATTGGATTAGCTTTGCACTTAGCAGGACATATTTCCTTATGTGCATTAATGCGTTCAAACATTTCATGTTGTACACACATTTTCTTTGCAGAGGAAGAAGTAATCTCATTTTCTGATTTTCTGATATATAGTGTTACTCCATATATAAATGATGGTTAAACGTGTGAATTTTGTTCAATTTCTTTATATAAGCCTAGATGAATTTTAACAATTTAAGCTGTCACTTGAAATTTACATCATAGGGGTTATCTTCTTTAGGTTATATTAACTTTCTTGATTGGTGTCTTGTGTTCTGTGATTCTGTCATATGGCAAGAGAAGTGTTTTGTGACTCTGTCATGGGAAGGGGCTGTGGTTCTTTTACTGTGGATTAGCATTTAATAAGGGAAAGTTGCGGCTACTAATTTCCTTTGGTTTTACTCAAGTTATGCATCATGCACTGTGCAATTATGATTATGGCATTGCAGTGGTCATTTTTCTCAGCGTTGAATTACCTTTGTTGATCATAAGTATCACATATAAAGAATATAAGTGTAACCACACTTTTGTCTCTTCTTTACATCTTCCCCACTTCCTGCTACTGTCTAGATTATTTTCTGCATCAATTTTCTTACGGGTTAATTACTATCATACCCCTAATGCTTGAGCCCATTTTGTTCTCTTCACTTTTGTACTCTTTCATGTTACATATAGAAAGCATGTTTTGTATGGAATTAATTTCATTGTCTTGCCCAGGCAATCTTTCTGTCCATGGCTTCGGTTGATATCCTTGGAAATTTTGTCCTTCTATATATTTCTTCATTTGTTTAGATAAAGTGCCAAAAGAAACTGTTTCTGTGTTATTTATGTTGTGTGTCTCTCACTAATTGGGGTTTGACCGTGAACATTTTTGACTGCCAGCATTTACAAAATTTATTCTTCTATTTTGTTCTTGGTAAAGTCCTGGAATGCTGCACCATATGATAACTTAACTTATTGCTTTCCTAAAACATGAAATGCAGGTCCTCTCCGAAAAGAATTGAAGGACATGATGGAAGAAATCTGCAGTTGCAGTTTAGGACTCGGCTGTCTCTCCCTCTGTTCACAGGAGGAAAGGTGGAAGGGGAGCAAGGAGCTGCGATCCATGTTGTGTTGGTTGATGCAAGTACAGGCCATGTTGTCACTGTGGGGCCTGAGTCATGTGCAAAATTGGATGTTGTGGTGCTTGAGGGTGATTTTAACAATGAAGATGATGAGGAGTGGACGGAAGAAGACTTTGAAAGTCATGTTGTCAAGGAGCGTGAAGGGAAAAGACCACTTTTGACAGGAGATCTTCAAGTTACATTGAAGGAAGGTGTGGGAACCATTGGAGATCTCACATTCACAGACAATTCTAGCTGGATAAGAAGCAGGAAATTTAGGCTGGGCATGAAAATTGCGTCAGGTTTTTGTGAAGGCATTCGCATTCGTGAGGCAAAAACAGAAGCTTTTACTGTTAAGGATCACAGAGGAGAATGTATGTCTACTGGACATTGTTTTAAGTTTTGTACATAAATTTTGCTTGCTTCATTGCTAAAGCTGTACCTCTTCTCTCACTGCAGTGTACAAGAAGCACTATCCACCTGCTCTGAAAGATGAGGTCTGGAGATTGGAAAAAATTGGGAAAGATGGATCCTTCCATAAGAGGTTGAATAAGGCTGGGATCTACACAGTTGAGGCTTTTCTTCGTCTTGTAGTTAGAGACTCCCAAAAGTTGCGAAATGTATGATTCTAGTGCTTGTTTATTAGTACCTTCAGTTACATTCAACAGAAGTGTCTTCTTATATCACATTCTTCTCATGTTACAGTTCTCTAATTTATTGTTTCTTGAAAATTTCCTACTGGCTGCAGATACTTGGAAGTGGCATGTCGAATAAGATGTGGGAGAGCCTTGTTGAGCATGCTAAGACTTGTGTCTTAAGCGGAAAACTTTATGTGTATTATTCAGATGATTCAAGGAATGTTGGTGCTGTTTTCAACAACATATATGAGTTTAGTGGCTTAATTGCCAGTGGTCAGTATATTTCAGCTGAAAGTCTTCCTGACACCCAGAAGGTTAGTATTGCAACTTATTTTTTATTAAAGCTTCTGTTTTGTTCTGCCTTGAAACAAGTAGAAAGAGTGTTAGCCATCAGTTCTTGGAACATGTGACAGATTATGATCTGGTATATTTTAAAGTAAATGCTTGAAAACATTGTGTTTTCCTACTAGAAAAGATGATCCTACATTTTTAAAGCAAAATCATTGTTGATGGACAGGCTACTTGCTTTTGCATGCTTCGTAATAAAGAGGATCTAAGCAAGAGATGCCCAAGGAACTTTTGTTCAACATTTACAGTGTAAATCAGGAGGATAGGAGACAAAACATATTTGGCCGTATTGAAGTTCCGGAATGAATGTGATCCAATTGAGGATGATTCTTCTATAAATTTGCTGTGCATGAATATTTGTTTCAAATTCTATGGACTTGGGCTTGAGTCAGATTGTCTTTTAGGTGATCCATCTGTCCCGGATTTCACTATATCTGCATGACATTGGGGAATGACCACTTTCTGCTAGGAGTAGGCCAGATTGGCATGGTATGGCTGGTTTTTCTTGTCAATTACCATATATGGTCCTCCCCTACTCATCATCTTACTTCCTCCTCTGTTACCTATACCATGGCTATTTGTGATCGCTGCTTTCTCTGTTGGTTCGCAATCTCCCAAGAATCTATTGAGACTCTTAGTCTCTTTGCTTCCCCAAGAATTGAAATTCATGTAACACCTAGCAAAACAGGCACAACATTCATGACTATTGTGTGCTTGGATCAGCTGGTATGCGGGGGCTTTCTTTGTCCATCTTGATGTGCTAAATTCAACTAAAGATTCTTAGATTCCAGTATGTAGCGAGTATGTTTGGATCTCTACATAGATACTCAATATACATTAAGCTCCAGATGTGAAATATCTGAATTATAAGGCTGTTTTGGAATATGTATCTCCAGAAACATTTGTTCCTGGCGATTGTTAATCATGATTTTGTGATCCACATTCTGAATATTATCTCTACCTCAACTTCTAGTCAGATGTAATCAAAAGCAGCATAGTTCATGAGTTGGCTTAGACCATCTGTTTGCTTCTCGGATGTCATGAGCTTATCATTTGCGCATCCAAACTCATTGCCTGGTGTTGCTAGCTATTCATTGTACCTTGGGTTTATGTGGACTTCCTTATCAGAGGTGTCCAGTGTTTCTCCTACCTTGAGAAAGGAAAAATGACAGGGTCAATAAATGCCCAGAAAAATAAGTGAGAAATGGAACCTTTCATTTTCATTATCTGCACAGCAAGGTATCTTTCTAATGTTGTCTTGTTGTGGTATGCTGTTGCTGCAACAAATTAAGTGGCAAAGACTTTTCAGGCAAATTGACCATTCTTTATACTGTTTGCTTATTTTTCAGGTTTTTGTGGATGCACTTGTTAAAAAGGCATATGAGAATTGGATGCACGTTATCGAGTATGATGGCAAGGCTCTTTTGAACCCCAAACAAAGCAAAAGGACGACTGCTTCCCAAGCAGAAGCTCCAGCAGCATCAACAAATTATCTTAATTCATATGATCAGCAACCTTCTTTACCATGCTTACCAGTTCCAGCTCCTCCAGAGCAGACTCCAGTGGATGCAGGACTGGCTGTTGGGGGTAATCTTTACTTCATGTACTAAAGATTTGTGGATATTAAACTTTTGGGCACATACATTTATTGAAATGATAGCATTGGCATAGTTCCAGAAGCAAGTGATCTTCATCTTTATTTGTCCAAACTTTGAAACATCGCAGTCTGGTATAATACAGTATCTGAATTTTCTTTTCCCTCCATACTTTCAGCTGAAGATGCAGTCTCTGAAGCATATGATGATGATCCGATGAACAGATATTCAGCCCATCGATCACAGATCGCCTCCAGTTCAAATGTTCAATTTGAAAGCAGCTCATTCATCACACAGGACGATTTAATGAACTCTTCTCATCAAAATGAAATCATGAGAAATGATAGTATGGGTTTGGCATTGGGGCGCCAACAACATGCAACTATGGGGTTCCAGCATGTAGCTCCCTCTCTACAGGCTTCTAGTGTTAACTCCTTTGATGGCTGGTCCCGCCATCGTGACAACCACCGGGGAATTGAAGATATCTTCTCCTCCGAGGAAGAAATCCGAATGAGAAGTCACGAAATGTTGGAAAATGAAGACATGCAGCACCTGCTTCGAGTCTTCAGCATGGGTGGGGCTGTTAATTTACCAGAAGATGGGTACTCTTTCCCATCATACATGCCCACTCCATCACCAAACTATAACTTTGATGAAGATCTCAACCGCCCATCTGGCAAAGCTGTTGTTGGGTGGCTCAAGATTAAGGCAGCAATGAGATGGGGCATTTTTATCCGAAAGAAAGCTGCCGAGAAGAGAGCCCAGCTTGTGGAGTTGGAGGACTGAACTGTCTGGCAGTTCCCTGTGCTGCCAAATCATCTCTGAAGAAGTGGTGTTTTAACTCATGACCCCTATGTATGAGGAAGATTGGAGGGCAGGGCGTGCAGTCGGTGTCGATGCAACAGATGTTTAGGTTCTACTAGGTCTGCTTGTACCACATTCTTGTCTGTACAGTAGAGTCCTCACCTTCTGTGACCCGTCTTCTTGCTTAGGTGACGGCACGCACCCTCGAGGGCCGTACGAGGGTTTTGAGGCTGCTGTTTACACGCAAATTTGTCTAATATTTTCTCTTTTAATTGTCACAGTTGGATAACATGGCTTAACAATAAGGTTGATTGGGTTGATATCGCGCCTAGTATGCAGCATTTTGATTTCCTCTGCCATTTCCATGTTGCATTTATGAAATTGTTTGGTAAATTTGATTCGTCTGCGTTGCATCAGTTTGTTCCTTGTATTTGCAGTTTTCCATGTTTGTTAAGAAATATTTAGTGTGCTCGGCCGCGTAGCACCCGGTGTGCACGTGGGCGCGCAATATTTCTCAATATATACTTGAGTACACTTTTAAAAGTACACAAAATGTATGTCTATTGATTAATACACTTGTGGTGTAGTGTCCATCTAACAGGAATCATGGGAAGTATGTTTATTACACTTTTGAAATTGTTTCTTTATCTATCTAGAGGTATTTGTACTGAGTATGACAAACAAGTCATGATGGCGCTGGCGTGCTTTAGATGGGAAATGCTTAAAGCTTGGTTGGTCTGATAAAAAGTGGTTCTCGCTTTCAGACTATCGTAGTTTCAGTTTTTTTTTTTAATTTCAATTTAGTAATTTCAACAAAAAATGGAATCGGTGAAAAAATAATTGTTATGATGGTTTGACTGTAATTTGAGATTCAAGTACTATAATACACCGAAAACCCAAAAAACGTTATTGATTGGAGTCATAAAAATACTGCAAAATGGAAACATTTATGTACGTTGCTTTCGTGGAGTTTGGAATAGTACAACTACTTTCTAGATTTTCAAAATTCAGATAATAACTTTTGACACTTCAATTCATGACACTTATGTGAGTGGCATTCTACAGCAGTCTGAACGAACTATTAAAATTTAAATGTTCAAGCGTAAAACCAGAAAATAATGTTTATTGGCAAATCGGTTGCCTAGAAGAAGATGAGCGATGCCCAGATGACATCTTCCTTTCATTATGTTGGTCCCTTAGTTTTTCATTTGTCCAAATTGTGCAGGTTGGCTCTGGGACATAACCTTTCATTTGTCCAAATTGTGCAGTTTTTCATAATCTTTCTCCGTCAATGTCTGCACCCTCCAAAGTCGGCATTATTAAGATACAGAAACATCGACATGATTTAGCTAGTGGATCAAACAATTTTTAAACCAGTCCTACTTCATATCTACATGCATACAAATTTTGTTCCACAAACTCCAAACAGTAAAAAAAACATCTATAGCTAGATTCTAGATTAAGATCGTCAATTCTCCAGCTCAATATTCTCCGATAATAGATTTTGGAGGGTGCAGACATTTAAAGAAATAATGCCGACTTTGGAGGGTGCTTCATTATTATGATACTGTTGCTGGGTTTTTTTTTTTGAAACATACAGGAGTTGGCAATGGCATTGCCGACTCCAAAGTCGACATTGCCATTGCCCACTTTGGAGTCGGCAATGGCAATGTCGACTCCAAAGTCGGCTTTGGCAACGCCGACTTTGGAGTCGGCAATGTCAACGCCGACTCCAAAGTCGTCATTTGCAATGCTGACTCTTCGTACTGGTATCCGGTCTCTCGGTCACCAAGTTGCCAACGTAGCAACTTGGTGACTATTTTGGGAATTAATTTTAAAATGTGATTATTTAAATAATAAAATAATAAAATATGATTATTTAAATAAAAACTCAAAAAAAAAAAACGCTGACAAGTGAAAATGGAAAAACTATTTTTCGTAAATAAAAATTTTGGAATAGCTGCAACAAACAACACGCCCGGTGGGACTCGAACCCACAATCGCCTGATTAGAAGTCAGACGCCTTATCCATTAGGCCACGGGCGCCTGTTGTCTGTCTAAACTTAGCTTTAATTTACGGGATCCCGGCTTCGGGCTACCCCCCGACCCACGTTATCCGTTGGAATCCCAAACTTCCCCCGTCCCCCTCTCCCTCCCGCGGGCAATGGACGGCCGCCCCCGCTCGCTACATCCGCCCCAGCGACGCCAGCAGTGATGCAGCAGCAATACCACCTTGCCCTCGCCCCCCCGCACCGACCCGCTATGCGTTATCGCTTCTCCACCGCCCGCGCCGCCACGCTCCCACCTCCCTCCACCCGCCGCCGGCGAGTTCTTAGGACCACCTCCAATGGCCGGCCTTCCAACCTGCATCTCCGGAGGCTGACCTCGCGGATCGTGGAGCTCACTCGCCGGAGACAGCTTGACCAGGTTTGACCTGCTCCCCTGCTTGGCTGGGACTGTTGCGCTATGCCGCAGTCTTTCTTCGTGTCAGGCGTTCCTGTTTGGTGAGAGGTTTGAATTGTTTTTGATAGATATTTGAAGAAGTGAACACGGCTAGGGAGAGGTACGGCAGTCTGAACACGATCGTGATGAATGCGGTGATGGAGGCCTGCGTCCACTGCGGGGACGTGGATGCTGCTCTCGTGCTCTTCGAGGTGATGGCGGCGGCAGATGGCTGCGGAGTGGACAGCGTCAGCTTTGCTACATTGTTGAAGGTACTGCTGTAGTATGGGGCATGGATTTTGGTTCCCTTGTTCTAACGTCCAAGTCTGGAGTCTGTTGAGAAGTACGAAGAACACGATTTACGAACGTGCTCGTGGAGTGGAGGGGGCCTTCACAGTCCTTTCTTGGAGTTACTGGATGGCCTGATCCAGGGGTAATGTGCTTGATGCATGGGATATTGGATTTTGATGGCAGATTGGCTTGGAGTTTTTAGAGCTCAGTGGTTCATAACCAACTCCGAATCCTGTTGCATCACTTCTGGTTATGTCAGTGGTTCTTTTTATGTTTCTTGATAAAGCGTGGCTAACATGTAATCACCACCCAATTGTAAATATTTTTAACCTTTTTTTTGTTAAGGGTTTGGGCAAGGCAGGAAGAGTTGATGAAGCATTTCAGATACTCGAAACTGTGGAGCAAGGTACAGCTGCAGGAAGACCAAAATTGTCTTCACAGCTCATCTATGGTCTGTTAAATGCTCTGCTTGATGCAGGTTAGATTCGGAAATTCATGCCGTTGTTTAAGTTCTTATTAAGATGGAAGCCATTCAGCTGAAGCTGTTTGTGCTATTTCTGCTTCTTTCATCATTATATTTTTTATGCCTGGGCTTGTATGAATTACCAGAGCTCCTTTTCCTTTGACACCGCTTCAACGTTTTCAGAATCATTACCTTCTACTCCGGTTTTTAATGTTAACACTTACCTTTCACACTTTGAGTTGTCATCATCCTTTGTCCAAATTGGGCTGAAAGAAGTCATTTTCTCATAGGCTGGTAAATCACCCTTTGGCTTTGAAACTTTCCGTCTTCCTACGTAGGAAAGCAACTCAGACTTCTGACAATAGGGTGTAAAGCCCCAATGCGACTTCTTTTTGGACCTCTCAATGCAAGGATGAAAGTGTCAGTTTCGGTCTTGGTTTCGGCCGGTCCGAAACCGAAACGTATCGGTTTCAATTTCGGTTTCGGCCGAAGCTGGCCGAAACCTGTCTCGGGCAATTCCCAAAAAAGAAAAATCTGAAAAACCCTGAAGGAAATCAGAAAAATTATAAAAAATCAGAAAAAATCATTGGACATGCATTTGAGTGCGAGTAAATTGGATTAAGTGCTAGAAGTATGCATTGAACATGTTAAACTAATATTAGCTACTTATAAAACATGGAGTAGGTTCAAGCAATAAAATAAGCATTACAAACACAGTAAATGTTGCATAAATTAAATGATCTCTACCTAAATAATGATGCACTAATATGGATAATAGCCAGAACAACCTTCTTCCTCATCGTTTGGCTGCTGCCATTGATACTCATAAAAGGGATGCATATATCTTGCATATTCACTGTAACCAAACAATGATGGAGCCAAGTCGTACATGCCTCTTTGGATCTCTCTTGGAGTATAAGGTTGTTGACTTTATTGGAATCCATAATCAACATAAGAAGTAGAACCTTGAGGATGAGAAGAGGATGTTTACCCGTAATTGCTACTGGCTGGAAGTGGTTGAAATTGGAGTTCTGGTTGATAATCCCACTCATACATGCCTACCTCGTGTTGGCCACCTCCATAAAGACCATAACCTGATTGATGTTCATAGCATGGTTTGGAGCGCCGGATCGAGCCGGGCCGATCCCCCCGAATCGCATCGGATCAGGGAGGATCCGATGCGCGGCTCGCTCCGATGCGCCCGGATCCCTTCAATAAGAGTTCTGGCCGAATGCAAGCGGATCGAACCGAATTGGTTCGATCCGCCCGAATCGGATCGGATCAGGAAAAACCCGATCCGGTCCGAATCGGGGATGCGCCAAACCTTGGTTCATAGTGCCTCTGTGAGTCATTTCCTTCTTCACTATGACTGTATCCTCTGCCGGTGTTAGCGTCGAAGGAGGAAGTATGTGCATATATGCTACCGCCAATAGTAGCACCTATAGCTACATTGAGATCATCATTACAAGAAACCAATTGCCTTCTAGCCTTTGGCTCTGTTTTCTTTTCTTTTGATGTGAACGCCTCGTGCATCTTTGTAAGGAGTCCCTTTCCCCCTGGCATTTGTCTCACATAAATTCGCTTCATCTACTCAATTGCTGGATTCTCTTGAGCAGCAACACTAGTCCTCTCAGTCATCCTATACACTGATGCACTTCTTCTTAAGGATGGAGGTGGCTTGACCATTCTGGGAGTGACTGGCTTGTTATCTGATTCTGAGTATCTAGCTTGTTCAAACTCAAATTGTTACTCAGTGTCCTCAACAAACTTAGGCTGCTTTTCCTCTCTCTGGTGATCGTGTGTCATTCCATTGACTAAAATAAAATATCATGAGTACCTTCCAATGAGTAAATATTGTCACCTTCCATTGAGTAAAATATTGTCACATTTACACTCGTTTCTACTATTTACTTACAAATTGTAAAGGACCATTACATGGATGTCTTTTTTAATATCCTATTGTTAATCTTACAAATCAATTGACTTCTATTGCAATTTTTCTGTAACACAAAATCCAACTGTTTAGTGCAGGAGATATGCTCCGTGCCAATGGTCTCCTTGCACGTTATAGGGTAGTGCTTCGTGAAGAGGGCCATTCAATTTTACTATACAACTTATTGATGAAGGTATTTTATCTCATCTGGAAATAAATCTGGCAGTCTGTTTCATTTGCAGCTTGTGTTGTGAACTGTGTGATAAGTGGTTTCATTCTTTGGATATCCTTTATTGAAGATGTAGTTGGTCTACAATAGGATTCAAGTATAGTATTCTGCTAAGACATTTTTTCTTTTCAATTCTGCAACAGGGGTATACAAACACTGATTTTCCCCTAGGTGCATTAGCTGTTCGTGATGAAATATTACGTCAAGGGTTGAAACCTGACAGGCTAACGTACAACACACTTATATTTGCGTGTGTCAAATCCAGAAGAATGGATGTGGCTGTGGGATTATTTTCTGAAATGAAGGTCAAACAAGTATTAGAAAGGCCAGTTTAGAGCCATATAAGTTTTGCTTTTAAGTACATAAAACTCTGAAAGAAGTACATGAAATGCCACTGATGTTCTTGCAGGAAGAATCAGAGAAAGCTAATAACACTGATCTCTTTCCGGATTCTGTCACTTATACCACATTAATCCAGGTATGTTCAGCTCCTGTCTGTCTCGGGAAACTTAACCCTTATATTATTATTATTTTCTTCTGAAGTATTCTTTATTCCATATATATTTCATTTTTGATCAAACTCCATCTTATACACCGTAGATTTACTATGGAAGCTAACATGAATATACACATAGGGTGGATTTATTGTAGCATAAATTCATGAGATATAACATAAATTCTCATCACTGGAGGTCAAATAATTAAGAGTGCATCGACTCTCAACTGAACAATGAGTTACTTGTGTCTTTTTAGGAAGAGGAGATGCCATGTTGTTTCAGCATGTCCCTTGCATGAAACAAGCAGAGCTAAGACCTAGAATAATAGAAGTTTGGTTATTTCCCTGGTTCAGTAGTGGCTACCTAAGCAAGTTATAATGCCTGTCTGCACTTTTTGGAAAACTGACCTTCATAATGTCCCAGTTCCTTAGACAGAGCTGCTAGCTATTCTATGTATCTTACATGGGTTTTGATGAGTTGATGCACCTTTTGAAGAAATAATTGGACACTTATATCCATCATCAAATGTTCAATTTGGTATTGCTTTAAGACTTTGAGGGAAGCCTCAATTTTGCATTTAGCCTATTTCTGTAATCTTGCCTATCTTATCTGAAACCATTTTATTTTGAGATATCTTCATGTTTGCATGCTTCACTGATAGAGCGCATATACAGAAAGTTGTGATACCTGAGACAGAATGTGTCCATGCATGGACTGGTGTATAATTCTGATAAACAGATGATCCTCTTTTGGAAGGTACTCTGAAGATCACTGTTCATTAGTAAATGCACGTTTTGTAGCCAGCGCTCCCAGGCTATGGTTAAATGAGATCTATTCACTGAAATGCCATGCTATTGACTTGTAGCAATTGGTTTGATAACATGCCCAGGTTTACTTGGTTCAAAGTTCTAGATCTCGATCTGAAAGGATTAATGCCACTTGTTAACTCCTTTGTTTTGATTAACACATTGTGTGTGAGACTTGTTAAGTCTCATTAGTTGGAGCTCACTAAGTCAGCACTGACATTGGACAACTTGTCTCTTCAGTTTTACTAATCTGTCTCTGGTACTAGGTTTGTTGATTCTGTCATTGTTTCTCACTATTCACACTTTCTGTCAATGTTTGTGCATCATAATGATTATTCAATTCATTTATACCTGATAGACTGAGTTACATGATTATTTTAGTGAACCATCTTTTCACACACCTTTTCTGCCTTCAGGAGTAAAGATTTATGTATCACACATTATTGCATTATCCTTTTTTCAGATATCTGAATCTTAGATTCTGGCTTGTTGCTTCCAGGGTTTTGGGAGAATGAAAGACCTGCTTTCAGTTCAGAAGATTGTGATGGAAATGAAAACATCTCTTGACATTGTTATTGATAGAATTGCGTACACTGCAATTATTGATGCATTGTTGGTCTGTGGCTTGACAAAGGGTATGCTTTCTGATGTTTGCCAGTTGCCTATCTACATTTTGTATGGTGGATAATATGTAGAGAAAATACATGGAGCATTAATCGTCTATGATATACGTTCCAATTTGACACAGTTTCAGACCATTGAATCAGGTCTGAAGAATAATAAATCCTCAATCACTTAAATATCCACTAGGTGCCAGTATGAGCCATTTCTGTCCTTTTTTTATGAGCCATTTCTGTCCTTTTTTTTACTCAGAACATTCTAAATCTTGTCAAAATATCTTTAGGTGTCGCAATATAAACAATTACTTTTGTAGCATAGTAGTTTTGCAATTTGTATCTCATTTCTTGGTTCTTGAAATTTCACTTTTGTTATTGTAAAAGTGTTCTATTAGTGGGTGATGCTCTGGTGTTTGATATCTTGGAAGGTGCCCTTTGCATGTTTGGGGAGATACTCAAACTGTCTGGTCATGACACTAACTTGAAGCCAAAGCCTCACCTTTTTCTTGCTATGATGCGTGAATTTGCTGTCAAAGGTGATTTTCACGTGGTCAAAAGCTTTCATGGACGCATGTGGTTAGATTCAGTGGGGGTCATTTCTTCTGTGACCCAAGGAGAAGCTGATGAGCTTCTCATGGAAGCAGCAATAAATAGCAATCAGGTATTAGTTCATTCTGAATGTGACACATTCTTTTACTATTTAGCATTAAGTTCTGGAGTAACATCAGGAACAAGTCTAAGGTGGATTTACTTTCATGTGCAGGCATAAAGTAGGAAAGGGGCTTACTTTCTTGATTTTATGCCGTCTAGCATAAGACGAGCCTGTCAGATTAGGTGCAACTGGTGGATATTTACCTGATAACTTGCCCGTTACAAGAGAGACATCCTTTACCCACCTGCTTTCTTTCCATCTGATGGGCTGATTCTTCCCCCCATCCTCTCTTTCCTCTTCTCCTGTTGTATGTAATGAACAGAGAGAATGGCTGATATCCAAGGTTCTGGCAGATTCCTACTCACACATCTCCTTAGGGAGGTTGCCCTATGGATGTTTAGGAGACAAAGACAATGTATGATCCATTGTGAAGTTGTTGTCTCACACTGGCTACCAAAGGTAGATGATGGATACTGTCTTTTTTTTGTGGTTTTGTGGGTGATGGTTAAGTGGGGGAGTTTGTAGTTGCTGCTGCTTTGGGCATCTTAAATGTGGTGATGGAAGCATGTGGCATACCATTCTCTCTAAATGTGGAGATTCCTTTTCTCATTTTTTTTTTGGGGAAGTGGGTAGTACCACAAATATATTAAAAGAAAAGGAGAATGTACATGTATATGGGCCCAAAAGCCCCAAATAAGGACAAACCCCCCCAAAACACTTATACAGGCAATTACATACAAAGATGGTGTGAGCGAAAAATAAGAGACCCCCACTTACAAAAAATTTCCTTTACCAAAATTCACCCTCCAAAAAGGAAAATGGAGGAGTTATGCTCCCCCACTTTACATAGATGCCTCGCCCAAAACACCACCCTCTTACAAATGAAGGAAAAAGTCCAATCTTCCGACCTCGACTCCCTCTTAAAGATTCTTCTATTTCTTTCACACCAAATAGCCCAAAGAGTGGCATGAAGAACTAGCCACCACAAAAGGGAGTCACTGTTAAGTGACCATCTTCTATTCCAGTTGAGGAGGAGGTGATGAACCTCCTCAAATGGATCAAGTGGCTGGTGGAATACCCGGCTAATCCTTGCCCATATTTCCTGAGCAAAGGTGCAGTGAACGAATAGATGGTCCAAGTCCTCCTCCTCTTCACCGCATAAGCAGCAGCCCGTGGAAATGGCCTGAAGGAAAGAGCCCAGTCTAACACATGCGGGTAGCCGACCATGGGAGATCTCCAAATTAGCATCTTCACCTTGAGGGGGCTTTTGGTTCTTCAGAGATAGGGAGCAGCAGACTGGCGAAGACCTCCATCCGAGATAATGGAGTAGGCTGATCTAACAGAGAAACGCCCTCTCAAATCCCATCTCTACCACCAGTTGCCCTCTGCAGAGGCATCGACATTGACCTGTAGCAGAGATTGAAGGAGAAGCTGAAGCTGGTTCATCTCCACAAGAGCGAGGTGCCTTCTGAAGATAGGAGCCCAAATTTGTATGTAATGAACAGAGAGAATGGCTGATATCCAAGGTTCTGACAGATTCCTACGCTCGCATATCCTTAGGGAGGTTGCCTTATAGATGTCTAAGAGACAAAGACAATGTACGATCCATTGTGAAGCTGTTGACTCAGACTTGGCTATCTAAGGTAGATGATGGATACTTTGTCCTTTTTTTCCCCTGGTTTTCTGGGAGATGGCAGGTGGGGGGTTTGTAGTTGCTGCTGCTTTGGGCATTTTAAATGTGGTAATGGAAGCATGTGGCATATCCATTCTCTACATCCTGAAATGTGGTAGGCAGATGAAACATTAGGAGGGACTGGAAATCCTGGAGGGTATGGCATACCTTCTTTTAGGTCCAATGCTGTCCACGATCAAGTGGACACTTAAACTAGTTTACCATGTATGGACTCCGACAAATATAAACTAACCAAGGAAAAATAAGATTACTTTTGCTTAAAGATTCTGTTATCCTAGAATCAAGTTTATCTTTGAAGCCTTTACAATTTATGAATGCTACTTTAGGATGACTGCCCAGGATGTGAAGATACTTGAGAGTTAGTTCTCAAGATTCCTACGAAATCAAGAAGTTTCAGTGGAACAGAGAAAAAGAAGAGAAAAAAAATGAGATGCTAACATGAGGATGCCATGTATTCATACTTAATTGTTCTGGTCAACCTTTATTTGGTTTTCTTCAATAAGAAGATAACACATTTTGCTTCAACCAACATTTGGCTAAGCTGATATGATAGTCACCAAGATTGTCATAATCTTCAGTCTGCCAAATTCTGATTATGTTTAGGAAGAGTGCTCCATCCCATAGGGTATATTCCAACCTATTACATAAAGAGCAGCATTTGCAAGTAAAAAAATCATGAGATGAAGATGGGTTGATACGGATTCAAGAGGATGGTAAAGTCGAAAACCGTAGGAGACACTGATTGGCAGTGGTGCTCATTTGAATACTAAAAAAAAGATGACTGAATTTACTCTCAATCAGCCATAAGCTCTAACCTAAAGTTACTATTATCTTGTGTTACCTATATTCTCTCTTCTGCCTCAAAGCATTGGTTGGGTTCCTCACCACAGAAGTTCGTTGACATCATCTAGTAAGATGAGATTATTTAATGTAACAGTTACTTTCTTGCCAAAAATGATTGTAGGTCTGTATGACTATATATGTCTGTTCCTTACAGAAATAAGTCATGAGTTATATAGCTAGAGTTGCTATATTTTGCATGTTGTTTCTATGTCCACTTCCAAATCTTTAGGTTTTATTGAGTGTGAGAAATACAGTCATCTAATACAGACATAGGCTTTCTTGTTTGTGTCACCATCATGATACTGCACCTCCACTCATGTTTTGCTCTATGTGGAATGATATCTTATTTTGGTTCTAAAGTCATGTGAACTCATCTGCAGGTTCATATTGCAAAACAGATTCTATTGAACATTATTAGGAGACGAAAATGGAGCTCTTGGACAAGTAGAGGGGGCATGGTATGAGTCTTTATTCTTCCTTTAAACTGCAAATGTTTGATCACATCTTTCTATTCAAATCATAGGCTACAATGAAGAAGATTGGGTGGTTTGCCATTTTGGTTTCTATGAGTACTATGAGAAGGCTTACGGTTTTAATTGAAATGATGTTGTATCATGTTGTTTAACTTCTCTCTTGCTGCACTGGCCAAATTCTTTGCCTGTTAACTAGAGAAGATGACATAATTTAGATGTCCTAGTACCACAAAGACGACAATGAATCTAGGTGATTTTAGCCAGACTCGTCATTATCTTTTCCCTGAATGTTTCTCTTCTGCCTTCTATATCCATTTGTCCTTCTATATCCATTTGTCCACATGTTGTACTATATATTCCTGATTGAAGGCTTTCTTTTGCTGTATACTGCATGCTGTTTCTTGTTAATAGTCTAAGTATCCTACACTTTGAGTTTTCATGTAGAGGACCTATTTCTTTACTCGTCCTTAGAGATATGCCCTGGTTATTTACAGCATAGAACCATCAGATCATGAAAAGTATTGTATGTTTTGTAGGCTGCTCTACGTGTAGAGGCTCTGTCAGGCTTTACGAATTCTTTGTTCAGTCCTTGCATCCTTAATAAGGTTAGTTCCAACTTATTGGTTTCATTTTTGACATTTCTTGATTAGACTCTGAATATATACTTGTGGCCCATGTATGTGCCCATTTTACTAAAAGTCTCTTGGGAATATCTTACATCTTACTGATATAGGTGTCACTGGATGATCCAATTGAGAAATACATGACGACATTTGAAAAAGCCAATCCATTACGTGCTAGTCTATGCTTAAAGGAGGTTGTGATGCGCTTCTATAATGATGATGTTGTCCCTATTATAGATGACTGGGGGAGCTGCATAGGGATTGTGCATCATGAAGATTGCAAAGAGGTATTACACCATCCCTTTAACTGAGTTTCTCATGAAGCGACGAGCCTTCAAATATTCGTCGTACGACGTGGTGCTTTTTCTGTTGAAGAGTTCAGTATGTCAGTACCCATGACTAAATTATAAATGATTGTTATGTTTGGGCACAACAATTGTAAGTGGCTGTCTATACACCTCTCTCCTCTTAGTAAGATGTTGCCTTTTTCCTGGCCTATTGATTTTGGATAAGAAAGAAAGCCCATAGATTCAAATCCACATCCCATAATACATCCCCATGCACTTATCCTATATATCCAATGTTCGAGCCCATTTATTCAACCAATCCAGTGGTCATTAAGATATTATCATTCTCTCTAGTGTAAGCAAAATGCTTATTGATTTCTGCATCCAGAAGGGCCAGATAAGAGCATGAAAAGTCATAGACCACAGTTTGTTTTCCTTTCTGACCAGTTTTCAGTTTCATCCAAGGATCCCAAGCTCATCCACTGACATAAGTGATCCTATTCAATTCCAACCCTTCACAATAGATCCTTTGTTCTAAGAGGATTTGTACAAGTAAAATGTTAGCGTTTATTCATTAAATATCCATACATTCAACAATTGAATCCAATGGAAAATGACAGTGAATTCTGTGTAGATGGCCTTTTTCATCTCACACTTAATACAAATAGTAGTATTCTAGGAGCAGAACTGCAATCCAGCAAGTTCCAGATTCTTCTGTAGCAAGTTTCAGTTACCTCTCCTTGATCATGGTAGAGTTATGCATGTTCTCTTCTCTATCTGGAAATTTATGCATTCTCTCTCTCCTTCCAGCACTTATGACTTATTTAGCAATCTCATAATTTGAGCAAGTTAACTTTCTTTTTCTTTTTCATCTGAACTGTTTCAGCCAGATGCTCTCTGTGATGCAAGCCTCGTCACCAAAAGCAAAGTAGTAGTTTGAAATTATGCATTAAATTTTGTTACAAATAGATCTTATGCTGATTCTTGAATCCTTGGACACAGCTAGTCAGCTGGAGTATCAGATCATACAGCCTCCACTCTGTGATGGGCTGGACTTCTATTCCAACTTAAGCAAATGACTCAACCAACATTTTCTTGTACATTTATCAGCTACTTCTCCATTCCGCCTTCGTCTTATTAGTCTTCAGATGAACAAGCTAGTTCATACTTAGCTACACATGTAACTGGGTACCAGATTAACTGCTAAATCAGTCCAAGCCCTTCTATCTCTATTTTGTTTGTTCTCCTGGCTTTCTTTTGTCGAAGGGCCATCAGCTCATCTATGTTCCTAACTTTTGTGGATTGCTCCAAAGGCATAGAGTATCGTCTGTCTTGTTTGATGGTTGGATTCTCGACAGAAGGTGGATGCACTGGCGCATGCACATAAGCCTTTTTCTTCCCATCCCTTTGCGTCACAACTGACTTTTGCTTGTCTATGAAGTTTACTGCACTTGGCAATTGCACTTTCTCATTTTTTTTTTTTGCTACTCAATGCTCTTGACAAGAACCTTCACTTGCGACATGCAGTTGGATGCACCACTTTCCAGATTAATGAGGGGGCCGCCACCGTGTGTGACAACATCGACATCAATTGGTAGAGTCATAGATTTAGTACTCGAGAAGAAACACAAAATGGTTATTGTTGTGAGATCCAGCAACGTGTATGAAACAAGCTACAGCTCTAGTTCCAGGCCCGTTGGTGTTTTCACATACGACCAGTTGTTTAAGTTGACGACAACAGAAGAGCAGGAACCTTCCATATCCAGAACATCTACAAATTCTTAGAATATGTATATATATTTCTAATGGTACATGTCTTTGTCCCTTTTAGTGAATAACTTATAGATAGACATCCAAGATGGAGGGGGTTGGCCCCAGTCGGACTTTGCGAGGGGGAAAAGAGGAGACCAGAGCAGTAAGCCAAAGAGTTCATGTGGGGATGGGCACTAATCACCATCAGGAAACAAGTAAGAGCAGTAGCAGAGGTTGATCTTTGCTCAGTTTGTGCCAGTGTGATTTGAATTTGTTTAGAGGATGCTCAAGCTCCATGTTGGGTGGGCGACTGCATTTATCCATTTCTCATGATCAGTGCCCCTGATACCATGGGAAAGACCTCAAAAGATATCAAACGTGGGAGAGAACCAGATTCCATAATCAGGGCATGTTGAGAATGTCGCGATGTACAATGGTGAATTGAGGCTTTAGGAGTAGTGGGAGTTTTTTGAGTTACCTTTTTCCTTTTGGTGGAGGCTTTTGCGAAGTCTCATCTTCTCTACAAAAAATTTGGGGAGGACCCTCACGTTGTTTGGATCTTAACATTCCTTCTTTGTTTGCATTCTCTAAGTTCTTCAGAAATTTATTCTCTCATCCAACCTTCACACGTTTCGTAAACGTGTGAAATAATGGTTGAGAATTTATCATGTTTTACAAATGCGTGTAAATGTTAGTTGGGATTTTATTTATCTAAAAATATCTTATTTATGTTTTGCTTTTAATGATTTCTCTACCTTCCCTGTGATAAATACTTTTCATAAATCTTCATTTTTTTCTTAAAAAATCTTTTTTTTTATTCTACAGAAAATTTGGTGAATGCAACCTATGACCATAAATAAAATTAATACACTCGATAAGTAGTTCGAATTTAGCTCAGATGTTATTCGAAATCGACTCGTTTAATAAGATAAATGAGTCAAGTTCAAACAAAAAATTAAGTTTGCTTCATAAACGAGTCGAGTATGAGTAAATATTTACTCGGTTCGTTTAAGCTCGTGAACAAATTTGTTTAATTTTTTAATTATAAAATTTATAAATATAATTGTTAAATATTTTAATATTATATTAAAATAATTAAACAAACAACTTAAGAAAGATTTTGAAACAAAATAGATTTGGATCTTATAAATAATTAATTTTTTAATTGTAAATTGAATTTAACTTTTATATATATATATATATACATGTATAGATACATATATATTTATATATATATATAACTTGTAAATTCAATTAGATTCGATAAGATATTCGTTAAAAATTTAAACTCGAAAATATTTAAATGAACTAAATTTGAATAATTATTTTTAATATTCGATAAAATTTGAGTTCAACTCAAATTCGATAAAATTTTAATAGCATAATACACGTTTCGACTCTACTCATTTACATCTTTAATGCAACCGCCCCTCCCCCACCCAGTCACAGGAAAGGAAAAGGTAAACAATATAAACCATCTTCAACGTTCCTCTATTGAATGTAGATAATTTGTAATGAAACCATCCAGATTTGATCCTGTCTGCACCACTTTTGTGACTATTGGGCCATAAATGGGTCAACAGCCCAATAACAAATGATCTGTGAAAGCAGTAGACAAATGGCATCCAAGGTAAATCCATTCAAAAAGAGGGGCTGCTTTGAGGGGTGGCCCCTGCCACCTCAGCCTTTAGGAAGTCCCCTTAAAAGCTCCTTTTTCTGAAGCAAGAAAAAAAAGGAGAGGTGGCCAGCGGCGGCAAGGAGCTCTCGGGGCAGCAACAGAAAAGGGGGGAAGCGAGGGGTCTTTTCTGGCGGCTCAAGGAAGCAGAGAAGGAGAGGAGGAGGCTGTCTTCTTCCTGAAGTTTTCTGGTGGCACAAGCAACGAGGAAAAAAAAAAAGAGAACGAGCTGCTGCGTTTCTGTCTTAAGAATGTGTACAGAAGAAAGAGTAGGGGGTGAATGTATGCTATGTAGCGGAGGAAGCCTTCTCAGTGGCTCTCCTCTTTATCACATTTTCTTTCCATTGTCTTCCCCCTTCTATCTTTGTTTTGTGGACAATGAGCAGAGCGTGGTTCCCTAAGCATGCTCCATACTCTATTGTTGATTCATCCCTTACTTGCACAAAGATCCATTCATATTTTATAATTTCTTTATATTTGCATGTGTAAACGTTGGTGTCTGCAAGAACAAGGCACTTTTCTTTGAACCATTCCTCCACGGTGGGTTGAGCACTCAATGCCAGGCTTGCCAAAAGGGGTTCATACAAACCATTTACAGAATTTGTATTATACATATTTTGGTTCTGGTTATCCGACTTTTGCTATTCTCATGAGCACAGAGTTTATATAGATTTCTGGTTGGGTGTCTCAGTGCCCAGACCTGATCTCCCATGCTCATACAAATCCCATTTGTTGTGTATTACTCTGGTTATTTCTGCCCAACAGTAGCTCACAGTCCGATCCAAGAATTTCTAGGCTAACTCCTCACCGTCTCCATGTGAGGAAGATTGGCTGCCATGGGTATGCGTTTAGCACTGTTGTGAATCCCTTAAGATACGGTTTTAAATTCCTTAAATATTGTAGGAGGCACTGGTCTTGCATGAAGAATGCCATTGAATTTCCGGACGTTTTTCAGGTTCAATAATATAATATTTGTTCCTGACGTCCTGAGATTAAAATAGCTCAATCATCACTAGATTTCCATCTACCATTGTTCATGTTGATCTGATTTGATTTTACACCATTTGCTGAGCCTGCATAACCCCAGGCCACAGATTTTCTTCCATCGCTTAAGTGACCTTGGCAGTTTTCTTCCTCTCCCCCTAAAAATTGCAGGTGTGCTTAATACATTGATGGCTCCCTTCCAGGCTGCATTAAATGCATCTAGCTCACCTCCTAGACTTAGGTCTCTATTCCACCGAGTTTTGTTTATTTGTTTATTTCATTTCTTCTTCTTATTTACGTCTGGCAGGCCCCTGATGGTCCAACCAAATTGGTTAGGTCTTGCACTTCTACCGCCATGCTCAGATTCCTCATTAGCATTTTATGTTTTTCCTTGTATTATTATCATCATCCCAGTCGACCGTGTTATCAAAACAGAACATGTATGACCTGGTGGTCATTGCAACCACCAATTCGTGAATACATGTAATTGGGGAACAGTAAATACCATTCTAATAAATAGAGAAAACACATGTTTCCAAGCTCCGATTTATGGTCTCGGCGTATACCGGCTCCCTTCGTAGGTGTGCCTCGGGAGTTGGTGCCGTGTGCCATGGTGTTGTCGCTTACGGCATCAACACCGTTGTTGGCACCGTCTCCATCGTGGTGGACGGGTGTCATGTAAACCCCTCCAATATGCAAAATAAAGGGAGGTGCTGCCGATTTTTTATCTCGAATCTGGTGTTCATCCGTTTCTGCCGATGATTTCCGAATATATTTGTGCCGACATGGCCGTTGGGCAACTTGTGTTGTCATCCGACACCATTGGCAAATATTATGTCGCCACTTTCTGGCAAACACTGCTCCATAGACGTCACCTCGGGTTATAGGTGAACGTCCTTGGGTACTATCCCGACATACGGTGGGCAGGGGTGGTCACCATTAAATCGGTTTATGACGTACGACCGGATTTCTGCCAATGTAAAAATTCATTTCTTTAGTAGTGGTTTCATCGATTTGCGGTATATGCATGAATGCGTGCACGAGTGAGACAAATGAGTGCCGGTGCGGCGTACGCATATGATTGATGCGTCAGACACGAGAGCAGATAAATGAGATAAACAATAGAAATAATATTAACAATAATGAGTGGAAAATAATAATGATAATTGAATAGAAATTACAAACAACAACAAAATAGATAACAACAAATAAATCAAATCAACAGAAATTAAATGACCAAAAGATAACAAACAAAGAAGAAACAGCATGTGAACTGAGAAAATAAATCAACAAAAAAAAGAATTAATTAACAAATAAAAATAATAATAATAACATTAAAAGAAATAAACAAATGTCAATAAAACAAACATGCCGCCGTCCAGCTCTCAAATAGATCCCATAGAGCCGTTCAGCATCCACTCCTGGCTGCCGTTCAGCCCCTGTGCACCTACATGCAAGCTGCCGTTCAGCACCCCTGCCATTCAGCAACAGTTTTCGTGCCATTCAACACCTCCTGTACGCCCACAAAACCCTGCCGTTCAAACCCCCTGCTGTTCAGCACCCAAGCACATGTAAACCACTGTGCCGTTTTAGCCCCACGCATGCACGCATTAACTTTTCTACTCCTCAATAGTCCTGCGCATGCACAAGCCTATTTTCTAAACCTATGAAATCCAAGCACACACACCACTCACGTAAACATGCTACCAGGTGGCCTCCCTCCCTGCAGCATATGCCCATAAATAGTCACCATTTCAAACCCATATAAACCAACACATGCATCGCCTCCACCAACCAGGAATAGTTAAATAAAAAAGGAAAATGGTAACAAGAATCATGAGATGATAATAATTAATGGGCATTTAAGAGAAAGGGAATAAAAGGGATAAACAATTATATATGTAATTCAAAAAAAAAGGGAAATAAGTCCAATCATCCAAATAAATCCAATAGTTGCAATTTTAAATCAAGTCAAAAAATGCAGCATGATGAGATCCAACAAATAGAACAAAAATAATAATAACTCCAAAGTAAATCCAAAGTCAAAAGAAAACCAAACAAAGAAACCAAATCAAACAATTCTGGATTAAGTATTTTAACCTGGAACAAAAGTTTCAATAAATCTCAAACTCAAACAAATCAAGAGAACCAATTTCAATAAAGAGAAGTCTGAAATCAATAAAAATCCCTTATCAAATCAAATAACCAAAAAGATTAAATTAAACTAAAAGACCAACATATCAAAGAGACAATCTGTGGTGGCGTGATCCTGTTTGGGCCTGAGCCAAACGGGCCTCCACTGGAATAAGAGAGGAAAGACGATTGCTGGTGAGGGCGAAGACCTGCAAAACCAGAATGGGATCAGGGGGCCCGGTGAAGACCGGGGAAACCCTCCGATGCCTAAGTCAGTGGAGAGCTTGTGAGGCAGGGGGTTTCGGAATGCGAGAATGTGTTCGCGTGGGGAAGAGAACGTACCGTTGCATGGTACTGTACCTGTGCCTTTATAGGCGTTGGTGCAGAGGCCAACGTGCGTAACGTTGGACAGATCGTGCCTGAAGAGGCGCCTTGACGCACGCGCATAACGGGAGGAGTTATGACTCTGATGCCCGTTAGGCTGCCAGGCAGTTCACGCCCCTTGATGGTGGAGAACGTGGCCTGAGACGGTTACAACCGTTCTGGAAGCCAGAGAGCCTGCTCGGAACCCTTTGGAAATGCTTTCCGAGCAGGTGACCCACGTGGGGGCTCGAACATGCTGTTCGGTAACATCGAGGGTAGCTTCATGGAGCGGAGTCACTGTTCTTGCTCGGAAGCTGTTCATAGTTGTTCGGTAAGGAAAGGCGGGTGATCTGCTCGGAGGTACGCCGCAGCGGAACCTGACAGCTTCCGATCACAGGAGTCACACAATGGAGGTCTTTGAGCCATCCTGGAGAGGGCGTGCCCTTCGATGACGGTGCCACGTTGGTTGACAGGACGTGAATGGGCCGTAACGAGCCATCATGGGCCTAGGTGACCAGATTTGGCCACCACACTTGCCCCCCACGCCCTCGAATGGCTCGGTGGGACGAGGGCTTCGAGGGCGTCGCTTCCGCATTTAATGCGAGGGCCCGTTACGGGATGCCGCCGCCTAGGGTCCTGTCAAACGGCTAACCCATCATGATGGGTGCAAAGCCGCGCCATACTTGAGGCGCCGCCGCTGCGTTCGGACGGTTGCCAACGCTGTACCCGAAGGGGCGCTTTCAAAAATCGGAAGGAGCGGCATTTTAGGGCCCGCCTCGAATTTCGTTCCCTCCTCTTTCCTTATAAGGAGGGGACGAGACGAGGGCGGGAGCTACGCCTCCCAGAAACCCTCCATCTTTGAGATCTTCGTGCTTCCTTGCCTTCTCCTCTCCCTGTCTTCTGCTTCGTCCTCTCGCGCCGTTGCCGCTTTCTGCAGTCCTTCCGGCGATGGCGAGCAAGGGGAAAGCCGCTGCCGGAGCTAGCGGGGTGACTGTCGCAGTGCCGAGCGGACCACGATACCGCCACTTCAGTGGTCTTCGTGAGCGCTTCCGGATTGGGGATGAGTACGAGATCGTTGACGCCAGGGAAAGCGACACGATCCTGGTGAATAAACCAGGTTGCCTGCTCCTATCCGTGGACCATCTGGAGGCAGGCTTCCGGCTGCCGTTGCCGGAGGTGGCGAAGGCGCTCCTTAATACTTGGGGCGTTTCGCCAATACAGCTGACGCCCAACACCTGGAGATACATCTGTATCTTCGGTGTTGTCTGCAAGTTGAAGGAGATCCGGGGCTCGGCGGACGTCTTCCGAGCGCACTTCAAGCTGTCTGCTTCGCGGGCGTCGGGAGCAGATGTCTACTACGCCAAGCACCGAACAGACCGGATGCACATCGGCCTGTCCAGCAAGTATTCCAACAACAAGGGTTGGATGGACAGGCTGTTCTTCGTGCGCCACCGGAGTGGTGCCGAGTGGGGGTTCCCCACAGTCATTCGCCCAGCACAGAAGGATAGCTTTCCGAAGCTTATCCAGGATGAGGCGAGGGCATCAGATGCCCTTCTCCGAGCAGGTGTTCGGAATGGAGAAGGGTATGTGACCGAGTTCATGCTCGTTAAGTATGGGCTCAGCAAACCATGGAGTAAGTATACTGTCTCTCGGTGGTTTACTCTTAGTTTTGGTGACCTCATACTAACCTTTCTTCTTCCCATCTTCTTTGTGCGCAGCGGCTGCAGAGCTGGAGGCAGGAAGAGATGAAGAGGCGAATGATGAGTTCGCCGAACAGATCCCTGTGCTAGCGCACAGGGTGTATGAAGGTGACGACGTCGACGCTGTTGTTCGGGTTCCTTCCGCGGTGAGGGTTGGTGCCGCGGTGACAACGGCACTTGTTGCTCCATCAACTGCCGAAGGGCGCCCGAACAGGGCGCAGGCTCCTGAGAAGGGGCCTGGAAAGATTCGGTTGAAGAAGAAGGCCACTAGAGAGGTGGTACCGGCCGGAGCTCGGGCTCCTCGAGAGAAGGACGACCAAGCGAGCCGGCCTTCTGCGAAGAAGAGGCCCGTTCTGGTTGACGAGAGCGCGGAGGAAGCGGAACAACTCCGTGCTCGAAAGAAGCAGAAGGCGGTCCAGGCTACTCCTCCACACGATGAGGAGGGGACCGAAGAGGAAGAGGAAGGGGCGCAGTTGCTGCTGCGCAAAAAGAGTAGGGCCGTACAATCGGCCGATGAGGGGGTGCCATGGGTGGCTCCCGCAACTCGCCCCGAGGTCGCACAGAAGATGGCGACCGAGCTGGGGCTCATTTTTGTAAGCGAAGGATCTGAGAGTCCTGTCGGTGGAGAAGCCGGGGGCTCCCCCTGCGCGAGAGATAGGGCGCCCTCCGGTGCTTCCAATGCTGGAGGTGCCGAGCGCGGTGTTTCCAGCAACATCGCGGAGGTATCCTCTAGGAGGAGCAGAGAAGCTACGGCGTCACCTGCTCGGCAGGAGGAGGACACTTGCGCAACGGGAGTTTCCGCCCCTGCTGGGGTGGTTCCGAGCAGCGCGGTGACAGCAGCGCCTTCAGAGCAAGGAATGGTTCCTGCAGCAGGGACCATTGCGGAGGCGGCCGCAACGGCGAGGGCGTCCGAAGAGGTTGCCACTTCAAGGGGGAGAATCCTGCCCCCCCTGCCCCCCTCCGAGGTGGTTGCTAACGCAGAAGCAACCTCCAAAGGAGTCGAAGACATTGGGGGGGAGGCTGCGGGTGCTGCCCGGGATGAAGGGTCCGAAGACGACCGAAGGCCTCTTAGTGAGGTGCTTCTGAGAGAACCTCTTGGAGCTCCTTCGGTGGCAGCGCTGGAGGCGACCCTTCGTCGGATGGAGGATACGCCAGGGAGCTGCCTGCGAGCCCCACTGCTTCTCGTCTTGAACGGTTGGCAAGGTGCTTGGACCTTCCTTCCGAACAGACTCCGGAGAAGTCAGTGGAAGGGTACCAGCCGGAGTGGCAGACAGAAGATGGTTTGAGTGACGTCGACGTAGAGATGCTTGCGGACGAAATGTCCAAGTCGTTGGCCACTCTGAAGGCTTTAGCTGTTCGGGGCCAGAGACAGAAGTATCTCTACGAGGCGCAGGTAGCCTTCTGTGATGACCTTTCGGCAAGGCATAAAGCTCGCGAGGCGGCGCTGGAGGAGGAGGTGAAGGACCTCAGAGCTGCTCTTCATGCCGCGAAGCTGGATGCTACCTTGGCGCGGGCCGAAAAGGACGCCCTAGCCAAGGTAGTAGTAGATGCGGAGGCCCGTGCCGTTGCTAACTATAAGGCTGGGCCAGAGTACAAGGAAGACTTGGAGCAGTATGGGGCTCGCTGCTACAAAGTGGGCCTTAATGCTGGGAAGGAGGTGGGGGAGAGGCTTTCCTGGGCCAAACGCGCCCAAGAAGCCTTCGAGGCTGCTGTTCGGGAATGTCGACGCCGTACCCAAGACGTCCGCTTAGATGGTGTGCGGTTCGCACAATTTCAGTCTGGGCGGATGCCTTCTTCGGGTGAGGATGCTGGTCCTTCCGACAAGCTCCTTAATCCCCTTGCCTCACGTCTTCTTGTACTTCGCTTTTTGTAACATCGGCCAAGGAAGGCTGTTTTGTAAGCACAAGAACTTCTTATAAATGAAATCCTCTGCTTTACGAGTTTTTCTGTAGCGTCACTTTCTCTATCTTCTCCCTGTTGTGGTTGTTCCTGCTCGGATCGGAATCCGTTAGCTTCGTGAGTATTGCATGTAAGACACAGATCATTGGGTACCGTAAAGGAGGTTCCGATCAGGTATCTATGCCAAATGCTCATGAAGCAACAGGAGTAAGGAGAAGAGAGGTTGGATGCTGAAAGAAGGCTTTATAGATGATAAGCCTTAAGATTAGAGACATGCCATGTCCTGGGAATGGCCTCGCCACTAGGAGTAGTTAGCTTATATGAGCCTTTCCCAAGGACGTGGGTGACCTGATAAGGTCCTTCCCATTTGATGGCAAGTTTGCCGACTGCTCTTCGGGGGTCCGAAGCCGAACAGCGGCGCAAGACCAAATCTCCCACGTTGAACCGCCTCTCCTTGACTCGCGCATTATAATATTGCGCAAGCCGTTGTTGATAAGAAACGAGGCGAATGCTGGCGTCGCTTTGTCGTTCGCCCAGCATGTCCAAGTTCTCTCGGAGAGCACGGTTATTGGCGGCTTCGTCGAAGTGGGTTGTTCGGATGGTTGGAAGGGCTACTTCCAAAGGTACAACTGCTTCTGAGCCGTAGGCTAGGTGGAAAGGTGTTTCCCCCGTAGCTACCCGAGCAGTTGTTCGGTGACACCAAAGGACATTTGGGAGCTCATCGATCCATGATCCACCTGCAGCCTCTACTCTGGTTCGGATCCCGTGCAGCAATGTTCGGTTGGCGTTTTCGACCAAACCGTTAGCCTGGGGATGAGCCACGGAGGTGAAGTGGTTGTAGATCCCGAGCTCGGCGCACTTTTGCTTGAAGAAGGTGCTGTCGAACTGCCTCCCATTGTCAGATGTAATCACCCTTGGGATGCCAAACCTGCAGAGAAGTTCTTCCACACGAACTTCCACGCGGCTTGTTCGGTGATTGTGGCAACGGGTTCGGCCTCGATCCACTTGGTGAAGTAGTCGATGGCCACAAAAAGGAACTTCTTGCGCCCTTGGGCCTCTGGAAAGGGGCCCAAGATGTCAATGCCCCATCTGGCGAAGGGGCGCGGCTCGAACAGACTGTGAAGCTGTTCGGCTGGCTGCTTGATGAGTACTCCGAACTTCTGGCATTCTGGGCATTTCCTGACGAAGGACACGCAATCCTTCTGAAGAGAAGGCCACCAGAACCCTGCTCGGATGAGGCTGCGTGCTAGCGTTCTGCCCCCCAGATGGCTTCCGCACAACCCCTCGTGGACTTCCTCTGTGGCCGCGAGGGCCTCCTCAGGGTTGAGGCAACGTAGAAGAGGTCTTGCAAGGGACCGTCGGTACAGCTTGCCTTCTACGAGGGTGAAATGCTGCGAGCGCATCCTGACTTTCCGAGCTTCATCCTGTTCGGAAGGAAGCTCGCCTCGGAGAAGGTACGCCAAGAGAGGGTCCACCCAACTTGGGGTCGGTGGGCCCGTTTCTATGGCGGCTATATCAATCTCTGTGCTCGGCAAGGCGAGCTCTTCAATGAAGACAGAGCGAGAAGGGGTGATGTCACCTGAAGATGCCAATTTGGCCAGCGCATCAGCTCGCGCGTTCTGCTCTCGTGGAACATGTATGACCTCGAAGTATACGAGGCCCTCTGTCTGGCTCTTGACCTGTTGGAGGTATTTAGCCATGCGAGGTTCCCTTGCTCCAAACTGTCCGCTCACCTGGCTGGCGACCAACTGGGAGTCACTAAAGACTCTAAGCCGAATGGCTCCGAGGTGCCTAGCCATGCGGATACCGGAAAGCAAGGCTTCGTACTCGGCGACGTTGTTGGAGGCTGGAAAGCGGAAACGGAGGGCGTATTGGAACTCTAACCCCTCTGGGGAGGTGAGGACCAAACCTGCCCCGCTTCCGGAGACACAAGAGGATCCGTCCACATAAAGCTCCCATGGGGGCTCGTCTGCCAACGGTGGATCCTGCTCGGCCGGAAGGGTGCATTCCGCCACGAAATCTGCTAACGCCTGCGCTTTGATTGCCGTCCTTGGTCGGAAGCTGATGTCAAACTCTCCCAGCTCGATTGCCCACTTAACCAACCTACCGGAAGCCTCCGGCCGCTGCAAGATGGATTTCAGCGGTTGATCGGTAAGCACTGTAACGGAATGGGCCTGAAAGTAGGGCCTGAGCTTCCGTGCAGCTGTGACAAGAGCAAGGGCAAGCTTTTCTGCTCTGGGGTACCTCCTTTCAGCTTCTTGGAGGACCCTGCTGATATAGTACACTGGATACTGTGCCGCTCCTACTTCTTTGATCAAAACCGCACTGATGGAGTGTTCGGTGACCGAGAGGTACACGAACAAGGGTTCTCCGAGCACAGGCTTTGAGAGAACAGGAGGGGCTGCCAAATATGCCTTCAGCTCGGTGAAGGCAGCTTCGCATTCGTCAGTCCATAGTACTTGCCCCCCTTGCTTCGAGGCGTTTTTAGGGCCTCGGAGCAACTTGAAGAAGTTAAAACTTCTTTCTGCTGCTCGGGACATGAACCTGTTCAGCGCGGCAAGACGTCCTGTTAGACGCTGGACGTCGCGCGCTGTCTTCGGACTGGACATCTCAAGTACGGCTTGGATTTTTTCCGGGTTCGCCTCTATTCCCCTGTTTGATACGAGGAACCCGAGGAACTTACCCGACCTAACACCAAACGCGCATTTGGCGGGATTGAGCTTCATATTATACCTTCGCAGAGTTGCGAAGGTTTCCTGGAGGTCAGAAATGTGATCGGTGCTCGGAAGAGTCTTGACCAACATGTCGTCGACGTAAACCTCCATGTTTCGCCCGATCTGCTGCTCGAACATCTTGTTGACCAGCCGCTGGTAAGTTGCGCCTGCATTCTTCAGGCCAAAAGGCATCCTGGTGAAGCAGTATAAGCCTAGGTCTGTGACGAACGTAGTGGCGTCTTGATCCGGGGGATGCATGCTGATCTGGTGGTAACCAGAGTAGGCATCCAAAAAGCTGAGGAGCTCGTGCCCGGAAGTAGCGTCCACCAGCTGATCGATGCGTGGTAATGGGAAGTTATCCTTGGGCGTTGCCTTATTAAGATCTTTGTAATCTACGCACACACGCCATTTGCCATTGGCCTTGCGTACGAGGACCACATTGGAGATCCATCTTGGATATTGGGCCTCTCGGAGGAGCCCGACAGTTCGGCTTTTGGTCACGTGATCCTGAATCACGGTCTGCCGTTCTCGGTTCACGGGTCGCCTTCTTTGCTGCACTGGCGGGATTCGTGGATCCAACCGAAGGCGATGCACCATGACTCCCGGGGGAATGCCTGGAAGCTCGTCATCAGACCAAGCGAACACGTCCAAATTGGCGAGCAGGAAAGCTGTATAGCGTTGCTGCTCGGCCTCTGTCAACAGGGCGCCAATGTACAAGACGTGTTCGGAGTCGTCGTCCACTTGAATGGGGATTAAGTCTTCGGCAGGCGTCCCCCGACTAGTGGAAGGCTGATCGGAGGTTGGAAGAGCTGGATCAGCGAGTGGTTGCTTGTCTCTTAGAGAGAGGACATAGCAACGGCGAGACTCACGCTGACACCCGAGCACTTCACCAACTCCGATCGGAGTTGGAAACTTCATTTCTGGTGGAGTGATGAAGGTACTGCTTTGATTCGCCCGATCAGACTTCTGCCAAGAATAGCATTGTATCCAGGCATGTTGTTGATGACCAGAAAGTCAACAATCTTGGTCACAGCCTTTGGAGCTGTCCCCAAGGTGATCGGAAGGCGAATCCTTCCCATGGGCTGGACCGAAACTCCCGAAAAGCCGAACAATGGCGAATTTACAGGAGTAAGTTGATTGGCGCGCAGGCCCATGAGAACGAAACAGTCGTAAGCCAAGACGTCGGGGGCACTTCCATTATCTACCAGAATCCGGCGCACATTACAATGGTTGATGGTGGCCGAAACGACCAGCGCATCAGTGTGCGGAGTCGTAACCCCTACAAGGTCTCCGTCCGAGAAGGTTATAGCCTCCTCGGGCTGTGCGCGTGCGGGACTGGCAGGATATGGGGCCGGCCGAACAGTCGGAGGCCTGTCTACGACATGCACCCGCCTTGCGTAATCGCGTCGGCTTCGAGTGCTTTCTCCACCTGCGCCGAAGCCTCCCGCGATCACGTTGATCTCCTGCCCATTGGCTCGTTGTTGATCGGCTGCTCGGGAGTGCGGTCTTGGCGACGGGGGCGCTCTTCGTTCCGGCGCCCTTCGTTCCGGCGCACGAACCGTCCAAGGTAGCCGCGCTTGATAAGGTCTTCGATTTCGTCCTTAAGCTGGCGGCACTCGGAGGTGTCGTGGCCGTGGTCGCGATGAAAGCGACAGTACCTATTTTGATCGCGCTTCCGGGGGTCGGAGCGCATTCTCTGGGGCCACCGAACAAAAGCTTCATCCCTGATCTCTGCCAGGATTTGTTCGGGAGCCACAGTGAGGGGGGTGTAGTTGGTGAAGGGGCGCGGACGACGCGGAGAATCGCCATTGCGTCGTCCCTTCTTCCGATCACGGTCGGAACCGTTGTCGGAAGGTCGCTTTTTTTCCGACTGCTCCCCCTGTTCGGCCCTGCTCGCCGCCAGGCTCTCCTCGCAGGCCGCGTGGCGCTGCGCGATGGAGAGTAGTTCGGCGAGGGTGGCGGGCTGCTGGACGCCGAGAGTTCTTTGTAGAAAGCCATCACGAGTGCCTTGGATGAGAGCACTGGTGGCTAGGGGGACGTCCAGGCGCGAGATGCGAAGCGCCTCTGTTCGGAACCTCTTGACGAAGTCCCAGAGTGCCTCGCCTTTCTTCTGGCGCACGGTCAGGAGGGAGGCCGCCGTCCGCGGCTGGGACCTTCCACCAAGGAAGTTGTCCCGAAAGGACTTCTTCAATTGGCGGAAGGAGGTGATAGAGCCCGCAGGGAGGGTTTCGAACCAAGCCCTGGCGGTCTCCTTAAGGGTTGCAGGGAAAGCCCTGCACTTGGCCGCATCTGATGCTCCGTGGAACACCATGTGCGATTCGAAGCCGTGGATGTGGTCGGCCGGGTCAGTTGTGCCGTCGTAGGGCGCGATGGTGGGTAGAGGGAGCTTGGAGGAGACCTGGGCCTCCAGGATCTCCCTGCTGAATGGGGAGCGGAAGTCCAAGTCATCCTCCGCTGGAGCCTTCCCCTCCGCACGCTGAACCATCGCGTCCATGCGGCGCTCGAGGTCGACCACACGCCTTAGGCGCCTGGCGAGCTCCTGCTCGGAGTTGGCGGGGCCCCCTCGTCCAGAGGCGTGGGAGTTGCCTCCCACGACTGATCGTGGCGGCCGAGGGGAGATGATAGAGCGTCGGGGCGAACGCCCGCGGCGCTCTGGTGCCCGTTCCTCCGACGGGGGCCGGTGAGACCGGCGCGGTGACTCTGCCTGCTGCTCCTGAGGCGCCGGGGGGACGCGGGAGTGGCGATGCGACGATTCCGCCTGCCGCTCGCGCGGCAGGGAAGCCGCCGGAGCCGCAACCCCCACCAACTGGGCCTGTAGGGCGAGGCAGACGCCCGTCAGCTGATGCATTTGCCCCCGAAGCTCTGCCACTTCGAGGGCCGTCGCCGGTGCGGCAGCCGTTGGTACTGGGACGTCGTGATTCGCGCCGGTAGTAGTGCCGGCGACGTCCCCAGGAGGAGATTGGCGACGAGAGGCCCCTCGTGATTGGCGAGACCTCGTCGCCCTGCTTCCCATATTCTGGTATGAGGATCGCCCTCGAGCCATGGCAGCGTCGCTTCCCACAGACGGCGCCAAATGTGGTGGCGTGATCTTGTTTGGGCCTGAGCCAAACGGGCCTCCACTGGAATAAGAGAGGAAGGACGATTGCTGGTGAGGGCGAAGACCTGCAAAACCAGAATGGGATCAGGGGCCCGGTGAAGACCGGGGAAACCCTCCGATGCCTAAGTCAGTGGAGAGCTTGTGAGGCAGGGGGTTTCGGAATGCGAGAATGTGTTCGCGTGGGAAGAGAACGTACCGTTGCATGGTACTGTACCTGTGCCTTTATAGGCGTTGGTGCAGAGGCCAACGTGCGTAACGTTGGACAGATCGTGCCTGAAGAGGCGCCTTGACGCACGCGCATAACGGGAGGAGTTATGACTCGATGCCCGTTAGGCTGCCAGGCAGTTCACGCCCCTTGATGGTGGAGAACGTGGCCTGAGACGGTTACAACCGTTCTGGAAGCCAGAGAGCCTGCTCGGAACCCTTTGGAAATGCTTTCCGAGCAGGTGACCCACGTGGGGGCTCGAACATGCTGTTCGGTAACATCGAGGGTAGCTTCATGGAGCGGAGTCACTGTTCTTGCTCGGAAGCTGTTCATAGTTGTTCGGTAAGGAAAGGCGGGTGATCTGCTCGGAGGTACGCCGCAGCGGAACCTGACAGCTTCCGATCACAGGAGTCACACAATGGAGGTCTTTGAGCCATCCTGGAGAGGGCGTGCCCTTCGATGACGGTGCCACGTTGGTTGACAGGACGTGAATGGGCCGTAACGAGCCATCATGGGCCTAGGTGACCAGATTTGGCCACCACACAATCCAATAGAGATTAAACATGATTAAAAACATTGTGAAAGAACAAATCAAATCAAATCAATAATACTAAAATTAACTCAACTCCTTAGACAATCCAACAATAATAATAACAAAGATGCGTCGAATATTATATTTTGGTCGTCTCACATTAGGCGTAATCAAATTTAATTTTCTGCGCATATCTTTTATCGGATGTTTTCGTTAAAGGCCACGAGGTTTTTTATTCTGGCGATTAATCAAGGGTTGTCCCTCTTAGAGGGATGTAATTAACGTCGTTGCGCTTAGGCAACGACGGGATCTTGGTCCCGACCCGATCTCTACTTTCGTTTGACGAAGTCAAATGGTGCGCAAATAGACCTAAAGCCTTCGACTCTCGGAGGCAGAACATGTTGTCGTTTCGGCGACTGGCACGCCTGCGCTCCGCGATTACCGATTCATCTTTCGTTATAGTGACTTGTTTAGCACTAAACGGGACTTGAATTTGTAATACGCGGTACACACATGAGAACATGATAAATAATTTTACTTTTAAATAATTTGTGATGGATCTATGAAAAATCCATTTCCACAGCGTGGCACGCCCGGTGGGACCAAACTTCCTTCATCTTTTCGCCAGAATAGAAAGCCTCGTGGCCTGTTTACTCGATATTAACTGTTTGCTCGTTTTAACTAACAGGTACTAACAAACTGATGGCGGAGGTACACTTCGGACCCCAGCTTGTCCGGGACCATGCTCGAAACGGCTACCTGGCCGTGCCGACCCGCTTTGGGGCCTTTCCCCCAGTCGTGGAGTTCCCCAATTTCTTGGGGGTCGCTTTTATAGACGTGCTCCATCCTGAAGCTGAAGCTAAGAGTGAAGAAGTTGAAGAGAAGCTGAGCTGCCAGGTTCACCACGTGGACCATGGCAAGAAGAGCAGGGGCAAGAGGGCCCAGAGGAAGCGACGACAAGCTGAAGAGGACGAGAAAATCATTTCTCATCAGGCTCGCCTTTCCAATTCTGGAAAGAGCGTACTGGTGGGAAAGGTGAGGATCAATCTAAACAATAGGCGCAGTAGGATTGAGCCGGAACAAGTTATACCGGCAGTGGCTGTTGAAAACACTTTCCAGGCATTGACTGGAAAGAAAGCAATGAACAACACTTTCAAGGGGAAGCTGCCCCCGAAGCCAATAAAATTCAAACAGGTCTGGCGACCTAAGAAGGTGCAGCAGCCCAGATTGAAGGAAATTGTGCTGGAAGAGGAAGCTCCAAAAGAGATGGTTGACGAGAGAATTCCTACCTATTATAGGCCGCCCAGAGGGTTCAGGGCCAGGATTCATCAGGGAGGGGCATGTGCTTATGCCCGTTTCCACGACAAGAAGGCGGAATTGCGGAAGTCAGCCCACCTCCCACTTATCCGAAAGAATTCCCCCGTATCAATGGTTTCCACAACTCATGATCAACCGGGGGCAGCAAGGGTTGTACGGGACCATTTATTGCATCTCGCAAACTCCCCGTTGCAGAGGGCGAGGATGCTACAAGTTATGGAGGCACTCCATGATGAAGCCGGGAGTAGTTCTGATGAAAATGATGTCCCGTGTGGACACATCCATGAGCAGACCGGGGGAGCCAAACCCCGGGTATCAGTCTTCGAAAGGTTATCCTTTCACCCTCAAACCTCTCGAAGGGTCGAGAGAGACCAGAATGGGAGCTTGAAAATTTATGCATGTCACATGGCCGGTGTGTAGAGCCGATATGGGGCTCTACCCACTGAGGATGAAGAAATCATTGAACTAGCAGAAAGACCTGGGGCTGTGACTAGAAGAAGAGCCGCGGCAGCAGCCCTAGCAGCCGCGTATGGGAATACTGATGCACAGGCAATGCAAGGGATGGCAGTCACTGCCAATGTTATCACCACTCAGGGTAGTGGGGGCAGCAATGAGCTTCCCCCGCCTCCACTAGAAATGGCAGGGGGCACAATACAGGAGACTTCTGCCTTTGCACAACTGGACCCAGCTGTCCTAGATTTACTGCAGCGGTATCAGGCTGAGATTGAAGCGCTCAAAAGGCAGATAAGAGGCAAAGAAGCAGAGAGCCACATAGTCAGAGAAGCTGAAGGTCTAGGGGAAACTCCCCATGCAACCTCAGGATCAGTGGGAGTCTCAGCACAACGCACTATTGTGCAGCCAGTGAATGAGCAGCCACAACAGTCACCGGCGACTACCGTGCAGCAGCAGCACTCGCAAGTCCAATATCAATTGTTACAGCCGCAGTTCTTTCAGCAGCAACAACAGCAATACCAACCACAATCAGACCACCTCCAACAGCAGCAACACTCACTGCCGACTCAGGTTCCTGAGCGTCAAGTGGAAAGTCAAATGCCACCGCCGCTGCCGTTAGTGGCCATTATAAACACTCCAAGCAATCAGCCAGCCCACTTCTACCCTCAACAAGTGGACCCCGCCGTCATCAGCAAATTGACGGTAGAGCAAATGATTGAGATGAAGCTGGCAGAGCGGGGTGATGGGGAGCATGTTGCCTTCGACGTGTACAGGGTGTCTTACCCTGCACATCATGCTGTGAAGAGATTGCCGCCAGGCATCACCAAGCCCCCGAAATTCGACAAGTTCAATGGACGGGGATCCCCAAAAGAACACATTGCATACTACATCAATGTGATGGGGGACTTGGCTTCATATGAGTCCTACCTGCTCAAATTTTTCGGCTCCTCTCTGACTGGATTAGCCTTTGAATGGTATTCCAGTCTGTCTGCAGGATCTATATCCGACTGGGCAGATATGCAGAAAAAGTTCAGAGAAAGGTTTTATATAGCGGAGAGGGAGGTTACAGTGGCTGAGCTCTATGCAACTAGACAAAGAAATGATGAGTCTGCATTAGACTACATCCAACGCTGGAGGAACCTTAGTATGAGGTGCAAGCGTCCTCCTCACCAAGAAGATGCAGTGCAGATCTGTAAACAGAACTTGAAGAGAGAATTACTGGAAAAGATGATTGGGATGGAAATCCGATCCTTTGATAGACTGAACAATGTGGTGGCAGAGATTGAGGCCTTTTTGGTCAAATACTCTACCAGCTCATCCTCCGCACCAAAGAGCAAGCCAGCTGAAAAGAAGCCCGCAGGGAAGGAGGTACATGTTGTTGACCTCAAGACATTTGAACAGGAGAAAAGCAAAGGCGGAGCAGCTGCCGGATCTTCTGATAGCAAACCTGGGCCTCAGAGGAAGCTCATCCCCTTCCAAGACAAGGTGAGGAAGCCATATTCCTTCCCTAAGGAGAAGACCAAAACTCTGTTTGAGTGGGCTCTCAGATACAACAAGATCGTGCTCCCAACATCCAAGAGACCGGATGAAGCCTTGAAGAAAGATGATCCTCGGTACTGCATGTACCATTAGATCCTTGGACATACTTTAGAAGATTGTTACGTGTTTAAAGATATTATGGAAGGTTTGGTCAAAAAGGGAGAGCTGCAGATGGGGGAGTACAGAGTAAATCCTCCTCAGCCACATGAGCCCCCTGCTCGGCAAGCTGCAGCCAACATGATCTCGTTATATCAACAGCTACCAGAGGAGATCTCCGAGGCCAGTACTCAGAAAACTTATGAGAATTATGTCCTCACTCCTATCAAAGAAAAGGAGGGATGGCATGAGGTGCCCAAAAGAGCAAAAAAGAAACCAGAAGTAAAACCAGCGCCACATGTGCAAGTTCAAGAAGTGAAGCCAGTACCACAAGTGCAAATTCGAGGGGTAACACCCCAGCCACCTACACCAGTGGTCACTCCCGTGTGGTATGAAACACTCCCCCAGTTCGTCATCCCAAGGAACAGCAACAGAAGGAGGCGGACGCCCTTGCCATTATATGGAGGGGGTAACCCATCACTGGAGCGATTGCAGGCATTAATTGACGAGCTAGATGAATATGAGCAACCGGACAGGCATCCCGTCCGATTGCAAGAGTACGTGCCATGGGAGGAGCTTGAAAAGCTGACTCTGGAAGCACCCGTTGCACAAGAGACACCCCAGCCTGAAGAGGAGTTATTCTGGGGGCAAGAGCCAGTTGAACTTAAAAAGAAGAAGAAGAAAAGATCTAAGAAGAAGAAGAAGGCAGTTGCAACTCTTTCATGCAACACCATTTCGTCTCTCCTGGGCTTAGTGGAGCATCATGATGAGGAAATCTGTTCCTCATCCAATGACGTCAACCAGGTTGGGTCTTCAGGGCTCGAGTTTACAACTAGAACTGGAAGAAGATGGGGACGTCCGGCCCCAGCAAATCAGAATATTATCTTCTGAGGAGAGCCATCCTACCAGATTCCTGAGCCTGAGGTTCGGGGGACACAAATTCCACCTCCTCCAGGGTTGTACAAGAATGAAGAGACTGGGGGCACGGTCCCATCCTTTGCCGAATTTTTAGCGGCCAAGGAGCAAGCTGAGGTAGCATCTACACCCCTGAAGACACAAAAGAAGGTCAACCAAAAGCCAGTCGGCCCTGTTGTTGAGGTTCAAGCAAAAAGCCATGCAGACGACCAAGAGAAACTGAAGCGGGATGATATGGGAGCTGCTGATCGGATCATCAAACTGCTAAAAAAGGTTCCCACACGTTTCAACATATGGGATATTCTATCCTTCAGTGAAGAAACCAGAAGGGCAATCATTTCAGCCCTACAGACTCCAACACAGTATGAGGCATGTTTGGCAGAGATGCAAGTGGAGGCTGCCGTTGCCAACACGGAGTCTGTCACATTCACTCCGGATGATATGCTCCTCCCCATGACTACTCATAACAGACCTCTTTATATGAGGGGGCAATTGAATGGGCAGCCCCTAAACAGAATTATGGTAGACCCCGGAGCAGCAGTCAATATATTGCCATACAAGATTTACCAGAAGTACCACTTTGATGTGCACCTCACTTCAGTGCATGATGTGAGGATTGCAGGCTTCAACCAGAAGTTTGAGATCCCTTTAGGGGTCATAGAGCTTGACTTGGTGCTGGGAGATTTTGAAACAAAAGTTCAATTCCATGTCATCAACGCTAACACTTCATATAAGGCCCTGCTAGGTCGGCCCTGGCTTCACCAGAACGGCGTGGTCCCATCTACGTTGCACCAGTGCATTAAGTACGTCAGAAAAGGGAAAGAATACAGGACCTTTGCCGATGCACATCCATTCGAAGTCTGTGAGTGTCATCTCCTAGATGCAAGCTTGTACCTGGAGCACTCAAAAGAGCAAACCCCTTTCAAGGGTAGAGAAAAAGAGGTCGTCGTTACAGATGAGTGGTTTCCACCACCTCCGCCAGGGGTTGCCATTGCAGAACCCGCACTAGCAAAGGGGGCATCCGTGCACTCATGTGACACCCCGGTTTGTACACACGACCTCAACATACAAGAAGGGAATGAGAAAGGAAAATTCATCCTGGTCCCAGAAGGCCTCACGAAGCCAATCGTTGAGGTTGACTGCCAGACAGTGAAAGCGTTAAAGACCATGGTGATATCCCACCCATGTGGGCGTTTCACGGTCTTCTACGCAGCTGAAGAGCATTTAATAAGAAGGGATGATGACTGTCAGATTCCCGAAGAGATTGGAGACCCCCTTGTACCAATTTTGGGTCTCCCCGACATGTCATCTGCAGTCTCTAAAATGACTATGAAACAACAGATCCCTTCCTATCAACGTCTCAGTCAAAGGGAGATGTTTAGGAAGCTATGGTATCCTCCAAATATGGATAAGGATCTATTGAAAATCACGCCATGTCCAGGGCTTGGTTTCTCTTTGGGAGGACAGTACACCGTTGACATGGTCAGCATCGTCAATCAAAAAGAAGAAGGCTCCTCAGGGGTAGTATATGATGACTATCTAGAAGAGGGACCTGAAACTGAAATAGACACAATTGCAAATGAAGAGTCTCCCCTGGAGGTGGTAGTATCCCCGATATGCACTCCCCCGGAGTCATCTATCACCCAAGTGCTGCCAGTAGTAGAAGAACTGACAAATAACAAAGTTGCCGAATCAGTTTTCACTGAGCTGGGAGAGATACAAGGCCAGACAATTACAACAGACAATTTACAAAACTTAAATCAGGAAATTCAGCAATCATAAGAGATTGGAAGAGGCGCACCAGATGAAGATCAACAGGATGAATATTTGGAAGTGCTAGAAGCAGAAAATGAGGAAGAAGGCCTCATAGACCTGCAGCCAGCACCTGAAGAGCTCGAGGATGGTGGTCAGGCCACTGTTGATGAGTTAATAGAAATAAATCTGGGTACAGAAGATGATCATAGGCCAACCTTCCTTAGTGCCCTCATTCCAGAGGTGGAAAAGGAACAATACATCCAACTCTTGAAGGAGTTCCGGGACTGTTTCGCCTGGGACTACAAAGAGATGCCGGGGCTTAGCCCCCAAGTTGCTCAACATTTCTTGGCCATTGACCCAAATATTGAGCCAGTCAAACAATCTCCTAGGAGAATGAGACCAGAGCTGATCAACAAGGTCTGTGCAGAAGTTGACAAGTTGATAAATGTTGACTTTGTTGAAGAGAACCAGTACACCACCTGGCTGGCAAATATTGTACCCGTCAAAAAGAAAAATGGACAGATCAGAATCTGTGTAGATTTTCGAGATCTGAACAAAGCTTGTCTAAAAGATGACTTCCCGGTGCCAATCACCGAAGTGATGATCGATGCAACTACCGGGCATGAGGCACTGTCATTTATGGACGGGTCATCTGGCTACAATCAGATCTGGATAGCTGAACAGGACAGAATACACACAGCTTTCAGGTCACCTAAAGGGATTTTCCATTACAAACGGATGCCCTTTGGACTCAGGAACGCTGGAGCTACGTATCAGAGAGCCATGACCAAAATCTTCGATGAGTTGCTCTACAAGAAGGTGGAATGCTACATTGATGATTTGGTAGTCAAGACTAAGAAAAGAGAAGATCATCTGGCTGATCTCCGAGTGGTATTCGAAAGGCTGAGACGATATGAACAAAAAATGAATCCAATGAAATGCGCATTCGGCGTATCCAGCGGGAAATTCTTGGGTTTCATTGTCCGGTACAGGGGAATTGAAATTGACCCTGTCAAAATCAAAGCTATCCAAGAGATGCCACCGCCAAGGAACTTGACGGAGCTCCGATCGTTACAAGGACGGCTGGCCTACATCCGTAGGTTTGTCTCAAATCTGTCTGGGCGGTGTCAACCCTTCCACAAGCTAATGGGGAAGGACGTCCCATTCCAATGGACCCAGGAGTGTCAAAATGCCCTGGACCACCTGAAAACATATTTGAATACTCCGCCGGTTCTGGGCGCTCCAATAAAGGGTCGTCCTCTTATACTATACATAGCAACCACGGAGCATTCTTTGGGAGCTATGTTGGCGCAAGAAAATGAAGAAGGAAAAGAACAGGCCCTCTACTATCTCAGTCGCAGACTGGTCGGGGCGGAAGATAGATATTCTCCAATCGAAAAGGTCTGTCTGGCCTTGGTGTTTGCAGCCAAGAAAATGAGGCACTATATGCTGCCACACGAGGTCAGGCTGATATCCAGAGCTGACCCCATCAAATATATACTTTCCCAGCCTGCGCTGAGAGGGAGAATTGGTAAATGGGCCGTCATGTTGATGGAGTTTGACATCAAATATGTCCCTCAGAAAGCAATCAAGGGCCAGGCGGTGGCAGATTTCTTCGCAGCGCACCCTGTGCCAGAAAATTCTCCGCTCATTACTGAGCTACCAGAAGATGAGACCCTTGAAGTGAACCAGCTACAGACAGTTACCTGGCAGCTGTATTTTGATGGGGCCTCAAGAATAGAAGCATTGGCACATGGCAGAGCAAGAGTCAGAGCGGGGGCAGGTATCGTCTTGAAATCGCCAGAAGGAGAGGTTACGCATACCTCCTGCTCTATCAGCAAGCCGTGTACAAACAACGAAGCTGAGTACGAGGCCTTAATCATTGGCTTGCAAGTGGCCCTCTTCATGAACATTAGGGTACTGCAGGTGTTTGGCGACTCATTGCTGATTGTCAGACAAGTACAAGGGGAGTTTGACGTCAAGAAGCCAGAGTTGCTTCCTTACTATCGAAAAGTCAAAAGATTGATGGAAAAATTCTACCGAATAGAAATAGAGCACATCGGTAGAAGCATAAATGCACAAGCAGATGCCCTAGCAAAACTGGCTAGTTCTTTGGCAGTACCGCCAGATGAGAAGCTAGAAATCATCGTCATGAATCGGCGATAGGTTCCTAGCATGATAGAAAGTGAACATGAAAATGAAGAGAACATCCATGAGGAAGTTTCCGTGGCTGAAGAGATCAGGCAAGAAGACTGGAGGGAGCCCCTGCTGTAGTGATTTGAACACCAGCACTTGCCAAGGCAAAGAAAAGAACAGATCAAGCTGGTCCGGATAAAAGATTCATACGAGCTAAGAGGCGGGGTCTTATTTAGAATTATGGCAGACGCCAAAAAGAAGATCACGTTGAGGTGTTTGTCACCTGAAGAGGCCTGGAGGGTCATGAAAGAGGTGCACGCTGGGACTGCGCCCACCAGGCGGGGCCAAAAATGAAAAAAACTTGGCTATTATTGGCCGACCATATTCGAAGACTGTGGCAAATTCGCCACAACATGTCAAAGATGTCAAGAGCATGGAGTCATACCAAGAAGACCCCCTATACACTTGCATCTGACCGTCCCAAGCTGGCCGTTTGCACAATGGGGCACCGATGTCGTGGGCCCTCTGCCACCTTCCTCCTCTGGGTGCAAGTACATCTTGGCAATTACCGATTATTTTTCAAGATGGGCTGAAGCTGTGGCACTAAGAGAAGCAACAGGAGAGCTGGTGACTCGCTTCATTCAGCGAAGTGTTATCTTCAGATTCGGGAGTCCAGACCGTATTATATCAGACAATAGAATGCACTTCAAGAACCAGAAGGTTTCAAGAATGGCTTCCAGGTACAGAATAGACTGGAGAACCTCTACTCCTTACAATCCACAGGCCAACGGCTTAGCGGAAGCCTTTAACAAGACACTGTGCACCCTGTTAGCCAAAACAGTCAGTGCAAACAAAAGAGATTGGGAAGACAGGATGTATGAGGCCCTGTGGGCTTATCGGACTGTCGAAAAGACACCAATGAGCTGCTCACCTTTCTCCCTGGTATATGGTTCTGAGGCAGTGGTCCCGGTGGAGCTCGAGGTGCCGTCTCTCAAGGTAGCTATTCAACACGGATTAGCTCCTGAGAACCAGACTAACATTGAAAGAAGACTTGAAGAACTCTCCGACTTGGAGGGAAAGAGGCTACAAGCACAGAAGAATATTCAAGTCTACCAGGCTCGCATAGCACGCGCCTTCGACAAGCTAGTCAAGGGCCGCGAGTTCAAGAAAGGAGACCTTGTAATGGTCAAAAGAAGAGAAAACATGGATGGCAACCCAAAGGGTAACCTGAATGAGAACTGGACCGGCCCGTACGTAGTGCAGAGGGTCTATGAAGGCGGTGCATATGTAGTAGTCGACCATCGGGGTGAGGTCCAATTCCCACCCCTCAATGGAAGACATTTGAAGCTATACCATTCATGCCACCCGCATTTCGGCGGCCAGCATCACAAGCAACAAGAGGAGGAAGAACCAGACCTGGGCGACATATTTGACGAATGAGGAGCTCGCCTACAAAAGAAATTGTTGCATTTGCAACAACAGGACTTATAAAGCTGAAGTCAACAAGTCTAGATGATCGACATCACCATCAACATGCCAAGTCACGATGGAAGCTAAAGATGGCGACAAGTCCAAGAGATCAACATCATTCAAACTATGAAGTCCCACCGGCGGGCACGCCAACGCAGCACGAGACTGCATCGGCAATTGTGTTGCAAAATGGAGAAGCGTCAACAAGCTCAAGCAGCCGACGTCGTTGAGGACGTCGGTAAATTGCGCCATGTTCGCACATCCTTTCAAAAAAAAAAAAAAAGGAGGCTAAAAATAGAGATGCCTCGTCAGACTTGTCCATTGGACAAGGGCAAAAAGGACCAAACCCGGCTATGGCGAAAACCCGCAAAGGGCGCCATGGGCAAAATCGGGTACCCCGCTACACGAAAACCCGAAAGGGCGTGTAGGCAAAAGCAAGAGGGGGTTGGATTGAGTGAAAACCCGTAAGGGTGCTCAATTCGATGAAGAGAAAAAAAAAAAACAAGGATCAGTCAAATGCTGAGACATCAATAGGCACGAGAATCAAGCAATAGCAAGATCATCATATTAGACAGCACCAGGCCCCATCACCTCAATGGGCACAAGACAGCATCAGACCCTGTCACCCTGACAGGTACAAGACAGCACCAGGCCCCATCACCTCGATGGGTACAAGACAGCACCAAACTTCGCCACCCCGGCGAGTACCAGACAGCACCAGGCCCCATCACCTCGATGGGTACAAGACATCACCAGACCCTGTCACCTTGACAGGTACAAGACAGCACCAGGCCCCATCACCTCGATGGGTACAAGACAACACCAGACTTCGTCACCTCGACGAGTACCAGATGATACCAGGCCCTATCACCTCGATGGGTACAAGACAATACCAGACCTCGTCACCTCGACGAGTACCAGACGATACCAAGCCTTATCACCTCGATGGGTACAAGACATCACCAGACCCTGTCACCCTGACAGGTACAAGACAGCACCAGGCCCCATCACCTCGATGGGTACAAGACAACACCAGACTTCGTCACCTCGACGAGTACCAGACGATACCAGGCCCTATCACCTCGATGGGTACAAGACAATACCAGACCTCGTCACCTCGACGAGTACCAGACGATACCAAGCCTTATCACCTCGATGGGTACAAGACAACACCAGACCTCGTCACCTCAGCGAGTACTAGACAGCACCAGGCCCTGTCACCCCGACAGGTACAAGACACACCAGGCCCCATCACCTCGATGGGTACAAGACAACACCGGACCTCGTCACCTCGGCGAGTACCAGATGGCAAAAGGCCTCGTCACCCCGTTATCCAGACGGCAAAGGATCCCGTCACCCCGACAGTCAAGAGATGGAAAAGGTCCCATCTCTTTGACAGTCAACAGACGACAAAAGGTCTCGTCACCTTGCTATCCAGACGGCAAAGGACACCATCACTCCAACAGTCACCAGACGGCAAAGGACCCCGTCACTCCAATAGTCACTGGACGGCAAAGGACCCCGTCACTCCAACAGTCATCAGACGGCAAAGGACCCCGTCACTCCAACAGTCAATGGACGGCAAAGGACCCCGTCACTCCAACAGTCATCAGATGGTAAAGGACCCCGTCACTCCAACAGTCACTAGACGGCAAAGGACCCCGTCGCTCTAATGGTCACCAGACGGTAAAGGATCCCGTCGCTTCGACAGTCAATAAACAGAAAAAGGTCCTGTTGTACAGACAATTACAAGAAGGTCAGATCCTAAAAAATGAGAGGCTAAAAATAGAGATGCCTCGTCGGACTTGTCCTTTGGGCAAGGGTAAAAAGGACCTAAAACCCTGTCATGACGAAAACCCGAAAGGGCGCCATGAGCAAAATTGGGTACCCCGCTATGTGAAAACCCGAAAGGGCGCGTAGGCAAAAGCAAGAGGGGGTCGAGTTGAGTGAAAACCCGAAAGGGCGCTCAATTCGATAATGTGAAAATAAAAAAATATCCAAAGATAGCTATCAAAGATAAGCAAGCTTTAAGTCTCTAAAAATAAAATCCTGACAGAAGTTGTGTTTGCCAGTCGAAGCTTGTCGTCGTGACAGCCGAAGCTCATCCCTCTACCAGCCAAAGTTGGTCGACAACCAGAGAAGCAGGTGTCGGTACATGATGGTGGCAACAAATGACTAAATTGCAGGGGTCGACGCATGATACACTTTAGCTGAATCTGTCGGCACCCAATGAAGTAGGTGCCGGCGAATGATTAAGTCGGTTGACACCAATAGAAAACAAAAGTCAAAAAGGAAGACAAGGGCTCATTAATCTAGCTATTAGCAAAACGGCATTGATGAGGGCTACAAGATCTCCAAAGCGACAGTCTGGTTATCATAGTCAGCAACGACGATGTGGAAGTAGTCTACTCCCCCTGCAAAGGTCTCAACACTATTTCGGGATCAGATTATTGCATTTTCAAGGCAAGCGGTCGACAAGACAACTCAGAAGAAAGGAAGCAATATGGTCAGTTACTAAATCCACAGGGGGCTACCGGACCATATAGCAAGTTGGTGTGCCCCATCAACTCATTCAATAGGCCAACATAATACAATGAATGGCTAACCCATGAAGGTCGCCAGCTCACATAGTCTTACCAATTGAAGGAGGCCATTGATTTAGGGCTCACGCCAATTTAAAAGGGCTTCTGATTTGAGAATCCTGTCTTCAAGATGTCCCACTGGGTGAGAAATCTCAACAATTCGAAGGAGCTGCCAGTCTAGGGCTTCCACCGAATCAAGAAGGCTATCATTGCATTGCTTCCACTAGCTCAAGATTGCCACCAGTTCAACACTTCCAATAGTTAAAAAGTTTATAGCCCAGCAATCCTCACCAATTCAGTGGCTATTAATCTAGTAAACTCACAAACTTCACAAGATGTTGTCACAACAGTTCTTATTGACTGTCAATCTCAAGACGAGGATGTCAATTCTGATGAAACCACCGGCATGACAACACGTCAGAAGACCGCCAGCCGATTGTGAGACAATAGGCTACTAGACACTACAAGACAACGGGACGACAAGAGATCGACAACAATGAGACTGAACGACAATAGAACACAACATGAATTCAAATGAGGCCAGAAAGGGTGCACCTGCGGACGCTGCTCCGCTCGGTCCTCACTTGCACCGTCCCCAGGTGGGGGGCATTTGTCTGCACCACTTTTGTGACTATTGGGCCATAAATGGGTCAACAACCCAATAACAAATGATCTGTGAAAGCAGTAGACAAATGGCATCCAAGGTAAATCCATTCAAAAAGAGGGGCTGCTTTGAGGGGTGGCCCCTGCCACCTCAGCCCTTAGGAAGTCCCCTTAAAAGCTCCTTTTTCTGAAGCAAGAAAAAAAAGGAGAGGTGGCCAGCGGCAGCAAGGAGCTCTCGGGGCAGCAGCAGAAAAGGGGGGAAGCGAGGGGTCTTTTCTGGCGGCTCAAGGAAGCAGAGAAGGAGAGGAGGAGGCTGTCTTCTTCCTGAAGTTTTCTGGTGGCACAAGCAACGAGGAAAAAAAAGGAAGAGAACGAGCTGCTGCGTTTCTGTCTTAAGAATGTGTACAGAAGAAAGAGTAGGGGGGTGAATGTATGCTATGTAGCGGAGGAAGCCTTCTCAGTGGCTCTCCTCTTTATCACATTTTTCTTTCCATTGTCTTCCCCCTTCTATCTTTGTTTTGTGGACAATGAGCAGAGCGTGGTTCTCTAAGCATGCTCCATACTCTATTGTTGATTCATCCCTTACTTGCACAAAGATCCATTCATATTTTATAATTTCTTTATATTTGCATGTGTAAACGTTGGTGTCTGCAAGAACAAGGCACTTTTCTTTGAACCATTCCTCCACGGTGGGTTGAGCACTCAATGCCAGGCTTGCCAAAAGGGGTTCATACAAACCATTTACAGAATTTGTATTATACATATTTTGGTTCTGGTTATCCGACTTTTGCTATTCTCATGAGCACAGAGTTTATATAGATTTCTGGTTGGGTGTCTCAGTGCCCAGACCTGATCTCCCATGCTCATACAAATCCCATTTGTTGTGTATTACTCTGGTTATTTCTGCCCAACAGTAGCTCACAGTCCGATCCAAGAATTTCTAGGCTAACTCCTCACCGTCTCCATGTGAGGAAGATTGGCTGCCATGGGTATGCGTTTAGCACTGTTGTGAATCCCTTAAGATACGGTTTTAAATTCCTTAAATATTGTAGGAGGCACTGGTCTTGCATGAAGAATGCCATTGAATTTCCGGACGTTTTTCAGGTTCAATAATATAATATTTGTTCCTGACGTCCTGAGATTAAAATAGCTCAATCATCACTAGATTTCCATCTACCATTGTTCATGTTGATCTGATTTGATTTTACACCATTTGCTGAGCCTGCATAACCCCAGGCCACAGATTTTCTTCCATCGCTTAAGTGACCTTGGCAGTTTTCTTCCTCTCCCCCTAAAAATTGCAGGTGTGCTTAATACATTGATGGCTCCCTTCCAGGCTGCATTAAATGCATCTAGCTCACCTCCTAGACTTAGGTCTCTATTCCACCGAGTTTTGTTTATTTGTTTATTTCATTTCTTCTTCTTATTTACGTCTGGCAGGCCCCTGATGGTCCAACCAAATTGGTTAGGTCTTGCACTTCTACCGCCATGCTCAGATTCCTCATTAGCATTTTATGTTTTTCCTTGTATTATTATCATCATCCCAGTCGACCGTGTTATCAAAACAGAACATGTATGACCTGGTGGTCATTGCAACCACCAATTCGTGAATACATGTAATTGGGGAACAGTAAATACCATTCTAATAAATAGAGAAAACACATGTTTCCAAGCTCCGATTTATGGTCTCGGCGTATACCGGCTCCCTCGTAGGTGTGCCTCGGGAGTTGGTGCCGTGTGCCATGGTGTTGTTGCTTACGGCATCAACACCGTTGTTGGCACCGTCTCCATCGTGGTGGACGGGTGTCATGTAAACCCCCCCAATATGCAAAATAAGGGGAGGTGCTGCCGATTTTTTATCTCGAATCTGGTGTTCATCTGTTTCTGCCGATGATTTCCGAATATATTTGTGCCGACATGGCCGTTGGGCAACTTGTGTTGTCATCCGACACCATTGGCAAATATTATGTCGCCACTTTCTGGCAAACACTGCTCCATAGACGTCACCTCGGGTTATAGGTGAACGTCCTTGGGTACTATCCCGACATACGGTGGGCAGGGGTGGTCACCATTAAATCGGTTTATGACGTACGACCGGATTTCTGCCAATGTAAAAATTCATTTCTTTAGCAGTGGTTTCATCGATTTGCGGTATATGCATGAATGCGTGCACGAGTGAGACAAATGAGTGCCGGTGCGGCGTACGCATATGATTGATGCGTCAGACACGAGAGCAGATAAATGAGATAAACAATAGAAATAATATTAACAATAATGAGTGGAAAATAATAATGATAATTGAATAGAAATTACAAACAACAACAAAATAGATAACAACAAATAAATCAAATCAACAGAAATTAAATGACCAAAAGATAACAAACAAAGAAGAAACAGCATGTGAACTGAGAAAATAAATCAACAAAAAAAAAGAATTAATTAACAAATAAAAATAATAATAATAAAACATTAAAAGAAATAAACAAATGTCAATAAAACAAACATGCCGCCGTCCAGCTCTCAAATAGATCCCATAGAGCCGTTCAGCATCCACTCCTGGCTGCCGTTCAGCCCCTGTGCACCTACATGCAAGCTGCCGTTCAGCACCCCTGCCATTCAGCAACAGTTTTCGTGCCATTCAACACCTCCTGTACGCCCACAAAACCCTGCCGTTCAAACCCCCTGCTGTTCAGCACCCAAGCACATGTAAACCACTGTGCCGTTTTAGCCCCACGCATGCACGCATTAACTTTTCTACTCCTCAATAGTCCTGCGCATGCACAAGCCTATTTTCTAAACCTATGAAATCCAAGCACACACACCACTCACGTAAACATGCTACCAGGTGGCCTCCCTCCCTGTAGCATATGCCCATAAATAGTCACCATTTCAAACCCATATAAACCAACACATGCATCGCCTCCACCAACCAGGAATAGTTAAATAAAAAAGGAAAATGGTAACAAGAATCATGAGATGATAATAATTAATGGGCATTTAAGAGAAAGGGAATAAAAGGGACAAACAATTATATATGTAATTCAAAAAAAAAGGGAAATAAGTCCAATCATCCAAATAAATCCAATAGTTGCAATTTTAAATCAAGTCAAAAAAATGCAGCATGATGAGATCCAACAAATAGAACAAAAATAATAATAACTCCAAAGTAAATCCAAAGTCAAAAGAAAACCAAACAAAAGAAACCAAATCAAACAATTCTGGATTAAGTATTTTAACCTGGAACAAAAGTTTCAATAAATCTCAAACTCAAACAAATCAAGAGAACCAATTTCAAATAAAGAGAAGTCTGAAATCAAATAAAAATCCCTTATCAAATCAAATAACCAAAAAGATTAAATTAAACTAAAAGACCAACATATCAAAGAGACAATCCAATAAGAGATTAAACATGATTAAAAACATTGTGAAAGAACAAAATCAAATCAAATCAATAATACTAAAATTAACTCAACTCCTTAGACAATCCAACAATAATAATAACAAAGATGCGTCGAATATTATATTTTGGTCGTCTCATATTAGGCGTAATCAAATTTAATTTTCTGCGCATATCTTTTATCGGATGTTTTCGTTAAAGGCCACGAGGTTCTTTATTCTGGCGATTAATCAAGGGTTGTCCCTCTTAGAGGGATGTAATTAACGTCGTTGCGCTTAGACAACGACGGGATCTTGGTCCCGACCCGATCTCTACTTTCGTTTGACGAAGTCAAATGATGCGCAAATAGACCTAAAGCCCTTCGACTCTCGGAGGCAGAACATGTTGTCGTTTCGGCGACTGGTACGCCTGCGCTCCGCGATTACCGATTCATCTTTCGTTATAGTGACTTGTTTAGCACTAAACGGGACTTGAATTTATAATACGCGGTACACACATGAGAACATGATAAATAATTTTACTTTTAAATAATTTATGATGGATCTATGAAAAATCCATTTCCACATATCCCTATCTATCATTATTGCCCATTCTCAAGTACCATTTAATTGGCAAGTGACCATGGTGTGTTTGTGTTCACCCATCTCTCGATTGAATTGCCGCGGATGTCGAAGGGGAGAGCGTTCGGATCCGGCTGCCAGCGACAGCATCGCCGCCTCTTTACCATCTCCTCGGCGGCCCCCATTTAGGCATTTACCATCCACCTTCCCAGAGATCAACTGTTCACCCATGTGGGCATCTGCTAAACCTGAATCCTCCACTGGGCCAAAGATCACGTCCAATCAACCATTGGATTCAAGTATAATTGTGTATGATTATTCCTTCCCGTTCTCCCGCGGCACATTATACCCGCACTCATTACCGCCCGACGTCCACCCTGCAGAAGAAATGAAACCGCATTCTGACGCTTCAGATTGCGGCCGGCGTCCTTTCCTTGTCAAAGCCTGTTGCGCTGACGTCACCCCAAGGTTAAAACAGTCAACAACCTCAGTCATAACGACCCCCATAAAAGCTACAACTCGCAGAGATCTGCACCACTCGTCCCGGGAGTACAGGGAACATGACGGCTCTTCCGTGGCGATCAAAGTGGGGAGGAACTAAAATCCAACGATCGGACGGTGATCGTGTGTCATCAGTCTAATCGGACGGTGATCCGTGGTTGATGGCCTTGTAATCCTCGGCGCTCTAACAGTACCCAGAAAAATAAAGAAGAGAAGAGAAGCGAAGGAAACCAAGCGGAGAGACCAGGAGCGTAGCAGAAGCAGACATGGCTGCATCACCTCGCGCCGTCGCCTTTCTGTCCCGTTTCTTCCAACTCCTCTGCCTCTGCGCCGCCGTACACCTGTCCCTCGCGGAGGAGCGTGCCACCCACGTCGTCCTCGTCGATCCTCTCTCCAAACCGGACCCTTTCCTGTCGCACCGCAGCTGGTACTCCTCCATCGTCTCTTCTTCTTCGGAGCTCATCCACGTTTATGAAACCCTCCTCCATGGCTTCTCCGCCAGGCTGACCCCAGCGGAGTCCCGTAGGATACGGGCCTCCACCGGCGTTCTCACCGTCCGCCCTGATGTTGTTCTCTTCCCGCACACCACCCGGTCCCCGTCGTTCCTCGGCCTCGACCTCCCCTGTTCACTTCTTTCCAGGGAGTCCGGCCTTGGTTCGGACGTCGTCATCGGCGTGGTCGACACAGGAATCTGGCCAGAGAGCCCCAGCTTTGCCAACGCAGGGGATCTTGGTCCCGTGCCCACGCAGTGGAAGGGGGAATGCGAGGAGGGAACTGACTTTAACAGCTCCAGCTGCAACCGGAAGCTGATCGGCGCGAGGTCCTTTTATGGCGGTTACCTGGCGGCGTCCTCTCTACCGGCGCTGTCAATGTCGGCAGGGTCCCCGTCGGCGAGGGACATCGATGGCCACGGCACCCACGTGGCCTCCATCGCTGCAGGGTTCCCCGTGGGCGGCGCCGGGTTCCAGGGCTTCGCCGCGGGGGTCTCGCGGGGGATGGCGCCGAAGGCGCGGGTCGCCGTCTACAAGGTATGCTGGCCCGGGGGATGCCTCGTGTCGGACATCGTCGCGGCGCTCGATAAGGCCGTGGAGGACGGCGTGGACGTCATATCGCTGTCCCTGGGCTCCGCGTCGCCCGTGCCTTCCTACTACCTCGACCCCCTCTCAGTAGCTTCCTTTCGGGCTACCATGGCGGGCGTCCTCGTGGTCTCCTCCGCGGGGAACGGTGGCCCACGCCCGGGGAGCGTGTCTAACGCTCCCCCGTGGGTCCTCACTGTTGCTTCAGGGACGATGGATCGTTCTTTCCCCGCCTCCATCGTTCTCGGCAACGGGAAGCGGTTGCCGGGGAACTCCATAACAGTTTCCTACCCACCAAACAGCAGGAAAGACCGGCGCCCTCGCCGGCTCTACTACGCCGGTCTGATCACCCCGCCGCTTCATCTCAACTTCTCCACTTCCGTGAACGGAGGCATCGTCTTCTGTAACACCGACCGGCACGTTCCCAGGATGGAGCTCGGGGCGGCCCTACGAGACGCGGGGGCGGCGGCCATGGTGATCGCCCACGGCGACCTCGATCCGGACGGGATGTTGGCGGAACCACATGTGATCCCTGCCGTCACCGTGGGAGGTGCCCAGGCGGCAGCCATTGGGAGGTACGTCTCGCGCGCTAGAAAACCTACGGCGGTGGTGACGTCCGAGGGGACGGAGCTGGGCAGGCCCGCGCCTGTGGTGGCTGCGTTCTCCTCCCGTGGGCCTGACGCGGCGGTCCCGCGGGTCCTGAAGCCCGACCTGCTGGCCCCCGGAGTGGACGTCCTGGGGGCGTGGACAGGCGCCACGGGACCCTCCGGCCTTGGACCCGACGCCCGGAGGGCGCGTTTCAACGTGCTGTCGGGCACGTCCATGGCCTGCCCCCACGCGTCGGGGGTGGCGGCCCTGTTGAGGGCGGTGCACCGGGAATGGAGCCCCGGCGAGATCAAGTCAGCGCTGATGACAACGGCCTCGGCGTGGCGGGGGATCCGGGACGAGTCTTCCGGGCGGCCTGCCGGGCCGTTTGCGGCGGGCTCCGGGCATATGCACCCAGAGGGGGCTCTGGCCCCCGGCCTGGTCTATCCCATCGGCGTCGAAGACTACGTCGACTTCTTCGTCTGTGGGTTAAACTACACGGAGAAGGAGGTAAGGGTAATGACAGGCACGAGAAGCTCCGTTGATGCCATCCGCGGCCGGTGCTCGAAGAGGAAGACCTGCGGGGATTTGAACTACCCGGGATTCGTGGTGGAGGAAGAGGAGGCGGTGAGGAAGCGGGAGGTGGCCTTCTATAGGAAGGTGAAGAGGGCGGATGACGGGGTGGCTGCGGTGGTGTACAGCGCCGAGGTGGTGGCGCCGGAGGGTTACGAGGCCAGTGTTAGCCCAAGCAGGCTGAGGTTTGGTGGGAGGTTGGGGGAGACAGCGGCGTTTAAGGTGGTGGTGAGGTGGGCGGGGCACCGCAGGGGGAGGCGGGGAGGAAGGTGGTGGGGTGGTGGGCACTTGGCGTGGAAGGACGACGTGGGGAACCACACGGTAAGGAGCCCCATCGTGGCCTTCTCCAGGAGGCTTTTGAGGGCAGGAGAGGCAGCAGCAAAGTCTCAGCTCTCGTGAAGAAGGGAGACGAGTCTTCTCTCTTGCGGCGGTACCATGATCACTAGCTTCATGCCTCACTAGTTCGTATAGGAACGTTAGAAGATGCTGCGATTGTTATCATGTAGCTGGATGACGTCAAGACGAGATCCATCCCGAGTTTCTAGCTTTTGTGGGCTTTTGCGGCCTATGAATTGGACGCCGCACATGGGCCAAGCAGGGAAGGAAACTGATAGGATTAGGCTTCTATCCGCGTCCCCAATTTGGTTATAATGTTTTGAGGAAAAATGGAAAGGAGGATGTTTTCTAGGATTTTAGTCAAATTCAACATGAGAAAGGCTTTGTGCACTTTCGGAAAGTGTACAAAGTCACGTCTTCCTGCACTTTCGATGCGCCATTCGTCCACGTCTTACCGCTTCAATGGTCCGCGCCATGTCAGCACAGCGCTCTCCACGTCGCTGCTGAGCCCGCCACGCCAGCGCGAAAAGACGCACTGTCACCGCCACCCCACTCCGCTTCGGTAACATGACCCATGTCATGATGCCAAAGTCAAATCCCACTTCAAACGCCGGTTCCCAAATTACCCTCTCTCACCTCTTTCCCGCGTTCGCCCTCCCCTCACCATCACAGCTTCCTCTGCACTTCCGAAACCGCGAATTTGCTTGCTCGCGAACATTCACGGACGAGATCAACCAGAGCGATCCTGTGTGCACATCCAAAATCGAGAATTAGCAGAGAACCAGTGCTGTCCGGCAATGGAGAGTTCCAGCATGCGGTCGAAGGCGCTTCCGGAAAAAAGAACGGACGACGATGACAGTGCGCCATCAACTTCGAGTTCATCAGACGATGGGGCGAAGTGCCAGAGTACGCAGAGAAAGGCTTCTGGGGCACAGAGAAAGAAGAATGGTGCGCTCTCAAGAACCCTAATTTTTGCGTTTGCCTCTCAAGATTTGTGTTTTCTAAATCTCATCTTTAAAAAAAAAAAACTGAATGTAGATTGTATGTATCCATTTTTTTTACATGACATAAGCATGTTAAGTATTTTGGACTCCCCAATTTTGAGCATTCTTCACATATACAAAATTATTTCATATTTCATTTGGCATGGCTTGTTAAATTGGGATGTTTCACCGGTTTTCCTACAGTTCGTCATTTCATTTTAGGGAAAGTTTCCAGGCTCATGTTTGATAAAAAAGAGCCTCTAGAGGATTGTTTGCATTCCTACAATTTGTGTGTACATGTTTCAAATTCTTATTATTTGTGCATTCTTCACATATTTATAAATTTTCAAAAAATTATTTCGCACCACATTTTCATGTCAACAAGATTACTTACATCACTCTTTCTCTTTGGTAAACTTGACGTCATCACTCTTCACATATCTAGAATAATTTTAATTTCATTTGGCATGGCCCGTTAATTTGACATGTAATAAATTTTAACTAAAGAGAATGTTTCCTATTACGTAGCATGATAGTAAATTTTACAGCCTATAGAGTGGAGCTCAAATTTTCTAGAAGATCATTTCAATATTAAGATTGGATCCCCTGTTTTTCTTTTTGACATGGCATAAGCATGTTATGTTAATTAATTTTCAGCCCCAAGTTCATGGACAGTTCACGTATTAAGATTTATTTCGAAATTTATTTTAGAAGATGGTCCGTTAATTTGGTATGTGTATGGGGTTTTGTACTTCTTGGTGCCATGTTTTAGGAAGTATGAGCACTTTGAAGCCCATGTACCTGATCAGTTTAGAGCTTATATTTTCTTCTTCATCACTTCAATAGCCTGGTTTACATTTTATTGTTAACATGGAACCTAACAAATTTCTTGAAATTTCCTACAGAGTTTAAAAATGCTTTGAAAGGCATCTGCTCCTTGGAGAACTATGTCAAGGAGAGAGATCAATTGGGGTTTCGTGATTGCCATAGGGCCATTTTGAGGACAACCCCGTTTGCTCCTTTTGTTGACAGTAATCATCGAGCCATATTCAAGATGACTCTTATAGAGGAGATTGCTCATACCTATAAGGGTGCAAGTAATTTTCAGATAGGCGATAAAACTCTGACATTTACTGTTGAAGATGTCGCCCTGATTTTGGGTTTGCCTTGCTGTGGGCAGAGGGTCCCACATTATTATTCACCAATTAAGTTGTCAAAGTTGCACCACCGATTTGGGGCGAAGCTAACTTTTGATCGGAAGGTGGTGACAAAACTTATCCGACAACTGGTACAATCGGATGATGCTTGTGATGTTGACGACACAGCACGACTTTGGATAGTTTTGCTATTATCCACTTTCCTATGCCCACGGTCTTCCCCATGTTGTCCACCACAAATGCTTATTTTTTGGACAATATTGACGAGATTGGCCGTTATAATTGGGCGGCTGCAGTCACAGAAATGACATTGCACAAATTTGATCACTTTGTTACTATAGTCCGTGAGAAGAGATCTGGGAGGACCACAACTCCCAAGAGAAGGATAGGTGGGAGAGAGCATGGCAGTGCCAACATTTTTGGCTGTTCGGCTGCTCTGGCTGTAAGTTTTTATAAAACATTTATACATTCTTCCATCATTCTGGGATCTATGTATGTAAATAAACCAATGATCCATGCAGGTGTGGTTCTTAGAGCACACAAGATTGCGGCAACCGATTGACCGAGAAGCAATTCCCCGTCTATTTAGATGGGGATCTGTTTTGGACAAGAAGCTATCATTCTCCATTGATTCTCTACAGGGGCAGCAGGTAATCCACAAATGGAAGGTTTTTATTTTAAATTTATGTAATAATCTGATCCTGACATTTATGAAAATTGATGCTTACAGATAATTAAGCGGTTGAAGGTAGGAACAAAGGAGAAGACAATCATTACATGTGTTAGCCAGGAAAAAATGCATCTACAAACTGAGGGTGTGGCTGCTCCCCCCCATCCTGAGATTATGGCCCTTCTTCAAGGTATTGGGGATGAAATCAAGTTGCTCCCTGAAAGGCTTCAGCAGGCTAAGTCATCTAATGAAGCCCAGATTGAAGCATTTACAACTGCTGTCACCATGGGGTTCAACAAAATGGAGAAGTTGATAAGATCAAGCTCTATGCCACAAGACCAACCTATAGTTGGCACAGATGCAGAGAAATTTATCTCCACCCCACAATCAATCACTCCTGCCCCTGCCCTTGCATCCCCCAAATATGGTGATGCAAATGCATTTGCTCTGATCGTGGATCAGGAGATTATTGCACCAGATCCAGTAAGTGCGGTCTCTACCACCGTACTTCTTAGCCCGACGTCCCTAGTAAAGAATATCAAGTGTCGGGACGATCGACAGCCTGGAATATATGACCAATCACCATTCAAAAGGCTGGATAAGGCTCCAAAAAAAAAGAAAGGGAAGAAGGTACAGTTGCAAACTATATTCTTTGATGTTCTGCATTAGACATTTATATTTCTTTGTTTTGTAACTTATCTTTACACGATTTACGTTGGAGGCAATGAGCAAGCTTATGAGGTTTTATAAGCAATGGACATGGAAATCTGAAGCCAATGAGAGCCAGACAGCATTAGTCGAGGCCTTCCTTGCCCAGGAAGGATATGTCGACCACAAGTAAATAACTTCTCGGACAATACAATTTATTTATTGTTATTGTCTTCTACTTTCATAATATAAAATGTACTTCATTTCTTGATTGTCATGCATTTCAGACACACTGTGTTGACCTTCACTAATAATTGTTCGTTGAAGTGGTCACATATTTGGGATATACTATGGGGCAATATGACGGATGATGAGGTAAATACTGCCCATTGCACGAACAGTACCTTCAATTACATTGTCCATTAATTTTCCTAATGTCTTCTTTTATATTATTTTTGGTGGTTACAGGTTATTGACATTGTCTTACATGCTATGAAAGACAGACAAAGAGAGCAGGAAACCATTGTCCCAAATTCCTATCACCGATGGGAATTCCTTGGAACCATTATGGGATCATGGATTATGCTTACAGATGGCTCTAATGATGACAGGGGCCACAAACTGCATACTTGCTTCGGGCATGAAAAACTAGGTTGCCCAATATCAGATTTTCAATTCCTTTTCTTTGTTGTCCATGTATCGAGCCATTGGTTCCTTCTTAGTCTACAACCGGAGCAACGTCTCATCGTAGTATACAATTCCTGCAGAGGACATGCAACTTATGACACATGCGCTAGGAATTGGGTATGCCCAACTAACTTTGCACTTTGCAGTCGGTTATAAACATCAGGAATAATTTACATTCTTTGTTTTATTGTTCACAGGAACCAATTCTTAAAGCATATCTTGGATATGAAGGCTACACAAATGCTGATGAATTTCAGTTAATATTTGATGAACTATGTCCTCAACAACCAAGCTCTAGCATGAATTGCGCTATGTACATTTTCATGTATGTAGACCACTTAACAAGGAAGCGGGAATTATGTTGGGATTTCTCTGACAATGATGTAAAAAAATTTCGGCTACTACTAGCTTGTGATTTTCTGTCAATGTATTTAAACAATGTATGAACAATTTATGAACAATGTATGAATGGTGTTGTTACATTTTCCTTCTTTGTCTGTGTGGGAATGAGGTTGTAAAAGGATGCTTTTGAAATTACATGCACACATATGTATATGACAATTATATGTGAAGGCCCTCCAGGAAGTGTTCCACAGGTGGTATCCAATTTTGGGTTTGGCTGTATGTTCAGTGATATGTGCTGTATGTTTAGAAAATGGGCTCCAGGAAATTGGAACCAAACCGTGCAGCCTTGAGGTCCATTGATTTTACCTTCATGGTTTGTATGTGCAGTGGTGTAATTGTTGCAGAAATTGGGCTCCAGGAAAATTGAACTCCATCCGAGGTAGTTGTATGTAAATAAGTTGCTCTCCAACATACAAGAGTATGGAGTCAAAATGGCATACTTAGACTTTAAAATGCAAAAACACTCAGAGGATGTCGACAACCAGTGGCCGACTGTCGACATGTGCTCTTCCACCCACAAACATATTCATCAGGGTGGCCATTAGTTGTCGACAACCGGTTTGTGGTTGTCGACAGGATATGCTGAGTCCATGTAAATGGTCAGCCATCAGTTGGGCTCCAAAATAGTTTTGTTGGGAGCCAAAATACTGGTCCTGGACTCCAATATATGCAGTTGGACGCCAAGACTTGAGCAGTTGGTGTCCAAACTACCCAGTCTTCTTTAACTTCATTGGTTTTTGTAATATTATGAATTATTTTTAATAAATGAAATGTTAAAAAATATTTGTGACATTCTTGGTACGAAGATGTTTCCAAAGGAAGGGTCATCATAAGATCATTAGACAAAAAAAAAAGTTCATCATGAACTCCAATGGTGATGCAGTCTGATCAGTTGGGCTCCAAAATAGTTTTGTTAGGAGCCAAAATACTAGTCCTAGACTTCAATATATGCAGTTGGACGCCAAGACTTGAGCAGTTGGTGTACAAACTACCCAGTCTTCTTTAACTTCATTGGTTTTTGTAATATTATGAATTATTTTTAATAAATGAATGTTAAAAAATATTTGTGACATTCTTGGTACGAAGATGTTGCCAAAGGAAAGGTCATCATAAGATCATTAGACCAAAAAAAAAAGTTCATCATGAACTCCAATGGTTGTCGACAACCGGTTTGTGGTTGTCGACAGGATATGCTGAGTCCATGTAAATGGTCAGCCATCAGTTGGGCTCCAAAATAGTCTTGTTAGGAGCTAAAATACTAGCATGGGACTCCAATATATGCAGTTGGACGCCAAGACTTGAGCAGTTGGTGTCCAAACTACCCAGTCTTCTTTAACTTCATCGAGTTTTGTAATATATGAATTATTTTTAATAAATGAAATATTAAAAAATATTTGTGACATTCTTGGTACGAACATGTTGCCAAAGGAAGGGTCATCATAAGATCATTAGATCAAAAAAGAAATTCTCATGAACTCCAATGGTGATGCAGTCTGATCAGTTGGGCTCCAAAATAGTCTTGTTAGGAGCTAAAATACTAGTTGGACTCCAATATATGCAGTTGGACGCCAAGACTTGAGCAGTTGGTGTCCAAACTACCCAGTCTTCTTTAACTTCATCGAGTTTTGTAATATTATGAATTATTTTTAATAAATGAAATATTAAAAAATATTTGTGACATTCTTGGTACGAACATGTTGCCAAAGGAAGGGTCATCATAAGATCATTAGATCAAAAAAAGAAAGTTCATCATGAACTCCAATGGTGATGCAGTCTGATCAGTTGGGCTCCAAAATAGTCTTGTTAGGAGCTAAAATACTGGTCCTGGACTCCAATATATGCAGTTGGACGCCAAGACTTGAGCAGTTGGTGTCCAAACTACCCAGTCTTCTTTAACTTCATCGAGTTTTGTAATATTATGAATTATTTTTAATAAATGAAATGTTAAAAAATATTTGTGACATTCTTGGTACGAAGATGTTGCCAAAGGAAAGGTCATCATAAGATCATTAGACCAAAAAAAAAAAGTTCATCATGAACTCCAATGGTTGTCGACAACCAGTTTGTGGTTGTCGACAGGATATGCTGAGTCCATGTAAATGGTCAGCCATCAGTTGGGCTCCAAAATAGTCTTGTTAGGAGCTAAAATACTGGTCATGGACTCCAATATATGCAGTTGGACGCCAAGACTTGAGCAGTTGGTGTCCAAACTACCCAGTCTTCTTTAACTTCATCGAGTTTTGTAATATTATGAATTATTTTTAATAAATGAAATATTAAAAAATATTTGTGACATTCTTGGTACGAACATGTTGCCAAAGGAAGGGTCATCATAAGATCATTAGATCAAAAAAAGAAAGTTCATCATGAACTCCAATGGTGATGCAGTCTGATCAGTTGGGCTCCAAAATAGTCTTGTTAGGAGCTAAAATACTGGTCCTGGACTCCAATATATGCAGTTGGACGCCAAGACTTGAGCAGTTGGTGTCCAAACTACCCAGTCTTCTTTAACTTCATCGAGTTTTGTAATATTATGAATTATTTTTAATAAATGAAATATTAAAAAATATTTGTGACATTCTTGGTACGAACATGTTGCCAAAGGAAGGGTCATCATAAGATCATTAGATCAAAAAAAGAAAGTTCATCATGAACTCCAATGGTGATGCAGTCTGATCAGTTGGGCTCCAAAATAGTCTTGTTAGGAGCTAAAATACTGGTCCTGGACTCCAATATATGCAGTTGGACGCCAAGACTTGAGCAGTTGGTGTCCAAACTACCCAGTCTTTTTAACTTCATCGAGTTTTGTAATATTATGAATTATTTTTAATAAATGAAATGTTAAAAAATATTTGTGACATTCTTGGTACGAAGATGTTGCCAAAGGAAAGGTCATCATAAGATCATTAGACCAAAAAAAAAAAAGTTCATCATGAACTCCAATGGTGATGCAGTCTGATCAGTTGGGCTCCAAAATAGTCTTGTTAGGAGCTAAAATACTAGTCCTGGACTCCAATATATGCAGTTGGACGCCAAGAGTTGAGCAGTTGGTGTCCAAACTACCCAGTCTTCTTTAACTTCATCGAGTTTTGTAATATTATGAATTATTTTTAATAAATGAAATATTAAAAAATATTTGTGACATTCTTGGTACGAACATGTTGCCAAAGGAAGGGTCATCATAAGATCATTAGACCAAATAAAAAAAGTTCATCATGAACTCCAATGGTGATGCAGTCTGATCAGTTGGGCTCCAAAATAGTCTTGTTAGAAGCCAAAATACTAGTCCTGGACTCCAATATATGCAGTTGGACGCCAAGACTTGAGCAGTTGGTGTACAAACTACCCAGTCTTCTTTAACTTCATTGGTTTTTGTAATATTATGAATTATTTTTAATAAATGAAATGTTAAAAAATATTTGTGACATTCTTGGTACGAAGATGTTTCCAAAGGAAGGGTCATCATAAGATCATTAGACAAAAAAAAAAGTTCATCATGAACTCCAATGGTGATGCAGTCTGATCAGTTGGGCTCCAAAATAGTCTTGTTAGAGCCAAAATACTAGTCCTGGACTCCAATATATGCAGTTGGACGCCAAGACTTCACCAGTTTTTTATTGTTGTCGACAGACAAAAGCAGGTGGTCGACAGATGTCTGTCAGTTGATGACAACCAGAACTCTGTTCCGCCTTGCAATGTGAACCGGTGGTTCACGTTCTATCCCGGTTTGGCTGTGGCGGTTCTATTCCGAAGAAGCCAACACAATAAAGGAACCCTAGTTGTCGACAAACCCTATCACCTACCCTTGTTCCTGCAACTGCCGCCGTATTCTACCCTGAACTCCGGCTTCTTCCCTCCTGGGCGAAAGAACAACACTTGTCTGCACACGCATTCATCTGCTGCATTTCGACTTCCATTTCCACAATGAGTTCCAGGGGCCGGGGAAAACGCACCGATCAAAGTTCAACTGAAGGAGAAGGTCAAAGTTCAAGAGCCCCTGCTGAGCGCCGATCAAAGTTCAGGAATGACAGACTCCCAGAGTTGAATGTTCCATCAGACATCAATCTGTTGAAGGTCAATGGCATCTTCAAGAAGATCATACAACCTCGGTATGTGGTTTTTCCTTCCTTGGAAGAAATGTTTCCCGGGTTGAGTACACTATTTGAAGAACAAGGCTGGATTGAATTTATGAGTTCTCAGAAGTCTTATTCTCCATCAGCAGTTTTGGAGTTTTACAACAATTTGGGTATGCATGATGATGACCTTTACACTACTGTCCAGGGTATCTCCTTTATGATTACTCCTAATCTTTTTAGTCACGCACTACAAATACCAAATAATGGGGTAGACGTCTTGGAAATCGAAGTGGATCATGCAGTCACATATACAATGATGACTAAGGAACCCTTTGAAGAACAGAAAAGTAAGGCCAAACTGAATGCAAACACCTTCCCTCCTTTGAACAGAATCATACATCATATGTTCACAACTATCATCTTTCCAAAGGATGGAAGCAGGGAGCTAGTGAATGAGACACATAGGACATTGTTCTACCTTATTCTTCGGAAAGAGCAAATTAATCTCCCAGAGTTGATGGTGGATGTCATACATGAGTGCTTCCATGATCCAAAAAGGTCCATCCCGTATGCTTGCCCTATCACATCTGTGATGAAGTTTCTGCGAGTATCACTAACTCCCAACAAGGTCATAACTCTGAAGAGGCGAAGTGCATATGATATGAACACTGCAACTAGGATGGGGTACAGAATAATCAATGGAAGAGTCCATAGGACTCTAAAAGGACAAGCAGATGAAGAGGACTCTGAAGAAGATGACATTCGTCAAGAAGTTCATCCACATATTCCTACTACATCTGAAGTGCCAACGTCCGGAGATGTGAAAGAATTCATTGCCGAACATTTCACTCAACTTGAAAGAAATATCAGATACGAATTTGATTACTTGAACAATAGAATGAATGCAATTGAAGAAAATCAAGGACACATGCAGAGGCAATTAGATACCATGGAATATGATGTCATGCGGCTTCATGATTATTATCAGAATGTCCATCGCCCTACTCCTCCTTAGCAATGTATGGAATATGGGGGTGACTATCCTTACCAATGTATTGCACAATTTGTATTTTTAAAGAAGCAATCGGGCACAAAGCTTGTCATGTTATGGAACGTTTGTGCTTGGCAATTCTTCTATTGATTTTTCATGTATCATGTTTTGTATGTGCAGTGGTGTATGTGCAGAAGTTAGGTTCCAAAATCATAAGGGGGGCTGTCGACAGCAGACAGGGGGCTGTCGACAGCTATGCATTCACAGACATCAACCTTTGAAGCCTGTGTGCATCTGTCGACAGCCCCCTTCGCTGCTGTCGACAGCTGCACACAGTATCTTGTTTGGAGTGAAAAACCAACTGTTGGACTCCAAAATGGCCTTTTGGACGACAGCATGTGCAGCGGCGGCACCAAACTACCCAGTTTTCGGAAACTTCATTAGTTTTTGATATTTTACCAATTGTTTTTAATACAAAAACTTCTTTCCAAAAATGTGTGACATTCTTGGAACCAAAATTGCATGCCATCAGAACCCTTCCATAATCAAATTAACAAATAATTGACCAAGCAATTTTTCCCGGTTCATTCTTCGTACGAAAATAATTGACCAAGCAATTTCAGACCAATTCAAACAATCTTTCGTTTCAGAATGAACAATCCCACGGATATGGAATTAGCTGCTGCTTATATGCATATATATATATATCAACACTCCATTGTACATGAGTGATCCTGCATCTTAACTTCCATACAAGTAGATGTACAACACATTAGTTGATATACAACACATTTGTTCTTCTAACCTTACAACAACTGCCAAGTACATATACAACACACATCAAAATGGGTCTTCATACAATTCCTCAAAAACATTGGCCTGTAAACAAGCACATAGCCAAAAGATAGTCCCCGGGTTCACACACATTCTTCAACTCCGACTATACGTCTAATCCAGAGTGCTTCATTACTTGCACCAACTCCTCGTACCATGGAATGCTGTTCCCCCGAATCCATTCAGCTAATGGGTTCACATGAAAAACAAATCAAAAAACAAACCACAACAAATTATCAAATTTTGTGCATAATTGTTCTGTTAAGCACTGAAAAAGTATGCATATAGAAATTGCACTTATTACTGAAACATAATGAGTAAATAAACTTACTTGGAGGGTTGTCCGGTCTTACCAACAACGACAGAAGAAAGTATTCACATTAATTTGTACATGGTACTGTTTAGCTGTAATATTACTTCACAATATCTGTCCGGACTGTGCAGAAACTGTTTTCATAAAACATGATCCAAAGAAGAACAGAATTGTTGTACAGAAAATGAACAAGTTTACATTATTGGAGGGCTGAATAAAGATACGAGTATGAAAATGCAAGATTAAAAAAACCCACGTTACCTTGAAGTATGGGTAGAACCGATCATTCGTAGCAATGTAAGGATGACAATCATTGGGTACATTTGGTTGTACAATCTTCTTCACGTAGTGGCTAATGGTTTGTGAGGTATGTTGAAAGACCAATGAGTCATCCGCCAACAAAATCGCAAGAAAAAATCTTCTCAGTGTACATGGCAAAACAAAATGGGCAAGACTATTTTCGCACACAACGTAAAATTTCATTACGCATGATATGCAAAACAAGTGACATTAAGAAAGGACTACATGAAAGTCATAGTTCAACATAAGCAAAGGTAGAAGAACCCATCCAAACATTACTTTCACACACCAAAGTCTCAGTGGCGTAATGTAACGTTCAATAGAAGTCCTAGAGCAATGAAGGTCAACAACATGATGATGACAAGTAGCATGCCAATTACTATGTATGTCATCAGATAGCCTTCTTGTCTTTTCCTTCGATGAACATTTATACCACGCTCATGTCCGGTCATGAGGTGTCCGGTCATGAGGTTGGATGCCGGTGATGATGTGTGAGGTTCAATTCCATTGAAAGCTAACTCTGCTTCTTCCAAAGAATAAAATCCCTTGAAAATTGCACCGGGGTAACCATGAACCTGTGCCAAACATTCATTCCAAGAAAAATAGATGCCCGGCCTCCGTCCCACCCACACAGCATAACAGTAGAATTTACCCATAATATATTTCAAATTCCTGCAAAAAATAAATAAACAAAGAGTAGAAGTATGTGTGTAGCAAAACACATCTAAATGACAATAAAGATATAAATCAGAATTTCAGACCAATTTATCCATTACATGCATCCAGTCGGTTCATAAAAAAAAGTACGTTCGAAGATAAACTGAAAAAGTACAAAGACACCCTGCAAATGATTTGCAACATGATTTAAGAAGAGGTACTGAGACATCATACAACATTTTACGAACATGCGCACAACTGAAGAAGTTGGCAACTGGTAAAGGCTGTCGTTTTGGAGGCTGGTCATGATGATCCGTCAACCACGTAAAGTCATCATGGTCAACCACTCAACTTTGTCTTCATCTGCCATGACAGAGAAAACTAATCTCATTTTAGGATCAGTGAAAAAATGCATACCCTTCAAGAATACACGATATGGAAGGGTTGGCATGTTCTTTAGGTCCCTAAGGACTTCTTGTATGCTTGGTATTTGTTGCTCACTTGGCTGCCCCTTGTTTGATTGATGACTTAGTTCATTTGCAAATATTCTTTCCAACATACCATTCCTCTCACGACTAGCGTTAGCGATCATTTGCAATGCTGCACTGCCAACATCTTTTTCCCTCATTTTTCCTTTGCACTTGTTCCCTACACCTTTTCTTCTACTTGTGCCTTGTTCATTTGACGTGGGAATGTTTGGGGTCATTGGTGATCCCTCATTTCTAATGGATTCCGTGTGTTGCCGTGCAGAAAAGCTCATCATATAATTGTGGTCTTCTTGTGAGAAGTCAGGTGTAAGATCATCCACCACATTAGGTGGAGGTGGAATAACAAAGTCATCATCGTTCATATGCATATATGGGCTACTTGATGATCTTTCTCGCACATTTCTCCCCTTTCCCATTCGTGGTGGTCCTTCCACCTGTTCACCTGTGCAAGTGCTATTTTTTCAGAGCATTTGCATTTGGTCGTAGATACGTACTGGATTTACATGCCATTGCAGTCATAAATCATGTATAAACTGTAATTGCATGTATTGGAGGCTAGCAGGTACGAGAAATGGAAATGTAGTAAACATTGAATCCATAATAAAAAGGAGGGTATTAAGACCAAGGTGTTTGCATTTGCATTGTTTGTGTTACAGCAGTCTTATGAAAGGGACACATACCTCCGTCAGACATTCCTTGGATGCGAGGTTTTTTCTGTCTCCTGTCAAAAGAAGAACAGGAATGGTGAATACCTTTTACTTAAAAAAGGTCAGCAATCCAGTGAGGAAATGAAGGCTTTAAAAAAATGTTGAATGCACTATTTGTGCGTTGTTGTTATTATCCGAAAGTAAAGTACATATTTGAAACCCAAAATTCCATGGGAGGACCCACAGCCAAAAACCACCATTGCAGATTTTGTTCAGGGAGCCCCAATGGAGGACAGACAACCCACTCACGGATTCGGTCTCACTTGAACCCCCATCCGAAGACAACATCGCACCGACTCCCGGAGCCGCCATTTTGCCCTACCACGGCTCCACCCGCAAAACCCAACGCGCAGTGCGACCAGCGAAAATACGACGGAGAACATGAATGATAGAGGGGAAGGGGATGACCGAATGTGGATACAGATTTACCTCAGGTACACGGACTTGGAAGAACTGGAGGACGCCGTCGAAGCAACTGGGTTGCTCGTGGAACCAAGTTGCAACGCTTGTCTTCGTCCTTCCTCTGCTCTGCGGATGGATACATGAAGGATGCCTGAGCCGTAGAAGAAGGGAAGCTCGTGGATGCGTGAGACAGGGCGTCGCCGGTTTCCCAGACACCGTTTGCCAGTTTCCCAGACACGCCTCTGCCGGAGAAGACAGGACCTAACCCGAGTAGTCGAGTCCATGGATTCGCGCTGCGCTCTGCCAGACACCCGGTCACGGGATGGGAGTGGAGGGCATAAACGGAAGAAAACGATTTTTCGTACTTATTCACTGTGTTGCAAAAAATGAAAAATCTGGGACATAGGTTTCTCTAACTTCATTTATAAGCTGGCCTTCATGCAGTGGTTGATATTGTTCGTGTACTAGTTGTTCCACTTGTCGATGAACAACCAATCTTTGTGCTTTGCTCCTCTTCCTTATCTTCTCAATGGCTGATTTAATTCTTTTCTCACGTCTCCTCCCCTTTGTCACAACTCTCAGGGGATCATGGACTACGGTTGAGTCTGGGAATGCCTTCGCCTTCGATGTTGATGAATTCATATGCAACATGGTGTCTCTCACCTTTTCCATAAGTCTAGGCATTTCGCCCAAAGCAACGTCAAATGCTTCCTCTGACCTTGATGCTGCCTCAGCAATTTTCATGAATCTATAAATGAGAGTAGAGTACCTTGAAGATATTGAAGTGCGAGATTCATTATCAGGTCTACTCTCATTACTTGCATCCCGATATCGCATATCCTTTCGCCAACGGCCTAAGAAATATTTGTCGGGGATCTCTGTGACGCCAGAGAATTGAAATGCCAATATTGCATGCCTACATAAATAGCCTTTAAATGTAAAGCTTCGGCAGCCACATTCCACATCTTGTTCTTCCTTTGTATAAAGCACATCATACTCTCTCACGAATTGCTTGAATATGCCTTTCATATTTACCCTTTCATAGGACCTAACTGTCAGTGCCAATGTGTTTCCTTGTAGATCAACCTTGATGGGATGACATGCAGCAACCTCAATTAATTCTTGCTGAAACTTTTGGAATATTGCACGAGTGTAGATGTCAGCAGCTTGCTTCTCATAGGGAGAGCTTGTTTTCAAGTAAGCTTCTGTCTCCCATGATTTAACATCAGCTTGGTTCTCAGCATCAAATCGGCGTTCAATTGCAACTGCATATTTTGATACAAATTCAGATAATGTTGTTTTTGCCGTTACAAAACCATCAAAAAAGTGATTAATACTCTCACTCCTTTGACTAGTTGACATCCCTGCACAGTACAAGAGTAATAGGAAGTTAATAGATGGGCAACTAGTTAAGCGATAAAAATAAAACTTGGCAAAAAGAAAGTGAAGTACTTAACCAGCAAAAAATGTGTCCTTTAAGAAGACCGGAGCCCACTTAGCTCGGCAATCATATAATCCTTTTAGCCAGTCATTTTCTCTAGCTGATGCATAATTGCCCATCATGTTCTCCCACCTTTCATTGAACTGAAGGGGCGATATCGAGTCATAGATGCAGTCATCAAAATCAGACATAAAGTTCGGATGAGCATTACATATGTGACCAATTTTTTCTGGTATCTTTTTCAATATATGCCATAAGCAAAATCGATGTCTGGTATTAGGAAAGACTTCAGCAATAGCTGCTTCCATGGCTTTGTCTTGGTCAGTAATGATTGCATTTGGATGCATACCACCATTAGCTTTCATCCAACAATTAAACACCCATACAAAGCTTTCAATCCTTTCATTGCTTAGTAAGGCACAACCGAGAAGAATGGATTGACCATGATGATTGACTCCCACAAATGGAGCAAATGGCATTTGGTATGTATTTGTCAAATATGTTGTGTCGAAACATATGACATCGGAGAAATACGAACATGCTGTCCTTGACCTACCGTCTATCCAGAAGACATGTCTCAAACTACCATTATCATTTAGCTCCACTGCGTAGTAGAAGGTGGGGTTGGTAGCTTGCATTGCCTGAAAATGTGACAGCATTGTCTTCGCATCACCTTCTTTCAATTGGGTTTGTCTATCACGTTCAAGAAAGTTCTTACAATCCTTCTCCATGAAATCTAGTTGTCTAATCCCACCTTTTCTCTTTGCCATGCATGATACAATCTTTGACGTTGAAATCCCGACACTTCGCATGTTTACCATTTCGGCCTTCTCTGGAGTGCAAATCTTTCGATGGGATCGCAAGTACCCCGCCGCTAATGGATTTAAGGAGTGGTTATGCTTCAGTCGTACATCATACAAAATGTATTTCATGGTACAACTATCTCTTCTCACCTTTAGACTTGCTGGGCATCTGATTTTCGCTGTGTCACGATGTAACATTGCATTTGGATGTTGCCTACTTTCACCACTTCTATGACATGTGAACTTTTTGAAAATGCACACACCATCCAGAAATTTGCTATCCCGGCTTGCTATACCAAATCCTTCTTTCTTTGCATAAGTATTGTAGAACATTCTCACATCATCAATACATTGAAACTCCATCCCGTCACAAGGTTCTGCTATAAGTTGGGCTTCTGTGATGTTTTGCTTCTCCTTCGTTGGAGTCTTCACCCAATCATTCCCACATTCGAGTTGCACATTACCTATGATGACCACATAGACAAGTTATTCTTCAAAAGTTTAAAATCACACAAAACAGAATGCACAGATAGACGATGTGAATTATGCTTCTAATTTATTCTCCAAACCATATTCTTGCAAGGTGGGCCTTACTTGTCGACAACCTCTTTGTGGCTGTCGTTGTTGACAGGACATGTTGGCTCCATGTGTTTTGTCAAGAGCCTGTCGACCGCCAGAAACTTGTCTATCGACAGCTATGCCTTCACAGACATCAAGCTTTGAAGCCTGTGTGCATCTGTCGACAGCCCCTTCGTTGCTGTCGACAGCTGCTCACAGCCTGAAAGTTCAATGGTGATGTATGTCTATAGTTGGGCTCCAAAATACTCTAGTTTGGAGTCAAAATAATGGTAATGGACTCCAAAATAGCCTCTTGGACGCCAACATGTGCAGCAGTTGGGCTCCAAACAACCCAGTTTTGGGAAACTTCATAGTTTTTTGATATTTTATAAATTCTTACTAACAGAAAACTTGTTTAAAAAATATTAGTGACATTATTGGAAGCAAAATGTTGTCAAGATAGAAGTACATGTCCCATTGGAAGGGTCATGATAATCAAAAAAAAAAAACCTGAAAGTTCAATGGTGATGTATGTCTATAGTTGGGCTCCAAAATACTCTAGTTTGGAGTCAAAATAATGGTAATGGACTCCAAAATAGCCTCTTGGACGCCAACATGTGCAGCAGTTGGGCTCCAAACAACCCAGTTTTGGAAACTTCATAGTTTTTTGATATTTTATAAATTCTTACTAACAGAAAAGTTGTTTAAAAAATATTAGTGACATTATTGGAACCAAAATGTTGTCAAGATAGAAGTACATGTCCCATAAACCATAGGATCATGATAACCTACAACATGAAGGACTTAGAAGAAATATATCTTAGAAGATTTAAATTTACAGTTTAGGCTCCAAAATGTGCAGTTACATTTCAAATATCTAAACAGCCTGCAAAATATTATGCTAAGGCAGCAACCAAATAATTTGAGATGTTAATTAGTGATCATTATACACAATGAAGTCTTTAGAAAAAAAATTATCCTACACCATGAAGGAATTAGACTACAAATTTGTTAGATCAATCAAGTTCACAGTTTACGCTCCAATTGGACTTCAGCTCAGAAGTTGTGATAAACACCAATTAACATTGTTAGGCTCCAAAACTTGTTAAAAAAATGAATTAAAAATACACTTTAGGCTCAAAATAGTATTCCGCACCTTAGACGCCAAATATAAAGTGAGGCTCCAATATGTTCGTCAATATACAAACCAATTTTTGGACTTACAAGCAACTTCCTTGTCTGCAGAATAGTCATCGTCGTTTTCGTTCAATATTCTAACCGGCCTTTCTATTGGGACTTCTGTGAAAAAAAATGTACATATAATTCTTCAGAGAAATTGCCCTGTTCCAAAACTCGTTGAGGAAAACATTCTAAAATGCAGATAGAGAAATAATTTGATTGAATTATTTTTACTAACCAGATGCATCATTTTCAACATGGAATACATGCACAATATTCCTCTGCTCACCATCGCAATTTTCCTTGCTCTGCTCACCATGACAGCTGCCCTTGCTCTGCTCACCATCACAGCTGCCCTTGCTCTGCTCACCATCACAGCTGCCCTTGCTCTGCTCTCCTTTTGATTCTATTGATGGTGCATGGGAGGAAAGAAATAAAGGATTGAGTGGAGGAGCCATTGTCTGTGTAGGCATACATGCTCCAGTGATCAAAGTTTGCCCTGAGAAAATAGACGGCATGAATGGAGATGGTGGCCACACCATCGGTTGGCCATACATCCATGGTTGGGCTCCATAAACCACAGGAGGTATCATTGCCGGCAGCATGCAATTTGAGGCCCTGCGTGATGCCTTTGACTTGTTCTGTCCAAGCTTATCGTTGGATTTCCTTCCTTTCGAGGCCGCAGAGTCAGACATGCTAATTCTCGATTTTGGATGTGCACACAGGATCGCTCTGGTTGATCTCGTCCGTGAATGTTCGCGAGCAAGCAAATTCGCGGTTTCGGAAGTGCAGAGGAAGCTGTGATGGTGAGGGGAGGGCGAACGCGGGAAAGAGGTGAGAGAGGGTAATTTGGGAAGTGAGATTTGACTTTGGCATCATGACATGGGTCATGTTACCGAAGCGGAGTGGGGTGGAGGTGACAGTGCGTCTTTTCGCGCTGGCGTGGCGGGCTCAGCAGCGGCGTGGAGAGCGCTGTGCTGACATGGCGCGGACCATTGAAGCGGTAAGACGTGGACGAATGGCGCATCGGAAGTGCAGGAAGACGTGGCTTTGTGCACTTTCCGAAAGTGCACAAAGCCTTTCTCATTCAACATATCTCAGCTACCGTCGACTGAAATTTATAACAAGTGCGTATTGTTTAGTTCTATCGAATTGTTGACGTGCTGTGATTACAATGGATCACTATTACACCGATTGACGTTGTTTGCATCACAAGGAGATACGAAGTAAGTAAAAAAAATTAAGAGCTGTATTTACTGTCCCCTGCAAAAGATCATCTCGTGCGGACAAGAGGGCAGACAACATTATTTTTCCAAAAACTAATAGGTACCGTGTGCAAACACCGGGGCAAATTTTACCAATAAAAAGCAGACTGCAACACGTTTAGAGATGTTTAATAGAACGGAAGAGTGGGTCCCTGACGTCCATTCGATCAATGAAACGAAATGGACGTCCAAGCAATCTAGCTCTGTCTGGGAGTGTGTTTATAGAAGTTAAAAGTGGTAAAATTATTTTTACCGCATGCCTCAAAATGCGTGCAACTTTTCTGCCGTAATCATCTGACGCGTCTGTGTTGGCGATGTGAATGCTGTTAAAAAAAAATAGAACTCACCTTTGCCGCCCAGACACAACCGGTTGCAAGTATCATCGTTCGAGCTGCTTTTTCACAAAAGTGGCCTCCAACCCGTTTTGGTGAAATGGAGAGAGAAATTTTCTTCTTTTTATCTTTCCTCCTTATAAAATCGCCACGACGCGGTAGCCAAAGGAGAGTGGACACATTTGAAAATACTTCTCACTTGTCAGAGATTTTATATCTCAAAATCTCATCATGCTGCGCTCCCAAACGTTGTCTAAGACAAACGAGATTTGCTCATTTTAGCGGCCAAAATATCTGACATCACCACTGTGTTTCTAAACACTCTGGGGAGAGAGATAGAGACAACTCATTTTCTCTCTCCTGTGCATGGCGAAGGGATATTTTCCCCATTTTTGTAGATTCTAGACATCGTGAACAGAGAGATAGAGAGAAGAAGTTTTTTTTTTTTTTTTACACAAACTTCGTAAGTTGGGTTTGGTCGATGAGGTTCGTGCCTACGAAGTGACAAAAAATCGCGCTGTATCTACGATTGTTGTGAGAATATATTTTATAGATTTTTAAAAATTAAATGATTCAAATTTATATTTTAAAAATGTGGTGGTATATTATTGTTTGGGCTGAAACCAAACGAACCTCCACGAAAGAGAAGGGGAAGATCACCGGCGCAGACAGAAGCCTGCAAGAACCAGAACAGGATCAGGGGGGTCCGGTTGAAGAACCAGGGAGAACCCTCCGATGCCTAAGTCAGTGGACTGTAGAGGCTTGATGGAAAGAAGTTCTCTGGCGTGTGTGAGTCGCGCAAAGGCGAGTGTGAGCGCTCAAGGTTGCCTACCTCTGCATGGAAGTTACCTGGTCCTTTTATAGGTGAAGGTCCTGGAAAAGTGGGACGGGTCGTCTGTTAACGATGCCGAAAAGGGCGCGCCGATTGGCACCCTTGGCGAGGAGTTACGCGTTGAGGCGCCTATTGAGGGGTCCTGCAGTTAATGCACCTCTTGATCGTGGGGGTGCATGCTGCACAGTCGTTATAACCGTCGCAAGGAGGCGAGGCATTGTTCGGACCCTTCTGGCTGAAGGTACCGAACAGGTAGCCTGCTCGGTGACTGGGCCGGCTGTTCGGTGTCCAGGCGCAGCTTGTGCTGACGAACCATGGTATGCTTCGAACAGGGCCTGTTCGGTAGGCGGTGCCTAGGCCGAACAGGCTGAGGGGTGTTCGGACGTGGAGACCGTGCTCGGGAGCTTCAGGTACATCCGAGAACACGTGGCGCCTGGGCGGAAAGCCACGCCCACCTGGGGACTATAATGGGCCATGATGGGCCCTATGGGCCTAGGTGGCTAGAAATAGCCACCACACTTGCCCCCCACGCCCTCGAGCTGGCTCGGGAACCATGACGCTTGGGGGCGGAACTCTGCTCGAACGTCTCCCTCGCATTAAATGCGATGCCGACCTCGGAGGCGTGAACGGCCACAGAGCGACGCCGTTTGAAGCTCCTCCTCGGGGGTGAAAAGATCTCATGATGACAACGGTGACATGTCGAGTCAGGGGCTTTGCATAGTACATTCGAATGGTCGCCTGGAGCGGGGGGAAATGCCATTTTGGCTTTTCAAATTCCGTGCCCCTTTTACCTTATAAGGAAGAGTAGGGTGAAGGCGGGAGCCCACGCCTTCAACATTCGAAAGCCTTCTATCCCCCCTAGCGCTGCTTGCCCCCCAAGCCTTCCTCGTCGCTTTCTTCCTCGTGCTCTCCAACCATCTTTCGCGCTCGCCACTTCTGCTTCCTCCGGCGATGGCGAATAAGAGAAAGGCCATTGCAGTCACGGAAGTGAGCGGGGTGGCGCTGTCGGCACTCTGGGGACCAAAATACCGCTCTTACAAGGGCCTCCGCGAGCGCTTCCGGATTGGCAACGACTATGACATCGTCTTGGCGAAGGAGGAAGAGTCCTACATGGTGAACAAGCCAGACTGCATCGCCGTCTCCCTCGACCATCTGGAGGCAGGATTCCGGCTGCCGTTGCTGGAGGTGGTGACGGCGCTGCTGAACACGTAGGGGATCGCGTCGATCCAGCTAACGCCGAACTCGTGGTGGACGATCTGCATCTTCTGCATCGTCTACAAACTCCGGGAGGTTCGCGGCTCAGCAGAGGTCTTTCGAGCGCAGTTCAGTCTCACGGCCTCACCAATGTCGGGGGAGAGCATTTATTACACAAAACACCGCCCGAACAGGATGCAGATCAACTTGGTGAAGAAGCACTCCAACAACAAAGGATGGATGCACCGGATCTTCTTCGTTTTACACCGAGAAGGTGCGCCGGAGTGGGGATTCCCCACTCGAATCCAGACGCCAAAGAAGGACACATACCCTTTCTTGATCCAAGACGAGGCGAGGGCCTCAGATAGTCTGAACATGGCGTCCGTGCGGAACGGCGAAGCCTATCTGACAGAATTCCAACTTGTCAAGCATGGTCTGAGCAAACCATGGAGTAAGTATCTGACCTTGTTTTCGCCTTTTACTCTTCGTCAATTGGTGGCCTTTTGACCCTTTCCTCCTTCCTCTTTTCTTTATAGGCACGGCGGAGTTGGCCGCTGGTAGGGACCAGGACGCCATGGAGAACTATGCCGATCAGATCCATGTGACCGCCCACCTGGTGTACACGAACGAGAACGTTCATTCAGTAGAGCCAGCCCCCGCTGTGGTGGTGGCGCCTGCTACAGTTGATGACCAAACTTTCTCCATATAAATTAATTCACTTATTTATATATTAATTTTGATGATTAACAAAACATTACTAATGAATTACTTGAGCCTTGAGGACAGGAAATAAAAGTAAAAGAAAGTTCAAGACAATCAGGTAAGACTCTCATTTCATAATTTTTCCCAAGTCATTGCATCGACTTCTTCATACTTCATATCGACTTCTATTGATAATCAGAACGATTCCTTTATAAGTTCATATCGATTTCAATAGTCATCATAACGATTTCATAAGTATTATGATCGATTTCTTTCTGACCGAAAAGTCGTGATGTTTCAAACAAATCGATACCGTAACGATTTCTTAAAGATCTCATAACGATTCTATGACATCGCAACGATTTCTTTAGAAAGCGTAACGACTTGACCGTCGTAACGATTCTATAAGACATCGCAATGATTTCTTTAGAAAGCGTAACGACTTATCTATCGTAACGATTTCTTCAGTACTCGTAACGATTTCTTTAGAACTCATAACGACTTTCTAGCCGTAACGATTTCTTAAGTTCTCGTAATGATTTCTTTGGAATTCACGACTTTCTAGCCGTAACGATTTCTTAAGTTCTCGTAACGATTTCTTTAGAACTCACAACGACTTTCTAGCTGTAACGATTTTTTAAGTTCTCGTAACGATTTCTTTGAATTCACAATGACTTTCTAGTCGTAACGATTTCTTTAGACCTCGTAACGATTTGCTTATCGAAACGATTTCTTTAGAACTCAGAACGATTTGCTTGGTGCAACGATTTGTAAGAGTTTCATATCGATTTCTTTGATGATTATAATGACTTGCTTATCAGTAACGATTTGGTAAGTAATCACATCGATTTCTTTGATGCTTATAACGATTCGATTCGTGTAACGATTTCATAAGTTATAAAGGCATCGGGCTTGTCATATCGATTTCATTGTTATGTCAGTATAATACTCTTTAATATACGTTGAATAGTCAAAGTCGTATCTCGTCTGTTTGACTGCTACGCATTCAATGCTCTCTGAACGTATCTCTCATGCATGCAGACAATATCTTCCCTTTTTATGCTACTCTATCTACGTCCTTTTTAGACAGAAAGGAGCTTTGCTATATATTGCAATATCTGTTCCAACTGCAACTAACAATCGACGACAGTCCTAGCTGTCCTCTATTTATTGTTGATATGCTCGTAGATATCTGACAAGACTTATCTGTACAACGTTGGACACAAGATACAAGATATTAAAATGTTTCTCTGATGTGTACTAAAGGATAAAAGACTAAAGATCAGAAGCTTCCTTGCAGACCTGTCTAACGTATACCAGGATGAGAGACAACGGATCTTTAACGTTCAAATTTCAAGTAGAAGCTTAAATACAAGACTCAAAACTGAGAAGGATAACACTTTTTTGAAGAATATTATTCTGAAAGAAAGCATCGCCAATCCTTCAAGTCTTCTGTGATTCAAACAAGAGTGAAGCACTCTATTCCAATCCATCTTAGCTCTTTAGCTCTCAGTGTTCAAGAAGAAATTCCTGTGAGAGCAAGTGTAGTCTTTGGAGAGAAACCAGTGTTAAAATTCTTTCTCTCTCGAGGCTTGTTTGCTTCAGATTGTAGCTGTTTGAGCTAGTTCCTGAAGCTTGTTCTTATACTTTCTTTTATTAGTTGTGTTCCCTTCTGGGTGAAGGAAGACCTGGTGGTATCCAGGGTGGTTATTTTCCCTTCAGGTTGAAGGAAGACCAGTTGTGGCTGGGTGTAAGGATCCGTGAGGGGGATAGTACCCTTGATAGTGAAATCCTGAGGTATTGCTCAGGGACTGGACGTAGGTCTCCTATGGAGAGGAGTTCCGAACCAGGATAAAAATCCTTGTGTCTTGTGATTGTGTTTTGTGTGTTTGCTGTCTCATTTCCTCTAACTCTAACCTTTGTTTAAGTTGTTGTGTAATCCTTTTAGTGAACATGTATTAATCAAAGATCAATTTTTAATAACCCATTCACCCCCCTCGGGCTCTAGCTGGGCAACAAGTGGTATCAGAGCATGTCTCTTCGACAAAGAAGAAGATCCAACGATCTGAAGAGTAAAGATCCATGGCAGCCCAAGGTAACTTCGATGGTCAGTCATCACAGACCTCCTTTGTTGATGTAGAAGATTATACTATTGGAAGACAGAATGGAGTACTTTCTACAAGGCCACGATTATACAATATGGTCCATAGTAGAAGAAGGCGATCTTCTAGTCACCAATGCAAAGGCTCAGTGGACAGATGACGACAGAAAAAGAATCTCCTTAAACTGCAAAGCCAAGAGCATCCTGTGCTGTGCCCTCAGCAAGAAAGAATTCAACAGAGTTTCAGCCTGCAAATCCGCAATGGAAATGTGGGAAAAGCTCAGGATTACCTATGAAGGGACAGATAAGGTAAAGGAGACAAGAATCGACATTCTTGTGGCTCAATATGAAAGATTTCAGATGCAGTCAGTGAATCCATAACCCAAATGTTCAGTAGATTCACAGATATCACAAACGGATTAGCTGGATTAGGAAAAGTCTATGTTGTACCAGATATGGTCAGGAAGATCCTCAGATCTCTGCCATCCTCATGGACTCCAAAGGTAACAGCCATTGAGGAAGCCAATGATCTAAAACTAATGTCATTGGAGAAGTTAATAGGATCCCTTATGGCTCATGAGATAAATATGGAGAGATTAGGAGAATCCTCCAGCAGAAAGAAGCAATCAAACGCTCTCAAGGCAAATGATGATATATCAGAAGAATCATTGGACAACAGTGAAAGCAGTAAGGACAGTGATGATGAAGAAGCAATGCTGTCTCGAAGACTTCAAAGAGTTCTAGCAAAGAAGAAAAAGTTTCAGTCTGGGAGAAGATTTTTCAAGAAAAATAAAGATCTCAGAAAACCAGAAGTAAAGGATTTGAAGAAAGGAGAAGTGATATTCTATGAATGCAAAAAGCCTGGACACATCAAGGCAGATTGTCCAATGCTTAAGAAGAATGATCACAAGAAGAAGGATAATTTCAGAAAATTCAAGAAGTATAAAAAGAAGGCAATGGCAGCTGCTTGGGAGAACAGCAGTGACTCAGACAGTGAGTCAAGTTCAAGCAGTGATGGAGAAGAAGCCAACCTGGCTCTCATGGCCAACACCGAAGATAAGGTAACTTCTGACTCTTCCTTTGATTCCTGTAATGATTCAGATTCTGACAATTTAGAAAGTGCTTTTAATGAACTCTATGATAAATATAAGAAGTATCTAAATTACTTAAATTAGCAAGAAAAATGTAATATGTTTAGAAAACACTAATTCGGATCTAAAAGCAGAAATTGAAGAACTTGAAAAGCAAATAACAGAACATAAAAGAAGAAATGAATTATTATATGAAGATTTAAAAGAGAAAAACAGAAAAATAACACACTTAGAAAAACAGGAAGACTTAAGTGAACTTAAAACAGAAATAGAAAGACTAATTAAAGAAAATGAACATTTAACAAGCACAATAAACAAATTCACAAATAATAAACCCATTCTAATGATAAATAGAGCTAAAAGATCAAACAAGAAGAAACATGGATTCGGTTACACTCCCTCAGAAAATGAAGAAACTAAAGTCTTTCCTAATATTTATCCAACCTTGAGTTTATATCCGAAAAGGACAAAAGCCACCAAAAATTTTAAATACACTCCAATTGAAAGAATAACTAGAACAACCTGTTGCAATCATTGTAATAAACTGGGACACAGTAAAGCAACCTGTCCCACTAAGAACAAAAAGTGGATAAAAAAAAAGGGAAAATTGATGATACTAACCCTTCAGGACCCAAAAGAACTTGGGTACCTAAAACTTAATGTTTAAATTTCAGGGAAATTCAAGAGCATCCAAATGATATTTGGATAGTAGATGCTCAAGGCACATGTCAGGCAACCAGAAGCTTTTCGTTAATCTCCAAGCTGAAGAAGAACAGTCACCTATGGAGATAATGGAAAAGGCACAGTGATAGGAAGTGGGTCCGTGAACATCAAAGGAAAATCAGTTATGAAGATGTAATGCTGGTCAAAGGATTAAAGCACAATCTCATCAGCATTAGCCAGTTGTGTGACAAAGGCCATCAGATTCAGTTCCAAGAATCAAAGCGCAGTATATTAAAGGATGGAGCAGTCATATTTGAAGCATATAGAGAAAGAAATTTGTATGTTCTCTATCTCGAGGAACTCAAGGATCAAGATGTCTGTTTGGCAGCCAGCAAAGATCAATCAACAGAGTTGTGGCACAGAAGACTGGGCCACTACAGCTTGGATGGATTGAACAAGCTCAGAAAGAGAAATCTAGTGGATGGATTGCCAAAGGTCAACTCAAAAATGGATAGCATCTGCAGACCTTGTGCAAGAGGAAAGCACACCAAGAGCTCTTTCAAATCAAAGAAGTAGTGACCACCTCAAAGCCATTAGAATTACTTCATATGGATCTATTTGGGCCAATGAGGACTACCAGTCTCAGAGGAAAGAATTTTGGATTTGTCATAGTTGATGATTACTCAAGATTTACTTGGGTATCCTTTCTAGAGCACAAAGATGACACCTTGATATTTTGTCAACTTCAGCAAGAAAGTTCAGAAAGATCAGAAGTTCACCATTATCTCTTCGATCAGATCATGGGGTGAGTTTCAGAATGAAAAGACTTTGCAAAGTTCTGTAATGATCAAGGAATTGAGCACAACTTCTCAGCACCAAGGACACCTCAACAGAATGGAATTGCTGAGAGGAAAAACAGAACTCTTTTGGATATGGCAAGAACCATGTTATCAGAATATGACTTGCTAAGATATTTTTGGCCGAAGCCATCAACACTGCAAGCTATATCATTAATAGGGTAATGATCAGGCCAATTCTGAAGAAGACTGCTTATAACTCTACAAGGGAAAGAAACCAAAGATCAGTCACTTCAAAATATTTGGATGTCCTGTTTCATCCACAACAATGGAAAAAGGGACATTGGTAAGTTAGATGCCAATCAGATGAAGGCATCTTTATGGGGTACTCTTCTAAACCCAAAGTTATAGAGTTTTCAATAAACGTTCATTATTAATTGAACAATTGTGCATGTTATTTTTGATGAATCTAACCTTTCTTGAAGAAGGAAGAAATTAGTGACATTGATGATGCAGATGACTTGTCCGAAAAATTAAAGAATACATCAATTAAGGACAAGGAAGACCCATCTCTGGAAGAACTGCAGCAAATTGAAATTCAACATGAAAATCTTCCAAAAGATTGGAAACATCACCCTCCTGAGAATATTATTGGTGATCCATCCGTAGGGGTAAGAACAAGAGGTAATGTAATCCCTTGTGATTATTTAGCCTTTGTTTCTCAAATAGAGCCTAAGACAGTCAATGAAGCTTTAACTGATGAATCTTGGATAATAGCCATGCAAGATGAACTAAATCAGTTCAAGAGAAACCGAGTATGGTCACTTGTTCCTAAACCATCCAATCATTCAGTTATTGGCCCCAAGTGGGTGTTCAGAAATAAACTGGACGAGTCTGGAGTAATCTAAGGAACAAGGCTAGACTGGTAGCTCAAGGCTATTCCCAAGAGGAAGACATAGATTTCGATGAAACCGATGACCTGTGGGATAGACTTGAGGCTATTAGGATTTTACTTGCTTATGCATTGCATTAGATTAAAATTGTTTCAATGGATGTCAAATCAGCCTTTTTAAATGGTTTTATCAAGGAGGAAGTGTATGCTGGACAACCTCCAGGTTTTGATGACACCGAATTTCCAAATCATGTATTTAAACTCCATAAGGCTTTATATGGTTTAAAGCAAGCACCTAGACTGGTATGAGAGGCTCAGTACTTTCTTATTAGATCATGTTTCACTAGAGGTCAAGTAGATAGTACATTATTTATAAAATCTAAAGTCAAACATATACTTCTTGTACAAATATATGTAGATGATATTATTTTTGGATCTACTGATGAGTCTCTTTGCAAGTACTTTGAAAAGTATGCAGGGGGAATTTGAAATGAGTTTGATGGGGGAGCTAAAACTACTTCCTTGGATTGCAAATTAAGCAAGGGAAGGAAGGCACTCACATCTGTCAAGCCAAGTACACCAAAGAGCTATTAAAGAAATTTGGATTTGAAGGTGCAAAGCCACTATCAACGCCAATGAGCACATCACCAGAATGGGACAGTGATCAAAATGGTAAAAAGGTAGATCAAAGAACTATAGAGGTATGATAGGGTCTGTGACGACCCAACCAGCAAACTGGCCCAACAACTATGCCAGTTGTAGACTTCCAGGAGGTCACCCATCCTGGGACTACTCCCACTGAGCACGCTTAACTTCAGAGTTCTTTTCCTACTCGAGCTCTGAAAATGACTAGTCCGGGTTGTTGGTAGTCTGCTGATTTAGTCCATTAACATATTCTTATATGGGGTATTACAATCTACCCTCTTATATAAGCGACCGTCCTCGTCGCTGCTCACACATAGCACACAATCAAGCCCCAGGCAGGCAGGATTCTAGAGGTGGCCCCACAGGTTTTAACATATTCTTATATGGGGTATTACAATCTACCCTCTTATATAAGCGACGTCCTCGTCGCTGCTCACACATAGCACACATCAAGCCCCAGGCAGGCAGGATTTAGAGGTGGCCCCCACAGGTTCAAGAGGTGGCTCCACTATGTAGGCACTTTGCGCCATTATGGCTTAGAGGTGGCTCCCATAGCGTAGCACTTTGTCCTGTGTGGCATTAGTTCCTGCACTTCCGGCTGGGTAAGGCTCTGATACCATTTGTGACGACCAACCAGCAAACTGGCCCAAAACTGTGCCAGTGGTATACTTCCCAGGAAGGTCACCCATCCTGGGACTACTCCCAACTGAGCACACTTAACTTCAAGTTCTTTTGCTCGAGCTCTGAAAATGACTAGTCCGAGTTGTTGGTAGTCTGCTGATTTAGTCTATTTAACATATTATATGGGTATACAGGGTCATTACTTTACTTAACTGCAAGTAGAACAGACATTTTATTAGTGTATGCATGTGTGCTGATATCAAGCAGACCTAGAGAGTCTCATTTAATTTCTGTGAAAAGAATATTTAGGTATTTAGCAGAACTCATGATTTAGGTCTTTGGTATCCAAATCTTGTGAAATAAAATTAGTAGGATATTCTGATGCTGATTATGCTGGTGCAAAGTAGATAGAAAGAGCATCAGTGGGTGTTGTCAGTTTCTTGCAGGAGTCTGATATCTTAGTCCTCCAAGAAAACCAAATTCAGTAGCTCTATCAACAGCTGGGCAGAATATTGTTGCTGCTGGAAGTTGCTGTACACAACTCCTATGGATAAGCAACAACTTGAGGATTTGACATTCATATCAAGTCAATTCCACTACTGTGTGAAGCAGATATCTTCACAAAGCCCTACCTGAAGAGAGATTTACATCTCTTAGAAGGGAATTAGGGATGTGCAATTTGTGAAAGATTTTTGTATTTAAATTGGCATATAAAATTTTCAGATTAAATAAAATTTTCTCTCTTTCCCTGACTTTAAGCAAAACTCAGCTTATTTACTCCTCTTTGACCGCTGTTGTTTTAAAGCAGTTTGACCTCGTCAAACCCTTTTGTCGCCTTCTGCCATTACCGCCTTTTTGGCGCTTCCCGTTTTCGATAAGTAATTTAATTAGTCAAATCGTTCTGGGAACGACTCATCTTCCACCTTTACCCTTTTCTCTCTTTATCTGTTCGCCCAAAGCCGATGCCCTAATTCCGGCATCGACTCTCTGCAAGATTTGAAGCTTTCTCTTCTTCCCGCGAAGAATCCCTCGAGGGCTTCCATCTCTTCCATCATCTTCCTTCTCCAGACCATTTTCTTCTCTCTACCCATGGCCGCTTCCGATGATCTCCGAAAGGTCGGGGGCTACAGTGCTGAGTTTTTGTCCCCGAGGAGCAGAAAGGTTTACCTTCGTCAGACGAAGATTTGCGGAAACAAGGCAGTGGATGTTCAGAATCTAGAGAAGAATGGCATGAGCAGTTTTAGTGAAGCTTTGACGAAGGATACAGTGGATGGATGTTGCCACTTTCAACCGAGGTAAAGCTATCGACCTAGTGAAAGCCTTTTTGTTTTTCTGAAGTCAGAGGCGGATGGGTCCCTTGTCTCCTCTGTTAAGGGTATCCAAATTAAGGTATACCATGAACTCCTGCACACGTTGTTTGGAGTGAAGACATCTGGACATAGTGGGGTTCACACCGTGAACGATGAAGCAAGGGTCTTGGCATTATAGGTCTAGGTTTCAGGCTGAAAGACGGAAAATTAGATATCAATCAAATGTCTGCATTCAACCGTCTACTCCATTTCATTATCTGCCAAATTATGGTTCCCCCGGAGTGCTAGTTTTCTCATCTTGCACCTAGGGCAGATTCGGATATGATGTTCTCGGTAATCCAGAAAAGGAGATTAACTTGGCCGCAGTCATGTTGGAGAGAATGAAGTTTGCTAGTGCTCAAATCTGGGATACAAAGAGCAAAATGAATGTATCCTTGCCCTACGCTCATCTCCTAACCAAGATTTTCAAGCATTTTGGAGTTGATTTATCTGGAGCTGTTGTGGAAGATGGGCCAGTCCTATAAGGTCCAGGAACCTAAGAAAAGTGGTTTTTCAGTGCAGAAATGGGATTATGGACCAGACCCTTGGCAGAGGGAGAGGCCCATCATCGGAGATGTCCCAGAGATTCAAAGAAGAAGCAGCAGATCCTCCAGCAGTTTTAGAGTAAGATCAGCAGCAGTAGAGAGAGCAGCAGCAGTACCCTCAGTGGAACTCCAACCAGAGATTCAGGATCACCTATTATAGAAATTGAATCTCATCCTCCAGAAGTTCAAATGGAAGAAACTGTAGCAGGTGTGGTAGATCCTTTGCCCACCTCAATAGTTGCCTCTATTTTAAGAGATGTTTTGGACTCTCTTCCCTCCACCTCAGTTACTTCAGAAACAGGTGGACTTGATGAAGAAGAAGCTATGGCACCAGGCCATACAGAAAATTTGATTGAATCAGTTGTCAGTGTTTGAGGTGCAAGCAGCTACTCAACAAGAAGTGATTTTGGAAGATGTTCCCAGCCAAGGGGAACAACATGCTAGTGAATCAAAATTGTCAGAATCCGTGGCAGAAGGCCACTTTGAGAAAATTGTTTTGGAGGAAGCTCCTGCCCAGGGGAGCTAGAAAATGTTGATCTCCATGCTCCTATTCAGGGGGAGCAAACTGGCAATGAGGAACCATTGATAGAGAATGCTCCTGAGACAGATGCACCATCTCAGGAAAATCCTCCTTCTGCCAGCGCTCCTGTAAGTGAAGAACCAAGTGCAAGCCATGTACATATTGAGGAGCCTGTCACTCAGCAGAGAAAGAGAGTGGTTCATAGAAGGCCAAGAAAGAGCCACAGAAAAGTAAATCTGAAGCCAGTATGGAATTGTTGAAGGCTCAAGGAGATATTTATCATCAGTTCAGACCAGTGTGCAAGGCATTCTGACCAGTCAAGCTTCAACCACCTTGAGCTATCTTCAGTCCGAAATGCTATGAAGTGGTTCAACAAGGAAATGTCTGATATGAAGTCCATGCTTGCAATTCTTTCAAGGTCAAGTGGTTTTTTCTCCTGCAGCTACTCAGAGCAGATCAGGCTGTTCCTCGGCCACCAGGGCCTCCAGCTCAAGAGTCTCGGCCAGCAGGGCCTTCAGCTCAAGCATCAGGGCCACCAGGGCCATCAGTGCCAGCATCAGGGCCATCTGGGCCGTCTGCAGTTGTCAGAGAGGGTCATGCAAACGGGAAAGAGCCCATTGAAGCTACCAAGGCCCCTGACACTTCTACTCTTGCAACTCCAACCCTCTCCTCACCTTCATCTCCTTCTACAGCCCCTCCAGCACCACCAACTCTCAAACACCTATGCCTCGCACCCAACCTTCTTCCTCTCTCATTTCATCTCAACCTTCTTTCTCTCCCACTCCTTCTCACACCTCAGCTCCATCATCATTCTCACCTTCTTCCCTCTCACTCAAACCACTCCAGTTCACCCGTCTACATCCTTCAATCCCAAACACCTCTTCTATCCTCCTACTCCTCCTTCTCTGTCACCTTCATTCCAGAAAAACCTCCACTTCTTGGTGTCTTTGACACTAATATTCCGGATGATTTTGAGAGAAATACCATCATCACCATTCTCTCCACTGCCACTCATATCCACAGGACTGATCCTCCCAGTCCTGCCAAGAAAAAGAGGAAACATTCATCCTCTGTCAGCATCCCCTCCTCACCATTATTCCTCCTCTTTGGTACTCTCTTACCCTCGAACCTCAGAGAAGACCTATCTATAGGGAATACCTTCAAAAATGCATCCTTTCCACCGTCTATGGTATTCCTTTCCTCAACCTCTCTGAGCATCTAAACACTGTTCTTCCTTTTACCAGCTGTCCACCCTAAAAAATCCAAAATCTTTGAGGGCACTGAGTTCAAGACTGAAGATCAGTGGGCCAATGTCAAGGGCAACAAAGCTCAGTACACCAAATACTTGACTGCCAGGGCAGAATCCCTTACCCATAGAGCTCACCCACTCACTCTTTCTGAGTGGTTTACTCTTCAACATAAAAACTCTTGGGGACCTTTCATTTTGAAAGAGATTAGAATTGCCAAGAACTTCCAGCTGTACAGTGATTTCTGCTACTTGAACAAGCTGCCGGAAGTCCAGTTTTGCCAGTTTCATTTCACCATTGTGATGCTGAGATCCGAACATCCAGTTAATCTTCCCCTCAAGGTAGATTTTGCAAGTTTCAAAGTCGACTCTCTAGTTCTTCTGCCGAAGCTACACTCCATAGTGTTTGACTCAGATGCCGGCTCCCATGCTCTGGATATGTTTGCTAGGCAGATGGGCTACATGTCAGCCAAGCAGGGCAGATTGCCTTCCTTTTTGTGGTTCATTTTCAGAGAATACCACTCTGGCCGCATTTCGTCTCAGACCTTGGCTCCACTCTTTTCTGAGTGTGAAAGGCTTTCTCCCACCGAATGGAAAAGCTCTATATCGCATCCCATCTTCACTTGGAAGCTATCAACAGTGCCCTAGTCAGGCAAAGCAAGCCTATTCTATCAGCAGAAACTTTCTTGGATCTCAACTCTATTACTCCCATTCAAGAGATCTATGTTCAGTGGGCAGTCAGATATACTGCCTTCTATGCTCTGAAGCAGGATCTTCTTGATCAGAAGATTTTCTATCCAATCTCTCTGGATAGATTTCTCCATCGTGCCAGCTTTGGAAAGAGCACCTACTTCAGATACATACTGAACGGAGGTCAGTATGGAGAATTCCTGGAGAAGCAGCGGCAGCTCTACATTCATAGGACCATTCCATCCATGGGTCCTGCTTTTACAGTTGCTTCTGGTGTTTTCCAACAGATTTTTGAAGACATGGAGATCAAGGCATGGACTGTTATTTCCCAGCATGCCTCCCTTTGTCTCCTTTGTATTATCTTCCTCCTACTTAATACAAAGCTTTCTCTCTTCTTTGTCTCATAGACTATCTTTTTGCTTATTGACAAAAAGGGGGAGAAAACTAATGCAACTCTGAAAAACATGTTGTTTTTTTATGTTGTTTAGTATATTTGTCATCATCAAAAAGGGCGAGATTGATGACCAAACTTTCTCCATATAAATTAATTCACTTATTTTATATAATTTTGATGATTAACAAAACATTACTAATGAATTACTTGAGCCTGAGGACAGGAAATAAAAGTAAAAGAAAGTTCAAGACAATCAGGTAAGACTCTCATTTCATAATTTTTCTCAAGTCATTGCATCGACTTCTTCATACTTCATATCGACTTCTATTGATAATCAGAACGATTCCTTTATAAGTTCATATCGATTTCAATAGTCATCATAACGATTTCATAAGTATTATGATCGATTTCCTTTCTGACCGAAAAGTCGTGATATTTCAAACAAATCGATACCGTAACGATTTCTAAAGATCTCATAACGATTCTATGACATCGCAACGATTTCTTTAGAAAGCGTAACGACTTGACCGTCGTAACGATTATATAAGACATCGCAACGATTTCTTTAGAAAGCGTAACGACTTGACCGTCGTAACGATTATATAAGACATCGCAACGATTTTTAGAAAGCGTAACGACTTGTCTGTCGTAACGATTTCTTAATACTCGTAACGATTTCTTTAGAACTCACAACGACTTTCTAGCCGTAACGATTTCTTAAGTCTCGTAACGATTTCTTTAGAACTCACAACGACTTTCTAGCTGTAACGATTTCTTAAGTTCTCGTAACGATTTCTTTGGAATTCACAATGACTTTCTAGTCGTAACGATTTCTTTAGACCTCGTAACGATTTGCTTATCGAAACGATTTCTTTAGAACTCAGAACGATTTGCTTGGTGCAACGATTTGTTAAGAGTTTCATATCGATTTCTTTGATGATTATAACGACTTGCTTATCAGTAACAATTGGTAAGTAATCACATCGATTTCTTTGATGCTTATAACGATTCGATTCGTGTAACGATTTCATAAGTCATAAAGGCATCGGGCTTTTCATATCGATTTCATTGTTATGTCAGTTAGTATAATACTCTTTAATATACGTTGAATAGTCAAAGTCGTATCTCGTCTGTTGACTGCTACGCATTCAATGCTCTCTGAACGTATCTCTCATGCATGCAGACAATATCTTCCACTTTTATGCTACTCTATCTACGTCCTTTTTAGACAGAAAGGAGCTTTGCTATATATTGCAATATCTGTTCCAACTGCAACTAACAATCGACGACAGTCCTAGCTGTCCTCTATTTATTGTTGATATGCTCGCAGATATCTGACAAGACTTATCTGTACAACGTTGGACACAAGATACAAGATATTAAAATGTTTCTCTGATGTGTACTAAAGGATAAAAGACTGAAGATCAGAAGCTTCCTTGCAGACCTATCTAACGTATACCAGGATGAGAGACAACGGATCTTTAACGTTCAAATTTCAAGTAGAAGCTTAAATACAAGACTCAAGACTGAGAAGGATAACACTTTTTTGAAGAATATTATTCTGAAAGAAAGCATCGCCAATCCTTCAAGTCTTCTGTGATTCAAACAAGAGTGAAGCACTCTATTCAATCCATCTTAGCTCTTTAGCTCTCAGTGTTCAAGAAGAAATTCCTGTGAGAGCAAGTGTAGTCTTTGGAGAGAAACTAGTGTTAAATTCTTTCTCTCTCGAGGCTTGTTTGCTTTAGATTGTAGCTGTTTGAGCTAGTTCCTGAAGCTTGTTCTTATACTTCCTTTTATTAGTTGTGTTCCCTTCTGGGTGAAGGAAGACCTGGTGGTATCCAGGGTGGTTATTTTCCCTTCAGGTTGAAGGAAGACCAGTTGTGGCTGGGTGTAAGGATCCGTGAGGGGGATAGTACCCTTGATAGTGAAATCCTGAGGTATTGCTCAGGGACTGGACGTAGGTCTCCTGTGGAGAGGAGTTCCGAACCAGGATAAAAATCCTTGTGTCTTGTGATTGTGTTTTGTGTGTTTGCTGTCTCATTCCTCTAACTCTAACCTTTGTTTAAGTTGTTGTGTAATCCTTTTAGTGAACAGGTATTAATCAAAGATCAATTTTTTAATAACCCATTCACCCCACCCTCTGGGCTATCTAGCTGGGCAACAACAGTGATGCCTCCTCTGGCGGTAACCGAAGAGCGCCAGCCGACAAGCCTGCGCGCTCTTGAAGAGAGGCTGAGGATACGCCTCAAGAAGAAGTCTGCGGCGAAGGTGGCGTCGAAGAAGGTCCCACAACCCCTAGTCGAGGAGGAGGGTAGAGCAGAGGAGGGAGGTTCCCAACCTCAAAAGAAGAAGAAGAGGAAGCTGTTGAAGGCGGCGTCGAAGGCTGTATAGTAGGAGCACGAGGGGACGACTGAGGAAGAGGTCGAAGGTCCTTAGCTTCAGGTGCGGAAGAGGAAGAAGCTGACGGAGACGACCGAGCAGGTAAGGCCGCAGATTCTGATAGAGACGAGGCCCCCGTCGAAGGAAGGAGCATGGGCCTGTTTGGATGAGAAATGGGTATTGGATTGAGCTGTGCGAGATTTGGGGAGGGGAGAAATGGAATGAAAATTCTGCCAAAGCAAAGCAAAATAGAGCTGCGTATCCTGAAGCAAATGTACACACGAGTGGCTCTGTCTCTTTTGAAACACATAAAGCGCGATGGTAAGTACACTTCTACATTTGTGAATTTTTAATCTAATAATAAACTATGATTTATTTGAAAATAGGAAGCATAGCGGCCCAGCCACCTCAATTTCAAGAATTTTTTGATGAAACTCATAAGAAGAAAGGGACAGATGATTACATTAGTGAGAAAGCTCAGGAGGTAGCGGTAAGTGCATACACCAATAGTTTTCATTTAAAAGTAAAATGTAGAATAATTTTATTTTATTATTATTTTTTGCAAGAGTTATATAGTAGAGGAATGGATGAGAGGTACGGGGACGACAATCAACATCCAGAGTTGGATCCTGACATTTGGGTTGCAGCATTTGGGGCACCCAAGAAAGGCCATGTGTATGGTTTTACACATAGCTTGGCACCGCCAGGGTGATATCATCATGCCCGAGCTCCGTCTCACATGCGACCTCTCCATTTATCACACCAGCATCCCCAGGTGGTTCTTCTAGTGTCGCCTCGACCATGACTCCAGATCTGTTTAGGGAGATCGTCAACGAGAGCGTCTCTCAGAATATCTCAACCATCGTCTCTCAGATTGTCTCTCAGACGCTCGCACAATTGAAAATTCTTCGTGATAGAGCACCTCCTGCACAGTAACCTCCGGTGAGTATTTTATTTGATTGATTTTCTATTTCTTGGCTCTAAATATCATCTTACAAAATACAAGAACTTGGGTTGAGGAGGGTAAAATTTTCATTTTCTTAACTAGTATTGTTTAAAACTATGAACTTGGGTTTGAGGGTCCAAAATTAAAAAGAGAGGTTCAATCAACCTATCGATTGTTCCAACACAACTTGGGGGTGATAGTAACCCGTAGAAACTAACAGAGTTAAAATTGAACTCCAAGTTTGAGCTCGATGCTCAAATTTACATTTTCTAAAAGAACTTACTTTAAAGTCAATAAACATGGGTTGAAGAGGGTCAAAATTAAAATATAGGTCTAATTAATTTGTCAATGACTCCAACACGACCGGGAAGGTGAGAGTGACTTGTAGAAATTGACGAAGTCCAAATTGAACTCCCGATATGGACCGGACAATCAATTTTTCATTTTCTTAACTAGTTTTGTCTAAAATCTATGAACTTCGGTTTGATAGTCCAAAATTTAAAAGAGAGGTCAAATCAGTCTATCGATTGTTCCAACACGACTTGGGGGGTGAAAATAACTCGTAGAAACTGACGGAGTTCAAATTGGACTCCAAGTTTAAGCTCGAAGCTCAAATTTATATTTTCTAAAAGAACTTACTTTAAAGTCAATAAACATGGGTTTAAGAGGGTCAAAATTAAAAATATAGGTCCGATTAATTTGTAAATGACCCCAACATGACCGGGAAGGTGAGAGTGACTTGTAGAAACTGACAGAGTCCAAATTGGACTCCCAATATGGACTGGGCAATCAATTTTTTATTTTCTTAACTAGTTTTATTTAAAATCTATGAACTTCGGTTTGATGGTCCAAAATTTAAAAGAGAGGTCCAATCAACCTATCGATTATTCCAACACGACTTGGGGGGTGTTAGTAACCCGTAGAAACTGACAGAGTTCAAATTGGACTCCAAGTTTGAGCTCGATGTTCAAATTTACATTTTCTAAAAGAACATACAACAAAGTCAATAAACATGGGTTTAAGAGGGTCAAAATTAAAAATATAGGTCCTATTAATTTGTCAATGACTCCAACATGACTGGGAAGGTGAGAGTGACTTGTAGTAACTGACGGAGTCCAAATTGGACTCCTGATTTGAGCAAAATGTTCAAAACTGTCATTCGTCAAATTCAGTTAAGTGAAAAACATCTTGCTTTCAATTTTAAAGAAAAATTTATTTATTTATTAAGTATTTGATTTTAATTTTTTATAAATGATATACAGGATCATCCGTCGCGAGATGTTGGGCGAGACGAGTTCTAGGATGACACATATGCAGAGGATTTGTGATTTCATGTTAGTTGTGTGGATGTAATTTTATTATGGATATATGATGAGTTTGTGTGTTTGTTGTAGTTTATGTGATGAGATATTGTGATTTGTGGAGATATTGTGATTTGTGTAGTTGATTTATTATGGTTTTATTTTATTGTTATTTATAAGGTGATTTATTGTCATTTAGGTTTAATTTATAAAAAAGTATATTGTAAAAATAGCGACCGATTAGTGACCGAATTTTGTCCGTCGATAGTCGGTCGTTGTTGTTGGTCGCTATATCGGTCTCTAACTTAGAGACCGATATTGCGACAAAAAAATCAGTCGCTAATAGCGACTAATCTGCGACTGACTATCTCGGTCGCAAATGGCGATCGATATTGCGATCGTTGACGATTGGTCGCTAATAAAGATCGGAACAACGACCGATCATTTTCGGTCGCTTGATAGTGACCAGATTATAGCGACCGACATTTTCGATCGCTAATCGGTTGCAAGACAGTCACTGTATTCATTTGCGTCTGAATTGCAACCGATTAGCGACCGACAGTGTCGGTCGCTATCAGCGCTTTTTCTTGTAGTGTCCGGTGCCGACCGGTGACAATTCTTGGACCTAAAATCTGGTGACTCGCCTACCATCAGCGGTGACCGGATTCCGATTCTGGGGATTCGGTTCTAAAAAATAATTTTTATTCATTTTGAGTTTTAAACCCAAAACCTATCTAATAAAAGTATAATATTTTAACCAACTGTGACACAATTCAGATTAGGGGTGTAAATGGGCAGGTTTGGGCTGGCCCAAGTTAAGTCCAACCCAACCCAAGATAAATATGGCCCAACCCAAACCCAAACCAAATCCAATAGATCAAAATAAGTAAAACCCATGTTGGCTCGTTGGGGCCCATTCCAGCCTATGATCTCACACATTCTTTGTAACACCCTAACGCGGAATATCGGATCAAAATTACAATTATTAAATAGTACAGAGCGAGAAATAATAACAAACCATTGCACAAGTGGGAATAATATCAAATAACTCCAATTTCATTAATAATCCATCAAATATCTATTACATCCATCTATTAGAGCCATAACTAGGGCCCAAAGTACTTTATTGAACTCCAAACTAACTACACAAGGACTAACTGACTCCTAACTATACTAAATACTAAGCAGTAGTTGCTGTAAGGGTCACTCCTGGACATCATCCTCGTTCCCATCCTCGTAAGTGTGGTACTCACCATCCGACTCACTTGAACACATGAAACAATAACGTAGGATGAGCGAATAACACCCAGTAGGACTTAATATCTCATGAGAATAAGCATGTTTTAAATAATTAATGTCTTAAATGGCAGGGTAACTAAGAGTATAGTCATGTAGAGCAAGTAACGATAATAAGAGAGCAATAGCACTGGTACAGTGAAAATAGCACAACGAGAACAATAATGGAATGGCCATGTAGCGACAATAGTATGTAACGATAGCACTTGTATAGCACTCGAATAGATAGCACTTTGATTGTCAATGATTAATTGTTATAGCATTAAATGGCGCTAGATGCATGCCGTACACATCCTGATCATGTAACCCTCGCGAGGAAATGACACGATTCGGGCGCTCTCCCCAGGACCAGACCGGGCCCTATTGCACTAGCATATTGCACTGTTTGTTATTTTAGACAATCAACTATATGGCCAAATAGAGTACCAAGAAGAGATGAGAGTAATAGACAAAATATATGAGAGTATAGAGTGAAGGTGAACAGATGAGTGTAACAAGTAAGCAGATGAGATAGGGGTATAATCGTAAAACACGTTAAGCATCGATAGAAACAGTTGCACAGCATTAGGTCGGGTGCCGACAGTCTGGTGAAAGTCACTACCGCCCACTTTCCGTGCTATGAGCACAGGTTAGACGGTCCGGCGTGATCACAAGGTAAGAGAGAACTCACTTTGGCCGTTTGGATCGTACTGATCTCTAGGGGTGTAACAGGTTTTAAGGGTACAACCAGCTCGTCGCCTAAGGACGTGCGCTGAAGCCAAGAAGACTTACGAAGGCCTTGACAAGGAGCCCCTGGCCCAGTCGAGAGTATTCCCAATGGAGAGGTGGTCCATGTCAAGAGAAGGTGTGTAGAAACTAGGGTCTATCGTGCCTCGAGTGCTCGAAGGCTGAGGGAAACGATCACGGTAATCAAATCATGCGATTAAAACGAAGACAATTGTAAATAATTAAATAGGGAAAATTTAGTAATGAATTTCACTTAATTATTGGATATGTTATTGAGTAATTTAATAGGGTTTAATGACAAACATGATTGTTAATTGTGTGCAAGTGTAAGAAATCAAGAGAGCATGTATGATTGTGCACATGACTTTTAAATTAATGAATTCCATGTAATATTGCCTATTAATAAGTCGAAATTACTCATGACAGAACTTAATTAGGGATAAACAGGGTTTATATGGTAAAATAGCAGGGTTATATTGGTAAATTCAGGGTTCTGGTCGCTATACTGCTGTCGCGACAGGGTTCATTGTCGCGTTGAGGTCGCGACATAGGAGCGCGTCACGTTAAGGCAACCACGTTCAGGTCGCGACGCCAAGCCCGGTCGCGATCTGCTGAACAGGCCACTAGGGTCAAACCGGCCAGGTCGTGATAGGTCGACCTGTCACGTTCAGAACGCGACGGACCCCCGTGTCGCGACCCCCTCTGAGATCGCGACGGGTCGGGCCGTCGCGAATTTAGAAGGCGGTCCAACACCCAGAAAAGCGATTTACCCTTTTCCAGGTAGGGTTCCTCCCTTCCAAGCATGCTACAGAGTACTTCAAAAATTAATATAGAATCACATAATGATCCAAAAATCATGAATCTAGTTTTAATCGAAAGAGGACATGGAGATCTAACAGTGGGCATGTTTAATTAGAAAATAAATACGTGCAAGGCATGCTTTGGATAGATTGATCTTCGGTAGCCTAAACATGTACAGTCGAAAAACATTGATTTAATTGGCAACGAATACAAGGTAGAAATTAGGGCAAATAGAGGCATTTGAAAGCTAAGAACATGTAGTATTTATGAGAATATTTACAGTACATGGGATCAAGTACATGCGAGGATTGCAAGTAAACTTTAGGGTTCGGGTACAAGATGATGATAGGGATTGATACATTTAATACTCCTTCATAGAGCCACGAAAAATAGGGAAATCATGGGGCTTTCAAAGAGGATCATGTGGGCTACCTAGGGTTAAATTTACACGATTTGTGCTTGAGAGATTGCCTACCTTTTCTCGTTGATAAGAAATCCTAGGTTTTTGATGAAGAACGAGATGAAATCCCCTTTGTCTAAGCTTCCTTCTCCTTGCTCCTTCGTTCTTCAGCCTTCCCCTTCGTCTCCCAGAGTTCAAGCAGCATTCTAAGGGTTGAGAGGGTTGAATTAGGGTTGTATTAGGTGGCTACAAGAGTCCTCCCTTCTAGAAACTCTTCCTTTCCTTAAGATTTCGAATTTCCCTAATTATCACCTTCTCTCCTAGCAATTATCTCCTTTTTAGGGTGGAGGAGAGGCCAATTTCGTGGGAAGAAGTGTTAGGGTAAGGTTAGGACTCTTTTTAGGATAGATTTAGGCTATTTAATAATTATCTCACCCCTTTACTATTTATCATTAATTTTTATTACGAATTTTACTTATTTAACTCCCATCCCCTAATGGGCTCTCCACATTTGGGCCTACTCTTTCATGTTTGGGCCATTAATACAACCCACTCCTAATTTTTGGTTAATGGGTATTGATTTCATTCCCTTTTATTTCGATTATTCTCCCGTTATTCTATTTAAATCTATTTATCTCATTTATTTAATTGAAATTGTATTTTATTTGAGATTTAAAAATCCAGGTTGCTACATCCTCCCCCTCTTAAAAAGAATTTGGTCCCCAAATTCATATGATCGTGAGAGGAAGAGTTACTTACTGAATAATTCCAGATAATTCCGTCGCATGGTCGCTTCGGGTTCCCACGTGGCTTCTTCAACTTCGTGATTTCTCCAAAGTACCTTCACCAAGGGTATTGATCGATTCCGGAGTTGTTGCATCTTCTTGTCTAATATCCTTACCGGTCTTTCTTCATAGGTCATATCTTTGTTCAAAACGATATCATCATAGCTCATTACGTGTGATGGGTCGTACATGTACTTCCTCAGCATTGACACATGAAAAATATTGTGTACTGTGGAGAACTTGTGAGGTAGTGCTAGTCGGTATGCCATCTCGCCAACTCTATCCAATATCTCAAATGGACCTATGAACCTTGGTCTTAGCTTGCCTTTCATCCCAAACCTTTGAAATCCTCGAGTCGGGGATACTTTCAGCATCACATGGTCTCAGACTTGAAATTCTAAATCCCTTCTTCTTTTATCAGCATAGCTCTTCTGCCTGGACTGTGCTATCTTAATCTTGTCTCGGATAATTTGTATATCCCTGCTTGTGTTTTGCACCATGTTTGGTTCCAACCATTGCTGTTCACCTACCTCATTCCAACACACTGGCGATCTGCAACTTCTGCCGTACAGTGTTTCAAATGGTGCCATCTTAATGCTGACCTGATAACTATTGTTGTAGGCGAATTCTATTAGGGACAACTGTTCGTTCCAATACCCCTCAAAGTCTATGGTGCAAGCTCGCAACATATCTTCCACTATCTGATTAGTCCTTTCCGTCTGCCCATCCGTCTGTGGGTGAAATGTTGTGCTGAAATTTCGCTTGGTGCCTAATGCTATCTGAAGTCCCTTCCAGAATCTAGAAGTGAATCTAGGATCACGATCTGAGACAATCGACATGGGAACTCCATGTAATCTTACTATTTCTTTTACATGCAGGGCTGCAAGCACATCCACACTCCATGTACTCTTAATTGCAAGGAAATGTGCAGACTTAGTCAATCGGTACACAATAACCCAGATAGCATCAAGTCCACCACGAGTTCGGGGTAAACCCATGATGAAATCTATTCTGATGCTTTCCGACTTCTATTTAGGTATGTCCAGGGGTCTAAGTACACCCGTAGGACGACGGTGTTCAGCCTTTACCTGTTGAGATGTGAGGCAGTGCGCGGCATGCTCAGCCACCTCACGCTTCATGTTGGGCCACCAAAATGACCTTTTCATGTCTTGGTACATCTTGGTCGCACCTGGGTGAATAGTATACTTGGTCTTGTGGGCTTCATCCATCAATTTCCTCTTCAGCTCTTCATTGTCAGGCACGCATGTCCTGGCTTGAAATAATAATCTCCCATCTTCAGTGATAGAGAAATCAGGCTTGTCTGCTATGGTCTCCCTGACTCGGACTAGGAATGGATCATTAGCCTGCTGCTCTCTGATCTCGACAAAGATGTCGGGTTGAGCTCTAAGATTAGCCACTAACATCTGATCACTTCTCTGCTCGATGTTCAGATCCAGACTGGTGAATTACTCAAGTAATTGCATCTCTCCCATGACTAAACAAGATAAAGAAGCTAGTGGCTTCCTACTTAGTGCATCAGCTACCGCATTACCTTTGCCTGGGTGATATTGAATATTGAAATCAAAATCCTTTAAGTACTCCAGCCATCTTCGTTGTCTCATGTTAAGCTCCTTCTGGGAAAATAAATATTTCAAACTCTTGTGGTCGGAGTAGACAATAAATTGTTCCCCATACAGATAATGCCTCCATATCTTAAGTGCAAATACCACAGCAGCTAGTTCTAAGTCATGGACAGGATAGTTGACTTCATGTGGCTTTAACTGCCTTGATGAATATGCTATCACTTTCTCATTTTGCATTAATACGCAGCCTAGACCGATTCCAGATGCATCAGTGTAGACTGAAAATCCTTCGCCCTTGACTGGCAACGCGAGAACAGGTGCAGATGTCAAGAGTTATTTTAGGGTCTGAAAGCTCTTCTCGTACTCCTTGCTCCAGACAAAGGGGTTCTCTTTTCGCGTAAGGAGAGTAAGAGGTACAACTATCTTGGAGAAGTCTTTTATGAACTGTCTGTAGTAATCAGCCAGTCTAAAAAAGCTTCTGATCTCAGTAACATTGCTCGGTCTTTCCCAGTTGAGTACAACTTCAACCTTGGAAGGATCGACAACGATACCATCCTTGGATATAACGTGGCCTAGAAATGACACCTCCTTGAGCTAGAATTCACACTTTCTTAATTTGGCGTAGAGCTTGTTGTCCCGCAAGATCTGTAGAGCGATCCTCAGATGCTCTTCCTTGGTCTTGGAGTATATGAGAATATCATCAATAACCACCACGATGAACTTGTCGAGGTATGGCCGATAGATGCTGTTCATTAGTTGCATAAAAGTTGCAGGAGCATTGGTTAGTCCAAAAGGCATGACTACAAATTCATAATGAATGTACCTGCTCCTGAAAGCTGTCTTGTAAATATCTGCATCTTTTATTCTCATCAGATGATATCCCGATCTAAGGTCAATCTTAGAGAAATACTCTGCTCTTGAGATTTGATCAAATAACTCATCAACATGAGGAAGAGGGTACTTGCTCTTGATAGTGAGATTATTCAACTACCTGTAGTCGATGCATAGCCTAAGAGATCCGTCCTTCTTCTTGACGAACAACACTGGTGCTCCCCAAGGAGAAGTACTTGGCCTGATAAATCCCTTTTTCAATAGTTCCATAAATTGTTCTTTCAATTCATTCAATTCAGTCGGGGACATTCTGTAGGGTTGGCGTGATACCGGTGTAGCTCCAGGTGTTAGATCAATTGAGAAATTTACATCTCTCTCGGGTGGAATGCCTGGCAGCTCATCGGGGAACACGTCGGGGTATTCTTGCACTATATGTATGTTTGATATCTTGGATGCTTTCTTTTCAACCACAATTGCGGCCAGAAATGCCACACAGCCCTTTCTTATCATGTTCTGTGCTTTTATAGCAGAGACAAGAGACAAGTGCCTCTTGTGTCTACGGCCTGTGAAGGTCAATTTAGGGAATTCACTAAAGGAGATCTTCTCTCTTCTACAGTCCATGATAGCCCCATACGTGGACAGCCAATTGGCTCCCAGAATAACATCGTAGCCCTCCATGGGCATACAAATCAAGTCAGCTCTCAAATTGAGATCACCAATCTTAACATCAGCTAATGGAAAGTATTTGTTTAATTGAGTTTTTTCTCCTAATGGTGTAGTGACAGGAAATTCAAATTCCATAGATGTAGGTTTTTCATTTAATGTATCAGAAAATACTTGTGATATGAACGAATGTGTTGCGCCAGTATCAAACAAAACAAATACTGATTGAGAAAAGACAGGTAGTGTACCTTCCACAACTCCACCTTCCTTGGTGGTTTCCACCTCTTGCAGAGCCTGCAGTCGGCCAGGCTTCTTCTGTCCCGCAGGACGCTTCTCATTCTCTTTGAGCAGGGGGCATTCAGGGATACGATGGTCTCGACTACCACAGCGTAGGCATGCGCCTACCTTCCTCCAACATTCTTCTGCAGTATGACCTAGCTTGTCACAGTGCTTGCATCTAGGCTTGTTCGGGGCAGTAGGGGCAAAGACTTTGGGCTTCCGCTCCTGGTTTGGCCCGTCAGTGATGCTTAACGGCCTTTTCTTACTGTTAGTGGACTTGCTCGGTACTCCTGAGGTCTGTTCCTTCTTTACCATTCTGCCTTTAATGCGCTCGGTAAGGTCAGTCGCATCCTCCAGCAATTGGGCTTTCTTGACCATCTCTGAATACGTCTAAATGTCCAGAGGTGCCAGCTGTGTGATGTAAGCGGGCCTGAGCCCATTTAGAAAGCGCTTGGCCTTCATTCTTTCCGTGCCGACCAGATGATTGGCATATCGTGCCAACTTAGAGAACTGAGCTTCATACTCAGCTACAGTGAGATTTCTCTGTTTCAATGCAGCAAATTCAGAGGCCTTTCGTTCTTGAACTCTCTTAGAAAAATACTTGGAGTTGAAGTGCTCCTTGAACTCCTCCCAAGTAAATTGTGCATCAGCCCTGGTGGCTTCCACGGACTCCCACCACACACGGGCGTCTCGTTCCAGCTGAAATGTTGCAAGTAACAACTTATCTCCATCCGCGCATTGCATAACGTGAAAAAATCGTTCAATCTCTTTAAGCCAATTCTTCGCCTCATCGGGATCAGTAGTCCCACTGAAACGAGGCGGATTCAAGTTGCGAAAATTCTTGTGTAATTCTCTGGCTCCTCGGTTATTGTTATTATTCGCTCCAGCAGCCTGGAGTAATGTCTGCGTGAGTTGCTAAATAGTGTATTGTATGTCACAGAGTTGAGCACGCTCCGCTGCCATTGCTAGTATTTAAGTTCCTTCAAAAAGAAAATTCTTAATGTAAGTCATTGAGGTTGCACTAAGTTTGTGCGTATGTAAGTTTGTTTTATCTTATTACTCTTGGTTCTACCCATCTCACATAGGTACATAATTTAGACTCTAAGTCAAGGCAGATCAAACCTAGATCATCCTATACTTAAGAATAACCTAGGCTCTGATACCACAAAATTGTAATGCCCCGACGTGAAATATCGGAGTGGAATTATAGTTATTAAATAGTATAGAGCGAGAAATAATAACAAACCATTTCACAAGTGGGAATAATATCAAATAACTCCAATTTCATTAATAATCCATCAAATATCTATTACATCCATCTATTAGAGCCATAACTAGGGCCCATAGTACTTTATTGAACTCCAAACTAACTACACAAGGACTAGCTAACTCCTAACTATACTAAATACTAAGCAGTAGTTGCTATAAGGGTCACTCTTGGACATCATCCTCATTTCCATCCTTATGAGTGTGGTACTCGCCATCCGACTCACCTGAACACATGAAACAATAACGTAGGATGAGCGAATAACGCCCAGTAGGACTTAATATCTCATGAGAACAAGCATGTTTTAAATAATTAATGTCTTAAATGGCAGGGTAACTAAGAGTATAGTCATGTAGAGCAAGTAACGATAACAAGAGAGCAATATCACTGGTACAGTGAAAATAGCACAATGAGAACGATAATGGAATGGCCATGTAGCGATAATAGTATGTAATGATAACACTTGTATAGCACTTGAATAGATAGCACTTTGATTGTCAATGATTAATTGTTATAGTATTAAATGGCGCTGGATGCATGCCGTACACATCCTGATCATGTAACCCTCATGAGGAAATGGCACTCTTCGGGCGCTCTCCCCAGGACCAGACCGGGCCCTATGGCACTGGCATATAGTACTGTTTGTTATTTTAGACAATCAACTGTATGGCCAAATAGAGTACCAAGAAGACATGAGAGTAATAGACGAAATAGATGAGAGTATAGAGTGAAGGTGAACAGATGAGTGTAACGAGAAAGCAGATGGCATCGATAGAAACAGTTGCATAGCACTAGGTCGGGTGCCGACTGTCTGGTAGAAGTAACTACCGCCCACTTGCCGTGCTATGAACACAAGCTAGACGGTCTAGCATGATCACAAGGTAAGAGAGAACTCACTAAGGCCGTTTGGATCGTACTGATCTCTAGGGATGTAACGGGTTTTAAGGGTACAACCAGCTCGTCGGCTAAGGACGTGCGCTAAAGCCAAGAAGACTTACGGAGGCCTTGACAAGGAGTCCCTGGCCCAGTCGAGAGTATTCTCGATGGAGAGGTGCACTACAAGAAAAATCAGAAATAGAGACCGAAATATTTAGTCTCTATTCGGTCCCTAAACAGCTCAGAGACCGAATAGTGACCGAATTTATCGGTGAAGAATTTCTGGTCACAAATATGTGACCGACTGATTTCGGTCCCTATTCGGTCCCTATTTTAGGGACCGAATAGGGACCGAATCAGTTCGGTCCCTATTTAGGGACTGAACTTATTTGGTCCCAGTTCGGTCCCTAAAATAGGGACCGAATATCGGTCCCAGTTCGGTAAAAATAGGGACCGAACTAGGACCGAATCATTTCGGTCACTATTAGGGACCGAACTGATTCCGTCCCTATTCGGTCCCTAAAATAGGGACCGAATAGTGACTGAACACTCAGTCACTATGTAGGGACCGAATAGTGACTGATTATAATCGGTCACTAATCGGTCTCTATTTTTTAAATATATATTTTTAAATATATACATTTTTTGGAAAATAACCTACGTTAAAATAAATAACAATATCCACAACAATAATAATTGTCCATAAGAAAAATATTTACAACACAACAATAATAAAATTGTCCACAACATCACAATAATAAAATTGTTCACAACAATAATAAATATCCACAAGATAAAAATAATCAAAATGTCTACAACACAACAATAATAAAAATATCCACAACATCAGAATAATAAAATGTCCACAATAATAATAAAAATATCCACAACATCACAATAATAAAATGCCAACAACAATAATAAAAATGTCTACAACAATAATAATAATAAAATGAAAATCATGAATCCTCGTGCTCGTCTTCATCCTCGTGCTCGTCTCCTCCCACTCCACCCGATGAAGGAACCTACAATACATATATAACAATAATAAGTTAAAATTAAATACTATTATAAGCAATAACTTATTTTAGAAGCAGAAATTAAATACTATTATAAGCAATAAATTATTTAATTTCATAGATTTTTATTCACTCACTTTCGGTCAATATTTTGATCGCACTATATATTTTTGTCACACAAATCGGGAGTCCGAATTGAACTCCGTCAGTTACCACAAATCACACTCATCGCCCCGACCGTACTAGAACAAACCGGAGGCCAATCGGATGAGTATTTCTAATTTTGGACCCACAAACCTAAGTTTTTTCATTTCTTAACTAAACTAACTTCTTTATTGTGACTTTGAGCGTCGAGCTCAAACCGGGAGTCTGAATTGAACTCCGTTAGTTTCCATAAGTCACACTCATCGGCCCAACCATGTTGGAACAAACCGAAGGCCAATCGGATGAGTATTTTTAATTTTGGACCCACAAACCTAAGTTTTTCATTTCTAAACTAAATTAACTTGTTTATTTTGACTTTGAGCGTCGAGCTCAAACCGGGAGTCCGAATTGAACTCCGTCGATTTCTACAAGTCACACTCATCGCCCCGACCGTGCTGGAACAAACCGGAGGCCAATCGGATGAGTATTTCTAATTTTGGACCCGCAAACCTAAGTTTTTCATTTTTTTTTAACTAAACTAACTTGTTTATTGTGACTTTGAGCGCCGAGCTCAAACTGGGAGTCCGAATTGAACTCCGTCGGTTTCCACAAGTCACACTCATCGCCCCGACGGTGCTGGAACAAAACGGAGGCCAATCGGATGAGTATTTTTAATTTTGGACCCACAAACCTAAGTTTTTCATTTCTTAACTAAACTAACTTGTTTATTGTGACTTTGAGCGTCGAGCTCAAATCGGGAGTCAAATTGAACTCAGTTAGTTTCCACAAGTCACACTCATCGCCTTGACCGTGCTGGAACAAACTGGAGGCCAATCAGATGAGTATTTTTAATTTTGGACCCACAAACCTAAGTTTTTCATTTTTTAACTAAACTAACTTGTTTATTGTGACTTTGAGCGTCGAGCTCAAAGCGTCGAGCTCAAACCGGGAGTCCGAATTGAACTCCGTTAGTTTCCACAAGTCACACTCATCCCCCGACCGTGCTGGAACAAATCGGAGGCCAATCGGATGAGTATTTTTAATTTTGGACCCACAAACCTAAGTTTTTCATTTCTAAACTAAACTAACTTGTTTATTGTGACTTTGAGCGTCGAGCTCAAACTGGGAGTCTGAATTGAACTCCGTCAATTTCCACAAGTCACAATCATCGCCCTGGCCGTGCTGGAAAAAATTGGAGGCCAATCGGTTGAGTATTTCCAATTTTGGACCCCGAAACCTACCCAAGTTCTTCATTTTTCAGCTAAACTAACTTGCTTAATGTAAGTTTGAGGCGTCGAGCTCAAACCGGGAGTCCGAATTGAACTCCGTCAATTTCCACAAGTCACAATCATCACCCTGGCCTTGCTGGAAAAAATCGGAGGCCAATCGGATGAGTATTTCTAATTTTGAACCCCTAAACCTAAGTTCTTCATGTTTAAACTAAACTCATTTGCTTATTGTAAGTTTGGGCGTCGAGCTCAAACCGGGAGTCCGAATTGAACTCCGTCAATTTTCACAAATCACAATCATCGCCCTGGCCATGTTGGAAAAAACCGAAGGCCAATCGGATGAGTATTTTTAATTTTGGACCCACAAACCTAAGTTTTTCATTTCTAAACAAAACTAACTTGTTTATTGTGACTTTGAGCGTCGAGCTCAAACCGGGAGTCCGAATTGAACTTCGTCAGTTTTTACAAGTCACACTCATCGCCCCGACCGTACTGGAACAAACCGGAGGCCAATCGGATAAGTATTTCTAATTTTGGACCCACAAACCTAAGTTTTTCATTTTTTAACTAAACTAACTTGTTTATTGTGACTTTGAGCGTCGAGCTCAAATCGGGTGTCCGAATTGAACTCCGTTAGTTTTCACAAGTCACACTCATCGCCCCGACCGTGCTGGAATAAACCGGAGGCCAATCAGATGAGTATTTTTAATTTTGGACCCACAAACCTAAGTTTTTCATTTCTTAACTAAACTAACTTGTTTATTGTGACTTTGAGCGTCGAGCTCAAACCGGGAGTCCGAATTGAACTCCGTTAGTTTTCACAAGTCACACTCATCGCCCCGACCGTGCTGGAACAAAACGGAGGCCAATTGGATGAGTATTTTTAATTTTGGACCCACAAACCTAAGTTTTTCATTTCTAAACTAAACTAACTTGTTTAATATGACTTTGAGCTTCAAGCTCAAACCAGGAGTCCGAATTGAACTCTGTCGGTTTCTACAAGTCACACTCATCGCCCCGACCGTGTTGGAACAAACCGGAGGCCAATCGGATGAGTATTTCTAATTTTGGACCCACAAACCTAAGTTTTTCATTTTTTAACTAAACTAACTTGTTTATTGTGACTTTGAGCGTCGAGCTCAAATCGGGAGTCCGAATTGAACTCCGTTAGTTTCCACAAGTCACACTCATCGCCCCGACCGTGCTGGAACAAACCAGAGGCTAATCAGATGAGTATTTTTAATTTTGGACCCACAAACCTAAGTTTTTCATTTCTTAACTAAACTAACTTGTTTATTGTGACTTTGAGCGTCGAGCTCAAACCGGGAGTCCGAATTGAACTCCGTTAGTTTCCACAAGTCACACTCATCGCCCCGACCGTGCTAGAACAAGCCGGAGGCCAATCGGATGAGTATTTTTAATTTTGGACCCACAAACCTAAGTTTTTCATTTCTTAACTAAACTAACTTGTTTATTGTGACTTTGAGCGTCGAGCTCAAACTGGGAGTCCGAATTGAACTCTGTCAATTTCCACAAGTCACAATCATCGCCCTGGCCGTGCTGGAAAAAATCAGAGGCCAATCGGTTGAGTATTTCCAATTTTGGACATCGAAACCTACCCAAGTTCTTCATTTTTCAGCCAAACTAACTTGCTTAATGTAAGTTTGAGGCGTTGAGCTCAAACCGGGAGTCCGAATTGAACTCCGTCAATTTCCACAAGTCACAATCATCGCCCTGGCCGTGCTGGAAAAAACCGGAGGCCAATCGGATGAGTATTTCTAATTTTGAACCCCTAAACCTAAGTTCTTCATGTTTAAACTAAACCCATTTTCTTATTGTAAGTTTGGGCGTCGAGCTCAAACCGGGAGTCCGAATTGAACTCCGTCAATTTCCACAAGTCACAATCATCGCCTTGGCCATGCTGGAAAAAATTGGAGGCCAATCGGATGAGTATTTCCAATTTTGTACCCCGAAACCTACCTAAGTTCTTCATTTTTCAGCTAAACTAACTTGCTTAATGTAAGTTTGAGGCGTCGAGCTCAAACCGGGAGTCCGAATTGAACTCCGTCAATTTCCACAAGTCACAATCATCGCCCTAGCCATGCTAGAAAAAACCAGAGGCCAATCGGATGAGTATTTCTAATTTTGAACCCCCAAACCTAAGTTCTTCATTTTTAAACTAAACTCATTTGCTTATTGTAAGTTTGAGCGTCGAGCTCAAACCGAGAGTCCGAATTGAACTCCGTCAATTTCCACAAATCACAATCATCACCCTGGCCGTGGTGGAAAAAATCGATCGCCAATCGGATGAGTATTTCCAATTTTGGACCACCAAACCTACCTAAGTTCTTCCTTTTTAACTAACCTAACTTGCTTAACATGAAATTGTGCGTCGATGAACCCAAATTAAAGTTAAACTAACTTAACTGTTAAAATAAAAAAAGTAAAATAAAATAAATTTACTCACGTGAGGGGCGTGTGCTGATGTCAATGGTGCTGCCTGTGGAGGAGGTGCTGCCTGTGGAGGAGGAATGCTGACTTAGGAGAAGGCCTGGGAGATAACCTGGGAGAGGGTCTGGGAGAGCTGGGCCTGTAGTGCATCGGTCACCTGCATCTGGGCCAGACGAGTCTCCATCGACTCCGCCAGACGAGACTCTAAACCAGATATCGTATTTGCAATGAAGCCCATCATGTCACTGGAAGAAGTACCTGGAGTACCAACTCCCGCATTGAATGCACTGGTCTGGGACGCTGAACTGGATCCTCCAGATAACACCCGGTTCGTGTCGATACTGTGCCCAAAACCATAAACATGGCCTTTCTTTGGGGCACCAGATGCCGCAACCCTTACCTCAGGATCTAACTGTGGCTGCTCGTCCTCCCCAGCGCACTTCTCTGTCATTTGTTGGCTATATGACTCCTGCAAAAAAAAAAAAAGAAAAAAAATGACAATATAATATTCATCTGTAATGCAAAAAATTAAACAGTGAATATCTTGTAAAAACTACCTCCCCCTCCTGCAGACTAACAACATCCTCTGGCACCGAACCTGGAAAAAAATGCTGAACAACGTAAGAGTTGTACAAAAATACTAATAATGACTATACAAATACCCTAAAATTTAAATATACATACCTACTGGTGCATCAGGAGAATGTGTAGAGTGACCTGAGCATGTAACATTTTAATGGCATCAGAATCAATGTATATATAAAAGTATAACTTTAAATATACATACCTGCTGCTACAGGAGGAGACCCAGAGACTGCACCAACAGCTGTAACAAGAATGCATGGATTAGTAATGAGGAAGTGTAAACTCACCCGAACCTGTAATAATTTTATGGCAGAAAGATCAATGCACAATACATCTTTCAAATATACATACCTGCAGCCACGGTAGGAGACACAGAGGAAGGACCAGCAACTGTAGCAATTCTAATAACATTAATAATATGTATAAATAATGACTACCAAAATACTTGGAAATTGAAATATACAAACATGGTCCTCTAGGTGGAGGAGGAGTCAGCTCACCCGAAGGAGAACTAGAAGCTGTAATAATTTTAATGGCATTAATACTACACAAGTACACATAAATAATGCACAAAGAAAACTACACAAGTAGTTATGTGGGTGATGCCATGAAAATTGAAACATCGTATTCCAAACAATGTTCTTCTAAAGGAGATGGATCATTACCCAGGCTCGCTGGATTAAATAGAGATGAGCCACCACCCAGGCTCGCTGGATCTTACCTGAACAAAGAGCGTCCAAAGATGAAAGTAAGTAAGTAAGTCGATTTTTGCACGTGTTCCAAACAAAACTTGTCATCATATTTTACAAAAAATATATATTAATAAAAAGATGGGTAAGCCAACACAAATTATTAAATACATAACATAACATTCCAAGTATTATTAAATCTCCTTCATGCACACATCTAGGGGCATGCAAACAGAGAAGAAAATAATGTAACATTGTAAATTTGTGTGATTAGGAGAAATAATGCTTTAACATTGTGATTAGGATTTTGAGCATAAAATTTTGCAAAAAAAAATTGTAAAGCATTAGTATAATTATAAAATAGAACTTAATGATAATAAGTTAACATACTGGTCATATACGTACGCAGCAAGGATTACTCTCTAAAATTTCATATCCTGGCTTCCTTATTTCATCAGTACATATATTGTTGGATTTGGCAAGGAAAGGAAGCACTTCGAAACTTGAGAAGAATTGGGATCCACTGTAGACCTTTCCAACTCCTTATTAGTAGTTTGTTAATTTATGTTTTGTTGTCAACTGTTAAGACTAGTACTTCATTTTGTTGTTATCTTTTTAGATGCACTTTGTTTGAAGGAATAAACCGTGCATATATGCACCAAATGCACATATATTGTTGGATTTGGCAAGAAAGGAAGCACTTCGAAACTTGAGAAGAATTGGGATCCACCGTAGACCTTTCCAACTCCTTATTAGTAGTTTGTTAATTTATGTTTTATTGTCAACTGTTAAGACTAGTACTTCATTTTGTTGTTATCTTTTTAGATGCACTTTGTTTGAAAGGAGCTAGCTCCTTTCAGTTATCCAAAAAAAAAAAACTCTTGAATAAAATAATTAGGAATTGTTTAACCCCATTTTACAGTAGATCTTAAGAGCCATATTTTCATGGTTAAAATTTAATTGACTTAATTTGAGATATTAGTATAAGCTAATCAGAGACATAGCATGTTACCCAAGGGTATACTTTCGATCGTAACAAGTGAAGTAGCTTTACCCTTGGGATAACAAGAGATATATATTTTTTGTTTCAAAATAATATAGGTAAAAAAATAGGTTAAACTATACCTAATTAAATATCTTAATGTAGAGATACATCACTTGCTCTCAAAATAGACTGAAGGCAAAACTGCTAAGCCAATTCTTGACTGCTCAAAGAGAAAGAACATGGATGCTGGTAACTAGGTCGTCCGTGGTCTCCCACTTTGGACCAATGGAGTTAGCTTCTGAACAGATCTCAAGAAGGTTTAGCTTCTAAAAGAGCAGGTTCAGAGATGCAATGGAACCCCAAATCCCAACTCGGTTGGCCCCATCAAATCCCAACCGGTTGGCACATAGGATCTTGTCCTGCTAGTTCCCTTATATATGTATATATGGAGACACAATGGAACCCCAAATTAGATGCATCCCTCCTCAAAGGACTTACTCTTATCTTCAAAAAAATAAAGGACAAGAACAAGGACACTTGGAAGGCCATATATTATTGCACGTGCAAAAATTTACTTTTTATCCAAACGACAGTGATCTCCATCTCCTTTTACATTTTTGGGAAGAAAAGGCTAATCTATGTGACAAAATGATGACAATTCATTTAACACTGGAGTCCCATCCTAATTATAACATTCCATTAGCCAGTATTGAGATAAGCAATATTAGAGATGCCCGTACTAGCAGACTACACATGAAATGAAATTGAGAACCAGAATTAACATGGAGCAGAAAAAGTTAAGCAGTGCATGTATGGCACTCATGATTATGAGAAGTCATTGAAGAGTAATATACCACTTTATTCATGATTAATTGCAGTCTTAGTATAAAACATCACAAATGACAAAATATCACGCTCAGTACAGAAGCTACAAAGAAGCTTCTGAACAGATCTCAGGCCGGAGGGGGAGACTGCAGCTGTGCAGGTGGGGGGGGGGGGGGGGGGAGAAGAGAGGGAGATAGAGATGGAGGGAGGGAGGGCCGGAGGGGGAGACTGCAGGTTGCACCTGCGCAGGTAGGGGGGGGGGATGAGAGGGAGATAGAGATGGAGGGAGGGAGGGCCGGAGGGGGAGACTGCTGGCTGCACCTGCGCAGGGGGGGGAGGGGATGAGAGGGAGATAGAGATGGAGGGAGGAAGGGCCGGAGGGGGGGAGGATGGGAGGGAGATAGAGACAGAGCTAGGGAGGGAGGGTCGGAGAGGGATGCCTGGATGAGAGGGAGGGCCAGAAGGGGGGGAGCGCCTGTGGGGGCATGAGAGGGAGGGAGGGCCAGAGGACACTTACAGAGGGAGGAGCTGGGAGGGTTGGAGTCGCTGGAGCTGCCGCGCAGGGAGGGCCGAAGTCGCCGGAGCTGCCGCGCAGGGAGGGCCGGAGTCACCGGAGCTGCCGCGCAGGGAGGGCCAGAGTCGCCAGAGCTGCCGCGCAAGGTTGGTCACTGCCTCCCCAGGAGGTCGCTGTGGCCGCCGGCCGGCCGATGGAGATGACGAGGGGTTCGAGGGGAGGATGCAGGAGGGGTTCGAGGGGAGGAGGCAGGAGGGAGTTGGGATGCGATTTGGGGGAGACGGGTGAGAGGGAGGTCACTAGGGTAGGGTTTTGAAGCGGATTAATTAGATGTAATTATATGTTAGGTATGGGCCATTAATTAGATGTAATATCTTAGAATTAATTTAATTTCAGATTGGATCTTAAATGGAGCGGATCTCTTATTTCTGCATCTGCTCCGTTTAATATTCAGATAGTATTCGTATCCGAATCCGCTCCGTCGGATATGTGTTAAACGAATACGGATTTGCTTAATCGGATAAGGAGGGAGGATCGGATCCATTTACAACCCTAAGTTTGAGTGTGCGCGCGCGCTCATAAGGGTCCTCTGTGCATTTCGATCGATAAAAACACAGACAATTAAAGTGTGAGTTCGCTGTGTGTGTGTTGACGTGAGAACTCAGACCATTAAATTATTAATTATTTAAAATTTTAAGAAAGGTCCATATTTTCCTCCATATTCTCTAATGGGAACAAAAAAAAGAGCTTTTTATTTTATTGTTTTAGATATATATATATATATACATAATGATTAATTAACTAAATAATTAAGTATATAATTAGATATTTATATTTATTTAAATATTATTAGATATATATGACTAAATATATACCATACTTGAATATATCTATAACATACATAAAATAATTATTTACCTATATTAGAATATATATTTATATATATTTGTTAGTATAAATGTTACATTTAAATATACGACGGAGAGGGTGTTGTGCATGCATGTATTAAGTATTTATAGTAGTTGTTGACTTAAGTTAGATAAAATCTAATACCAAATTTAAGTATATATTTTTAAATATCAATAAATAATTATCAATTTTTGATAATATCTTTTAGATGGATGAAATATATATTGAGCATATTTTAAGTTTAAATTACATACTAATATAGTTAATTTTTTATTTCTATAGTATTTTAATTATTATTGAAATATAAACGGGCATGTTTAAAAGTAAATAAAAATTATGCCACATGCAAGTGCATGTGCCGATAATATTGATTTGGTATCATGATATTACCAACGTCTGACAACATCGAAGATAAACTTTTGGAGATGGGAAGCAGATCAAGTGCATCTAGCTAGATTGGATAGATAATCAAATTGCATGAAAAAAGTGGTGACGTCGCAGTGCGCATAGAAGGAAAACTTCCTACCACAAGTGGATCGAAAGCTAGGCCGCTTCGTCGGTTCTTATCGCCAAAAAATGGAACATCTTGAACCATGTGTTCGCAAATATGTCACTGTGATGATGTTAGACATGTATTGTTAAGTAAAGGGTAAAATCAGAAATAAGAAAAGTCAAGTAAACAAATTTATACAGGTGAGTTCTCAAGAAGTGAGAATTTCTCATGTATATATTGAACAATTCGATATTGAGTTTCAAATACTCACATGTACACTATGTGAAACCAGATGTCTAGAAATTTTTAACATGTACTTTAGGTGCAATGCCACACCAAACTATTCACACTCCCATGGGCACAAGTACTTTTGGGTGCTCCTCCCAGGACCAGGTCAGAGCCCTTTTATTGGGTCATTCTAGCATTGTAAATTCATGAGAGATCTAGAGATCCAAGTTCTAGACATTACAAGTGAATTTTCAAGAACATGAGACAAGCAAATCGACTAATTACATGAATACATTATAAATCACTTTTCAGAAGAAGGAGTAGTTTAATAATTATTTCAAGTAAATCTAGAATTAATTAGTATATAATAGTTCATATAAAAGTTATTTCAAGAAAGAATTCTAATTAACATGGTGTGTCGACCTGGAACATGGGTGTGCCGACCTAAGTCACTGGAAACAGGAGTTTGGTTGACTTGAATACAGGGTGTGTCAACCTGAATAGCTAGAAGAGAGTGTTGACACTTTGAAGGATAGTGTCAACTTTCTGCAAGGTATAGGTAGATAATATGAAGGGATAGGTCGATAATATGAAGGGATAGGTCGACGTCACTATAAGGGATAATTAAATAGGTCAACACTATTGGATAGATAGTGTTGACACTACTGGATAGATCGATAGTGTTGACACTACTGGACAGATAGCTAGGTCAACACTAGTGGACAGATAGTGTTGACACTACTGGACAGATAGATTAACACTACTGGATAGATAATGTTGACACTACTGGACAGATATATTAACACTACTGGATAGATAGTGTTGACACTACTAGACAGATAGGTCAACACTACTGGACAGATAGTGCTGACATTGCTGGACAGATAGTGTTGACACTACCACTGCTTCCAGAACACAGTCAGAAGAAAAGAAGAAGAAGAAGGAGAAGAATCCTTCACAAAAACACTTGCCTAAGACATGAGTGTTAGCTAAGACACGTACACAAGAGACCAAAAGTATACCTAATGATCTTTATGGCACGCAAATCAAGGGGTAAATATGATAGATACTCATATTCAATATCCTAACCAAAGATGGAGACACGAAGGAAAGGAGATACAGAAATCTTACACGATGATCACGCAATTTCAGAAATCATATAGTAGCCTTTAAAAATAAAACTTCAGATGGAACATTTGTTTTTGATTTATATTAACTGAAGTTCTTGACTTATAAACTAGATTAAGGATCAAGAAAAAAAATTATTATCTTAAAGGTAATGTGAAAGTACCTATCTTATGCACCTTATTTCCTTCTTTATTATTTCCAGAAAATTAAGTTAGCCCTTTTTCCTTCTACGAAAACTCCTCTCTTCCTGGCGTTTCTTCCTCTCCCAATACTTCCGCCGCCAACCCCTTTATATATGTACTCTTATATATGTATATATATATACTTGCACATGCATATAAGCACTTCCACACTCTCCCACGTAGCTATCTATCTTCCTTCTAACACTTCACACACTCCCATGTGACACTAACAAGCACAAACTTACACGTATATATGTGCATGCAGGAAGTTTATCCATTTCTTTGACATTATTTTATCATTTCATTTAATACACACATATATATATACTAATAAATATATACACTTTTACACATACCTATCACTACCTACATATGTTCAAATTTAGATGCATGTTAAACCTTGCGTAAATAAATTACGGAAAATAGAGACCAATTTAGAGACCGATTAAATTCGGTATTCGGTCTCTATTCGGTCCCTATTTTGGGGCCGAATAGGGACCGAATACAATCGGTCTCTCGGTCCCTATTCGGCCCCAAAATAGGGACCGAATAGAGACCGAATTTAATCGGTCTCAATGTTTTGAGACCGAAATTTTCGGTCCCTATTTGGTCACTATTTTGGGACCGAATAGGGACCGAATTTAATCGGTATCAATGTTTTGAGATCGAAATTTTCCGTCCCTATTCGGTCACTATTTTGGGACCGAATAGAGACCGATTATATTCAGTCCATATTCGGTCCCAAAATAGTGACCGAATAGGGACTGAAAATATCAGTCACTATTCGGTCCCTATTTTGGGACCGATTAGAGACCGAAATTGACCGAAATTTTCAGTCTCTAATATTTGAGACTGATTATTTTGGTCCCTATTCGGTCCCAAATAGTGACCGAATAGAGACCGAAAATTTCGGTCTCTATAAGCATTTTTTCTTGTAGTGGTGGTCCATGTCAAGTGAAGGTGTGTAGAAACTAGGGTCCGTCATGCCTCGAGTGCTCGAAGGTCGAGGGAAACGATCACGGTAATCAAATCATGCGATTAAAACGAAGACAATTGTAAATAATTAAAAAGGGAAAATTTAGTAATGAATTTCACTTAATTACTAGATACGTTATTGAGTAATTTAATAGGGTTTAATGACAAACATGATTGTTAATTGTGTGCAAGTGTAAGAAATCAAGAGAGTATGTATGATTGTGCACATGACTTTTAAATTAATGAATTCCATGTAATATTTCCCATTAATAAGTCGAAATTACTCATGACAAAACTTAATTAGGGATAAACATGGTTTATATGGCAAAATAGTAGGGTTATATTGGTAAATTCAGGGTTCTGGTCGCTATACTGCTGTCGCGATAGGGTTCACTGTCGCGTTGAGGTCGCGACATAGGAGCGCGTCACGTTAAGGCAGCCGCGTTCAGGTCGCGACGCTAGGCCCAGTCGCGATCTACTGAACCGGCCACTAGGGTCAAACTAGCCAGGTCACGAGAGGTCGACCCATTGCATTCAGAACGCGATGGACCCTCGTGTCGCGACCTCTTCTGAGATCGCGATGGGTCAGACCGTCGCGAATTCAGAAGGCGGTCCAACACCCAGAAAAGCGATTTTCCCTTTTCCAGGTAGGGTTCCTCCCTTCCAAGCATGATATAGAGTACTTCAAAAATTGATATAAAATCACACAGTGATCCAAAAATCATGAATCTAGTTTTAATCGAAAGAGGACATGGAGATCTAACAGTGGGCATGTTTAATTAGAAAATAAATACGTGCAAGGCATGCTTTGAATAGGTTGATCTTCGGTAACCTAAACATGTACAGTCGATAAACATTATTTTAATTGGCAAGGAATACAAGGTAGAAATTAGAGCAAATAGAGGCGTTTGAAAGCTAAGAACATGTAGCATTTATGAGAATATTTACATGACATGGGATCAAGTACATGCGAGGATTGCAAGTAAACTTTAGGTTTCGGGTACAAGATGATGACCGGGATTGATACATTTAATACTCCTTCATGGAGCCACGAAAAATAGGAAAATCATTCGGCTTTCAAAGGAGATCATGTGGGCTACCTAGGGTTAAATTTACACGATTTGTGCTTGAGAGATTGTCTACCTTTTTTCATTGATAAGAAATCCTAGGTTTTGATGAAGAACGAGATGAAATCCCCTTTGTCCAAGCTTCCTTCTCCTTGCTCCTTCGTTCTTCAGCCTTCCCCTTCGTCTCCCAGAGTTCCAGCAGCGTTCTAAGGGTTGAGAGGGCCGAATTAGGGTTGTATTAGGTGGCTATAAGAGTCCTCCCTTCTAGAAACTCTTCCTTTCCTTAAGATTTTGAATTTCCTTAATTATCACCTTCCCTCCTAGCAATTATCTCCTTTTTAGGGTGGAGGAGAGGCCAATTTCGTGGGAAGAAGTGTTAGGGTAAGGTTAGGATTCTTTTTAGGATAGATTTAGGCTATTTCATAATTATCTCCCCCTTTACTATTTATCATTATTTTTTATTGCAAATTTTACTTATTTAACTCCCATCCCCTGATGGGCTCTCCACATTTAGGCCCACTCTTTTATGTTTGGGCCATTAATACAACCCACTCCTAATTTTTGGTTAATGGGTATTGATTTCATTCCCTTTTATTTCGATTATTCTTCCATTATTCATTTAAATCTATTTATCTTATTTATTTAATTAAAATTTTATTTTATTTGGGATTTAAAAATCCAGGCTGCTACATTCTTGCTCATCAACAAGATATCATATTAATTTCTGTGTGTCGTTCCGATTCTTTGAGACCCGTCTACACAGGTCTGCCTCCACAAAAGCCTACAACATAAAGCGCCCCTACCAATACCGACCCCCAAGAAAACCAAAAGCTTCCTCTTTCATCTGCTCTGCTCTCTCCGTGCCTGTCTCCCTGCTCCCCCCTCCCCCCCACTCCATGCCTCCTCTCTGATGCGCCTGGCTCCGCCGGTCATCTGAGGGTTCGCCGCCTGCGCCCCCCAAGAAGGGCCTGAAGAAGAAGGTGATCCGGGCGCTTCCCAGGGTCTCCTTCTCCTTCTGCCCGGGTGTCGCCGACACGGGGGGGGGGGGGGGGGGGCGACTGGCGGAGTGCCCCATCTGCCTCGTCGAGTTCGTGGAGGGCGACGAGATCCAGGTGCTCCCTCAGTGCGGCCACGGCTTCCACGCCGCCTGCGTTGACTTGTGGCTGGGGTCCCACTTCTCCTACCCGTGCTGCCGCCAGTTCCCAGTGGTGGGGGCGGGGGTGCCACTCGGGTGCCAGAAGCCACCTAGGTGCTGTTGGATCCCGGGGAGTTCGTGAGCGTCGAGTTCCCGACATCGGTGCCACCAGGGAGACACCATAGCATGGTTTTCCAGTACTTCGGCTTGCCGGAGGAACACGACTCTTCCTCGAAGCCCGCCAGCTCGCGAGTTTTCCCCGTGCGGGCGTCCGATCCGCCACCTGGCCGCTGCCTTGCCGTCCATGGAGGACTACGACATGACCGAAGATTCAAGAGAGGAGAACAGTAGCGAATTGGCATCACCAGATCTTGAGCAGGTCCTCTGATGAGGTGGCAGTCTTGGACCAATGGGCTTATCCAAGCCCAGCCCATTAATTAATGGGCTTTAACAAGCGGGCTTTAATGCACCTTAATGGGTCATTCAACTGTGGCCCTAATTAAGCCCAAAACGGGCTGTCCATTGGGCTTATGGACAGCCCGGTCCATTGACACTCCTAATTCAGATGTTGTTTAAGTTGGTTGTCAAACACCTCTTAATGAATATCTTATATATATCAAGTTATTTTTAAATTTCAGATTTAAGGAATAGATAAAAAAATAAAATTTTAAATTTAAGTATTAAATATTTTCAAGCGTCACCTTATACTAATGAGATAATCATAGAGTTTTTCAATGTCTGAAGACATTTGCGTCAGATCTGGAGTTCTTATCCCGAGTATAATTAAATTCTCTTAAACTTTCACATTTATTTTTGTAATCAATGGGAGATAAAATTTGGATCCATAATCTGTGTAAGGAGAGAGTTGTTGGTACCATTGAATTTTTAAAGGGAGTTAATATTCAAAGAGTAATAACTGCTACACTTTGTGAGATATTATAACAAGTACTTAACCATCTAAAAAATTGTCATATAAATGGTGCATATGAGATAACAAGACTTGATGAAAGGAAAAGTCGTCGTATAAATTTCATGCAATTGTTTCACCTAAGATCTTTCGACTTTTGTACCAACTAGTAGACATATTAGGAAATTTCTTTTAACTAGAGCTAGACTTGAACTCAAGTTAACTTATTTATCTGACGGTGAAATAAGAACGCATTTTGCACTTGCTTATACATAGTAGAATTACTTTTTTAATTATCTTTATATAGTAGGAGTATCTTTTTAGTAACAAGTACTTAGATTATATAAGTCCCTTTTGTCTATAGTTAGAGTTCAACTCAAGCCAGATTTTATTTGTTATCCACGGTCGTGGGCCTCGTGGCTGGACCGCTCATAAAATATTTCATTTTCCACTTTTGCTTTTCCTGCAGTACTGGAAATTAATTTGAACCATAAACTTAAGATATATATATATATATATAATATAGTTTATAGGGTCACCAGAGCAATTAGCAGGTGTAGGGTCTGCGGTCTCAACCAATCATAGTTTGAAGGCGCTTAATTAGCCACTCAACCACTTCTTATATATACCATATATACCGTTTAAAACTTTATCTATTCTGGGAATTTGTAAGTACGCGTGTGTGATATGTTTCAGATGCCATGTGACTGTCATAAGATTAATTTATATGCCGATCGAATTATATATCATAAAATTTTCTGGTCAAACCATGTTGGTGGTTTGTTCTGGTGAGCGTCCCACTATCGGATCGCCGTGAGAAAGGCGCCGGTCAGAGATCGATTAATTTCCGATCCAGCGCGTGCCGAATTTCCCGGTTAGGTCGAGGCTGTGTATCAGGTATTGTACCAAGGGACCTAACACCTTGTCTAAAACATTATATGATGATATGAGCATCCAAAGAAACAACCATAGGAAGATCTGGGGACATGAAAATATCAATACTTGTTCTTCACTTAACTACGGTTGACCAAATTAAATATTTGTGGGATCAAGATTTCCCACATTGACATCGACGTTTCTCCCTTCTGGTAATTGTTCAAGATCCGAGATACCCATTAAAGAGGGGGCGGTAATCTCTTCAATGAATCTCGTCACATGTGGAAGTTGTTCCTTTGGTTAATTAGATGTAAAATATATTTTTGAGGAAATAATTTTTCAAAGAATAGTATTTACAGAAAATAAAAAAAACCATAATTCCACATACCTATGAAGTGAATACCGGTTACTACCTATATTAATTATTTTTCAAAAGTCTTAAAATATACTAAAAGACGCCTAAGGAACACAGCCTTGGGACCATGCGAGTAGGTCTACTGTTATTTAATTCTTACAATTTTTACGATTAACTTTTAATCCTCATAATTGGAATATTTAAGTTTGAACTACTTAACAACTGTTTGGAAACAAATATTGCGAAGAAAATCAGGATAAAAGTAAAAGAGAAAGAGAAACTATTTTGTAACATCATTTGGTAATACAGTAACAAGACATTTCCAATAAAAACATGTCACATCAATAATTGTCAAAAAAAAAAAAGTCAGAAACATCTTATAAATGAGAGGTGCTGTAGTTTATTTTTATTGGCGTGTTAAAAGATGTACCTATCAAATGTGTTATTAGATCATTTTTTAATGAGAAGTACTAACGCATGAACGTACGTGTGTTTATTGGTCTTATTGGTGTGCGCGCAAGTGCAGCGGCATCCAAATTGCGTTGGCCGCTTAGAAAGTTATCCGTCGATTAGATATGTGCTAGACAACGCTTTTATAAAAATATTTGAATTTCTTAGTTTTTTATTTATATAATTTTATTTTAAAAATTAATATTTATATTTTAAAATCTAAAATTGACATTTTAAAATTCAATCAACAGAGATCACCAATTGACCACTGCTGACTATTACTATCAATCACCGATCGTCAATCGTCATTACCAACCGTCAATCATCAATCACTGTCATCGATCGTCAATCATCAATATCACCATCTTCCATCATTATTTATCTCTACCGCTCCCACATAATATCTAAAATGCCGTCACATATATCAATTGACTACATTTACTTTTAGAATTGTTAGAATACGGAGAGCAGACGAGATAGTCTTCGGTAAAAAGGGAAAAAGAGGCCAGATATATAATATATCCCTAGTTACAAAATATTACATAAATTTTAAAAATTAAAAAAAATGGGAAAAAAATTATGACAGCGTTGTCAGCACATATCCCCAGTGCATCCAAACAAGAACCAAATAAACAAAACTGTGGGTACGGAGTGGGAGTTGCTTGTGGTGACGACAGGCGGTCCTTGGATCTTGCACCCCGAGATACCCAATTTTTCACGTGCCGGGGCGCGGAAATCCAAGAAAAAGAAGAGAGAGGATGCGTGAAGTTTGGAAAGCGCAAGTGACGTTGCATCAGGACGAAACGCGAGAGGATGTTACTGCGGCGCCCTAACTTCCGCGTCACGTTACGACCTGTTTTGGCGTCGTTTAGCAGTACCGAATGCAGCGATTTGAGAATAAAATTATAAAAAAATTAAAATTATTATCAAATAGAAGTAACCCATTTATATTTACATGAAAAGTATTTTGAGCGCTAAAGAGAGAAATAGAGAAAAAAAAATTATCTCTATTTTTTTAAAAGTTGTCTCGAGACTGCTTAATTTCAAGAGAGATGAAACCATTTTGTATCTAAAATATCTAATAAATTTTCATCCACCGTTATTTTTTAGAGAAGATTAGAAGTAACGTAGTAAAAAAGCTGTGCATGTCTCAAATGAAAGAGGTAGTTTTTAAAAGTTTATCATAACAATTTGATGATGTGTTAGAAACCATTAAGAATCGGCTTGTAGAAAAATTTATTTTTGAGACTTTTGTCCCAAATAATGTCTTAGTTATTGTAGTTATTTGTTAGTCATATTAAAATTACGAATTTTCAGTTAAAAGGAATTCGAAAGAACAATGAGATCGTATAAGCTAATGTAATCTAAATCATGTTTATTTTAACATATGTTTTAATGGTGTAATGATAACAAATAAAAGTATAATTAACTATTTAAATGTATTGAGGGTATTTATGACAGATTACTTCTATTTATCACACCCGCCATTTGATCGGAGATTAAAAATAAAACTAAATATTTTTGCTTTTATTTCCTGCCTAGAAGTTAGAGCAAAAATTGATATCTGTCTTTCGTTTTTCTTTCTTTTTTAGATTAAGAAGCAAAAATTGCAATATCACATATATATAATGGTCCGTGCAAACATGAAGCCCATCGCTAAGAGCCTAAAAGCCTGTACGTCGAGAAGTGTTCTCCAACACCCTATTAAAAGTATAATTAGTGGCTGGGTCATTTGTTCTACAGTTAAGTCTGCTAGTTTCTTCTTGCTAACTGACTTCTAGGAAAAAAACGGAAAACTTGCATAATATAGTATTATCTTATAATAATGTCATATAAACAAATCAATAGTCAAGGACTTCGATGCATGTACATCTAATTAATTAGGATTTAGGTTTTAAGCGAAGCCTAGTGATTAGCTCGATATGTATACTAAACTGCGGTCGCAAGTTCAAATATCAATGCAAACAGATTTATAAGAACTTTCATATCCACCTCCGGACTTGATAAACAAATCGTAACTTAAAAAACCAAAGTTTGTCATAGGAAATCACATTGGCCAAACTTGATTATGATGTTGTAGGGCGCATGCGACCTCAGCACATTGACGGCTTCTGCCCGAAGACCTAATTGAAGAAAGACACTAATGAAACTTCTTTCTTGATCAACGTTGCTATCATGGCAGGTCCAATTCAATTCCTTTAGAATTACAAGTCAGCCGTCATCAGGGTTTTGCATCCCTTACAGTCTCTATTAATTGCACTAAGAGTCCAAATTCTCTCAATATATTAGTGGAGTAAACTCCATCAGTATAAGAAGATTTAAGTGGGATCTACTATATTTTGTGAAAACATTTAAATTGAAATGTAAAAAAAATTAACAATCTTTTTTTTTTTTCACAAAACACCTGATATTGATAAAATTCCCTCCACCAATATATTGAAGGAACCGAATTCTTTGCACTAAAGTCATGAATCCGCCCAGAATACTATATCTACATAACATTATTTCTTAGTGCTGACTATGAAATTGTGACCAACCAATAGCAGAGTGTCCGCATTTGTCACAGAAACTGCGGCAGGAGCGAAATCCTAGCCGTTCACGCTCTTGCCATATCTCACCCACCCATCAGCCGGAAAATGGAATGGCGGCGCCGCCGCCCATCATGGCCATCTGCGTGACATGTTGGATAAAAAAGGAATAGGCTCCGACGATCGCTCAGTCGAGGTGGTAGAGCTTGGAGGGCCCCAAGCCGGCGGTGACGTTGAAGTAGCTGAGCGTCGTCGCCCACTTCTGTCGATCCTTGAGGCGGTGGACAGAGATGGTGTTGGGCACCCAGGTGTATTGGCTGCCCGGCCACGGCAGGTCGTACTGCACCGGCTTGGTGTCGTCGAAGTTGTAGTTCTTCCCCCGCGTGCTGTACACGTTCTTCCCCTTCCCGCCGTCGCGCAGCCAAGCCCCCACCAGCGTGTCCTCTGACCCCATGGTGTTATTCTTGGTGACGTTGGTGGTAGCGATCCATTCGACCAGATCCCATGAGAGCACGTACCCCATCCCCCTCATGAACAGCGGGTTGTGCTCCCCGGCCTCGTGGACGTGGCCCCAGTAGACGTCCTCCCGCGGCTGCCGCCGCAGGGACTCCACCAGCTCCGGGAACCGGAAGTAGGTGTCGTCGTCCGTCTTCATGACGAAGTCGTAGGGCTTGTCGCCATCGTTGGTGCCGTTGAACATGGCCGGCAGGCTGGAGAAGAAGGTGTAGGTCTTGCCGCTGTTCACGTTCTCCCAGCACTGTAGGATCATGATATCGTCGTAGCGCATGATCTCGAGGGCGATCAGCATCCGCTGCTCCTCCCTGGTGAGGTTGCAGAGCACGAACTTGACGTCGATGTGGGCGGCCACCGGGGGCTGCAGCTCGCGGACGAGGCGGAGGCGGGCGCGCTCCTCGACGCGGTCGGCGATCGTGAAGACGCCCATGAGGAGGCGGAAAGCCGGAGGCGACGGGGCGGGGGCGGCGGCGGGCAAGCTGGCGGTCTGGTTGGCGGAGACGGCGGCCGTTGCGGCAGTGACGAAGCCGGTGAAGGCGGAGGCGCTGAGAGTGGCGAGGCCCTGCAAGTGAAACTCATTGGGGAAGTTGAGGGCGCCGATGAGGACGAGCAGGAACAGAGGCAGGAGGAGGAGGGCGATCGTCTTGGTCTTGGTTAGCCTGGGGCGGGCGGGCGAGGGCTTGGCGGAGGGCTGCTGTTTCGTCATCTCTCTGATGCTGCTGCTGGGCTAATTAAGGCCAGGGGTGTCTACTCATGAGACGGAGGGGTTTCCAGCTGCTTGGGACTCTGATACATAAGAAGACTTTTTCCAAGTTTCGGACGCAATGTGTACAAATATATCCCCAAGGTCCACTCGATTCTCATGCTTTCCCACCGTGGTACGTGTCCAAGTTGTCTTCTTCTAACAGCGATCCAGAAGCAGCAGCTTGTGTGGGGTAAGTTAGGCCAGAAACATGATGTAGACTTCGTGGTGGCTTAACGTTAGCTTTCGCTAACCGTTAATCTTTCTACTTAAGTTGGGTCGACATCAGGTCGGGGATTTTTCTTTTTCAAATCCCTGTTAACTTCATGAGAAGTACTGAAACTTAATTGTAAAATACTATAGGGACTAAAAACTAAAAAAGAAAAAACTCTATGAGATGTAAAAGTAATTAACTTTCTTATGTGAAATTAACATGGTTGGATGTACTCGGCCGTGCCGAGTTCACCTTAATATGATACGATATGAAAATATATCGTACTGCAAGGCATTGATAAAGTCACTTCCGAATTTGGACCGGTTCTGGCTTCTAGCTCTGAGTTTCTTGTGTCCGTCTAACTCGTCGGCAGCGTCTCCTCCCGGAGGGGAGGGGGTTTCCCCTTCAGGTCGGAACCCCCTCCCCCTCCACCTCCGTTTCTGGCAATCGTGATCGTATATATTAATGTAGGCTCGCCTCGCCTTCGTTGCTCGCGTAATCTCTCGAAAGACAGGGGGTTCCCCTCTCTCATCGGAGCTCTTCCCCTTGCCTCCGTCTCCGGCACCGATTAAGTTCTGTGCCCTTTTGGTTGGGAACTAGTTTCCCAGTGTTGTCTCCCTTTTTTGGGGAGGGTTTGCTCTCCACGTGTGTGGAGGATCTTCACTATGGCGGTTTGGTACTCTCTCTCGACTTGCCTGTAGTTTCAACTAATAGTATGTTCCCTATTTCCTTTCCCTTTAACGGATTCCGGGTGTGTGGAGCTTTTGTTGTTGGAGGTAGAGGCGATATGCTTACCCTCTCAAGTCGCCTCTCCCTTGTAGGTGCATCGTCTCCTCTTGGGCCGTTTCAAGCACTGTCAAAGATTTAGTTTCCATGGAAGGTTGTGCTCTTCGCCGATCTTACATCATAGCGCTCATCCACGGCAGCTCTGCTTACAGCAAAGACAGAGTCTTCATTGCGTCCTTGGGCACATCTATTGGCTTCTTCAAGTCCGGTCGTCCATGTCGAGCTCCCACCGCGATGCAGATGGCATTTGTGGGCAGGCTTCTTCCATTGGCCTGCCGTCGGCGTAGTCCGCGCGACCCTTTCCAATGTTTCAGAGCGACATACGGCATGCTCAGTCTTTTACTTCTTAGTGGACTTTCTACTGTTGTCTTCCTTGTTCGGTCTTGTGATCCATCTTGAGATCACAGCCTGTGTACCCGTAGCAGTTGTGATGGTGCTTTCAGGTTATACGTGGCATCTGCTCCTGTTCCCTCCACCTTATCATGTACTGTTTGCTAAGTGAATGACATCATATCTTATTGCCCCCCAAAAAAAGATATGTTCCAAAAAATTATAAAATATCTATCTAAAAAGAAATTTTTTTTTTTACTATCTATACATATCATGCCATGTGCCAAGAATTAGAAAGTCTCTAACACGGCATAATATGTAAATATCTTCCACGGCGAACCGTGATGTGAAATTAGTATACAAACATAAAATTAAAAATATCTACATGGTCAAGTGCCATCTATAAAAACCATGAGGATGTCTTAAAATGGAGATATTTTTGGCACGTATAACTATGACGAGGGAAGTACACCTTTTATCCTTAGCAAAATTGTGGCCGTATTAATAAGTCAAGTTGTATTTTCTCACGGATTTAATTTTATCAATTTGGTTGAATATCAGTACTTAACTAGAGAGAAATGACATGCAACCTCCTGTGTATTAAGACTATACACATCAATATTACATCTCTGAATGATATTTCCCTAATCATATAAAGTAGAGATTATGTTTTCTAACTGTTATTTTAGAAATCATTCCTGCATTTATGCCTTTCAGAAATTTGGTTCAGAGATTCCTCCTCGTTTTTTTTTTTCCGCTTTAAAGTCCAACACTTGTCAGGTATAGAGATTCCTTCGCCTCGGTTAACTCCAATGAAATGGGGCCTCGAGGTGCCGCGCGAGGACGACGTGGGTCGACCCGATCAGTTGAACGAAGGAAGTCACAATTAACTACAGCTAGCCCGCCTGTCGACTCTAGACCGAATTTTTTGTGTGGACTTATGCCTAGTTAAGTTCTCACTGACGTGAAGACTTGTGTATACAAAAAGATTTCTGCAAAATTATAGGATTAATCTCCCTCTAGGCTCTAGCTAACTTTTTGTGTGGACCATTTCGAGACTTGTATTTAGAGATGAGCTGTCCGTCCGCACTGGCGCAGATGGGCGGTAAGTGCTGCTCTTTATAAGATGTATAAAAATTATTGATATGTAGATACTAAAACAATAAAATTATAATATAAAATATTTATATTTTACATATATAATTACTTGTTAAATATTCTTAAATATATTTGATTATGCAATTTAGTTTAATTGGTTTCCTGCTGTGAAACCAAACCAAACGCAAACGGCACCATAATGGTTCAAATTGAATCCAATTAAATCAAGTAAGTTTTTGAATTTGAACCGAATTACGAACGTTCCTACCCTAGCAACGCAGTAACTTGAATAACTATCAACAATTAACAAAGTGAATCTAACATTCTCACATGCGGATGTCCCAACGTGCATGGGTGTCTTGCGATGTTGGTTGCGGTGTTTTTTTTTTTTTTTTAACTTCACCTTCGTTAGATGTAGGTATAATGCTGGTTTTTTTTTTTTTTACAATGAAATAGTTAGTTCTATTAATCTAGGCAATAACTATTATATAATACATATGAGTGAGAGAAAAGAAGACATTCGACTACATTGAGATAACAGAGAAAGGGCAGTTGTCGGCAACATGGAAAGATCAAGCACCAAAGGTTCCTTTGGTCGATTGTAAAATATATTTATAGGGAAATAAATTTCTAAAAAGTTAAAGTTTACAAGAAAATAAAAATATAATTACCCATTTAATATTCACGTAAATAATTTCTCTGAAAAGACTTTTCAATATTTGTTTTTCAGTTAAACATTTTCCAGAAATGTTTAATAAAAAACGTAGCATTCTTTGAGCTCTGCAAGTACGTAAGTATGCAGATCCGATGACATGGGATTGTTGGCAGAAGCACTATTTTGGAAATCGATGGTTCAGAAAAGAACACGGGGCTTGGCCCGAAAGAAGGTGGGAACAGACAAAAGCTATCACCTTTCCAGAGTTCTCCTTGTTTCCGACGATGGTCTGGCAGGCAAGCCCCCAATATCCTTGTTTCTACACCCCAATTTCCAAGTACCCACCGCACTTGTTAGTGGGGGTAAAACCCAGAGGAGCCGATCAAAGATTAATTCTCAGGCGCTCACCTTCTTTAGGTACCGTTCCTCTCGTTCAAGAGATTCATTCCATCGATGATTTGCATGCGCACACGGTGTGAAATCCCCATCATATAAGGGAAGAAAAGAGCCATGACCTGCAACATGATCAGTTCTTCATATGTGCCATTCTTCGTTCTTGCAGTTGCAGAGAAAAGGATGGACAGTTGGACAAGAAAGTTTGAAAGCGGTGAAGAAAATGCTTAGGAACAGCATCTGTTTGGTCGTCAAAGGAGCCACATTTGCGGTCAGTACCTCCACGATGCAGCTTCCCCCGCCTCCGCAGTTCATCATTTTCCCTGTGACGGAGATACACACATGAGCATTATTCGATTCCACCGTGAAATTTTCCTCTTTTTTTTTAAACCCCATGAAACAGAGGAGCAGAAGCGTGCGTATGTTTTTTCTTTAACGTACATAGGCGGTGTAGGGCTCGATCTCGATGTTGAGCATGATGTTGCGAAGCAGCTTCTCGCAGCTGTCCGCCACCGTGCTTTGCCTCTGGTACGACACATCCGCCTCCGGCTTCGGCTGTGAAACACATGGCGTAGGGTAATGAGAGAGAGAGAGCACTGGAAGAGTAGAGAAGATTAAGCAGCGCAAATAGGGACTTACAGAGACGAATTCGAGCTCGATCTGGGGCTTCCCTGCGCTGGACTTGCAAGGACCTGATGAGGAAGAAGAACCCACCGCCAGCAACGAAGCAGAGAACAAGAGAACAAGAGAAGTGTGGTGGCCATTTTCAGCCATCTAGGTCCATCACGACCCATCACGGCTCATCGGAGCTCCCCAAACAAGCATGGCCCCTCAGCATAGGGCCACGTCTCTTCAAAGACCGTGCCAAAGACTCTAGAAAACGACTGTAAGATCTGAACACCACCGAGTTCCCTTGGGCGCGTCCCCAGAGGCCTCTTGTTCTGTTCGGTTTAAGCGTGACCTACTGAACAGACTCTGTTCGAAGCACGCTGTGGCGCTGTCTGCATAAGCCATGCCTCCAGGCACCAGGCACCGAACAACGGGCCCGACTACTCTGAACAGTAGGTCTAACTCACCGAGTAGGCTACTTGCTCGGTACCTTCCGCCCAGGAGAATCCAAGCAGCCTTTCATCCCCTCGTGGCGGTTATAACGGCTACACCACGCGCGTCCCACGATCAAGTGGTGCATTAATTGCAGAGCTCTTCATTGGACCCCTCAACGCGTAACCCCCTGCTGAGGACGCTAACGGGCGCGCCCTTTACAGCATTGATCAGGGACGTCCCGTCCCTCTTCCTCAACACTTCTGCCTATAAAAGGCACTGGTAAGCCTCCATGTAGAGGTACGCAATGTAAGACAAATCGCTCCTGCATAACACTGAACCTTCTTCTTCCAAGCCTTTGAGTCCATCTCTAACTTAAGCATCGGAGGGTTCTCCCTGGTTCTTCAACCGGGCCCTCATGATTCTGTTTTAGTTTTACAGGCATCCGTCCGCTACCGGCGGTCTTCTTCCCTTCCTCCAAGTGTAGGCCCGCTTGGCTCCGGCCCAAGCTGGAAAACGTCTCCACACTTTTCGTGCTATCTGTGGGAAGCAACGATAGCCATGGCTCACAGACGATTTTTGTACCAGAACATAGGGAACCGTATGACGAGGTCCCGCCAGTCACGGGCGGACTCCCGTCAACGTGCCCCCCCCCCCCCCCCCCCCGTCGACGTCGTCGTAGCCCCTGCTGCCGCGACCGGGGGTGTCCCTGCCCCGCCACCATCATGCCTGCAACCGCCCTGGAGATGGCCGAACTCCGTGGGCAGATGCAGCAATTGACGAGAATCTACCTAGGTCTCCAGGCCCAGTTGGCCGGGCAGCCGGTTCCGACAGCCTCCGTTCCGCAGGAGCACTAGGAAGAGTCGTCTCATCGGCGATCATGCGCACCTCCTACCCCAGCAGAGTCGTTTCAGGAGTAGCATGCCGATTCGCCGCAGAGGTCGCGCCGTGCCCCGTCTGATGAACGAGCACAGGGGCGCCATGGTCGTTCACCCCATCGCTCCGCGGCGGCCCCGCGCCTGCCGCGCTCAGTCGCGGGAGCCAACTCCCACAGGACTGGGCGTGCGGATTCGGCCCACTCCGAACAGGAGTTGGCTAGGCGCTTGCACCACGTCGTCGACCTGGAACGTCGTGTGGACGTGATGGTCCAGCGAGCTGAGGGGAAAGCTCTGGTTGAGGAGGACCTAAACTTCCGCTCCCCGTTCATTGCGGAGATCCTAGAGGCTCGGGTCTCTCCCAAGCTCCCTCTGCCCACCATCGCGCCATATGACGACACCTCTGACCCCGCGGATCACATCCATGGGTTTGAGTCACATATGGTATTCCATGGAGCATCTGATGCGGCCAAATGCCGGGCCTTTCCGGCCACCTTGAAGGAAACTGCTAGGGCCTGGTTCGAAGCCCTCCCTGTAGGTTGTTGGGTTGAGTGTAATTTCATATCATTTCCCCTCTTATTTTGATGATGACAAATGTGATTTTAATGCAAATTAATTGAAACATGATAAACACACTTTACCTAAAATTTATATTCAAAAAGTATGTTTCAAAGTACACTTATCATTTGTACTCATAATAAAATATTTTACTAATGATATATGTGTTTAATTTTCAGGTACAAATACTTTTTGCAAAGGTGGTGTCGACACACCCCACAATGGTGTCGACACAATACCTCAGACTCAAAGGCAAAAAGCTGAAGAAATGCTGAGACTGTGTCGACACGAGTCAAAAAGCAGGTCGACACGAGTCGCAAATTCCAGGAATTAGACTACTCAGGTCGACACTGATCAGGAGCAGGTCGACACTGGACCTCGTTCCCAGAACAGTCTGTTTGCAGAATGGGACAGGAGGTCGACGCAGGATCAGGAGCAGGTCGACACTGGACCTCGTTCCCAGAACAGTCTGTTTGAAGAATGGGACAGCAGGTCGACGCAGGATGAGGGCAGGTCGACACTGGATCATTTCCCAGAACAGCCTGTTTTCAGAATTGGGACAGGAGGTCGACACCACCACCAGGGCAGGTCGACACACTACGGAAAGATTGCAACTTAAGATGGATGATTGCCACGTGTCATCCTAGGGCGATGGTGTATCAACCTAGGATCGTGTGCCCTTGTACCCAAAGGGTAACTTTGGAATCTTTTGGGTATAAAAAGCCCCCAATTGGCCATCCATCACATCAAGAGACCCAACGAACTCTTGGAGCCTCCCGAAAGTTTCCCTTGGCGGCTAGAAGAGCTCATCTCCCTCCTCTGCTCTCCTGGTGTCTTCTGAAGACCAATTCTCATCAATTCAAGTGTGAGAATTGGAGTGTGATCCTTGAAGAAGCATTTGAAGCGCCTCAAGGAAGCAGATCAAGTAGAAGCATCCGTTGGAGAAGATTTCAAGGAAGATCCCAAGTTCAAAAGTGCAGAGCATCGTTTGGGACTTCAAGAATCCAAGCTTCTTCCCAATCTGAACTTCTACAAGGGAGTACAATTGAAGAACAAAGTCTTTTCATACAATTCTTACTGTACTTCTGTTCTTCTGAGACATTTTGAGATTGTGCAAGTGCTTCTGCATAATTCTCATGAATGTTCTCATGTTCGACATGATCTGCTGCTAGAAGATCTATGTCTTGTGTTGGTGTCTAGCAAAGTCATTTGTGAGCCATTGTGCTCAGTTTGAGTTGTCGAACTCAAGTGGTTGTTGAGCAGTCTTGCTCAGGGATCTAGAGTAGTCTTACTCTAGAGTTGTGTGAGTTGTAAACTCAGGTGTTGGAGTTGTCTGGCTCCAGTGGGTGTGTTACCCAGGTTGTTTAGTGAATCCTCACTGGGTGTGAGGGGTGGATGTAGGAATCACATGGGTGATTTCCGAACCACCTAAAAATCTCTGTGCACTTGTCTATCTGTGGTTTGATTCTATTATCCGTTAGATGCTTGCATAGGATCGCTTAAGATTCGCTTAATCAACTGGTTTTCATATCTATTTTATCAACTCATTTAACATCTCATCAGATCTGTGTTTTTCACTGTTAAAATTGCCTCTGATTCTAAAAATGTTTTTAAATTGCTTAAGCTTCCGCATAAAGTGGCATAGATCTATTCATCCCCCCCTTCTAGATCTTATCCACACCTTTTCCTCGATCCTTCAATTGGTATCAGAGCGGGTTTACACTTGATCTGATTTGATCTGAGCAGTTTTTGAGTATTGTGTGTCTGATTGCTTGATTGTTTGCTTGCTTGCTGAGTATTCCTTCTGTGCTTTCTTTTTAAGTCAATGGATTCCAAAGGTTTCATAGCTGAGGGGCATTCCATAAATAGGCCACCATTCTTTAATGGAACGGACTATTCATATTGGAAAAATAGAATGCAAGTGTTTCTAAGAGCCCAAAACTATGAAATCTGGAAAGTGGTAGAAGTTGGTCCCTATGAAAACCAGGGAGAGGAAGAAACCTGGACTAGGGAACAAATAAGAAAAGCCACATTGAATTATAGTGCCATGAACATGATTCAATGTGCTGTTCATCCCAAAGAGTATTCGAGAATCTCAATGTGCAAATCTGCCAAAGAGATGTGGGATAAACTCGAATTACTTTATGAGGGAACATCACAAGTGAAGGAAACTAAGGCAAATATTCTTGTTTCAGAATATGAATTGTTTATGATGAAGTCTAATGAAACAATTTCTGAAATGTTTGCCAGGTTCATGGTTATTGTCAATGGACTGAAGGCCTTAGGTAAGGACTACACAGATGCAGACTTGGTAAGGAAAATCTTACGTTCACTTTCTTCAATTTGGCACACAAAGGCCACTGTCATTGAAGATTCTAAAGATTTGTCCAAAATTTCTTTGGATGAATTGATAGGATCCTTAATGACATATGAAATCAATTTGAAAAGAAATGAAGAACACATAACTAAAACCAAGCCAATGGCACTTAAGGCCTCTTCAAGTAATAAAGACAAAAGTCAGGAAAAGACAAGTTCTGAGGAGTCTGAGTCAAATGAGGATGAAATTGCCCTCATGACCAGGCAATTCAGAAAATTCTTGAAATATAGAAAAGGAAAAATGTCTGGGAAAAAGAAGTTTTCCTCAGGTAAAAGAAACACTTCCTCTTCTAATTTCAACAAGAATAAAAAATCTGACGAAACTGTCATTTGTTACAGGTGCAATAAACCAGGACATATGAAGGGAGAATGTCCTGAGAACAAGAAGGAAAAGCACAAGAAGTTCCAGAAGTTCAAGAAGCCAAAGGCCATGGTAGCCACTTGGTCTGATGAAGACTCAAGTGAAGAAGAAGAAGACAAAAAATCCTCAAGCTCTGAGAGTGAGGAAATCTGCTTCATGGCCAACAACTCTGAAGGAAAGGTAAGCACTTCTTTTGAAGATTTCACTGTTGAAGATTGGCAGGATGTTTATTCTGAATTAGTTGAAAAATATTCTGAAATGAGAAAAGAAAATAAACATCTCAAAAAGAAAATTGAAAACATTTATCATAACCAATCTTCAAATAACAGAATTTGTGAGCTAGAAAATGAAATAACAGAATTAAATGAAGAAAAAGAAAATTTCCTGAACCTAATTGATGATCTAAAGCTTGCCTCTCAAAAGGCCACCCAAGAATTCAAAGACCTATCTGAAAAGCTGGAAATGGAAAAACAAGAAAAACAACAAAAGATTGAAGAAATTAAAACCCTTCAAAACCAGCTAAAAGAAAGGGATGAAGTTATCCAAACCTTCACAAAAGGTAAAGATAACTTGGAGGCACTGCTAGGAACAAACATGACAACAACTTCTCATGGATTAGGATTCAACAAACAGAAACCAAAGAAAGACAAATCTGGTGAGAAAAAGGGCAAAGCACCATTAATTAAATTTGTCAAAGGTCCTAATCTTGAGAACACAGAAATCAAGCAAACATCAGACAAAACATCAAACAAAACACAAAACAAATCAAAAACTCAAAAACAAAAGAAGACAACCAGGTCGACACAGTCTCCTGACAGGTCGACACCAGTCCACAAGAAGAAGGCTTCTGTGGTTGCTGTGTCGACACCAGTCATGGAGAGGTCGACCTGCTCAACATCAACAGCTACAAACAACTCAATCAAAAATTCAAATAAAAATTTGAAAAACAAGAAAAAGTCAAAGGAAATCATTTATAAAGAACCTTGGACCTCCAAGACAGCATTTCAAGATGATTGGACCAATCCTTGGAGCCAATGGTATGACAACCCTTGTTGGTATCATCCTCAATTCTTTTATCCAAACCTTTTGATGTACCAACAAAATCCATGGATTCCATCTCCTCATCTGAATTCCTATGCTCAAATGAAAAACTCCCCTCCCACTAAAAACAAAAATACTGGTGCTTTCATTCCTAAGGGAAAGAACAAACAGAAAAAGACTGAAAACACCAATGTAACAAAACAAAAATAAAAAACAAGTCAAATTTGGGTGAGAAAAGATTTACTAACAATGTTCAAACATTCTGATGGTCCCAACTCTGTTTGGGTACCAAAATCTTCTCTCCACTGATCTATTTTGCAGGAAGGTCGTGCACCCAACTCCAATGTGTGGTTTCTTGACAGTGGGTGTTCACGACACATGACGGGAGACAGAGCCAAATTCTCATTCCTGATTGAAAAGGAGGGAGGGTCAGTAACTTTTGGAGGTAAAAATAAAGGAAAGATCATAGGATCTGGTAAGGTTGGTCAAACTTCCTCAAACTCTGTAGATAATGTTTTACTAGTTGATGGTCTTGATTACAATTTGCTCAGTATCAGCCAACTATGTGACAAAGGTCACAAAGTTGTGTTTGAATCTGATTTCTGTAAGATAATTGACTCATCAACTGATAAAATCAATTTTTTGGAAAAAGGGAAAACAATGTCTACATGATCAACCTAAATAAAAACTTTTCTGAAAATCTTTGCTTTGTTGCAAATAAAGATGAAATTGCATGGACTTGGCACAAAAGACTTGGCCATGCAAGTTTCAGAACAATGAATAAGTTGTTAAGATTGAATTTGGTTAAGGGTCTTCCTGAATCTTTCTCTAATGTTGAAAATCAAGTTTGTGGGATCTGTGCTAAAGGAAAACAAACAAGAAAATCTTTTAAAAACTTCAATGAGGTACTCACATCTAGGCCACTAGAATTACTTCACATGGACCTTTTTGGCCCTACAAGAATTCTAAGTCTAAGTGGCAAAAGATATGGGTTTGTAATCATTGATGATTTTACTAGATTTACTTGGGTTATTTTTCTGTCCCACAAAAGTGATACTTGTCTTGAATTCAGGAACTTCTGTACCACTGTCTTAACAACTTATCCATATAAAATCAAAAATATTTTGACTGATCATGGGGGTGAATTTGAGAACACATCCTTTTCTGATTTATGTGCTGAATTTCAAATATTCCACAAGTTTTCTTCACCAAGAACTCCAGAACAAAATGGAGTTGTGGAAAGAAAGAATAGAACTCTTGTGGAAATGGCTAGATCCATGCTCTTAGGAAGTAATTTGCCCAAATCCTTTTGGGCTGAAGCTGTAAACACAGCCAATCACATTCTAAATAGAGCATTGATCAGACCAAAAATCAGAAAAACCCCCTATGAATTATTGAAAAACAAAAAGCCAACTGTATCTTATTTTAAAACTTTTGGGTGCAAATGCTTTGTACACAACAATAACAAAGAAAACCTTGACAAATTTGATGCTAAAAGTCAGGAAGCCATCTTCCTTGGCTATTCTGAGGTGTCAAGGGCTTTCAAAGTGTACATTCTTAAAACTAAAACTGTTGAAGAATCTCCACATGTTATCTTTGATGAAAATTCCTTTTCAACTAATAATTCTAAATCTTGCAGGGAAAGACAAGACACTGAAGAGGATGAATTTATTGTGGACTCTTCACCAACTGTTGAGGAGTTTGAAAACATTGAAGAGAACCTGAACACACCATCTTCAAGTGGTTCAGGTAATATTGTCCCAGAAGTGGGTACTTCTCAACAGGTAATTTCTGAACATCGATTTTTGAGAGATCACCCATTAGACAATGTGGTTGGCAATGTACATGATAGAGTTAGGACTAGATCATCATTCCTGCATGATATTGAAGAAGACCCACTAGCTCTAATTTCCCAAATTGAACCAAAGTCAATTGATGAAGCCTTATCAAGTTCTGATTGGATTAATGCCATGCATGATGAACTTCATCAATTTGAAAGAAATCAAGTATGGGAATTAGTACCTAGACCTAGTGACCAAACAGTCATTGGCACTAGATGGGTTTTCAGAAATAAGTTGAATGAAAATGGTCAAGTCATTAGAAATAAAGCTAGGCTAGTTGCAAAGGGGTACAATCAAGAATTTGGAATTGATTTTGAAGAATCATATGCCCCTGTAGCTAGACTAGAAGCAGTTAGAATTTTCCTTGCTTTTGCATCCTCCATGAAATTCAAAGTTTATCAAATGGATGTCAAAAGTGCATTTTTAAATGGATATATTAAGGAAAATGTTTTTGTTGAACAACCTCCTGGATTTGAAAATGAAAAACATCCTAACCATGTTTTCAAGCTTAATAAGGCTCTCTATGGTCTTAAGCAAGCTCCAAGAGCTTGGTATGACCGTTTGAGTACCTTTTTACTTGAAAAAGGATATTCTAGAGGAAATGTTGATCAGACTTTGTTCACAAAAATAGTCAAAAATCAAATAATTGTGGTCCAAATTTATGTTGATGACATAATATTTGGCTCAACCAATAAAGGCCTATGCACTGAATTTTCAAATCAAATGAAGAATGAATTTGAAATGAGTTTAATGGGAGATTTAACATTTTTCTTGGGATTGCAGGTTAACCAAACATCTGAAGGGATCTTCATCAGTCAAGCCAAGTATGTCAAGGAACTTCTCAAAAGGTTTGACTTTCAGAACCTCAAGCATTCAAGCACACCTATTGCTATAAATGCTAAGCTAGAAGAAGACTCAAATGGTAAGTCAGTAGACCCAAAGACCTACAGAGGTATGATTGGCTCTCTACTCTATCTTACAACTTCTAGACCAGATATTCAGTTTAGTGTGTGTTTGTGTGCTAGATTTCAGTCTAATCCTAAGGAAAGTCACATGTTAGCTGTTAAAAGAATTTTCAAATATCTTGTTGGAACATGTGATTTAGGAATTTGGTATCCTGCTAATTGCAAGCTAGATTTGATTGCCTATTGTGATGCTGACTATGCTGGGTGTAAATTAGATAGAAAAAGCACAAGTGGCTTGTGTTTATTCCTAGGTGGGTGCCTTATTTCTTGGGCTTCCAAGAAGCAACATTCAGTTGCACTGTCAACTGCAGAGGCTGAATATGTTGCAGCAGGTAGATGTGGAACTCAGATTCTCTGGGTGAAACATCAACTTCTCGATTACAACCAAGATTTAGGTTGTGTACCCATCCTATGTGATAACACAAGTGCAATAAATCTGTCTAAGAACCCCATTCAACATTCTAGAACCAAGCATATTGAGATTAGACATCACTTCTTGAGAGATGAGGTTGCAAAGAAGTCCTTTGAACTCCACTTCATTGAAACTGAAAAAAAAATTGCAGACATATTCACCAAACCCCTTCCTGAAAACAGATTTTCATCCTTGAGGAGAGAACTTGGTCTTTGTAATTGTCCACATTCTTGATCTCTCTTTAGGTTTGGGTTGAGTGTTATGTATTGTCTAAGGGGGAGTTCTTTTCACATCATAACCCTTTGCTTCCTTCAGTCACACTGTCCATATTTCTCTCAATTCCACTTCCATTTCTTTTGGACAATAAATTCTTCAACTCTTATTGTGTTGAAATTTCTTGGTATATCAAATGGTGACTTGGAGAAGGACAAGTCAGGCTTGTCTGGACACTTTCACTATGCGTGAGTATATATCTCCGCCAAGTACTAAGAAATGAATATGCAATTGCTGAGGGGGAGCTTTTATTGTTAAAAGAAAATTATCTTTCTTGATTTCAAAAACTTGCATATCTTTATTTTGATAGAAAATGATTGAAATCATCATCTCAGGGGGAGCTAGAAAATTCACAAGTCATGACTTTTGCAAAATTCATAACTTTTCTTGCATTTCATCAATTTCCTGCATGATGTCATCATTCAGATGTCTAGAGTCTCCAAATGATCCTTTGAGTGATCTATCATATTTTTACTAATCAACTGTCAACTATGTTTTTCAACCCACAGAAACTCAGAACTCTTCCAAGATTGAAAACAACTTGTGTCTTGACATTAAAACATCTCTTTGTTTGCAACTGATGTTGGATAAAATTGATTTCTATCTTACAAAACTCTTAAAAACTTTGAAAATTCAACAGAGCAATGGCATTTGTACTGAGAAACTGCACACCTTCACAATGAATGAAGTGCCATGCATGTCATGAGGCACTAATGCTATCTCTGTTCAAAGGGGATAAAAAATTCAAAAATAAATTCAAAATACAGCAAAAATGTGCTATACTTTTTGATGATGACTGAGTAACTGGAAATATTGGCGTCTACAAAACGTATATTTTCATGTCAAAAGGTCATCATTTACCCCTTTGAGACTTGACAATGAATAAATCTTAAGTATCCAGGGACTATGGTGTGTAAAAAGCACTAGTACTTGAGTGAAAAAGATTTATATCATTTGATAGTCTGTTACAAAAACAAAATATGTGTGTTAATGGAGTTTTGTTTAGAAAGAATCATTTTCATTCATCATCAAGTTGTTCTTTAAGATTGTGTTTTATTTTCAAAACAATTGTATTCAGTCTAGAGGATATCTTTATTTCTTTAACGTTGAGAAATATGGTAGCTTATAGTTGATTGTTAGATATATTATATCCCTCAAATCATCATTTCATTGACTCAAGTCTTTGAATGCTCATATCCTATTGGAAATTGTTTAAAACTTGAATTGTGATGAATTTTTGCAAAATATAACAAATGAATTTTTAAGTCTCTTAAAAATCCTTGAAATGACTATTTCTCTCATTGATTATCATTTTAAAGAAGTCCCAAAAATTCTAAAAATTCTCACAAAAATTCAACTTTTCTTCAAAGGCCACGTCGACACCACATCTATCCCGTGTCGACACACACCCTAGGTCAGGTCGACACTAAAGTCTTCCAGTGTCGACACTGCACCCCTTGCCAGATTTTTTAAATCGTGGGTTCCGGTTTAGCCCCTGTTGTTCCTGCGGGGTATTGCACCACTGCAACCCCTTTTTAGGCATCAGGTCGACCCGACGGTCGCTTTTCTCTCATTTCCGGCAAGAAATTCCACAAATTTCTCTCTCAATCACATCCCTTTCTCAATCATCTCTCTCTTCTCCTTCATCCACTCCCGATTCCACTCCAACCTTGCAACCATGGTGAGAAAATTGGGTCCTCGCCGTGGAGCAAAATCTCAGGCCTCATCTAGGCCAGTTCGGGCAGAGGTTGATGTTTCTCTATCAGAAAGAAGAACCAAACGGCGCAATGACCCTGCAGAGCACCAGGGTCCTCCTCTGCATCTCAGCCAGCAGCCAAGAGAGGTAGACCCTCTTCTTCGGGCAGAGGTAGGGTTTCTACCAACCCTAGACCTGAGAATCCGGGCTCCTCTTCTGGAGATTCTGCGGAGTCATCATCATCTTCGTCTGAGTCTTCCCAGTCTCAAGAAACCAACCCCTCAAAGTCCATCAGTGCAGCTAAGCTAATCCTAAAGCCCAGAATAGTGGATTTGACAGACATTCAGCTAGCAAATGCCTTTCCAGAAATTCAGACTTCTTCTCTTTTCAGTCTTGGTTAATCTTCATTTCTGAATTTCAAATCATGTATCCAAGACTTGTTCAGGAATTCTACAAGAATTTGAAATGCACAGATGAAGGGTATCAGTCAAAGGTTAAGGGGATTGCTATTGACATGCCCACAGACATAGCTGCCTCAATTTTCAAAGTACCAGATGAAGGGGCAGATTATCATAATTTGAATTTGATCTTCATGAAGCTTATACCATCATGACAGGCCTTCCTGCTGATAAATCTGATTCCAGACAAACCTTTGTCACCAAATTCAACACAAATACATTTCCCCCTGTGTTGAGGATCATCCACCATATGTTGACCACAATCATTACCCCTCAAGGTGGTGGAAGGGACAGACTCACAGATATACAAGGTTCATTCTCTATTGCATGGCAAAGGACATCAAAATCAATCTCCATGTAATAATGTATCAAATTATATCTGAAACAACCAGGAAAGACCTCAAGAGATCTCTTCCATATGCTGCACACCTGACTTCAGTGTTCCAGCACTTTGGTGTGCCTTTGGACAATGAGAAATCCCAGTCTATCCCTAAGTCCAACATTTATCGCTTCAAGAATATTCAGAAATTCATGGGATTCAGACTGGAGGGTAATCAAGTTAGGAGAGGGCCAGTTGTAGTTGAGGCCCCTCAAGCTCAAGAGGAACAGCCTCAAGTCAAGGGGACCAGCCCCAGGGTCAAGAGGAACAGCCTCAAGGTCAAGGGGACCAGCCCCAGGGTCAAGAGGAACAGCCTCAAGCTCAAGGGGACCAGCCCCAAGGTCAAGAGGATCAGCCTCCTTTGAATGAGGATCAGCCTCAAGTCTCAACTAAAGGTGATATACCATTGCATGCCCCACTCTCACCTCAGTTTCAACCCCCCTCCATGCACACTGAATTTGACATTCCACATGTCTCTCCACAACCCACATTTCAAGCATCCACATCCTCTGGTGGACCTTCTGTTCCACCAGAGTTGTTCTCCTTTTTAAATGATAAATTTGAAACCTTGAACACCTCTATTCAAACCATGTCAGAACCTTTGAGTTGAGGATTCAGAGATTGGAGAACACTGTGTCTGCCAAGTTCATAGAGCAAAAAGCTGCCTCAGACTATGCAGCTCAAAGATTCAATAGATTAATTGGTACAATGGCAGATGCTTCAGTTCAGCTGAAGGAGCACCAGCAAAAGTTGGAGATAGTTCTTCAGGGATTTTGGCAAATTCCCAAGCTGATGTCTTCAACACCAAGCAGACACTACATGAGATCACCAGCACAAGACTTTTTTTGCACATCTAGTGGATGATTTGGAGAGCATGAGGAATTTCAATGCTCACATTGACAAACAGATCACTGATTTGACAATGGAATTCAAAATCATGCAAAGGCCTGGTTGGTCAGCTGGATCATCTTCTTCTTCACAACCCATTCAGCTGATCTAGACAGAATTCAAGCTACTTTGATAGAAAACTCAGACAGAATGGAACATTACTTGCATACAAGACTCACAACCATTCAAGATCAAATGAAGTCCAGCTTGACTTCCATGGAGAAAAGATTGTCAGACATTGAGACAATCTTAGTTCCCATTCCTCCTCCTCCTCCACCTTCTACATAATGTAATTCTTTTTGCTGATGTCAAAGGGGGAGAAGAAAGAAAGAGAACAAGAAATGATTGTAATGTTTTGGAAAGATTGTAATGTTTACTCTTGAATGAAATGAAATGATTTTGCTTAGCTTGAATGAACTTTGTCATTTGTGTCTTCAATGTGATTGAAAATTGTTATGTGAATGTGAATGTATGAATGCTTGTCAAGTTGCTTGACTTCTTTATGCAACTAACTTACTTCAAGTAACATTGTACTTCACTAGTACAACCATCAATTGTGACTGAGTTATATTTAAAGGTCTTTGACAAGCATGAACAAAAAGAAAAATAAGGACTTTGAATAACCAAAAATTGCTTAAAATCACATCTCATCAAAACCTCATTGTCATATGGATTTAATGTTGCCATCATCAAAAAGGGGGAGATTGTTGGGTTGAGTGTAATTTCATATCATTTCCCCTCTTATTTTGATGATGACAAATGTGATTTTAATGCAAACTAATTGAAACATGATAAACACACTTTACCTGAAATTTATATTCAAAAAGCATGTTTCAAAGCACACTTATCATTTGTACTCATAATAAAATATTTTACTAATGATATATGTGTTTAATTTTCAGGTACAAATACTTTTTGCAAAGGTGGTGTCGACACACCCCACAATGGTGTCGACACAATACCTCAGACTCAAAGGCAAAAAGCTGAAGAAATGCTGAGACTGTGTCGACACGAGTCAAAAAGCAGGTCGACACGAGTCGCAAATTCCAGGAATTAGACTACTCAGGTCGACACTGATCAGGAGCAGGTCGACACTGACCTCGTTCCCAGAACAGTCTGTTTGCAGAATGGGACAGGAGGTCGACGCAGGATCAGGAGCAGGTCGACACTGGACCTCGTTCCCAGAACAGTCTGTTTGAAGAATGGGACAGCAGGTCGACGCAGGATGAGGGCAGGTCGACACTGGATCATTTCCCAGAACAGCCTATTTTCAGAATTGGGACAAAAGGTCGACACCACGACCAGGGCAGGTCGACACACTACGGAAAGATTGCAACTTAAGATGGATGATTGCCACGTGTCATCCTAGGGCGATGGTGTATCAACCTAGGATCGTGTGCCCTTGTACCCAAAGGGTAACTTTGGAATCTTTTGGGTATAAAAAGCCCCCAATTGGCCATCCATCACATCAAGAGACCCAACGAACTCTTGGAGCCTCCCGAAAGTTTCCCTTGGCGGCTAGAAGAGCTCATCTCCCTCCTCTGCTCTCCTGGTGTCTTCTGAAGACCAATTCTCATCAATTCAAGTGTGAGAATTGGAGTGTGATCCTTGAAGAAGCATTTGAAGCGCCTCAAGGAAGCAGATCAAGTAGAAGCATCCGTTGGAGAAGATTTCAAGGAAGATCCCAAGTTCAAAAGTGCAGAGCATCGTTTGGGACTTCAAGAATCCAAGCTTCTTCCCAATCTGAACTTCTACAAGGGAGTACAATTGAAGAACAAAGTCTTTTCATACAATTCTTACTGTACTTCTGTTCTTCTGAGACATTTTGAGATTGTGCAAGTGCTTCTGCATAATTCTCATGAATGTTCTCATGTTCGACATGATCTGCTGCTAGAAGATCTATGTCTTGTGTTGGTGTCTAGCAAAGTCATTTGTGAGCCATTGTGCTCGGTTTGAGTTGTCGAACTCAAGTGGTTGTTGAGCAGTCTTGCTCAGGGATCTAGAGTAGTCTTACTCTAGAGTTGTGTGAGTTGTAAACTCAGGTGTTGGAGTTGTCTGGCTCCAGTGGGTGTGTTACCCAGGTTGTTTAGTGAATCCTCACTGGGTGTGAGGGGTGGATGTAGGAATCACATGGGTGATTTCCGAACCACCTAAAAATCTCTGTGCACTTGTCTATCTGTGGTTTGATTCTATTATCCGTTAGATGCTTGCATAGGATCGCTTAAGATTCACTTAATCAACTGGTTTTCACATCTATTTTATCAACTCACTTAACATCTCATCAGATCTGTGTTTTTCACTGTTAAAATTGCCTCTGATTCTAAAAGTGTTTTTAAATTGCTTAAGCTTCTGCATAAAGTGGCATAGATCTATTCATCCCCCCCCCTTCTAGATCTTATCCACACCTTTTCCTCGATCCTTCACAGGTTCCATCTCTTCCTTCCACCAGTTGAAGAAGTCCTTTTGGGACAACTTCCTGGGCGGAAGGTCGCAACCGCGCACCGCGGCCTCCCTTCCTGCTGTTCGGAAAAAGAAGGGAGAAGCACTCTGGGACTACGTCAAGAGGTTCCAGACTGAGGCACTCTGCATCCCGCGCCTCGATGTCCCGTTAGCCACCAGTGCCCTTGTCCAGGGTACTCACGATGGTTTTCTGCAGAGGACGCTGGGAGTGCAGCAGCCTTCCACCCTTTCCGAGCTACTCTCTCTTGCACAACGCCACGCCGCATGCAAAGATAGTCCGGCTGCTGGCCGAGTAAAGCAGGGAGAATCATCGGACAAAAAGAGGCCTTCCGACCACATTTTCGACCATGATCGGAAGAAAGGACGGTGCAACGGCAATTCGCCGCGCCGACCACGCCCCTTCACCGACTATACACCTCTAACGGTGGCACCCGAACAGATCTTGGCAGAGATCAGGGACGAACCATATGTTCGGTGGCTACAGAGGATGCGCTCCGATCCCCGGAGGCGCAACCAGGAGAAGTATTGTCGCTTCCACCTCGACCACGGCCATGATACCTCCGAATGCCGCCAACTCTAGGACGAAATCGAGTCCCTTATCAAGCACGGCTACCTCGGACAGTTCATGCACCGGAATGAAGACCGCCCCAGACGTCGAGAGCGGACTCCCGAGCAACCGATCAACAATGAGCCCAACGGGCAAGAAATCAATGTGATCGCAGGAGGATTCGGCGTAGGTAGAGAAAGCACTCAGAGCCGACGCGATTACGCAAGGCGAGTACATGTCGTGGACAGGCCTCCGATACCTCGGCCGGCTCCTTATCCCTCTAATCCCGCGCACGTACGGTCCGAGGAGGCTATAACCTTCTCGGACGAAGACCTTGTAGGGGTTACTACCCCACACACTGATGCGTTGGTCATTTCGGCAACCATCAATCGTTGTAATGTGCGCAGGATTCTGGTAGACAATGGAAGTGCCCCCGACGTATTGGCTTACGATTGCTATCTCCTTATGGGCCTAAAAACCGACTAGCTCACCCCTGTAGAGTCACTTCTGTTCGGGTTCTCGGGGGTGTCGGTTCAGCCTATGGGTAGAGTTCGCCTCCCGATCACCCTCAGGACGGCTCCGAAGTGCGTGACCAAGGTGGTGGATTTCTTGGTCATCAGAAACATGCCTGGCTACAATGTCATCCTTGGTAGAGGTCTGATCGAGCGGATCAAGGTGGTGCCTTCGTCCCTCCTTTAGAAGATGAAGTTCCCCACCCCGTGCGGGGTCGGCGAGGTGCTCGGATGCCAGCGCGAGTCCCGACGGTGTTATGTCCTTTCTCTAAGAGACAAGCAGCCACTCGCGGCTCCAACACCTGTTCCACCACCGGCCGACCAGCCTTCCACCAGCTGCGGAGCTCCTGCCGAGGACCTGCTTCTGGTCCAAGTGGACGACGACCCCAAACACGTCCTATACATTGGCACGTTACTAGCGGAAGCCGAGCAGCAACGGTATAGAACCTTCATGCTAGCTAATTTAGACGTGTTCGCATGGTCTGACGACGAGCTACCGGGCATCCCTCTAGAAGTGATCGTGCATCGCCTCCGCTTGGACCCACGGGTCCCACCAGTTCAACAAAGGAGGCGACCCGTCAACCAAGAACGGCAGACCGTGATCCGAGATCACGTCGTCAAAAGCCGAGCCGTTGGACTTCTCCGGGAAGCCCAGTACCCAAGGTGGATCTCCAACATAGTCCTCGTACGCAAAACCACTGGCAAATGGCGTGTATGTGTGTATTACAAGGACCTCAACAAAGCGACGCCCAAGGATAACTTCCCGCTGCCGCGCATCGATTAGCTGGTAGACGCTACGTCTGGGCATGAGCTCCTCAACTTCTTGGATGCCTACTCTGGGTATCACCAGATCAGTATGCATCCCCTGGATCAAGATGCCACCATGTTCGTCACAGAATTGGGGTTATACTGCTTCACCAGGATGCCCTTTGGTATGAAAAATGCAGGCACGACATACCAACGACTAGTCAATAAGATGTTCGAGTAGCAGATCGGGTGCAACATGGAGGTCTACGTCGACGACATGTTGGTCAAAACGCTCCCGAACACTGACCACATCTCTGACCTCGAAGAAACCTTCGCAACTTTGCGAAGGTACAACATGAAGCTCAACCCAGCCAAGTGTGCGTTTGGAGTGCGCTCAGGAAAGATCCTCGGCTTCCTTGTAACGACCCGACCTCTCGGACCCCTCGCCGGGGACCCCGAGGGTCACGCTGCCACTCACGGATCCGAAGACCCGAAAGGGTTATATGAAAAAGTCTAGTGAGATATGTACTGAGTTCAAATAACTATAATAATCTGTACATTATACAAAAGGGTTGTACAACGCGTCCCAAGCGAAAGCACAGGTACGAGAGAAAAGGTGCAGTCCTTAAGGGGCATACCCCGAGGACTTGCAAAACACAACTCGGGTGCAAGAGCTCACAACACTCGCTCTCACTACTGCTGAAAACAACACGGCGCCACAGCCGCCTCCGCAACCCGTCCGACACCGAGCTCCCGCGACGACGAGCCCCTAGCTGAAGGAAGTAGGGGGGTGAGCATCGCAAACAAGGCCCAGTAGGGATTACCAGTCCCTCACCGGCCAGAGTAGCAGGAACTCCGAAAACATGAAACTACACTAGAAAGTTGTAAAGCGAGTAACACCTACAGCATGGTACTACTAAGCAGCGGAAGAGAACAGTACAATGCCGCGACCACCAACCAAGGTCGTGGCACACACACGACTTCCGTAGAAACCAACGGAGTCGGGCACAAAGCAGAAGCAGTGCTCAGCACACCTGCCGAGACCACGGAACAACCAAGTGAGAACGACATCTCACCGTAAGCACGGCCACCTAAGACCTCTACGAGGTCGAGGGCCCACAAGCAGAACCACCCCGGACCCCGGACACACCGCCAGGTCGGGAAGCTACACACGCCAGTGCCGGGCTGGCACCCAAGAATGGGACCACGGAACCGAGAGAACACCAAAGCGGGAACAACTAGAAGCACGGGTTTGCCCAAGGCCAGACCAATGATGCCCATGGAAACTAGGCACAGTTGGGCTATAACCACCGTGCAAGCTCGGGCAATGAGGAACACTTGGAAACGTCATGAGGAAAACGCCGTCACAACAACAGCAACCAAGCCACCGCCGCTAGAAGCCAAGAGGGGCACCCGCAGTCCACACGCTCTGCTCACTAGCCTAGCTCTTGCCTCCACCCCCGCGAAGGGCGAGACTTAGCCGCCACAGAAACACACAACACATGCAACACCGCAGCCTGGCTAAGCTGCGGCCTCACGCCTAGCACCACTACGTGGCTCCAGAACCAACGCAGAGAGAGGCAGTGAGACAAAGGACTATCTGGTCTGCGCCAGGAAAGCACTCCGAACCCCTCGGCGTCCCAGACCTAGACAAGAGAGCTCTACAAATGACTCAGCGCCGCTGTCCAAACCTCGTTTTCCTGTCAGCTCCAGAGTCCGCTCACGTGGGCTGCCAACTCGAGCACGCTCGTAGCCCGGATACCTCCCTCAACGGGCTCCCGAGGATGGGGGTCCCAGGAAACGAAGACAACCTCTAAACGGGACAAGCCCTCAAGTGCCAAGAACCGGGCGAACAGGCGGGGTAGCACAACAAGAACCACGCCGAACCACTGGCTTGTAGCACACGACAAGCCCAGCGAGCGAGAGGCACGCATGGACCCTCAAAAGGGGCCGTCGGCCAACCAAGGCACGCACGAACGGCTAGAACCTCGGAACACCACCGAACAGTACGGAAACCCGTCGCTCTGCTAATAATCGATTGCCCGCCGGTTAATCGATTATTAGGCAGACACGACCCTCCTGGCACCGCTGCTAGGACACGGCCACGAAGGTGTCACCTTTGGTCACTAAACGCAGGGAGGCAACCGGCCGCATTCCCTACCAGAAGGTCCTAAGGGCAAAGCTTACCCTGGGGCACACACCGACACACAAATCGACCACGGAAACCACCAGAGGCAGCACAGGCACTGTTGCGCCCGCACAGGCTGTCGCGATGCCATCGCAACTGGGAAGGGTGCCGCGACAATAGCGTTGATGCGACGGGGCAACGCGTCGTGACAGCCTCCCTATCGCGATGGGAAACTAGGTCGCGACAGTGACCCTTATCGCGACCGCCAACCGCACCGCGATAAGGTCGCGCCCGGCCGGGGCAACACCTCTACTGATGTCACGATGCGCACTGCGGCCGCGACATCATTCGGGAGGCAGACCAAGCGATGCTCCATCCCAGGCCACCCAAAACCATACAAACATGCACAGACGGGGAGGGGAGCATGGGGAAAGCTGAAAAGCTAACTACAAAACCCGGAGGACTCCCGATCCACCCGGATTGGAAAGGGCACAAGAAATCCCTACCTTAAACGAAGAACCGAACCCCGTAAGGCCCTTCTCGTCGGAATGAACACCTCCTCCTCGCTCCACGCACGCTCCACGATGACGGGACACCACGCACGGCCCTCCTCCTCGCCTGAAACACACAAAGCGGAGAAGAGGGGAGGAAGAGGTTGCCGGAGAGAGAGGGAGAAGGGAAGAAGAAGAGAGATGGGGAAGGGGTAGCCGGCCTGCGCCTTAAGCGCCCGGCACCCAGAACGCGACAGACCGCCCCGTCACGTTACAGACCTTAACGCGACGGGTCAACGGACCGCGATAAGAATGCGCCCTACAAGGGCGCCGCGACAACGCAACAAGCCATACTGACACACCTGCCACCCTGACAAGCGTCAGACGACGGGACAGCACAACACGACAAAACACTGTCGTGGCCCGTTGACCGGGCGCGATAGCAAGACGCGATAGAGAACCAGAGCGCGACCAACACGCGACCCACACGCTCGCCGTGACATGGATGACTGTCGCGTCGGGCACCCCCGACGCGACACCAACTCATCACCCACCCTGGACGCGTCAGTGGCTAGTCATCCCACGACACCGGACGGAAGCTGGGAAACCGGGTCTTACATTCCTTGTCTCAAACAGAGGAATAGAGGCCAACTCTGAGAAAATACAAGCAATACTTGAAATGAGCAGCCCTAAAACGGTACGCAACGTCCAACGTTTGACTGGATGCCTAGCCGCACTCAACCGATTCATGTCTCGAGCAGCAGAGAGGAGCTTCAACTTCTTCAAATTGCTGCGAGGACCCAGAGGCTCCTCACAGCAAGGGGGGCATGTACAGTGGTCTGAGGACTGTGAAGTTGCCTTCGCACAGTTGAAGGCATATCTGGAAGCCCCACCTGCTCTCTCGAAACCTGTGCTCGGGCAACCCTTGTTCGTATACCTTTCGGTTACCGAACACTCCATCAGCGCAGTATTGATCAGAGAAGAGGGAGCAGCCCAACGTCCCGTTTACTACATCAGCAGGGTCCTTCAAGAAGCTGAAAGAAGGTACCCCTGAGCAGAGAAACTAGCCCTTGCTCTGGTCACGGCTGCCCGGAAACTCAGGCCCTACTTTTAGGCCCACTCAATAACGGTTCTCACCGACCAACCACTGAAGTCTATCCTTCAGCGGCCAGAGACTTCCGGCTGGCTCATTAAATGGGCCATCGAGCTAGGAGAATTCGACATCAGCTACGTCCAAGGACGGCCATCAAAGCACAAGCATTGGCGGACTTCATCGCGGAATGCACTCTCCCTACCGAACAGGAACCCCCGCTGGCCGACGAGCCCCGATGGGAGCTCTACGTCGATGGATCATCGTGTGTCACAGGGAGCGGAGCTGGCCTGGTCCTCACCTCTCCGGAGGGTTTAGAGTTCCAATATGCCCTCCGGTTCCGCTTTGCGGCCTCCAACAATGTTATCGAGTACGAAGCGTTGCTGTCCAGAATCTGAATGGCTAGGCACCTTGGAGCCCTTCGACTTAGGGACTTCAGCGACTCCCAATTGGTTGCCGGCCAGGTGAACGGACAGTTTGAAGCAAGGGAGCCACGCATGGCCCAGTACCTCCAACAGGTCAAGAGCCGAGCAGAAGGCCTCCTCTACTTCGAAGTCATACACATCCCACAGGAGCAGAACGCGCGAGCTGATGCACTTGCCAAGTTGGCGTCTTTAGGTGACATCACCCCTTCTCGCTTCGTATTCATCGAAGAACTCGCCGCACTGAGCACCGAAGTGGATGTGGCAGCCATTGGGTCCGACCCTCCAGTTCTGAACTGGACGGACCCTCTCTTGGCCTATCTACTTCGAGGAGAGCTTCCCCCCGAGCAGGGTGAAGCCCGGAAGATCAGACTGCGTTCTCAGCATTTCACCCTCATTGAAGGCAAGCTTTACCGACAGTCCATTTCAAGACCCCTCTTACGGTGTCTCAGCCCTGAAGAGGCCCTTTCGGCTATCGAAGAGGTTCACGAGGGATTGTGCGAAAGCCACTTGGGGGGCAGAACGCTAGCACGTAGCATTATTCAAGCAGGGTTCTGGTGGCCCTCTCTGCAAAAGGAGCTGTATGTCTTTTTTCAGAAAGTGCCCGGAATGTCAGAAGTTCGGGCAGCTCATTAAGCAACCTGCTGAGCAACTTCATACCCTGTTTGAGCCTCGTCCTTTCTCCAGGTGGGGAATTGATATCCTGGGTCCCTTCCTAGAAGCCCAGGGTCAGAAGAAGTTCTTGTTCGTGACCATCAACTACTTCACCAAGTGGGTCGAAGTGGAACCCGTTACCACAATCACCGAACAAGCCGCGTGGAAGTTCATTTGGAAGAACATCCTCTGCAGGTTTGGCGTCCCAAGAGTGATTACCTCCAACAATGGGAAGCAGTTTGATAGCACCTTCTTTAAGCAGAAGTGCCCCGAACTTGGCATCTACAACCACTTCACCTCCGTGGCACATCCTCAGGCAAATGGTCTGGTCAAAAATGCCAACCGTATGTTGCTGCACGGGATTCGCACGAGAGTCGAAGCTGCCGGTAGTTAGTGGATTGACGAGCTCCCTAATGTGTTGTGGTGCCACCGAACAACTGCTCGGGTAGCCACCGGGGAGACCCCTTTCCATTTGGCCTACGACACAGAGGCTATTGTACCTTTGGAAGTGGCTCTCCCCACTCTCCAGACAACTCACTTCGACGATGCCGTCAATAATCGCGCGCTTAGGGAAAACTTAGACATGCTTGACGAATGCCAAAGTGACGCCAGCATCAGACTAGTCTCCTACCAACAGTGACTTGTGCAATATTATAACTCCTGAGTTCGGGAAAGGCGCTTCTTCGAAGGGGACCTTGTTCTTCGCCGTTGCTCGGCATCGGATCCCCGAAGAGCAGCCAACAAACTCGCCCCCAAATGGGAAGGACCTTATCAGGTCACCCAGGTTTTTGGAAAAGGCTCTTACAAGCTAACTACTCCTAGTGGCGGGGTCATACCCAGAACCTGGCATGTATCCAACTTGAAGGCTTATTATTTATAAAAGCCTTCTGTTTGGCATCCTACTTCTCTCCTACCTGTTCTTTTGGCCGGCTAGAGACGAAGTCTAAAACATCCTTATCTCAAGATCTTTAGCTCACAAGGATGTAACAACATCTCCTAGTATGAAGTTGTTCCGCAAGTACCCCAGGCTAGAACGCCCACAGTTCATAACAACCAGTGCGATAATTGCGAACACTTCTAAACGAATGGCGAATTCCAATTCAGACAGAACACTTTCAAGGTAAGGAGATAGAAAAACGAAGTCATCCATAAAGAAAAGCGATCTATTCAGATTCTTTACAAGCTCGCTCCGGTAAGAGAAGCAAGTGGCAAGTACATCAGGGGGCTTGCTCTGAGGGGCCGACGTCATCGTCAGTGGAGGGCATCCATCCGGAAATAAACTGGGCGAAGCGTACTCCATCCAGACGAGCATCATTTGTGCAGTGCTGGCACTCCCCCACCACAGCCTCAAAGGCTGCTCGGGCCTGCTCCGTTGTTTCTAGCTTCTGCCCGAGCTCCTGTCCGGCATCGAGACCCACTTTGTAGCAGAGGGCCCCAAATTGCTCCAAGTCTTCCTTGAAGCTCGGATCCGCCTTGTACTTGGCCACCGCTCACTCCTCTGCATCCGCCAAAATGCGAGTGATTGCCTCCTTTTCCGCCCGCGCGATAGCTACATTGAGCTCGAAAGTCCGGAGCGCATCCTTGAGGCTATTCACCTCACCTAGTAGCTCGGTTTTGCGAGCCTTGTGCTGTTGCACAAGGTCTTTGCAGAAGGCAGACTCTGCCTCCCACAGATGACTCTGATGCTGGGCGCGTAAAGCAAGCCTCTTCAATACGGCCGTTGAGCTCGCGATTCCATCCACCAACGCCCCCACATCGACATTGCTATCATCGTCGTGTTCGGCGAGGTGCCCTGGGTGGTAGGCCATACTGGAGTGCTCAGGGGTTTTTTCCGGGCTTAGGTCTTGGCATTGCGCCATCCTATCCAGGTACAGAAGCCTTGAAGCATCACTCCCAAGCCTTCTAAGCGTGGCTTCCAGCATCGCCTGCGAGGGGAGCTCGGACGACTTCCCCTTCAGTACTGCAGAGAGAGGTCTCCGGTCCTCCTCGGAACTGACGGCCTCCTCAGCGGCGTTTGGTCACTCGTTGGAGACCTCCGCTCTCCCAGCGGTCTCAGCAGCGACATCAACAATCTCCTCGTGGCCCTCTGTCGCTAGGGCCATCTCCTTAGCCCCTCGCGCGGCTTCTCCAACCACTGTGGGGACCAAAGTGGTTGCCGATGTCTCCACTACCACAACCATTTTGGTGGGGGGCAGGGGGGCCACGACAACTTCCTTCGGCGGAGCCGGCATCTCTCCGATAGGAGTGGCCCCCGTGGCTGAAGCAGTTGTCTCCTCGGGAACATCCATCTCCGGCACCTCGAGGCGAAGAGAGGTCCCCTCCCCTATGACAGGGGTCTCTTGCACCTCGAGGCGTGGAGAGGTCCCCTCCCCCGCGACAGAGGTCTCTTCATTACCCTCGCTCCTTCGAGCAAAGGTCTCTGCTGCATCGCCAGCAGCATCCTGCTCGGCACCTCCGGTGCTCGATGCCGCTGTATGAGCAACTCCATCTTCGTGGCCCTCGTTTGGGCCTGGCGGCGCGGACACTTCCTCCTGCTCCTCAACAGAGCTCTCTGACCCGTCGCTTAGCATGACGAGCCCGAGCTCGGTCGTCATTCTCTGGGCGACCTCGGGCCGGGCCGCGGAGGGCATCCACGGTGCTTCCTGTTCAGCCGTCCCAGCGGCCTTGCGCTTCTTGCGCAATAGCAACTGTGCCCCATTGACCTCTTCCTCGGTCTCTTCCTCGCTCTGCTGAGGGGCAGCACGAACCATCTTCTTCTTCTTCCAAGCTCGGAGCTGGTCTTCGGCCTCCACGCCCTCATTGAGCAACATCGGCCTCTTCTTCATGGCGGCAGAAGGCTGACTCGCTCCTTCGCCCTCCTCGAACGAAGGCCGCAGCGCATCTGCTGAAACCACCTTGATGGTGGCCTTCTTCTTCAAACGAATTTTTTCGGGCCCCTTCTCAGGGACTCGTGTGCTTTCCGGGCGCCCTTTGGCAGGTGAAGGCGCCACCAATGTGGTCGTTACTGTAGTACCAACCCTCACAGCAGAGGGGACCCGGACAACAGCAGCAACGTCGTCACCCTCATATACCATGTGAGCCATGACAGGGATCTGTTAGACGAATTTCTCGTTCGCCTCCTGATCTCTCCCAGCCTCCAACTCCACAGCGGCTGCAAAAAGAGGGAAGTTGTTAGAACACAGTCATCGAACTGGCGCGCAACAAGACAAGTTTGAGCACTTACTCCATGGTTTGCTCAGACCATGACGAACAAGTGAAAACTCTGTCACGTAGCCCTCTCCATTCCTAATGTCGGCTCGAAGCAGGCTATCCGAGGCCCTCTCCTCATCTAGGATCAGCATGGGAAAGCTGTCCTTCTGCGTCGATCGGACGACGGTGGGGAACCCCCACTTTGCACTGTCCCGACGCCGGACGAAGAACAGCCTGTCTATCCAACCTTTGTTGTTGGAATATTTTCCGGATAGCTGTATATGCATCCTGTCCGTTCGGTGCTTTGCATAATAGATGTCCGTCCCCAACGACCGCAAAGCAAAAAGTTTAAAGTGAGCTCAGAACACGTCTGCCGAGCCTCGGATCTGCTTGATTCTGCAAATAATGCCGAAAATGTAAATATACCTCCACGTATTTGGCGTCAGTTGAATCGGCGAAACTCCCCACCGGTTTAATAGAGCCTTCGCCACCTCCGGCAACGGCAACCGGAGTCCTACTTCCATGTCGTCCACGGAGAGGGGAAGATAACCTGGTTTGTTCACCAGGTATGACTCTCCTTCCTTCGCGTCGATGATCTCATATTCATCACCGATGCGGAAGTGCTCCCGAAGCCCGCTGTAGTGGCAGCATCACGGCCCTTGAGCTGCGGCCACAGTGACTCCACTCGCCCCAACGACTGTAACCGCTTTCCCCTTGCCTCCATCGCCGGAAGTTGCAGAAGGGAGCAAGGAGCAGAGGGAAAACGTGAGGAAGAAGGCGACTGAGAGCTTGGGGGGCATGAAGGTCCTGAAGGCAGAAAATTCCGAATGATTTTAAAGGTTGGCTCCCGCCTTCGCCCCCCTCTTCTCCCTTATAAGGAAGGAGGGGCGCAAAATTCAAAGCAGACCAGAAACGGCGGTTTGCACCTCTCGCTCCAAGTCGCTACTCGAGTACATCGCTGGTGGATGTTCGAGGGGAGCGCGCGACGTCCGTGGTTCGACACAACCCCCGCGCTCATTATGAAACTCCGTGTTCGAGGGGAATCCCCAAACGGCATCGTCATGTATCTGTTTGGATCTCCGAGGACGATACAACATTTAATGCAGATATGACGTCCGGGCAAGTCGCCGCTCTCAATTGCTCTGGTTCCCGAACCACTAAGAGCGTGGGGGGCAAGTGTGGTGGCCATTTCCTGCCACCTAGGCCCATCACGGCCCATCGGAGCTCCCCAGGCAAGCATGGCCCCTCAGCAGGGTGCCACGTCTCCTCGAAGATTGTGCTAAGGACTCCAGAAAATGACCGTAAGGTTCGAACACCACCGAGCTCCCTGGGGCGCATCCCCGGAGGCCTCTTGTTCTGTTCGGTTCAAGCATGACCTACTGAACAGACCCTGTTCGAAGCACGCTGTGGCGCTATCTGCACAAGCCATGCCTCCAGGCACCAGGCACAGAACAGCGGGCCCGACTACCGAACAACAGGTCTAACTCACCGAGAACGCTACCTACTCGGTACCTTCCGCCTAGGAGAATCCAAGAAGCCTTTCATCCCCTCGTGGCGGTTATAACGGCTACACCACGCGCGCCCCACGATCAAGTGGTACATTAACTGCAGAGCTCCTCAACAGATGCCTCAACGCGTAACCCCCCGCTGAGGACGCTAACGGGCGCGCCCTTTACGGCATTGATCAGGGACGTCCCGTCCCTCTCCCTCAGCACTTCTGCCTATAAAAGACACCGGTAAGCCTCCATGCAGAGGTACGCAACTGAACATTCTTCTTTCAAGCCTTTGAGTCCATCTCTAACTTAGGTATCGGAGGGTTCTTCCCGGTTCTTCAACCGGGCCCCCTGATTTCGTTCTGATTTTGTAGGCATCCGTCCGCTACCGACGGTCTTCTTCCATTCCTCCAAGTGTAGACCCGCTTGGCTCCGGCCCAAGCAGGAAAACGTCTCCACAAGAAAAAACTCGGGGCTACCTAATCCCGAACGATGAATTTCACATGAGAAACGAAAGAGTAGCAGGTGGTGGCGGACATAAAGCTGGGAAGGAGCAGGCCTTCTTCGGGGCTTGCAGAGGGGCGGAGACGAGGATCGTGGCCCCATGGTAGAAATTAAATAGGTTATTGGCGACGGCTTAGCAACCGTTGCAAAGCCGTCACCAATATAATGGTGACGACTGGAGAAGACTCGTCGCCAAAATAAACGTCCCCAATAACCTTTTTAGCGACAACTGACCAGCCGTTGCTAATAATTATTTTGACGATACTTGATTCTACCTTGCTTATAATCCTTCAATGATCGAAGGGTCTCCAATTTAAGGCAAGAGTAAAGCAAACACCACCGTCACATGGAAAACAAATGCAGAAAATATGCAGGCATGCATACATGAGATTAGCCTTATCGAAAGGAAAACTAAATCCTCAAACTAAGAATCTGTGTTATGATCATGAACATGGTACTGCATCCTATTTTAGTTGAAAGCATTTTGTAGAACAACTAAAAGAATAGTTAATCAACAGGGATAATAAGCAAAGAGTCCTTTTCATGATTCATGAAGGTTAAAAGGGAAATAGTTTGCAAAACTAACCTTCATTAATCATGGGGGAATGTCGCTTCTATTAATGATCAACATCATTGCATGCATGATAGTGATACCCTTTTTTTTAACACATTAAACATTAATTGCCTACGTTTTAAACATGGATAAGTTCCATAAGAGAGAGGCCTCCGTTTAGCTTAATAGCTAGCGGGGGTCCCCTGCCCGACCCGACAAGTCAAGCGAACAGGCATATGACGTACGTCCCAAAAACAAACTATCACTCCACCACCAATCGCGCAATTTTGGAAAATACAGAGGAAAATTGACCCACTTCTCTTGCACAAAGAACTAGCACTACTAACATGCTACTGCAGCCTCCTACTTCTTCGGAATACGGTATCTGCCAACAACGCAGGCGTTGTCCCGTTCGAAGGGCTCGAGAGTGACCTGCTCGGCCGGCTTGAATTGCTTTCCTTGCAGCATCTTAACCACTTGAGCAAAAACTGACACCAGAGGGTTCCATGCTGCAAAATGTTTAAGTGTTCTAATAGATACAACCAAATCAAAAGTCGCCTGAATGAACTTGTTATATAGCATGAGGGAATGAAGTTAAAAGTAAACACCAGAGAAGGCAACACAAAAGCATATATCTTATTGAATTTCCATATTTTCAGCAAACATAATCATAAACTCTACATAAATTTTAATGATCATATGAATGTGAAAGACCATCGTTTCAGGAAGCATATTCCACTTATTAACTCTTCATCAAAGGAGGCACTGCCATACTAGTGGTGGTGGTTTTTCTTCCCTCCTTTATGTAGGTCAGCATTACTGCAATTTTAAGAGGGACATTTGACAACTAATCAGACATGTAAAAATAAAAACAAATGCATATATCCTTTCAGACAGGGTCCATGTTTTCTTAAAAAAGAGATGCAAACATTTTTTACTTCCAATTTTATTATGTACAATTGAGAAATGGGGGAAAAAGGAAGAGCAGAATGCCTGCACCAAAAGAATCCCAAGGATATATCTATAGGGCATAGGCTAGATATTGAAGAGAGAGATTCCTGTCATAATCATAATCTGTGGATCAGAAACAGACAAATGCCTCATTGACTAAAAGGAAAGCATTGTGAAACACGTCAGGCCACCATGAAATCAACTGTTTCATTCAAAATAAGAATAACAATCAATAAGAATTGCTCAGGATCATATGAAGAAAAAACATAAGTTGAACTCCTCCAATCCACAATCCAGAATAAACTGAAGAGTCAAAAGAACTATAACCAAGATGCTTAATGGACAAACCTTTGCTTCTGTCTGTCCAAAGCTCACCCGCAAAAAGAGAGGAATACTGGTAAACAAAGGAAAGACGTGTTATTTTAAGGTAACAGAAATTTGCATTTAGATTTGTGTATGAGTGTGTTTGCATGTTATTGTGGGGTGCGGGCCGGGGGATGGTGATGGTTTGCGTACAATGCAAAATGTCCTCGATCCAGAGCGCGATTGTCGATTGGTATATTGTTCCTGAAGGATGACAAAACATGAGAAACATTGATCAATGGACGTTGCAGAGACAAAACTGAGCTCCCCGTAGCCAATGTGGCTAACCACTTAAAGGGACCCTAAATTGACATCCTTTTTGGACATCTACATACACAAATAATTCATAACATATGATCTTTAATCAAATTGGCATGACAGTTATCATGAAGCTGAGAAAGAATATATACACGTGATCATAATAAAAAAGGTAATCATAACAAGTCAGAATATATTATGTTTCATATCTCTCACAATGATAACACCATAAACAGATCTCAAGTAGTCTATAGAAGGGCCACTAAATTAAAAACCTAGTGCCTCTTTATGAACAAAATATGGAAATAGCTGCAAGATCAAGTGTCTTTCAACATATAGAATGGCTTTATTCTGTGCTAGGATGAAAACGTATTGATTTTGGTCAGGTCAGATAAACCAGAAACTTGACTGATTTAGCAAAATAATAATTATCTAATATCTATAACTCAAAACTTCCACAGTTTTTGAAAGAATCTATGGTTACTGAAACGACCCGAGGATTCAACACTTGGAAAACCCTCCAAATGTTCAACCCTTGGACCGCCACCTACGGGTCCAAAGACCCGAAAAGATTAGAAGAATAGTATAGTGAGATAAGTAATGAATTCAAATAACTATAATAAGAGTTTCGTACACCCAGCAAAGAAATTATGTACAGCATATTCCAAATAAAAGTACAGGTACAAGAAGAAAAATACAGTCCTTAAAAGGCATATCTCGAGGACTTGCAAAAACACAGCTCTCAACTCACACTAATATAATAGCACTCACACTCACACACTCACACTGATGGTAGCACTCGACGCCACTAACCGCAATCATTCGGCATCAAACTTTTACGACAGTGAGTCCCTACTTGAAGGAAGTAAGGGGGCTGAGCCTCACAAACAAGGCCCAGTAGGGACAACCAGTCTCTTACCAACTAGAGTAGCAGGAACTCCAGAAAGAAGTAAACAATTATGACTAGAAAGCAGTTACTAGGAAAATGACTATACTAGCTACTACAAAACAACGGAAACATAACAACGCCACGACGACCAACCAAGGTCGTGCCACACACAACTCCCGTAGAACATGCGGAATCGGGTACTACGAAGAAGTAGCCCTCGACACGCACATCAAGATAGAGAGCTCATAGAAACCATAGAGCAACCAGTGAGAACAAAGTCTCACCATAAACATGGCCAACTCGGTCCTCCATGTGGTCGAGAAGCCACACTCACAAACAACCCAGACCTCAGGCACTCCACGAGACTGAGAAAATACACATAGGTATTGCCACGAACGGGCACCACAGAACGGGATTGGAACTGAGGTTGGGGCCCACACGAGGCACACCAAGAGAACACTCGAGTTGGAAACCACTAGGGGCACACCTGAGTCAAGAAAACACTCCACACCATCCCTTAGTATAGTAACCAGAGATGGGAGAACACTCGCTCTAGCCCTCGAAACTGCAACAAGGCTGAAGGCCCAACTTAGCACAGGGGCCTAAAGCATAAGCCTACAAGCACGGCCCAACAAAAAGCACAGGGCACCACGATTAAGTGCCAAACCAACAATGCCTGTGGAAGCGCGACATGGCTAGGCTACAAACCGTCGTGCAGGCTAGGGCGATGAGACAACACATGAGGCACACCTAGGAAAGAAAACGTCGTCACAACAGCATCAACTACGTCACCACCACTAGCAGTTGAGAGCACCCATAGGCTACTTACTGCTCATCAGCCGGCTCCTACCTGCAACCTCCTCGGAAGAGCGAGGCTAGTGATCCACCTCAAGAACACACCACAAAAACAACAACAGCCGCAGTCTGACCAAGCTGTAGCCCCACACATGGCAACCACTATGTGGCTCTGAAACCAACGTAGAGCGAAGCAGTGAGAAATCGATCTGATTGGGCCGCACCGAAAAGAACCACACCAAAACCACCTCGGCGTCCATTCCTAGTCAAGAGATCTCTACAACCAACTCAGCACTACTGTCCAACCGCCATTTTCCCCTCAGCTCCAAGAAACCATCTCGAGCACACTCATAGCCTGAAGAACTCTCTCAATAGACTCACAAGGACGGGGGTCTCAGGAAACGGAAACAACCCAACACACGGGACAAGCTCTCAAGTATAGAGCATTGAGCAAACAAGGAACAAGCGGAGCAACCATCAACAAGCACACAACACAGTTGGCTTGCAACCCATGACAAACCCAGTAGGCACAAGGCATGTACAGACACACCTTCTAGAACTTTCGGAAGGGCCGACAGCCAAGATACCACATGCCACACTCAAAAACTCAGTAGGTCGTGAAGAAGGGGTTACAGCTCAGGCAGCCAAAACGCCACACACAGACCTGTTACAATCAGGTTGCAACTACGGATGCGTCGCCTTCAGAGAGAAGAACACGACATACACCCAATCGCAACCTAAACATGACATAAAGGCCTTCACCACCGAGAAACAGAAGGCGATGTCACCTTCAGATGATGAATGTGACGCATCGACCCGTCGCGTTCCTCATTTAAAGATAGAGCCTTTTCGCAGAACAACCCCCAAGACTCATACCCACACCCCAAGCAAAAACTGAAAGAACCACCGCAAGGACCAGCTCAAGACTAAGCAGGGAAACGAGACTAAGCAGAACCAACATGGTCCAACCATGCCTAGGAGCCCAACAAAGGAAAATGGCACCGGCAATGGGTCGCAACACGGACCTCGTCGCTACGAGTTAGCGACGGTTCGACCCGTCACAATCGCACTGGTAATGTAACGTTAGGTGCTCAACCTCTACTCCACATGACCCCAGATATGGTAAACTCATCCCCAAGGGTTTTAAGGAGAGTATTTAAAGGTTTAGGGTTGTTTAGGAGTCCTAATGTGTCTAGGAAAAGAGGGTTGCGGTTTTGGGTTTAACCCTTCCTTGTTTGAAGGATTCCCATCCCAATTAGAGTGTGTGTGGTTTTAAGAAACTTCATACCATGGTTAGGCATGAATTTGGGTTGCCATGTAAGGCTAATTCACTACAAGAAACTAGAGTACTAGCGGCGTATTATTGGTGACGACTGAAAAAAGTCGTCGCTAATATCAGTTATTAGCGATAGCTTCCAGAATAATTGTCGCTACTAAATCTTAAAAGTGACGGATGTGCACAACTGTCGCTACTAATTATTATTAGCGATGGCTATGCCATAGACGTCGGTATTAACAACTTATTAGCGACGGCCGTGACATACGTGTCGCTAATTACGGAGCATTAGGGATGATTTTTTCACCGTCGTCGCTAAAGATGCATGCACATTTAAAAAAAAAAATTTAATTTTAGCGATGATTGTTTTACAACCAACCATCGCTATTAACAACTTAGTAGCGACGGTTCATATACAGATGTCGCTAATAAATCATCATTAGCGATGGCTTAGTCACACTCGTCTCTAAGCATATATGCATATTTTTAATAGCATAGAGGAAAATAGTTGTAGCGATGACTATGTCATTGCCATCGCCAATAAATCACCATTAGCGATGGCTTTTCCACAGTCATCGCTAAATGTATATGTACATTTTACAATAATATAGAAATATTATTTTTTAGCGATGGCTATATCATAACCATCGCTATTAACAATATATTAGGGACGCCCATGACACACCTGTCGCTAGTAAGTGTTGTGTCAGTTATTAGCGACGACTATGGCATGCTCGTCACAACTAGGTCATTATTAGCGATGGCTTATTTATCGTCATTGCTATTTTCTGGTTGAATAAAAAATTAGTTGTAGCGACGATTTAGATATAGCCATCGCTATTACCATTGGCGACGCCTCAAAGAAATATCAAATCCGTCGCTTTTAGTTGATCTTTTTATTAGCGACGGTTCTGGTCGTCGCTATTATGTATTGGTGATGACTATTCTTATCAAGAGCGACAATTTAAGGCCGTCGCTAGTACTAAAAAAGATGATTGATTTAATATATATAAATATGTATAGATTTTTAAAAAAATAATTATGATAAAATTATTATGGACATGGCCTTTTCTTTGTTATGTGGTAATAGTAGATGTGGGGGCGTTTTCTTGTTTGGGCTAAATGCCAAATGGGCCTCCACTTAGAAGAGGGAAGACGATCGCCGGTGCGGACAAGTGCCTGCAAAACCAGAACCAGATCAGGAGAGCCCGGTTGAAGAACCGGGGAGAACCCTCTGATGCCTAAGTCAGCGAGGGACTTGAAGGGGCTTGAAGGAACGGGGGTTCTCGTGTGTGTCGCGCGAGAGCAGTGTGAGTAAGATCACGTACCTCTGCTTGAGGGCTTACCTGGGCCTTTTATAGGCGGGAATGCTAAGGGAGAGGGACGGAACGTCCCCAGACAATGCCGAAAAGGGTGTGCCGGTCAGCGCCCTTGACGGGGAGTTGCGCGTTGAGGCATCCGTTGAGGGCTTGGTAGTTAATGCGCCGCTCGATCGTGGGGCGCATGTCGTGCAGCCGTTGTAACCGTTGTGCGGTCATAAAAGGGGCTGCTCGGAAGATGCTTAGTAGAATGCATCGAGCCAGTAACCCCCTGGGCAAGCCAGGCCCGCTATTTGGTAGCTACCTTGGCTGTTCGGAGCCTGGTGCCCGGACGATGCTCATGCCAGCGGGTCTTCGGCACGCTTGGAGTAGAGCCTGTTCGGTAGGCTAGGGCCTACACCGAACAGAAGGAGGCGTGCCTGGAGACAACCCTTGTTCGGTCGGTAATGTCCAGGCCGAACAGGGTAGGGAACGTCTGAGGACTGTCCCTGGGAACATGTGGTGCCCTACGGAAGGGGCTGCCATGATCCACAGGATCTCGATAGGCCATGATGGGCCCATAGGCTTGTGTTTACTTACTGTTGCTTTACTTTCCGCACTACTTTTTAGTACTGTTACCGATGAGGGTTAGTGTCCCTACTGGGTCTCTTCTTGAGACTCACTCCCTTCCTTTTCAGGTGGGTCGTCGTCGGCTCCAGGTGCTGAGGAGCCTGGTCACTCTGGTGCTAGTCCTGCTTAGCTACTGTGAGTAGTATTTAGTTTATGTACTCACTGTACTCTTTACTTTTGTTGGATCTGCTCTGAGTTGTATTATTCTGATATATTATATAGTGGAATGTTCAAAAATTTTGTGGTATGCACATTTTTTTATATGTTCCCCTCAAGCGTTCTCTTTTACCCTTCTGAGCTTTGACTCGTGGGTGGCGGGCCAGGGTTCGGGTTACTGGTAATTCAGATCCTGGGTCATTACAAGGGGGACACTCAACGCTCACAGGTAAGCACAATCTATCGGGACTAACCTCTCCATCTCAAATTGACTTGAACGTCAGAGTATTTACTTGCCGAAACTTTTCGGTGGTTCTACAGGTCACCAGCCTGAAGCTAATTCATCTTGTCGATTGTGCAAGTTTCTTTTGGTCTCGTCGGCCCAAGCCGGCAACTACTAAGCAACTGCAACATATTCTAATAATAAATGATTAAAGTTGTTACAAGATAAATAATTAATAATACCTATAAAAATTAAAATTAGTATATTCATTCTAATTAATAACATATTCATAGTTGTTATCACAATAAATGACTAAAACTTGATACATATAGTTAAAAAGTTAATAATACTTACAAATTTAATACTTATAATAAAATAATTTTAATACTTATAAAAGTTTTTAAAAACTAAATAATTTTTAATACTTATACTAAAATAAAATAAATATACTTTTTTCGAATTTATAATTTTAATCATTATGATAATAAATGACTAAAAATGAAACATATAGTTAATTATACTTACAAATGTGTTGCATATAGTAATTGTTACTACTATAGTAACTTAGGTCGGCTCCCGCCGAGGTGACTGCTGAGGCGCTCCTCGCCGACAGGCCGAGAAGAGCGGGGCGTTCCCCCAGAAGAAACTGCCCCTACTGAGGAAGAATTCTCGGAAGGAAAATCTCCAGACGATGAGCCCTCGCGGAGACGAGGACCAGAGAAGGAAGATGCAGAAGACATCGCTTACCTCTGAAGGAAGCAAGCGGAGATCGTGATTGAAGCTCGGACGAAGGTTGTCGGCGCAATGACGTCGGATCGTCGGCGGGTCGTCCGGTGGATGCTCGTGCACGAAAGCACGGGCGATCGTTCGGCAGCAGACCCCTATATTTATAGGGCTGGGGGCCGATTGAATCTAACGACGGAGAGCTTACCTCCAAAACATTGGTCGAGATGTACCTACGTGTCGTCGATGGACAGGCCGACGAACCAACCACTCGGATCCTGGTCCGCACAAGCAACGAAGATCGCCATGATGGTGCTCGAGAATCGGAGTGGTGGAATGATTACTTCAAGTACGAAGCGTCGCAGGGCGACGCACCAGACGAAGCGACGTTCGGCGGCTCGCCCAACGATATGACATTTTACGACTGACAGGTGACACACCCTGGCGACGGCGGTTTCTGACCGTGGTGTGATGCGACGTCCTGACTGGCCACGTGTCGATCAAGCCACGTAGCAGGGCACGCTTCCAATATTTAGCTTCACCTCGGTCCGCGTTCACTGACCGACGTGAACCTAGGGGGCCAGTGTTACGGTAGTTTTCGGGCAAGTCGGCCTGTCTTGAGTGCGGCCGACCACATCTAAAGGCAGTCCGACATTCCACCGTTCTGCCTGACATGAACCGACCGTTACCGCTCAGATGAGATCTCCAGGTCGGATTGGCGAGAAGTCAACGAAATTGACGAGTACGCTCCTAAACTAGTCATATTTCTTAGGACTGATCCCACCTCGGCTCGGACGACCTTCGCTGGGCAATTAGCCGACATCATGTCTACAGTCAGCTAGCAGTGCGTTAGGTATTTACACGTCTCGGGCTTCTCTGTAGCTTGGCCGAGGCGGTCTTCTAAATCCGACCTTGAGGGAGCTTGTCAAGTTTTCGATTGAGCACCTCGGGTTGTCTAAGCTCGGTCATCACCAACCTGGAGCTCAGCCCCCTCACGTGCCCCGTGGCATCTTCACATGACCCACAAGTTGGGAAAGGTCCAGGAATCACGAGACCGAGAATCCTGGCCGATTTGACCACGATCTCAGTGATCTGACATTCCAATTATGATCCCACTTCCCATGACTTAGCAGGAAATTATGCGGCGCCCAATCCGGCGTAAATCACGGCAACGCCCAGCGAGATCCACGGCTCGTCCAGCTCACAGGAACGTGCCTCACACTATATAAAGGGTAGACACTCCATTGGCAAAGGTACGCTATTCTCCCCCCACGCTAGGCCATTCTGCTCGGGTAGCAACTGACTTGAGCGTTGGAGTGTCTCCCCGCCGAGCCCACTCGGCGGGCTTTGCAGGTCAGGTCGTGAGCTCGGGAGCAGCATCATACGTCTGCCAAGCGCGCCTCAGAAAGTGATTCATCGGCTTGGTCGTCTCGGCTCAGTCTGGCGAGGAGCGCCTCAGCGGTCACCTCGGCGGGAGCCGACCTATGTTACTATAGTAGTAACAGTAATTAAAATAGTTATAATATAACTAAAAGCCATAAGTTAGAACACTATCTAACAATAAAAGTTATGTTAAGTTGCAATGATAAAAAATACTTGCAAGTGAAGCATTCATAGAGAGAGTCTGAGAAAGGATATTTTTTTAGGGGCAATCCAGATGTTTGACAAGACTCGAAGATATAGGTAACTGAAAATAAACGTGCCCATAATGACGGTGGTGGTCATCTCCTTCGGATAAAAGTAATGTTAAGTTGGAACATTAAATAATACTTGCAATATAGATAAATATATAATAAGAGACATATAATATTATGATCTTATTTTATATGATAAATATGATATATGTAATAAAATAATAATTTAAAATTATGTATTGATATGATAAATGATATATCTGATTGTTATTTAATTTTATTATAAGATGTTAAATTATAATTATTACTTATTAAAATGATATAGAAGTAGTTTATCAATTAAATAATAAAATTTCTATATACAATATATATAATTAACTTTTGTAATTAGTTTAATATTTATATCTTTTGCCTCCCCACAAGAATGAAAAGTAAAAAAAAAAGAGGCGGTTTAGCTTTTGTGAAACGATTTTGCCTTTTGCATTTTTTTTCTCCAATTTTCCCCCTAAAACCCTAGAAGCCCCTTCCCTCCTCCTCGCCACGTTCCTCCCTCTTCTCACGCTCTACGAGCTTTCTCCGCCACGCCGGCCATTGTAGTTGGCTGCCCGGCTAACGTCGCCGCCCATCGCACAAGGGGCTCCCCCGCCTCTGTTGTCACCCATCGCGCACAGGGCTGCCCGACTACTGTCGCCGCCGCCCATCACTTGCACGCGGCTGCCTCGCCTCAGCCGCCGCCCATTGCTCGGGGCTGCCGTGACTCCGCCGCCTCTCATCGCACCGTGTTGCTTCTTGCGACGGTAAGCGCTTGCTCTCTCTCCTTCTCTCGCTCAAAGGGAAGGTGGCATCTGACCCCACACACACGCACCAAAGTTGGGGCCTCTCTCTCTCTCTCTCTCTCTCTCTCTCTCTCTCTCTCAAAAGGGGAAGGTGGGATCGTCTGACCCCATAGACACGCACCCATGTTGGGGTCTCTCTCTCTCTCTCTCTCACTCAAAAGGGGAAGGTGGGATCGTCTGACCCCACAGACACGCACCCAAGTTGGGGTCTCTCTCTCTCTCTCTCAAAAGGGAAAGGTGGGATCGTCTGACCCCACAGGCACGCACCTAAGTTGGGGTGGGAAGGTGGTCTCATGCCCAAGTTGAAGGTGGTCCCTCCACCTTTGTTCAAACACTGTGGGAGGATCAGGGCAGTGGGGCCGTATAACGGGGAGTAGGGAAGCATTGAGGTGGGATATACTTGGATAAACCTTCTCTTATACATTCATGCCATTCCCCACCCCCCCCCCCCACCCCCCCAAAACCCGAGTCCAAAGTCAGATTTCTTATACTTTAATTATTTTCCCATTTTTCCAGAACAACATCATTATCCTGAAATGATTTTGAAGCTATTTTGTTTTAATATTTACATGTGTATTTTGTGTGTGAACGTTAATGTTTGAACAGGTTTTAATGGATACATTAGATAAAAGTTGGATGGATATACCGAATAGATTAGATGTCAGATATTGTAATGGATGTAGATAATTTTTACAGTGGGCTTTCCATGATGACAATATAAGATTTAGACATGGAAACAATAAAGAGTTCATTCAGTGTCCATGCAAGAAATGCCATAATAAAATATTATTGACAAAAGATGATGTTATGATTCATTTAGTTTGTCATGGGATGTGGTTACGTTATAGAAGATGGTTATCTCATGGGGAAGAGCAAGAGATGCAAGAAAGTATCACGAGAAACATTCCAGAAGATGAAACACAAAATGTTTATGATGTTGAGGCACATAGTGAAAGTCAAGTTGATTCAATTATGGACATGCTAGATGATTTGAAAGAAGGTACTACTACTACTGCGCATAGCGAGGATGAGCCTAATGTAGAGGCACAAAAATTTTATAAGATGTTGATAGATGCAGAAACACCTATTTATGCTCAGTGTTCAAATATGTCTAAGCTTAAGTTTTTGTTTAGATTATTGCACATTAAATCTATGAATCATGTGACAAATAGGTGCATGAACATGTTACTTAAGATTTTCAAGGAAGTGTTGCCAAGTGATGCTTTTGTACCTGACAGTTGGTATGAAGTCAAGAAAATCATCAAACAGTTAGGATTGAGTTATGAAAAGATTGATGCTTGTAAGAATGATTGTATATTATTTTATAAAGAAAATAAAGATAAAAATCAATGCCCACAATGTAATGCTCCTAGATATAGAGTCAGTGCAGCAAAAGGAGGTAAACAGGTGTCATGAAAAGTGTTGCATTATTTTCCCCTAAAAGATAGGTTGCAGCGCTTGTTTATGTGTTCAAAAACAGCTCAATGGATGAGGTGGCATGAAAAGTCTCGATCTCATGTAAGAAATGGTGAAATGCGACATCCTGCAGATTCTCCTACATGGAAAAACTTTGATTGTCTGCACCCTGATTTTGCTATAGATGCTCGTAATGTTCGATTAGGTTTGGCTAGTGATGGATTCAACCCATTTGGAAATATGAGTTCAACATATAGTACATGGCCTATGATGTTAATGATTTATAATTTGCCACCTTGGATGTGTATGAAGTCCTCTTACATGATGATGTCACTACTCATCCCTGGACCTAAGCAGCCTGGAAATGATATTGATGTGTACTTGCAACCTTTGGTGGAGGAGTTAAGTGATTTATGGTCTGTTGGAACGGAAACATATGATGTCTCAAATAAACAAAATTTTCAAATGCGAGTTGCGTTTCTTTGGACTATAAATGACTTTCCTGGCTATGCTAACTTGTCAGGATGGAGTACTAAGGGACGCCTTGCTTGTCCTACATGTAATGAAATGACATATTCCTTGAGACTTAAGAATAGTAGGAAGCATTGTTACTTGGGTCATCTTCATTTTTTGCCAATAAGACATAGATGGAGACGGCATGAGTACAACCATAGGTTTGATGGAAAAATAGGTACAAGTTTAAGGCCAAGAATTTTGACTGGCTATGAGTTGTGGAGGCAACAACAGGAAATGAATGAAGTGCCATTCGGTAAATGTTTCAAGAAAAGATTAGAGGATTTGCGAAAGGATTTGAAGAGGAACAAGAATTGGAAGAAAAAGAGTATTTTTTTTCATATTATTACCATATTGGAGTTCTCTTGTCATCAGACATAATTTGGATGTCATGCATATAGAAAAGAATGTATGTGATAATATTCTTGACATATTTAATATTTCTGGAAACTCAAAGAACCATTTAAACTCAAGAAAGGATTTAGAAGATATGGGAATACGTCCAGAGTTGCATCCTCATAAGCATTCTGAAAAATTTCCAAATGCTATTTACACATTGAGCAAGGATCAACAACGAAGAATATGTGAGTTTATAAAATCGATCAGGGTTCCAGATGGCTATTCATCTAATATATCTAGATGTGTCAATATAGCAGAATTGAAGATCACAGGTTTAAAAAGTCATGATTGCCATGTATTAATGCAAGTGTTACTTCCGTTGGCACTTCGTGGGATTGTTCCCAAAGATGTAGTTGATCCAATTATGGAACTCAGTCGATATTTTAAGATCATATGTTCAAAAGTTCAAGATGACCAAATGCTTTCACAGTGGGAGAATGACATTGCAATAATATTGTGTAAATTAGAGCAAAATTTTCCACCGAACTTTTTTGATATTATGGTTCATTTAGTCGTTCATTTAGCATATGAAACAAGGATGGCAGGACCAGTTCAGTATCGATGGATGTATCCTATTGAAAGATATTTAAAAAAATTGAAAGATTATGTGGGCAATAAAGCTTGTCCAGAAGGTTCAATTGTGCAAGGATATCTCATGGAGGAGTGTACGACATTTCTTTCAATGTACATGGAAGATGTCAATGATCAACGAGAGAGAAACTATGATGGTGGCCCATATGATAATGTTGAAGGACAATTGTCAATCTTCAGTACTGTTGGTCGCCCATATTCTGGTAGAAGAGTCGCTCATATATTGCCACCTACACTAAAAGAATCTGCACATATCTATGTGCTGAATCAAGTTGAAGATATTGATCCATTCCGAAGAGAACATGAAGAGGCTCTTATAGGTGGAACAAATGTGGATAAAAATTTTGTTACATGGTTCAAGCAGCGTGTTCAACAATTGAAAGAAACAAATGATCCTCGTTGGACTATGGATATTGAAGCATTATCATCAGAGCCATTAACATTTGCATACTCTTACTCTGGTTATATTGTAAATGGATTTAGATTTCGTAAAAAGTCAGATGATCTTACAAAGTCCACTCAAGCTTCTGGAGTAATTGTGAATGCTGAACTTCAATCTGGATGTGATGGTTATTATGGTCAAATAATTAATATTGTTGAAATATGGTTTGATACAGAACGACATGTTGTGTTATTTGAGTGTGAATGGTGGGATGTGTATAACAAGAATAGAGGCTTCACAATTGATGAACATGGCATTCTTAGCCTTAATACTTACCATAAATTGCAAACCAATGAACCATTTGCACTTGCATGTCAAGTAGAGCAAGTTTTCTATGTCCAAGATAACCCTACAGCAGGTTGGATAATACCTTTAAAGTCGCCACCTCGAAATTATTATAACATACCAGATGAAGTAACCGGTGATGAAGAGGATGCTTATCAAGAAGGTTTGGTCGATGTTCCTATCTTGTTATATCCAGCTGATATAGATATTGGACTAGATGGATTTGTTGGTACTGGAAGAATAGAAGTTGATGTTGAGCCAACTGAAGATACTTAAAATTGATTTCAGGTAAGTTTTTTATTTTTATTCTTTCATGCATGATTATTTGTATTTTGTGTTAACTAATGAATTGGTAGAATTGAACAATGTCTCAAGTGAGTAAGATTCGTCGAGTCCTTTCTGCATCAGCTTTTCCAGAAATGCCTACCTCCCAATCACAACTGCCTACCTCCCAACTACAACCTCCTACCTCTCAGCTACCTCGAGGACATACCTCCTAATCACAGTCAGCTACCTACCAGCCACAACCACCTTCTTCCTTGCTACGCCCACCTTCATCTCGATCTCAACCAGCTAGCTCCCAACCCCATCCAGCTAGCTCCCAGCCCCAATTAGCTAGCTCCCAGCCACATCTTACTAGCTCCCCCCAAACCCCAGGCAGTGCTTCTTCTAGTGCTCCAGGTAAAAACATATTGTTTCAATTTTTTTTATATAAAGACTGAACATGTGACCTTATTTATTTTGGTTCTTCTGATCAGGTCTAATAAGAAGAGGGAGGGGTCTTGCCAAGGCTAATCGTGTAACGAATCTATCAAGAGGACAGACAATGCCAGTTAATTTGATCAGTGGATGTGGAATTGGAGCAAATGGCCAGAGCTTCACAACATTTTTGGGGGTTTTGAATAGGATTCATTGTCCTCTTTGGCAACAGGACTACCTTAATCTTCCAGATGATATAAAAGAGAATATTCTCAGAGATCTTGTGGTAATATATTTTTATGAATACTTATCTTGATATTTTCCACCTTCTTTGTAATGACATTTATACTTGTGCATGCAGCAAAATTTTCAAATTGAGCGGTCTCCGTCCGTTGACAACTCAACTATAAGACACATGGGAGACATGCAAAGGAAATATAGAAGTTATTTGAAGAAAGGAGTAAGTTAAATTGTTGAAGTATATATATTCTTTGTATTTGAAAGATTAAGTTATATGATTAGCTAGTTGTGGTTGCCAATAAACATAAGAACGTCTTGCAGTTGTGGTTTTTAGCAAGTTTCCTGCAGTGTTTTTATATTCTCTAATCAGTGATGTCAAGAGTTGAAGATTTTCAATAGTCTTGCATTAATCTTGGCACCTTTTTTAGAAGATAAAATATGTAAAAGTATATAGTATAGTTCCATGCCATTCACGTGGTTGCAGCCATGCACCACCAAGGTTTGTGTTAGAATCATTCATGAGTGTGAAACCTTAAGATGGCAAGTCAAGTATTGATGTATATGAGAGATGGCAGCTATGTAGTGAATGAAACCAGATCATGAGATCTTCACTAGATTAGGATTCTTTTTTTGGCTTCCTTTGCAAGGTTGGATATTTAGGAGGAGAAGATTGAACTACCAAAAAAGATTGTCATCTGGGTTACCATGACAATGCATGGGAAGCAGTAGCCATGCCCATGATATGACAGAAACCTTTTGCAATAAGAATATTTGGTCAGGGGTCCAATCAATTGGGGTCAATACTATTTGTGAAGGGAGTCTGCCATGAATGGACAAAAATTACTAAATTAATGGTCAGCTTTGATAAATAATGAAACAATCTCTGGTTATTTTATCCAGGGATTAATGTTTAACCTAAAAAAACTCTCCATTTTATTTTGGTCTAAAAAATATGATCTTGGATAAGAATGCAGTTAAGTTATCCAAATTTTTTGGCTTGGTTAGGTTATCCACTCTTTTAACCCGTCCCCTTTAACCTCATTTCCACCCAACCCACTTGCAAAATTATATTTTCCTCATTCCTGTAGATGCTGTCCAAAGATATGCATGGAATCCTCTGTTCTTAAAGATGGATACTAACTAAAGAGGCATGATGATTCTTTTTCTTTTTTCTTTTTTAAGATTCAAGTACTAGGCTCGTGTATTGACTACACTTTTTGAGTAATGATATGTAATGCTAACAACTTATTACTTATTAGAATAATGACAACAGTTTATTATAATGACAAGCATGTTTAAACCGCCCCCGCCATAGGCGGGTTGGACATTGGGGAGGGGAGGGAGCACCCCACCCCGGGTTCAATCCCGGGGTGGCGCTGGGATTTCCCAGTGGCGGATGCCACTGGGCTACAACCAAAAGAAAAATAGACAAGTATGTTTATAGGGTGTTTGGGAGCAACTTTTTTTAAAAGGTTATTTCTATCTAAAAAATTATAACATGTTCTCTTTCTATCTAAATTTTAAAATTAAGAAAAAGTGTTCTACCATGTTTGGCAGGGGCCAAGGAGGGGGAGGAGGAGGACGTTGGGGGCCGGAGGGGGGGAGGGCGCCGGAGGCAAGAGAGGGGGAGGAGGAGGGTGCTAGGGGCCGGAGGGGGGGAGGGCGCTGGGGGCAGGGGCGAGGGCGCCGGTGGCCGGGGGCGAGGGAGGGGGAGGAGGAGGGTGGTGTCAGCGAGGGGGGCGCCGGCGCGGGGAGGAGGGCGCGCTGGGGCGAAGGGGGGTGGGGCGAGGAAGGGGGAGGAGGAGGGCGCCAGGGTTGGGGGCGAGGGCACCGGTGGCCGGGGGCGAGGGAGGGGGGAGGAGGAGGGCGCGGAGGAGGGAGGGGGGCTGTGGCAGCAGAGAAGGGAGGGGGGCGCCGGCGCGAGGAGGAGGGGGCGCTGGAGCGAAGGGGGGTGGGGCTGTGGGCGGGCCGAGGGGGGGGGGTGCCGGCGGGGTGGGGTGGGGGGGGGGGCTGGGGCCGGGGAGGAGGGGGCGCTGGGGCGAAGGGGGGTGGGGCTGTGGGCGGGCCGGGGAGGCGGGGGCGCCGGCGGGGGGGGGGGGGGGGGGGGGGGGCCAGGGGCAGGGAGGAGGAGGGGAGGGGGGAGGGCGCAGGGAGGATGGCGGGGGGGGGGGGGGGGCTGGGGGCCGGGGAGGAGGGGCCAGGGCGCAGGGAGGAGGGCGGAGGGGAAAGGGGGGAGGGTGGGGAGGACGGCGGAGGGGAAAGGGGGGAGGGCGCAGGGAGGACGGCGGGGGGGGGGGGGGGGCTGGGGGCCAGGGAGGAGGGGCTGGGGGTCGGGGCAGGGGGGGCGCCGGGAGGACGGCGGGCGGCGGCGGGGGGGCTGGGGGCCGGGGCAGGGGGGGCGCCGGTCGAGGGGGGGGTGGAGGAGGAGGGAGGCGCAGGGGGGCGCCGCCCGAAGGGGGTGTGTGGAGGAGGAGGGGGCACGGTTGGAGACTTTTGACAAAAAAACTGGTCAAGAGTTGTTTTGTTTTTTAGAGAGTTTTACATAGGTGAAATTTTTTCTCTAAAAAAAAAATTGTCTTACCAAACATGTGTTAATGAACGTCTTCTCTCTTTTTTAAATTTTAGAGAAAAAAGAGGTAAAAAATTGTAACCAAACACCCTATTAAACTGTTTTTTGCCCAGGAACCATTGAGTTTCATTAGTATTGTTTGTCATGTTATGACTTAGAGGTTCTCACTTTAGTGTGATTTTCTCATCTGTATTGGTTGCCTTGTCATGAAAGTTGGTGTTTGGTTTTCTATAATTTAGTATCTATGATTAAACTTACTTTATTTTCTCACAGGATGTAAAACTTATTGTTGATTTTCTGGGTAGCCTCTATTTTGTCATGGTTAACTACATGAAAATATTATTTCGTTTGGTTTCTAAATTCATCCATTACCATTACAGAAAAAGAGAACTTGTGTCTTTATGGACTTCCCAATGAAACTTGGGAAGTTACTTTGCCTGCAAAGGAAGTACCTCCAGAACTTCCTGAACCAGCATTAGGAATTAATTTTGCTAGAGATGGCATGGAAGAAAAGGATTGGTTGGCCAGCTTTTATATATGGACCTGTTTATGTACTTTTACTGCGTGAAAATAACTTCTTGATATAGATGTTTTCTACGGTAATAAGTTTTTTGCTGAAAACCCTCGTGATGTTTAGCATGATACAAAAGAAATCTTTTTTTTTCCTTCTTATGGAATTATTTGTTCATGTATGAAATATCTTCTTTTCAGTAAGAAATGTGATTGGGGATTTCCATTTCTCAAAATAGATAAGAAGGAAATATCTGCTGTAAACCTTACATCTACTTTTTATGTAACTTATAAATTTATATATGTGTTTTAGTTTTTTACTGGGAGATCTTTTGATGATGCACTTATAAATGGACCGTCTCACATAAATGTTGATCAATGGCAACAAATGTGTGAGATTTGGAATCAAGAAGAATATCAGGTAATATATTTTTACATAGTGTTTGTCATTACTGTTAATTCGATTATGGTAAAATGTTATAATATTTTTTTAATACAGAAAATTTATGAAAAGAATAAGGCTAACAGAGCAAATTTGACAATGTCTTATAGAAGAGGGCGTACTAGTATTCATCAATTAAGTGATGACTTTGTAAGTATCATTATTTATTTCTTCTTAATTATTATATATATCATTCTTGATTGGAGAATTTTATTTTTTATTTAAACAGCAAAAAACTCATGGTCGAGAGGCTACACGGCCCGATATCTTTCAAATGTCTCAAACAAGGTTGCAACCTGATGGGAGTGTCTTTTGGACAAATGAGCAATGTAAAGAGAAGATGGTAAATAAATAATTAGCATATCTTATGTTTCTTTGTTCTATATATCTATTTATTTTTTTGTTGACGATAAAACAGGATCAAATGGTTACGTTGATGTCTCCAACAGAGGGTTCTGATGCGCCAGGTCCTGTTTTATCGTCAGATGAGGCTTTTGTCCAAGTAATGGGGCAGGATAAACCTGGACGTATTCGTTGTGGAGGACGAGGAGAGACTCTTCGTTCATGGTATGGTACTTCAGAGAGAGGCAGTGGCAGCTCACGGAGACACAATGATGAACAAGCCCAAAAAATTCAAAAATTAGAGTCTGAGCTTTCTTCAATGAAGAAACAAATGGATGAAATATCTATTATTATTAAAAATATACATGTGACGAGATCTCCCACTATACCACATGTTCAGAATGAAGGACCAAATGATGAGAATAGAGAGGATGTATCTGGTGATTTACGTGGATGATTATTGTGTGTGTTTTAAAGACCAGTCATTTGAAATATAGACATTATGGATTTTGTATTTAATCTTTTATGCATGTATGGATTCTGTTGTATTCTTAATAAATTTTACTTATGATTTGTTTAATATTTTTGGGTTTATATGAATGATTTGTATGTAGATCATATTTGGAAAAAAATATAATATTATTGAGCAGGTTGTATATAACTTTATTTATATTTTATAAATAATTTTTTTATTGTCATTAATTATTGGCGACGGTTGGAGAACCGTCACTAATTAAAAATGATGGATGATGTAGAATTGTTGTTAATTATTGACAAAGACTGTATAATCGTCGCTAATAATTATTATTTGTCACTATTTTTTAACTGACAGTAAAAAAATGTTGGCAAAAGTTATTAGGAAACTGCACTCGATAGTTATAATTGTCACTATTTATTATTGGCGACGGCTCCATAATCGTCGCCAAAAAATATTAGTGACGTTTTCTAAGCCGTCGTTAATTTCTTTGCCGACAATCATGATGATTAAAGAGCTGTCACGGATAATGTTTTGATTATTTTTTGCATTCTCACAAAATGTATTAGCGACGGGTTATACTATCGTCGCTAATATATTTATTTTTATATGAATTTTATAAAATATATATTAACGACGATGTTTAGTCGTCGCGAATAATGTTACTTGGTCGTCGCTAATAACAAATTATTAACGACGACTGTTGGTATGCGTCGCTAAAACATTAACGACGGGCTTTTTGCGACAACATTAGCGACGGGTTACAACCGTCACCAAAAATATTAGCGACGGCTTTTTTATTATTAGCGACGGAATTTAACCATCACCAGTACTATTTGTTCTTGTAGTGATTGCCTCTTCCTATTTTCTACTCAATTAGGGTTACGAATTTCTATCGTATTTTCTTACTTGATTTTATTCTTAGGTCAAAAGTTGCCCATAAGTCCAAATCCGATAATGGGCTATCCATACATATTGTTTGAAGTCTCTCCATCATTTTTAATTTAATTTATGATCCCATTGTATACCCATGATAATGGATTTCTGACTTATTTCTTAATTACGATAATAAATCACAATAACTCTTAAACCTAGCCCAAATGATTTTTATGGACCCAAATTTCTGACTCATCTAAGTATGTGTGATAATGATTTTTGACTTATTTATGAATTACTATAATAAGTTGCAAAACACTTTAAACTTGGGTAATCAGGTTTTTCTTTACCTGAATCTCTTCATGAGTCATTTAAAAATATTATTTAGAGTTGAGCTATGATTTTTACAAAATTTCTCAATGTGTTTTCGTGTATATGATAATGGTGCGTACGTTATTACTACTTTTAGATTATTAGATCGTCAAATTTCTAATTTATATGTTAATTTTAAATTACAAAAATTCAGGGTACTACATATAGAATGGCATACCTTGAAATTCAAACTCGGCTCCACTGGGGTGACAAAATCTGACTCTTTTTTTTCTGCAATCTACCACTGTCCCATAAGCTTCCAACCAGTCCATATCCAGAATCACATCATATTCTTTCAGCTGTAAAGCATATAATCTGACTAGCAACTGGTTCTCCTGAATCACTATTGAGACCTCATCTAAATAACAAGAAGTAAGCATATATCCACCCGAGGAAACCTATACAACCAACTCACATTGCCTTTCCTCTAGCGGGTGAACCATACTATCAAGAAAATCTTTGGAAATAAAAGAGTGTGATGCACCTAGATCTACCAAAATTCTTGCAGAAAATTAAAAAATGGGCAATATACCTTCAATAAAATTAGAAGCCTCCACCTGAGCCCGAATAATAGCCATGACTCGTCCTCGACTCGCTGAAAAGGTGGCCCTCTGCCTCGCTCTGTTGGTGATTGCTGGGGTTGCTGCTTCTGCGCTCCTCTACCATAACCATATTCTCTGGGATATGGGCAATTTCTTATCAAATGCCCTAGCTGATCACAATTGTAACACCTATAGCCTGGAGGGACCACAAGCTGCCTCGCTATGCTCTGATGTGACTCCTCAACCTCCGGCCTGAAGCCCCATCCCTGCTAGAAAGTCTGCTGCCTACCTCCTCCTCGATCTCTGAATATTTTCTTTAGCTTCATGCCCCACTTGCAGAAACCTGAAGACGATGGTCCTGTTGGTGCCTTTCCCTTGCTAACTCCTAGGGATTGATGTGGAAACCGAAAGCTACCCAACTCCCCCAACTGATGAGTCCGCACGGACCTCTCTAATGCAGCTGCTCGCTCGCCGCCTCTTCCACCGTCCTGCACATAATGGGAACTACCGCAATCTGCAACTCTAGTCGCAATCCTCTAATGAAGTACTCTACCATCATCGCATTATCAGTAACAACATAGGGTGCAAATCTACTCAGTGCCATAAATCTCATCTGGTACTCCAACACAGACAAATTGCCTTGCTGCAACGTTCTAAACTGTTCCCTCTTTGCCTGTTGAATTTGAACCGAAAAGAAGGTATCATTAAATACACCCAAGAATTCTGGCCATGTGATGGAGTCCTCCATCTTGCCTGCAAACACTGTCTACATCTTTAACCTCCACCACTCCTGAGCAAAACCTCGCAACTGGTAAGTAGCTAAAACCACCCTATCCGCCTGGGGACATCTCATTGTAACAAAAACTCACTCTATCTCATGCACCCAGTGCTGCACTGTACATCTGGATTAGGGCCTCCTGTATATGTGGGTGGCTGCAATCTCAAGAATCTCTCCACTAACACAGTGGGCTCATCCGTGCCAGCTGGTCGTACTGGTACTGCTGGGGGTACTGTTGCAACAAGTGGTACCTCCACTCCTAGTGGTGGTGGGGGTGGTGCTACTGGTATCGCCTCCTCAACAAACTAGGGTGCTACTACTGTTGGCTGAACCGGACCCTGCTGATCTAGCCTCATCCGTATTTATGTAATACTTTCCCATAATCTCCCAATTAGCTAGTGAGTGGACTCTTTCGGATCATCTAAACCACCTCCCCAATCTCTCCTGTCAGCCATTTTAGATCATGCACATGCAACATTCCAAACCATACACATACTAACAAATCAATACAAAACCAGGGTCAACTACCAGCAGTGGACTGAAGTAGAGATCAGGCTATGTAAATCTTCTATTCCTTCATATTTACACAGACCTTGCTCTGATACCAACTGTGGCAGTCCTCGTCATTCAAACCCGTTAACCCAATAACTAGCTTGATCCGGCTCTGCCTCCCGCGAACAGGCCAAAGCCTCGCAAGGGATATCAACACATACGTCCGTGGAAATATAAAGGAACGCACAAAACACATATAAGATTGCACATCTCATATATATTACATGAACATTACATAGCCAGTTCCCAACAAAAGTCTATAGAGTACAACAGCCTGGGGCATACCTCGAGGCATAACGGAAAGAAAATTACACTACTGGAGGAGTAGACCCAACTCCGTTGCAATGCGGCTCCAAACTAGAAGAAGGACGGGAACCCTCTTGCTCTCCCTCACCTGAAAGGAGTAGGGGTGAGCCTCACAAGTCGCCGGCTCAGTAAGGAAATTCCCTCAAAATTCAAAATAACACAAGTACAAGGGAAACAAGAGTAAATTGTCTATTTAAACAATTAAATAGACTATCTAAGCATGGTACCATAACTGCAATTAAATAAACAATTCTATAATATCAACATAGCTTAAACATTAATAATTAAATGGCAAACCACACTCAGAAGTACAAGCTAAAGAAGGGTATCACCAAACATAAATCACGAAGACTGGTTTGCGACACCAGCTACTGACCCGGATAAACCACACAGGTCTACCTCTCAGCCTCGCAGCCACAGACGTAAGGTCCAGCTGCCGCTCCACCTAAGTAAAGCCAACAAATAGTGGAGACCACACTAACACCACACCTACAGACCACACACTGTAGGCCCATGCCTGGCACCTTAAGGGACTCCGACCTGAGCTCCCTAAAGTGAGGCACTAGAAACAGGACTGGCTGGAGACCAGTATGTCTACTAATATCTGTACCCCCAACTAAGAGCGCACTACAAGTGACCGAACATAACCAAAAAACACAAGTCGTTGTCTCACTGTCGTCTTTCCCTCATCCGGATGTACAACTCAAGAAAAAGAGTAAGGATGTCAAAGAAGACGACACAGGCCTGGACGGTACACAAGTATCGGGACAAACTTCGAGCACAACGTGCCTGGCTCACAGAGAATTTGGGGTACCCGACTCGAGAGGTAACCACGGAAGGCGTTAAACAACCCAACTAGCCACGTACACACAAACCATGCAAACCGGCATTCCCATTCACAACGTGTGCTAATGCACCGCTTCATACTTTAAATAACTTAAACAATAACATATATCCATTCCACAATTGGAAATAGACAGACTGCCCACAGAAACAGATAGCTCGGGTGGGCACCTTCAAAAACACGTCGGACACAGATGCCGCAATTCAAACATATAATCACGACGAAGGAAAGCGTCACCTTTAAAACCTGAAATGTGACCGGATATGTCGTCGCGTTCAAAACGCGACGTCTGGGTATGTCACCTTTCAGACCACAGTTTCCACCTCAACCTCAACTCTGGAAAAACCCCACAAACCATCCTATACAACTATAAAGCTTGTGTAATTGCATTCACATGGATACCTATACATGCTTTCTAATCACTATAACCATTTCCAGAATTTAAACACTTCAATCCCAATCCATTCAGTCCAAAATGAGTAGAACTCTACTACTAATACTAAGAACGCAAAGAATGGCGTTGCCCTGACATTTCCCGCGCTCTGCACAACCTCCTCGCGATAGTAGCACGCCAAACCACATGCCACAAACACCAAATCACCTGAAAACCCCATAGCAACCTCTCCCTCGGCCGAACAATGTTTCCCGCACTGTTTGGCCAGGGTTTGGCCGAACAATGTCGTCACGTTTAAATCGTGACATACCCCGTCGCTGCATTTAAAATGAGACGTCCCTACATGTGACATGCGTCGCACTTGCAGTGGCGCCCAGGGGAAAGCGGCGTCGAAATCGCGATGGGGAGGGTGGTTGCATTTCCAAAATGCGACGCCTATGTTGGTCACGTTTATGGAAAGCGCACCAGAGGTTGGTTGGGCTCGGATTTTTGGCCCCCAACCCCACACAACCTGCTCAAGCAACCAAAAACACCACTAAGGGGCCACACACATGCCACCAAACCCATTAAACTATAATCTGAAAAGTCGCGACGTTACGCACACACACAATTGTTTACGGGGACAACACAAACCCCACCTTATTTCCCGGGAACGAGACAACCCAGCGTGTATGTGCGCACGCACTACATACCAACAGCATGCTCACCAACAGAGCACACACACATAGATGTTTGTGTAAGTTGAAGTACAATTCTCAACTCAAAAACAAGAGAAGAAAGATGAAAATTGTAGTTAAGAATTCTCTGTTTTGGCGTGGTTGAGAAACGTCGGAGAAGAACATAGAAGCTTGCACATGCCTTCCTAGATAAAGTACTATGGATGCCCGATCTTCTGAACATCCAATACTTTGAACTTGTTTAGCAACCATTGAAGAAATCACCGAGAAAGTGCTTCGGTCTGCTGGTTTGTCCTTTGCCCTAGCTTGGATGCAAATCTCATCCTCCAACTATGTGTATTTATACTACACACAAGAATAGGCTTCTCTCTAGAGTCTCAGGACCAAAGGACTTCTCTTGGCCGTAGATCAGAAGATAAGATCGTGTAAATTCATAACAAGAAAGAGTCCTATCCAAACTGAAAATTCTGTTTCCTGAGTCGGTCGATCGATTTCCCAAGATCGGTCGTCCGATTTTTGAACTCACATCGACTGGGACTTCGACTGGCAAATCGGCTGGATGGTCGGTCGACCGATTTTGGAAATTTGGTCTTCTGACTTCTGTCTCAACTTCGACCGGTGCTTTGGCTGGTCAAAATACAACATGAACATCCGAAGTGACTTTGCTTCGACCGATTTCTTCAAGTCAGTTGTCTGACTTTTTGATTGTCCCATTGTAAAACCTTCTGGCTAGGTCGGTCGACCGAACGTACCAAATCTATAGCAACCTTGATTTTTAAATACTAAATAAATAAAAAATTTTGTTTAAATAGATAAATTAAATTGATTTAATTAGAATAAAGGGAGAATACATAGAATAAAAGAGAATTAAAGCAATACCCATTAAGCTAAATTATTAATGGGTTACTCTAATAACCCAAACCCAATAGATTGGGCCCAAATAAGGATAGCCCATGATGGGATGAGATTTAATTAAGTGAATTTCACATTTAAAATTTGAATAAATGGTAAAAGGTTAAGATAAATAGTAAATAACTCATAAATATCCAAATTAAGAGTCCTTACCTCATTCTAACCCTTTGGCCATGAATTTAAACTCTCTTCCCTACCCATTAGGTGGATAAATGGTAGAAAAAAATGGGATAATTATGAATTTTTGAAATTTAGGAGAGGAGGAGAGAGTTTGAAGTATATTGAACTCTCATAGCCATCAAAGCACCCCATTTTTCGTCCCCACCAAGCCCTAGACTGCATTGGAACCTTGGAGGATGGAGAGGAGGTGATTTTGGGCGAGAAGCTTGGAGGAGAAGGGCTGGAGTTCGGTTTCTTCATCATTTTTTTCGTCTTCAAACTAGGTTTTCTTGCTCTACGAAAAAGGTAGGCAATGTCTCAAACTAAATTCGTGTAAAAATTATTCTAAGTAGATTTCATGAACCTCTTCAAAAGCCCTCTGGTTTCATTGTATTTCGCTCATCCATTTGGGCGAATTAATTGCTTGAACCCTGCTGTTATCATGAACCTGAATTCTCATGTTTGCTCTGTACCTCCGCATGTACTTATTCTCATGCCATGATAAAATTCTCATTAAAACTACATCGTATTAGCTTTCATGCGCCCTTAGTTTTGCTCTATTTTGATCTCCCATGAGGGAGAATTAATTCTTTGAATCTTTGTCAGATCCATGCACCTGACCCTTCATGTTTGCTTGTGAACCTCGTGTATACTTGACTTCATACCATGATAAATTTCTCATAAATACTACATCTTGTTAGCTTTCGAACGCCTCTAGTTTCGAAATTATTCATCATGTATCCATCATTAATTAATTCATTGAACTTTGACTCTGCATATTTAGGTCACCGAAAAGTAACCCGATCAAAGCATACCTAAACCATGTCTATTTTCAAATTAACCACACATGTTGATAGATCTATTTCATTTAGAACTCGTTTTGTGATTTTTGTATCATCGTATGATTTTATATTGAATTTACAAGTACCATGTGTCAAACAGGATCTGCTCTGGAAAAAGGGATAAAGGGCCGGACTCTCCTGATATCGCGACAGCGCGACCCACCGCGATATCATCCGGGTCGCACCCCGCTATCACGTCATGTTAAGAATGCGCCGACCTAAGCCGCCGCGATTCCCACCCCGAACCGGGCCAGACCGGCTGGTTCACAGGCCGTGCCGGGCCGCACCGTTGCAATCTTAATCGCGATGGGCCCCTCCGCCGCGATTTCAAAATTTCGGCCAGCACCCGATAATTGCATTTATACCCTGTTCTATTTACCATTTAACCCTTGTTTAAGCTAAATCATATACTAATAAGACTATTCTTTACCTGAATGACATTAAATGACATTAATTAAACAATTCTTGGTAATTAAAAGCTATTTATACGATTTACCATATTCTCATAATTTCTGTACACTTGCACACTCATAACGTTATTAATTACCATTTGACCCTAATAAATTATTCAATAATATATCTGGTAAATTAGCGAAATAAATGACTAAATTTCTCTATTAATTAAGTACAATTGTCTTTGTTTTATACGCGCGTTTTGAATACCGTTACCATTTCCCTCGGCCTTCGAGCACTCGAGGCACGACGGACCTATTTTTATACACTTTCTCTTGACTTGGACCACCTCTCCATCGGGAATACTCTCGACTGGGCCAAGGACTCCTTGGCAAGACCTCCGTAAGTCTCCTTGACTTTGGCGCACGTCCTTAGTCAGCGAGCTGGTTGTACCCTAAAACCCGATACACATTAGGGATCAGTACGATCCATGGCCTTAGTGTTCCTTCTCGTCTTGAGTTCACACCGGACCACCTAACCCGTGTACACAGCACGGCTAAGTGGGGGCGGTTGTGGCTTCTACCAGACTGCCGGTACCCGACCTGGTGCCGTGCAACCGTTACTATCATGAGTTTATCGTTGTTTTACGATAATGTCCCTATCTCGTCTACTATCTATATCCTCTTATCTATTCATGTTCTCTCTACTCTCTCGTCTATTCATCTACTACTCTCATCTGTTCTTGATACTCTACTTGGCCCTCAATTGATTGTCTAAGATAACAAACATGACTATACTAGGCAACATTATAAGGGCCTGATCTGGTCCTTGGGAGGAGCACCTGAAAGGCTATAACTCGCGGGGGTCTAATGATCTGGGTGATGGCATACACCTAATGCACGACACGCAAGATTTAATCTATGACAATCAATCAATCAAACAATCACTTGTTGATACTTGAACTCGGGGTTGAAAGAATACCGACCCATACATGCTATTGTGACTAGTTTACTCTCTATCTCGTGATAGGGCCAATCCTTGTGATGTTATACTCTCATAAATGAGTTATTGTTTCACGTTATCTTGTTACATCATTCTCTTGACTATACATGACAACTTGTTCTCGCTTCCTGCCTCCTAAAGACATTAATTACTTTAAGCATGCTTGTTTTCATGAGATATTAAGTCCTACTGGGCGTTATTCACTCAACTTGCGTCTTTGTTAAATGTGTTCAGGTAAGTCGGATGGAGACCACACTCATGAGGACGGGAATGAGGATGATGACCAGGAGTGACCATTTCGGCAACTAGTGCTGCCTAGTAGTAGTCAGTTAGTATAGTTATGAGTTAGTGAGCCAGTTAGTCATTATGTAATAGTTTGATTTTGAATAAAGTACTCTGGGCCCTAGTTTTGGCTCTGATACGTTGATGTAATAGTTAGTTCTTGAAGTTTGATGAGTTATTAATGAATGTAATGATGACTGGTGGATTATTAATGAAATTGGAGTTTATTTGGTGTTATCCAGATGTGCAATGGTTTGTTATTTATTTCTCTCTCTGTACTATTTAATAACTGTAATTCCGCTCCGATATTCTACGTCGGGGCGTTACAGTTTTATGGTATTAGAGCCTAGGTTATTCTTAAGTATAGGATGATCTAGGTTTGACCTGCCTTGACCTAGAGTCTAATTTCGTACCTATGTGAAATGGATAGAACCAAGGGTAATGAGATAAAATAAATGCACACACGCACAAACTTAGTGCAAACTCAATAACTTACATTTAAAATTCTCTTTTGAAGGAACATAAACACTAGCAATGGTAGCGGAGCGTGCTCAACTCCGTGACATGCAACACACAATCCAACAGCTTACTCAGGCATTGCTCCAGGCTGTTGGAGCTAATAACAACAATAACCGAGGAGCTGGTGAACTACACAAGAACTTCCGCAACTTAAACCCGCTTTGTTTCAGTGGGACCACTGATCCTGATGAGGCTGAGAATTGGCTCAAGGAGATAAAGTGCATTTTCTGCATCATGCAATGCGCAGATGGTGACAAGCCTTTACTTGCAATATTCCAGCTCGAGAGGGACGCCCGCACGTGGTAGGAGTCCGTTGAAGAAAAAAGAGCCGACGCACAATTCACATGGGAGGACTTCAAGGAACATTTCAACTCTAAATATTTTTCAGAAAGAGTCCAAGAGAGGAAAGCCGCTGAGTTCGCCACACTAAAGCAGAGGCGCCTTACAGTCGCGGAATATGAAGCACAGTTTTCTCGATTGGCCAGATATGCCAATCACCTGGTCAGCACCGAAAAGATGAAGGCAAGGCGTTTCCTCAATGGGCTTAAGCCTTCTTATATTACTCAACTAGCACCCATGGACATTCAGACATATGCTGAAATGGTTAAGAAGGCTCAATTGATGGAAGATGCGACCAATCTCACTGATCGCATCAAGGGTAGATTGGTCAAGAAGGAACCAGCCACGGGTTCCTCAAGCAAGCCCACAAATGGCAAAAAGCGGCCGTTCAACATCACTGGAGGGTCAAACCAGGAAAGAAAGCCCAAGATACCTACACCCCCAAACACCAACAAGACCAACTGCGAGCATTGTGACAAGCCTGGTCACACTGCTGCCGAATGCTGGAGGAAAGCAGGAACTTGCCTACGCTGCGGAAATCGTAATCATCACATTTTCGAGTGCCCTGTGCTGAAGGAGCTAGAGAAGGAGAAGCGTCCGATGGGACAAAAGAAACCAGGCAGACTGCAGGCCTTGCAAGAGGTTGAGACCACCGAGGAAGGTGGAGTTGTAGAAGGTACTTTACCAGTTTTCTCTCAGTCAGCTTTTATTTTGTTTGACACTGGCGCAACATATTCTTTTATATCACAAGCATTCGCTGACACCTTAAAGGAAAAACCTGCATCTATGGAATTTGAACTACCTATCATGACACCACTTGGGGAAAAGGCTCAATTGAATAAATATTTTCCTTTAACTGATGTTAAGATTGGTGAACTTAACCTTAGAGCTGACCTAATCTGTATGCCCATGGAGGGCTACGATGTTATTCTGGGAGCCGATTGGCTATCTACTTATGGGGCTTGTGTTGATTGTAGAAGAGGGAAGATTACTTTTAGTGAATTCCCTAAGCTGACCTTCACGGGACGTAGACACAAGAGACACTTGTCTCTTGTCTCTACTATTAAGGCATAAAACATGATAAGAAAAGGCTGTGTGGCATTTCTTGCCGCAATGGTAGTTGAGAAGAAAGCATCTAAGATATCAGACATTCATATAGTACAAGAATATCCTGATGTGTTTCCCGATGAGCTACCAGGCATTCCACCTAAGAGAGATGTAAATTTCTCAATTGATCTCGTACCTTGAGCTGCACCGGTTTCACGGCAACCCTACAGGATGTCCCCCGCTAAATTAAAAGAATTGAAAGAACAACTGATGGAACTTCTAGAAAAGGGTTTTATTAGACCAAGTACTTCTCCATGGGGAGCACTAGTGCTGTTCGTCAAGAAGAAGGACAGCTCCATGAGGTTATGCATCGATTACAGGTAGTTGAACAATCTCACTATCAAGAACAAGTACCCTCTGCCGTGTGTCGATGAATTATTAGATCAGATATCAAGAGCAAAGTATTTTTCTAAGATTGACCTTAGATCAAGATATCATCAGATGAGGATTAAAGATGCAGACATTTACAAGACGGCTTTCAGGAGTAGGTACGGTCATTATGAATTTGTAGTCATGCCTTTTGGACTAACCAATGCTCCTGCAGCTTTCATGCAACTAATGAACAACATTTATTAGCCTTACCTCGACAAGTTCATCTTGGTTTTTATTGATGATATTCTCATATATTCTAAGACCAAGGAAGAGCATGAGGAGCATCTGAGGATTGCTCTGCAGATTCTGCGGGACAACAAGCTCTATGCCAAATTGAGCAAGTGTGAATTCTGGCTCGAGGAGGTGTCATTCCTAGGCCACGATATTTCCAAGGATGGTATCGCTGTCGATCCTTCCAAGGTAGAGGCTGTGTTGAACTGGGAAAGGCCGACCAATGTCATAGAGATATGAAGTTTTCTTGGATTGACTGGTTATTACAGACGGCTCATAAAAGACTTCTCCAAGATAGTCGTTCCTCTTACACGTCTTACGCGGAAGGAGAATCCTTATGTCTGGACCAAGGAATGTGAGAAGAGCTTTCAGACACAAGAAATTACTGACATCTGCACCTGTCCTCGCATTACCAGTCGAAGGCACATGATTCTCAGTCTACACCGATGAATCTGAAATTGGTTTAGGCTGCGTGTTAATGCAGAATGAAAAGGTGATAGCATATTCCTCAAGGCAGTTGAAGCCACATGAAGTCAACTATCCAGTCCATGATTTAGAATTGGCTGCAGTAGTATTTGCACTCAAGATCTGGAGGCATTACCTATATGGGGAGCAATTTATTGTCTACTCCGATCACAAGAGTTTAACGTACTTATTTTCTCAGAAGGAGCTCAATATGCGACAACGGAGATGGCTGAAGTACTTGAAAGATTTTGATTTCAATATTCAATATCACCCAGGCAAAGGTAATGCAGTAGCTGATACACTTAGTAGAAAGTCAGTAGCTTCCTTATCCTGTCTAGTCATGGGTGAGATGCAATTATTAAAACAATTTGCCAAACTAGATCTGAACATTGAGCAGAGGAATGATAATATGATAGTTGCTAACCTGAGAGCTCAACCTGATATATTTGCCGAGATCAGAGAACAACAGGCAAATGATCCATTCCTAGTCCGAGTCAGGGAGACCATAGCTGACAAGCCAGATTTCTCCATCGTTGAGGATAGAAGAATATTATTCCAAGCCTGGAAATGTGTGCCCGACAATGAAGAGTTGAAGAGAAAACTAATGGATGAAGCCCACAAGACTAAGTACACAATTCACGCAGGCACAACCAAGATGCACCAAGATATGAAAAGGTCATTTTGGTGGCCAAACATGAAGCGTGAGGTAGCTGAGCATGCCGCGCACTGTCTCACTTATCAGTAGGTAAAAGCAGAACACCGTCGTCCTGCGGGTGTACTTAGACTCCTGGACATACCTGAATGGAAGTGGGAAAACATCGGAATGGATTTCATCATGGGTTTATCCCGAACTAGTGGTGGACTTGATGCTATTTGGGTTATTGTGGACAAATTGACAAAGTCTGCACACTTTCTAGCAATTCGAAGTACCTGGAGTGTTGATGTGCTTGCATCTTTGTATGTGAAGGAGATAGTCAGGCTACATGGAGTTCTAGTATCCATTGTCTCAGATCGTGACCCTAGGTTCACTTCTAGATTCTGGAAGGGACTCCAGACTGCCCTTGGCACAAAACTCAACTTTAGCACAGCTTTCCACCCACAGATGGATGGAGAGACTAAAAGGACAAATCAGATAGTGGAAGACATGTTGCGAGCTTGTGCTATAGAATTTGAGGGGTATTGGAATGAACAGTTGTCTCTAATAGAATTTGCCTACAACAATAGCTATCAGGCCAGCATCAAGATGGCACCATTCGAGGCACTGTATGGCAGGAGCTACAGATCGCCTGTCTGTTGGAACGAAGTAGGTGAGCAGCAATGGCTAGGACCAGATATGGTGCAGAACACTAGCAGGGACATACATATTATCAGAGACAGGATTAAGATAGCTCAGTCCAGGCAAAAGAGCTATGCTGATAAAAGAAGAAGAGACTTAGAATTTCAAGCCGGAGATCTTGTAATGCTAAAAGTATCCCCGACCAGAGGATTCCAAAGGTTTGGGATGAAAGGCAAGTTGAGACCAAGATTCATAGGTCCATTTGAAGTATTGGAATGAATTGGCGAGGTAGCTTATCGGCTAGCACTACCTCCCCAGTTTTCAACAGTACACAATGTCTTCCATGTGTCCATGCTGAGGAAATACGTGTACGATCCGTCACACGTAATCAGCTATGATGATATCATTCTGAATAAAGATATGACCTATGAAGAAGGACCAGTGAAGATCTTGGATAAGAAGATGCAACATCGTCAGAATCGATCTATACCCATGGTTAAGATATTGTGGAGAAATCACGAAGTTGAAGAGGCCACGTGGGAGCCCGAAGCCACAATGCGCCGGGATTACCCAGAACTATTCGGTAAGCCATTCTGCCTCTTACGATCATATGAATTTGGGGACCAAATTCTTTTTAAGAGGGGGAGGATGTAGCAACCTTGATTTTTAAATACTAAATAAATAAAAAAATTATTTAAATAAATAAATTAAATTGATTTAATTAGAATAAAGGGAGAATACATGGAATAAAAGGGAATTAAAGCAATGTCCATTAAGCTAAATTATTAATGTGTTACTCTAATAACCCAAACCCAATAGATTGGGCCCAAATAGGGATAGCCCATGATGGGATGAGATTTAATTAAGTGAATTTCACATTTAAAATATGAATAAATGGTAAAAGGTTAAGATAAATACTAAATAACTCATAAATATCCAAATTAAGAGTCCTTACCTCATCCTAACCCTTTGGCCACGAATTTAAACTCTCTTCCCTACCCATTAGGTGGATAAATGGTAGAAAAAATGGGATAATTATGAATTTTTGAAATTTAGGAGAGGAGGAGAGAGTTTGAAGTATATTGAACTCTCACAACCATCAAAGCACCCCATTTTTCGTCCCCACCAAGCCCTAGACCACATTGGAACCCTGGAGGATGGAGAGGAGGTGATTTTGGGCGAGAAGCTTGGAGGAGAAGGGATGGAGTTCGGTTTCTTCATCATTTTTTTTCGTCTTCAAACTAGGGTTTTCTTACTCCACAAAAAAGGTAGGCAATCTCTCAAGTTAAATTCATGTAAACATTACCCTAAGTAGATTTCATGAACCTCTTGAAAAGCCCTCTAGTTTCGTTGTATTTTGCTCATCTATTTGGGCGAATTAATTGCTTGAACCGTGGTGTTATCATGAACCCGAATTCTCATGTTTGCTCTATACCCCCGCATGTACTTGTTCTCATGCCATGATAAAATTCTCATTAATACCACATCGTATTAGCTTTCAAATGCCCATAGTTTTGCTCTATTTTGATCTCCCATGAGGGAGAATTAATTCTTTGAATCTCTGTCAGATCCATGCACCCGACCCTTCATGTTTTCTTGTGAGCCTCGTGTATACTTGACTTCATACCATGATAAATTTCTCATAAATACTAAATCTTGTTAGCTTTCGAACGCCTCTAGTTTCGAATTTTTTCAAAATGTATCCATCATTAATTAATTCATTGAACCTTGACTACACATGTTTAGGTCACCAACGATTAACCCCAAACCTTGTCTATTTTCAAATTAACCATATATGTTGATAGATCTACGTGTCTACTTTTATTTAAAACTAGTTTCATGATTTTTGGATCATCGTATGATTTTATATTGAATTTATAAGTACCATATGTCAAACAGGATCCGCCCTGGAAAAAGGGATAAAGGGTCGAACTCTCCTGATATCGCGACGGCGCGACCCGTCGCGATATCAGCCGAGTCGCGCCCTGCTATCATGTCGTGTTAAGAACGCGGCGACCTAAGCTGCCGTGATTCCCACCCCGAACTGGGCCAGACCGACTGGTTCACAGGCCGCGCCGGGCCGCACCGTCGCGATCTGAATCGCGACGGGCCCCTCCGCCGCGATTTCAAAATTTTGTCCAGCACTCGATAATTGCATTTATACCCTGTTCTATTTACAATTTAACCCTTGTTTAAGCTAAATCATATACTAATAAGACTATGCTTTACCCGAATGACATTAAATGACATTAATTAAATAATTCTTGGTAATTAAAAGCTATTTACACGATTTACCATATTCTCATGATTTCTGTACACTTGCACACTCATAACGTTATTAATTGCCATTTGACCCCAATAAATTATTCAATAATATATCTGGTAAATTAGCGAAATAAATGACTAAATTTCTCTATTTAATTAAATACAATTGTCTTTGTTTTATACGCGCGTTTTGAATACCGTTACCGTTTCCCTCGGCCTTCGAGCACTTTAGGCACGACGGACCTATTTTTATACACTTTCTCTTGACTTGGACCACCTCTCCATCGGGAATACTCTCGACTGGGCCAAAGACTCCTTGTCAATACCTCTGTAAGTCTCCTTGACTTTGGCGCACGTCCTTAGTCAGCGAGCTGGTTGTACCCTAAAACCCGATACACATTAGAGATCAGTACGATCCATGGCCTTGGTGTTCCTTCTCGTCTTGGGTTCACACCGGACCACCTAACCTGTGTATACAACACGGCTAAGGGGGGGCAGTTGTGGCTTCTGCCAGACTTCCGGTACCCGACCTGGTGTCGTGCAACCGTTACTATCATGTGTTTATCGTTGTTTTATGATAATGTCCCTATCTCGTCTACTATCTATATCCTCTTATCTATTCACGTTCTCTCTACTCTCTCGTCTATTCATCTACTACTCTCATCTATTCTTGATACTCTACTTGGCCCTCGATCGATTGTCTAAGATAACAAACATGACTATGCTAGGCAACATTATAAGGGCCCGATCTGGTCCTTCGGAGGAGCACCTAAAAGGCTATAACTCGCGGGGGGGTCTAATGATCTACGTGATGGCATACACCTAACCCATGACACGCAAGATTTAATCTATGACAATCAATCAATCAAACAATCACTTGTTGATACTTGAACTCGGGGTTGAAAGAATACCGACCCATACATGCTAATGTGACTAGTTTACTTGCTATCTCGTGATAGGGCCAATCCTTATGATGTTATACTCTCGTAAATGAGTTATTGTTTCACGTTATCTTGTTACATCATTCTCTTGACTATACATGACAACTTGTTCTCGCTTCCTGCCTCCTAAAGACATTAATTAATTACTTTAAGCATGCTTGTTTTCATGAGATATTAAGTCCTACTGGGCGTTATTCGCTCATCTTGCATCTTTGTTAAATGTGTTCAGGTGAGTCGGATGGAGACCACACTCATGAGGACGAGAATGAGGATGATGACTAGGAGTGACCATTTCGGCAACCAGTGCTGCCTAGTAATAGTCAGTTAGTATAGTTATGAGTTAGTGAGCCAGTTAGTCATTATGTAATAGTTTGATTTTGAATAAAGTACTATGGGCCCTAGTTTTGGCTCTGATATGTTGATATAATAGTTAGTTCTTGAAGTTTGATGAGTTATTAATGAATGTAATGATGACTGGTGGATTATTAATGAAATTGGAGTTTATTTGGTGTTATCCAGATGTGCAATAGTTTGTTATTTATTTCTCGTTTTGTACTATTTAATAACTGTAATTCTGCTCCGATATTTCGCGTCGGGGCATTACAAAATCGGTAATCCGACCTTGGACTGGTAATCAGTTGTCCATCGATTCCCTTGATCCACAATCAATCTGGCATCGATTCCCTTTGATCCACAATCGATCTGGCATTGATTCGCTTTCATTGTCGGTCGATCGATTTCTACAAGTCGGTCATCCAATTGTCATTTTTGCAGCTGACCTTCCAATCTTGGCTTTGTTGTTTTGTCCAAGTCTTGGGCTTTGTATTATCCACTTTAAATGCGACTTTTAGACAAAGTTACTGCACACTTAACACACAAATTAAACTCTCAAATTAAATAAATATAAATCAAATGCTTGGTCATGAACATGAATTATATTCAGTATTTTGTGATTTTTTGAACATGAGCTAAACTTAGTGTTTTTGTTATCATCAAAATCTATAATGTACAACACTTACCTATTTGTGTAATACTAAGACAATATAAATAGGTCTTAGGAGCATTTATAAAATGATAACAAAAAGGAGAATAAGAAAGAAAGAAAAGAAGAGAAAAGAGTTTAACCTCTCTTACATAATTAAGGAGAGAAAGTTCCATAAAAATATTCGCCTTCTTCTCTCTATTTTATTTTTATTTTTGCATTATGTGTATTTTGTGTGAGCTGTTAAGTGCTTCTTCTTTGCATACAGATCAAGTTGGTATTAGAGCACAAATCCACTCTGTATATGGTGTTGACCAAAAGTAGCTATCAAATGACCGAAACCCCTTCAAGATTTATGAGTTCATTGGCAGTCAGCAAAAAAGCATATCATATCCACCAACATGTCGATAGAAGAATACATGTCAACCCTCGATGACCTGACCACCCTAGGTCACAAAGTTGATGCAAGATATGAAGACAATATTGGGTTGGATCAAAGCCCAAACTACTCCATTTTCATCAACAATAGGGATACAAACATCTAATAAAGTATCCCATTGACCTCAATGTGAGAAGACAACGATGATGATGAAGATGATAGAATCACATTGGACGGAAGGCTATGACCTGTAACATCCCAAAATTTTATTTACTGAAAATTTGAAAATTTATAGAAATGTGAGGATTTTAATTGTTAAACATAACTTATTTCATGAGATGTAATTAACTTTAATTTAGGATTAATTTGTATTAATAAATGTTGTCTCAGTGTCGTACTCAGAGGTGCGCACTCCGACAGGGCGACACCAGAATTTTGTAACGAAATTGAAATCTGAAAACACCATAATTTCTAGAAAAATATGCTGATACTAGAAATATAAATATCCTGAATTATTGATGCACGGATTTCAAGATTAAGTCGACGTAATGATTTTTCGAGCAATTTTTGCTGGGTGAAAAATTAATTCTAAAAATTAAACTAAAATCACCATAATTTTAAAACCTTTCTATTAGCTTATGTTTGAAATCTTAACTTTATTGGAGATCATTTGGATAGAAAAACATAGGGACAAATGGATCAGTTGATTTATCTCTTATTTACGGCAAACATTTTTCTTTAATTTCTTTGCTTACGTAGCCTTGGCTACATAAGGCTTATTACCACTTGGGTTAGAAGGGTTACACGTTTTACCCTACGTGTAAGTCATGGGAAGCTGCATGGTAATCGTGGCCTTGTGGTGGTAAGAGGAGTTTTTACGGCTCCACATGTTTGGCTACGTGCCAAACATGCATAAAACTTGAGAGTTTATATAAACTCTCCCTTCACCCTTCATAAGAGCCTTTTCCACCTCTTTCCCAGTCTCCTTTCCGCTGAAGTTGCTGCTGCTACCACTGCTCTAAGGAGCTGTTGCTGCTGCTTTGTCGTGGTTGCTGCTGCTGCTTCTTCTGTAGCTCCTGTTGCTGCTACTTCTACAACTGCACCTACCGAAGCTACTACTTCTGTAGCCTTCCTATTTCTTCTTCCTGCTGCAGTTGACTCCTTCGTTGAGGAGAAGGACCTTCATCTTACTTAAGTCAGGTAGGATTCTTTCCTCTTATCTTCTTCTCTTGCTTCTCCTTCTTTTAGGAACTTTGAGTTCAAGCTTCCAGATACTTTGATCTCTCATTGTCATGAGGATCAGTAGAGTTTTCTTGGATACTTCTCTTCCATGGTGTTCATACCTCTAAATTGATACTCATGTCTTTAGATATAGCTTTATGTATTGGTATGATCCTTGTTTCAGTCTTGAAAAGGATTGGTGTAAAGGAGTAGTCGTGTCTCTACAGAGTTTTCTCTTATAAGCTTCCAGTTCTTGTCACTATATTATGAAGAGTGTGTTCCATTGTCCTACTGGTTCTTTCCTGTATAGTGGTGTTTAGAAGTGTAGAACATACCCATTAGGTGTTGTTAACCATGCTTAGAATCATAGGAACACTTAGATGAGTATTCTGTGAGGTTGTACAACCATTTCTGGGAGTTCAACCCACGACTGTCGACAGATAGAATCCATCTGTCGACAGGTATCCTGCTCCCAGAACCCAAAAATTACAGAAACACCAGTAGCTGTCGACAGACAGTCTTCACCGTCGATAGCCACCTTTGGCCTGTCGACAGACAGTGTCCAGGTTCCAGAAATTGGTTCTGGAAGGAGAGTAGCTATCGACAACCACTCTCTGGTTGTCGACATACACTTGGCTGTGGTGTCCAACCTGCTTTGTTTCATGTTCAGTCCAAGGAAACACACTTTGGTATTAACCTCATTAGTTGTATCCCTCATTTCCTTGGATTCTAATTACTTTTTCATTAGGAGGGATCACTCAATTGTCATCCATATTCCCTATGGATTGTTCTTAAACACCTCAAGTGCATTTGATTTCTTCATGTCTACAAACTTCTACAAATTTTGGCATTGAGTCTTGAACCTTTGTTCTATGAGTAATCTTGAGTATTTGTGTACCACACTTGAATATAAATGACTTGTGATGACAATTTGTTGAGTCTTTGGACTCAATTGAGTTATATGCCTGTGTAAGTGGGGCTAGTCCAGTCCCGGGAGGAGCACCCGAATTCGTTTAGTGGCCGTACGGAACAATAAAGGATCTGTGGATGTTTGGCATTGCATCATACAAGTTTGATTAGTCATCATGTTATTTTATCATGAGTTGGATATGTATTTGAACCTGAATGTGAATTGTTGTCATGAACTCTTGACTATGCAATCTTGTTCAGTACTCCTGTTCTACAATAATTGTTATCTATTAACATGGTCATCCAATCATCTTTGATATTCAGCAGTGCTAACAGTTAAGTTTATTGTCTATTCTTTGGTTATCATAGTCCTTTTGATCATAAGATTGAATCCTACTAGGCTAGTTAGCTCATCAAATCCTACTTTTTCAAGTGTCCAAGATGAGCATGATGCTCAAGGGGGGGTGTGCTGAGTAGAACAACCAGTCCTCAAGAGTCCTATAATTTTACTTTCCTTTAGTACTATAGAAATAGAATGTAATTAATTTTTTTTTTTCTTACTTCTCTTATGGACAGTAATGATGAGTGTTATGTATTAAAGCTACCGCTATGACAATGTTAGATGTATGAAAATACAAGTTTTATTTCTTAAGTTTGTTTTATGTCATTTCCAATAAGTAGACATTTATTAGGACGTTTCATGACCATTCAAGGTTGAAGTCAAAATTGACATCCCTACCCATGATGTCACTAAAGTAGAGAAGTTTGACTCGGGGCTTGACTACCTTGAGACCTACATTACTTTGTATCTATATAATAGTCAAGAAAAGGCCAAGTTTGTACACTTCAAGTTGACAAGTCATACATTGGCATGGTGGGATGGCTACCTACTGAGCCACGACGATGAGGAGATCACTTGAAATCTTTTTAAATAACTCATCCACCAAGAGTTCTATCCCATAGTGTATGTTGAAGCTTGGTGCGGAAGTGTTGGAACAACCTTCAAAAAAATCTAGGACAATTAAGTGCAAGATTACACTATTGAGTTATGGCGATATGCCGTGGTGTTGGACATCTCACTTAATGATTACCAGACATTAATGATGAACACGTCTAGGTTGCATGAGCAAACCAACATCTAGATAACTCTCTTTAAAGTGCACAACATCTCCAGTGCTAGCATTACTGCCATGTCCATGTCCATCGAGAAGAACTAGAACTGTGGTTGTGAGAAGTCTCTTGAAGAGGCCAAGGGGGGATCGATTGTCGAAGCCCTAAAAATATAAACCTGAGAATAAAGGTACTTGCTCATCCAATTCTTCCTATTTCAATAAGTTTTGTGAACATTGTAAGATCACTGGACATATTAAAGAGAATTGTTAGAAGCTCCATCCAGACCTATTTCCATAAAAATGGAAGAAGGATGACAATGCCCAGTGTATGACAGCAATGGTCAACACTGACACCATCGAGCTTGAAAAAGTTAAAAAGATATCCAAAATGTTTCGTAATCTTTATTATCTAGGTTTCATCATACGAGACACCTTGTAACGTCGTGATCATTCAGATTCAAGTTTAATAGATTTAGTGTGGTGTTTGGGCCAATGTGTGGCCATTGAGCCTTGGTTGGGCTTTAGGGTGTTGTGTGGGTGTTGGGGGCCAGAGATTTTGGCACAGGCAATCCACTGGTTTTCTATTTGAGAACGCGAAGGGGGTGGATGATGCATTCTTAACACGGCCTTCCACTACGTCGTGATCTCATTACAACCTATTTTGGAGTATTGTCGGCTTGTGCGATGCTTGGCACACATTGGGCTACCGCATGGGGTTGTGTTTGTCAACGCAGTCTCCGGATACGTCGCGTTCTTAATGTGATGGGCACCCCCGATGCGTTCTCAATTCTGAAGGCTTTATGTTCTATTTTTTTGGCCAAACAGAGTAGAGAGCAATGTTCGGCCAAAGGAGGCTTTGCTGGAGGTGGCTTTAGCTATTCCAACTCGGGAGCTTTGATTTTGGCATGGCTTCCATGCGAGGAGGGCGTCCGGAGAATGAAAATGCTGATCGAATGGTGTTCCTCACGTTCTTCACATTGGTAGGGGAATTCCTTCATTTTCTAGTGTTGTTTAGATGGTTTAAAGCATGAAAAGTATGGTATGGTGTGTGCATGTAATCTCTAGTTGAGTTAGCCAATTTGTAGAGGTTTGAATTGAATGGAAGTGAGGATTTATTGAGGTTTCTGAGTGAGAAATGAGGGTTTGACATTCTATCTGAGAACACGATGGGTCGTACGGATGCATTCAAGACACAACCTCCTACCCCGATATGTTCTCTTTGTGAACACGACCTATCGGGCCGTCGTGTTCTAAACGCGGCCTATCGGGCCGTCGCGTTCTTAATGCGACCATCAGCCTTGTCGTGTTTTGCTTCCCAAAGTGTTTAGCTATGTGCATTGTAATGTCGGTCCATTGGAGGCCCAATTTTGGTATTTCCTCATTAGTTTAATGTCTTTAAGCAATATAGATGTTAGTTATATGTGGATTAAGGGAATTTAGTAGTTTAGGTTTAATGTAAAGCTTTTGGGTATCATGTAAGGTATTCCCATGTAAGTAATTGAGAATGTGGCCTATGAATGAAGGTTTAAAGGTTATGACCATGAGATTTAAAGGTTTGTTCGGTAACTAATAGAGATTAGTTATGAATTATTGTAGTTTTCTGAGTTGCCACTACCTCACTCTAAGGGCCTTAGAACCCTTAGAGGTATGTCAGGAGTGGGTTTGCAGCTTGTTGTCTACAAGTGGTGTTGGTTGGTCTCTACAGTTGTTTGTACCTATATAGGTGGAGCTATAATTAGATATTTTGTCTGCGGTTGCGATACTGGGAGGGCTTTCTTGTGGTTTTTTGTCCAGAGCAGGTCCTGGATTAGCTACCCAGGTACCATGGTCCAAGTGGTAGTGTCGTACTTTTCGACTCGAGTTTCCCATAGTTATGGTGGTTACTTTCATATGCAGTACCAGTTGTCTGATTTGTAATAGATTATGTTTATTTCTAAGTGATAGGTGTTTTAGCCCAGTGAACGTATGGTTAGGGCTACACGGTGTCTTAAGAATGTGATTTAATGATGGTCTACCTCTGGTTAGCTTCATAGTCAATTTAATGACTGTTGTTTGTGATATTTCATTAGTAAGTGTAGCTTCTTAGCTGTCTTTAATTATGGTTCTTCTTAAGTTAATTGAGTTCATATGTTAATTCCAGTTACTTATGTTATTCCTTTAAATTGTTATATTTGATCTGACTAGTGTGGTTATGAGTTACACCCACTCTTTGTGGTTACATGTTGGTTACAAACATTGTTTTTGGGGGTTTCCATGTTGAGCAGGTGACTTGTGAGGCTTACACCCCTACAATCTCTTTTCAGGTGTTTAGCAGTGAGCGTGGTTCTCAAGGGTGGACCTATATCACCAACAGTAGTGTGAACTTTTGCTCTTGTTGTACATCTGAGGATATGTCATAGGCTCTTGTACTTTTTTTTAGACATGTAATAATGTATTGGGATAATGTAATTCTATGAATGTGTATAAGATCATGTACTTTACATGCATCTCTATACCTGTGTGATTGTCTTTTATATTCTTATTGGACACATGTATGTGATATCCCTTGCGAGACTACGGTTTGTTCGTGGGAGGTGGATTTGGATATGGAGCCTTGTCAGACATAAATATCCAGGGCCGCTACAGTTAGTATCAGAGTTGAGTCTAGTTAGAATACGAAAAGACATTGAGATTACCATGTCCCAAAATATGAATTATTGTCCGCTGCTGGTAGTAGGTCCACGGGTTTTTTTTGTATATAGATGTGTGTTATGTTGTGGTATGTGTTGTTAATAGTCCATTCTGAGACTAAAATGGGAAACAGTGGAATTGAGAAATGATTTGATTTAGCATGATAATCAGTGGAAAAAAAGACTTGTTTTTCGAGGAAAATGTGATGCAATATAATATTATTGTTGAGTAAATTAGCAAATTTAGGAAGATCAGTTGTATAATGTTAATTGTTCAGGTATATAAAAAGGCACTTAATGTGGGTATAGCAGTGTGTTGACTTCATTGCAGAAAAGTATTTCTAATTGGGAATTATTGATTACAAATGATTAAAAAGTTTAAGGTAGAGATATTTGAAGTATTTGTGGACTAGATTAATAAGTGCAGAAAGATAGTTTCAATGATGAAATGGTTAGAGCTTCTGGGAATCTCAAGGGATTGCATGGTTAAAACTGATTTCAGATGATGTGTTAGTAAATAGAAAAGTGATAGTTTGTGGTTGCAAATCTAATCATGGTGTTATTACTGGGAAGATGTATTAGTGTCAAAAAGCTTTCTATTTAAGGTTAGTAAAGTGAATATAGATATGAGTAATTTGTTACAAAGAGAAGATGAAGATGAAGTCTAGGTTAAGTTTTCTACGAGTTTTTGAAGATATGTTGTCCAGCAGACAAATAATAGTTTGTGGTTGTTTAGCAGAAAAATTTGTTAAAAATTATAGTAGTTAGAGATGGTTAATGATATTAGCAGATGTGTTTAGTGTATGATAATCATTTAGATATGATAATGAAGTATGTTTTAAGAGAATTGAAGTTAGGAATATAAAGAGAAAGATAGTACTGTTTAAGCAAGACCAAGTAAGGTAAAATATTATGAGAAGTGTTATGATTTCAAAAATCTGAAGTTAAGGTTTTCCCGCAAAGAGGAAGAGGTAGAAAGAGGTAGATTGATTCAAAAAAATGATGAAAAATGTCAGTCTTCGCAAAATGAACAATGTCAGTTTCAGCGAAATGAGGAAAGAAATTATAGAGAAATGAAAGTGTTAGTTGAGATCGATTAAAGAATTTGAAGGGAATTTGTGTTAGTTCATGAGAATATTAATGTTAATGAATATATATCAATGGTAGTGCTTTTAGTGGTTGATTATGGTGCAGTTATAGTAGGTCATGTTAAAGAGCAGCTATGGTATTATTTTTAGAGAAATGCTATGCTCCCGGCACTGCCGGTAGCATAGCCGACGTGGAGGGGCCGCGCCCCTCCACCCACGCGATGCGTGGAGGGGCGGGCCCCCCGCATTAAATGCGCCCAGTTTTTTTTTTTTACAATTTGTGCACACAAATGATGTATTTGTACACACAAATACATCATTTGTGCACACAAATAGTGCACAAAAAAAAAAGAACCGGACGCATTTAATGCGGGGGGGCCCGCCCCTCCACGCGTCGCGCGTGCGGAGGGGCGCGGCCCCTCCACGTAGGCTGCGCTCCCGGCAGTGCCGGGAGCGTAGCATTTCTCTTATTTTTATACAGGCAGAGATTTCAGGTTTTGCAGAAATTATCTAGTTTTAGCAAGAATTAGTAGCAACTGAATATGCAGATAGTGGGACATTGGTAAATAGCAGAAAAAAAAAGAAAGAACAGATCACTTTGTGTGAAGAATTAAACATTTGAATTTTGAGACTATTAACATTTCAATGGAAAAATATTTACATTATAAGAGAAGGCTATAGTTATGAATTAGTGGGTTTGTTTATTACAATGGAATTAAGTAGATAAAGAAATGGTCAAAGGAATCACTTCACAAAGAAGGAATTTTATTCAGTTTAGTTAACCATAATTTAAAACTTGAGCATTGTTGATCAGAGAGAAAAGATGAAAATAGTAAATTGTGTAATAGATGATTAAGGTAGCATTCAGAAAAGGGTATATGATTTATTTGAATAAAGGTACTCTTTGATACGAACATTTTCAGAGTTTGATTAAGAGTAGAAGTTGGTCAGTGGCCATACATTTGTAAAAGTAATTTTGCAGATATTGGAAAAGATGCTATTGATGTATCAAATCTAGCGTCGTTCTTAAGTTGTGCAATAATGAGACAAGTAATGAGTTTTATCAGAATGTGGCAGTGATGGAACAGAAAAAGCAGGCAGCATACAGAGTTCAGAAATTTGAAATCAGTGAAGTGTTACATGTAAGAAATGTATGGTCAATTAAGCAAATAATAGTTTTAAGTCAATCAACAGATAATTAGATCAATTTGACAAAATTGGTGGCAAAGTATGTATAGTGTTATCTGGGCAATCTTGTTCAACGGTAAGGAAAGTGCAGCATTATAGTAATATGGTAAATAGCGCATATGTCAGTTCAAGGCATGATTTAGATTGAGTAATAGAGAGATTGAATCAAAGCAGTATAAATGGAAAAAGTATTTCAAAAAATTATGCATCCAATTTAGTTTGGTTTGATAATTAAAAAAAAGCAAAGATTGAAATGAAATGCATTTGACAAAAGGGGAATTATGATGTTCAATAAGTAGAAGAAAGTAGATTTACATAGAGATTTAATTGTGATGTTCAGTGAACAGAAAATAGTAGATTATGATAATAGCAGTATGATAAAATTCAGAGTTTGAGTACGTAGCTCATATGAAATTGAGGTAATAAAGTGGAAGTGTTAAGAAAAGGGTTTATGGATTCAAATATGTTATTCCAACAGCAATTAATTGAGTATGTGTATTTAAGTTTGAATCGAGTGTTTCTAATGATTAAGTGAAGTAAGAACTAGATCCAACCAGAGTGGGGGCAGTATTGAAATGGAAAGAGCTGAAGGCAATAATAGAGATTTGAGATTTTCTAAGCTTAGCAAAATATTGTAGAAGAAATTAGATTTAGTCAGAGTGGCGCAACGGAAATGTGATGGTCACATAACCCAGAGGTCCCAAGAACTCCCAAGATTGTAGCTTTAGTAATTTGATTAGTTAGAAAGGAGTTTGAAGTCTTTTCAGAATTAATTAAAAATGTAGTGTTTTCTTGGAAGATCTGAGTTTAAGCAGCACAGATAAGTGGAATGTTTGAACGAGCATCAGATTAATATATCAGTTATTGTTAATGTGGTGATCAGAGAAACAATTTTGAGTCAAGTAATAATTAAAGAATGAGAATTATATGGAGAAGTGGTAGATAGTTCTTTTGTAATTTCTAGTAGCCCAAGAAGCGTAGTTTCAGCTGAATGAATATTGATATATAGATATTAAAGGTAGAACATCAGAGAGCAAGGTAGATACCATGCATGAAGCATTAACAGCAAAGAAATATTATGAGTTTACAATGGAAATGTGCAGGCAATTATTGATGTGAAGAATACATTGATATATCGATTCAGAGAATTCAAATGTTGTATTTAATCTTCTTTAAAGGAATTGTCAGTTTAAGATATGTATAGAATCAAAGCATAGTTCAGATTAGCGGCAATAAACAGATAATTGAATAGCAAAGATAATCAAGTATAGAGAAATGGGATCAGTTTGGAATTGGATTTAATGCGGGAGAATATTCAAGGCAAATGTTATTGTAAAAGGTATTGAACAGAATGACACAAAAAAATCGATGCAGACACATCTAAAAAATGTAAAAGAAGATTGAGTGTAAAGAGATAGAGCGCCTAGTATAAGATAGAATCGCTAGAATTGAGTTAACAGAAAAATGTGGCAAGAAAGCATAGCAAGTACGTAAAAGAATAAACAGATTGAGTTAGAGAGAGCAGAGACATTGAAAAGTAAGTTAAAAAGAAAGGAGGCACAAGGAGACCTACTGAAGAAATGCAGCAAAATATATTCATATTTGTTTGAGTTATTAATTTAATTTTTAATTATTTATTTTTAATTTCGAGTTTCTTTTTAATGTCGAGGATGATAATTCTTTGTATGTGATAGTATTACTGCCGGAATATTTTTAGACAGAAATATTGGGATCAAAACATAAGGTGGAGATATGGTTGGATTAATGTCTTGGATATATAGGAGTGAGCCTGCCCTTACTTTTTCCTGCTATATATCTTGGTTTGTCTCGTTTAGAAATTGGAGATGATGTCATTTTTTTTGTTTTTTCTAAAAAAAAAAACTTTCCTTTTGAATTTTGTTTGTGCCCATGTTTAGAATTTTGGAAGATCAAAGTGGAGCAAAGGGTGTGCTATTTCTGTATAGAGATTAGTGAGAATAGCTAGCTTCTGTATTTCTTCGCCAACGAAAAGACATGCATGTATTGTCTACCCTCTTCGTGGACATACCATCTCGGCCTCCATCCTCTTTTACCTTTGCATCATCATGAATCTTAAACACTCATCTCCATTCTCAAAGTAATTAATATTACATAGAAAATTAGAAATCAATATATCTAATGTTATTTGAGAGAGGGTCTGCGCGAGAGGGGTTTGAATTGGTGGCTTAATTAATACCCCATGATCGATGAAACTCGTTAATTAAACCGGTTGTTATAGTGCTTATATATATACAGTTCGGCATGTAATAGCTTTTATAAGGTGAGCCCTACCTGAATGGCGAGCCACCACACCATTAATTTATATAAAAGATCTGACAAGGAATCTGGTGAATAATCTATGTTCAAGAGAAGAAGTGAGTCTATACCAACAAATGAAAGCCACCATTCTCCTTCCGCCCATCTTCGACGACCAATGAGATAAATGGAGACATGCCAAGAAAGACGGGCCGATCTCTAGTCGTATATTCTCCTTTCTTAATTCCACACGTCTAACCTGCGACTGCAACTTGCATGCGCTCCCACCTGTTTCCTCCTCATTGAGCAGATGGATGTTAACGGAGAACCCCCCACCACTCCAGCCTCCAGGCCATGCCCATTTAAGCATCCGCACCCCCTCTCTGTCACAAAGTCTTTGGAGACCACATACTACAAGGATGAACAAGTCTCCTCTTCCAACTACTGCTTCTTCTCCTTCTTCTTCTCAGTTGACAACGCTAGCTAAAGCCGAGAAGGTCGCCCTAGTCTCCCTTCCTCTGTTCTTCCTCGCCCTCGTCTGCGTCATCAACTTCCCCACCGATTTCAACGTGGAGCGACTGCTCAGCCGTGGCGCCGCCGCCCTCTCCGGCGCCCCCATCAACGTGACAGCTGCCGCTGCCGCACCACCGGCGCCCCAACCTCCCGAGTTCCGACTCCTCATGGGGATCCTCACGGTGGCGGACCGCTACGAGGACCGCCACCTGCTCCGCCTCCTCCGCTCCCTGCAGCCGCCGGTCCCCGCACAGATCGACGTCAAGTTCGTCCTCTGCAACATCACCGGAGACGAGCACCGGGTGCTGGTCGCCATGGAGATCATGCGCTACGACGACATCATCGTCCTCAACTGCGGGGAGAACATGAACAGCGGCAAGACCTACACCTACTTCTCCAGCCTGCCGGGTCTCTTCAAGAGCAACGCCACCGACCCTGAGGAGAAGCCTTACGACTTCGTCATGAAGACGGACGACGACACCTACTTCCGATTCCCGGAGCTGGTGGAGTCCCTGCGGCGGCAGCCGCGGGAGGGCGTCTACTGGGGCCACGTCCACGAGGAAGGGGAGCACAACCCACTGTTCATGAGGGGAATGGGGTACGTGCTTTCGTGGGACCTGGTCGAATGGATAGCCACCTCCAACATCACCAGGAACAACACCATCGGGGCGGAGGACACGCTGGTGGGGACGTGGCTGCGCGACGGGGGAAAGGGGAAGAACGTGTACAGCACCAAGGGTAAGAACCTGAACTACGACGACACCAAGCCGGTGCAGTACGACTACCCCTACCCGCCGTGGACGTTCGTGCCCAACACCATCTCGGTGCATCGTCTCAAGGACCGGCAGAAGTGGGCGGAGACGCTGAGCTACTTCAACGTCACCGCCGGGATGAAGCCCTCCAGGTTTTACCATCTGGATTGATCCGTACTGTAGAAGTTCTCTCTGGCTCCTGATTTTTTTGGAATATATTCTTCTGTTCTATTGGAGAGCGTAATTATATATCTAAGGCAACTCTAACTCGATAAACGGACATTACACGACTCATGAAGTCGCACTAGTCTGTAGAATTTACATCAGAGATTCGAGTAGGTTGGTACAAGTGCGGAAGCACCAAACCTGCTAAGTATTTCTCGAATATCAAATGACTCGGGAGTGCTAGAGTGCAGGAATAATTAAATAGCAATATTTTTCAATGAATAAAGGACGTATTTGAAAATTTGGACAGCCTGATCCTCTCCGTATTGACCAGCCTTGGATCTTGAAGAAGACTCGTGCGATGGCCACTTGGCCGGATTAAGAAAAATCGGGACGGCGACTTCGCTTATTTAAGTTAATGGAAGACCAGCACCGAGTCCTTTTCTTACACAAAAGCCAGTTCATTCAAAACTTAATAGAACAATCAAGTCTAAATGGCAATTTTAGGTAGTTGCATGGTACCATGCAAGTAGTCTAAATCTAAATTTTCTCTTTTTCTTTTTTGGACAAACCAAACAGAAACCCATTTTATTCAACCAAAGGTATTACACGAAAAGAGATATTCACATATACATCGTATATGAACCATACATATGCACCCATACCTTCACAAGTACATCAAGTTGACTTCCACAATGAGAAGAAACTTTTGCTGGAGCGATTAAACAGAAGAAACAAAAAAAAAGTTGAAGGTGCTCCAAAGATGCTTCTTCTTCAATGTTAACAAGACTGCTCTTCCATAATGACAACAGACAAATGATGGGAGAAAACTTGAGAATAATGTACCCAACTAGATACATTTGGATGAAACTTCGACAGGCAAAGTCTCTCTTAATATTGATGATGAAGGCAAGTCTCTAGTCCAAGATATGCCACAAGGCAAAAAGAAAAAGTCCCAACAAATATTCTTAGAGAAAGGCTTTCTGCACTTGTGAAAGTGCAAAAATGCCTAGCTAGTCATCCTGCACTTCCCCCTCTCATTGGTGGGAATGAAGTTGTCACATAGACTTCTCTCCTCTTTTCCACCAATGGGAGGGGAGAAGTGCAGGATGACTAGACATTTCTACACTTTCACAAGTGCAGAAAGCCTTTCTCGTATTCTTATGATAAGCCCTCAGATTTAGGAGCCCAACCGATAGAGAGCTCCAAAGATAGGAGAGGGCGGAAGGTTCCAACGAAAGAAAGCTTTAGAAGGGTATTTATGGTGAAATAGAAGGTGGAATTTCAAAGATCTACACACAAAGTGGTTGATGAAAGGGACAATCAAAGATCTGAGCAGCAAGAGGAAAACAAGAGCACTAGGTAAAGACACCAAGCAAAACATGGGACAAAAGCTAAGTTAAAACCTAGAGATTTACCTAAGAGAACCTCCCAAAGGAGATGATGCTATCCAACATGATTATTCCTACAAAGTAGAGCGGGGAGAGACACCCTCTCCAAGGAGAACTGCAGAAAACCTCTGTGAAGTTGGTGATAGGAAGGCACAAATTAGAAGTAGAGCAAGGGAGGGAGAGAGGAGGTCTCTCTAAGAGACCCCCTCCCCCGCCCATGGAGAGCTGCAAAGAACTTCGATAGAGATGAAGAGAGAAGAAGAGACGTCCAACGAACTACGCTATCTTCAGTTAACACATTCTACATCTAAATCTTCAATTTGTCAGATTTGGCCTGTGTTTGAGGTAGCTTCTAATTAGAAGTAATTTTGAGCTTCCACAAACTCTATTGAGAGAAAGGCAAGTCCTTGAAGTTATTTGTGCAATTTTGAAGCTATTTTTGATGTCCAATCGAAAGTTCAAAACTATAGCTTCTTATATGTGAATAAGTTAATATCACCACACATAATCGGTCACTAATTATTATTTGCAATAGATTAGCGACAAATTATATCTGTCCCATAAAACTCAATGATAATTAGCAACGAAAAATATATTGCAAATATGTTACTAATTAGCTACGACAATACGTGGGTTGCAAATTCATCGATAGTTAAAGATGAAATTATGCTTGCAAATTCATCACTAATTAGCAAAAAAATATTCATCACAATTTTGTCTCTAACTAGCAACAAAATTATGCGTCGCAAATCCATCGCTACATTTTCAACTCTCAAAATCAACTTTTAATGAGCATCCACTCCCAATTATATAAAGTTCTCATTAAAATACGAAACTCAGAATCAACTCTTAATTATGAGAGTTGACTCCCAATTATAAAATTTGTCACAAATCCATCGCTAATTTCTATTGCAATTTTGCTACATATCCATCACAATGTTTGTATTTTTTAATATATATAATTTTAAGAAAAATCAATGGACCTATATACACACTCAATTATTACAATTGATATATTCTTGTTTGTAAATTACAAGTCAGAGGTGTGCAAAGAAGAACTTGCGTAAGCATTGACAATGGCCACCACACACAGATATATTAAGAAAGTTATAATCTTGAATTAAATAATAAATTTTTAGTCATATATATTATTTGAAATGTAATTTAACATATAACATCAAAAAAATTTCATGATCAATCCACTGGTTCTCATCCTCACCCCTCTCCTCGTCATCTTGTGGTGTAGTAGGATTCTGTGGACATGTAAAATAAAAAAACATTAGACATATGCATATGAAATAAAATGTTATAAATTTTTTTGAAATTTCTAATTTGACATAACAAAAGTTTAGATATTGAGCCCCAAACTTTTAATTTTCTACTTAACATAATTTCTAAATGGATGATATGAACATTGAGCTCAAATTGTAAATCTAATTTGGATTCTCTCAACTCTTATGGGTTATTTACAATCATTAAGAATGAACGACACATCGATTGGCCTTGAACCTGATTTCTTTACTTTTCCACTTAAATTAATTTCTAAATGGGTGATTTGAGCACCGAATCTAAATCAGGAATCTGATTTGGATTCTGTCAACTCTTATTGGTCACTCTTACTTCTACGGTCGTGTCACTACAAGAAAAATGGAATATAGCTACATCTCATTGTTATGGAGTTGCTTATCTGGAAGAGCCTTTCAATGTATACTTATTGTTTTAGGTTATAGTGTTGAATTCGGTAAGCATAGATTCAATATACTCAACAAAAGTCATTTATAATTGCATCCGGTGTTACAGATTTATTTATCTGTAAGACTAGTTCAATGTTTACTTGCTATTTTTGGTTACGATGTTGAAATTAGTAAGAATAAATTTTATATACTAAAGATTGTATTGTTACAATTTATTATCCATAAGAGTCGGTGAACTATTTTGCACAATTTTTTTGTTGATTTATAAAGAAATCGTAACAAAAGAGTTCAAAGTATTTGGCGCCATGGGAAATACAGGTTGGGCACTAAAATCTCCATTAATTACTCCAAAGCCCTAACAGTCCTATTACCCCCAAGTGTTGTTGGGGTTCCCCTACTGCTCTTCCACTGGGGTCCCCTTGCTACACTCATGCCCTTTTGCTAGGGTCTCTTTGCCTCTACTATAGTCCATGCTAGAGCTACAAACGACCCAATATGCTTGACAAGTAGTTCAAAGCTAGACTTGATAAAAGCTCGGCGTGGCTCATTTATTAGACTAACAAGCCAAGTTTGAAAAAAAAAAAAAAAACTCTGTTCATAAATGAATCTAGCTTGAGCAAAGGTATGCTCAACTCGATTATGTTCGCGAGCAACTCATTAAGATACTCGATAGTGTACTTATTAAGATACTCGACAAACTACTCGTTAATATACTCGATAAGCTACTCGTTAACATACTTTTTAAACTATTCATTATGTTACTTGATACAATACTCGTTGACATATTTGATATAATAAGTATGAGAATATAAACATATTTATTTATTTTTATAAACTTGTTATAAAAATGTTGTGAGGACTTATAAGTAAAAGTCACCCACCCACTTTCAAAAGAAAAAGCGGTTTGGTGACACATGCATTTGACACCACTCACATGACACAAATTTCAAAGTGTCATATACACATGCATTTGACACCACTCGCATGGCACAAATTTCGAAGTGTTGAAATTTGTGCTATGAGTGGTGTCAAATGCATGTGTTATAGAATGGTCACCAAACCATTTTCCCTTCCCAAAAGTAAACCCTAGATGCAACCCTCGATTTCCATTTTGGCATTCCTCTTTTCCCCCCATTTCTTCTTCCCATTGCGACGAGGGTGATGCGTAGGGCTGCAAATGGCAAATCTTCTCTAAGCTGAAGGGCAGCAGCATAGCAGTTCACCACTTGGTCCCTCGACTCCCTCTGATGAGTGATGCCGGTAGCAGTCCTTGGACTGTAGCGATGCCCCGACTCTAACCTATGGTGGACCTCCTGTGGCACTACGGCCACGATGGTAGCACAGTGGCAGGCCTCCTCTTGCGGTGGTACAGGTATAATGAGAGCTTCAGCTACTTTACAGTGCAAGTGTGGTTCGTTTTCTAGTCGTCCTACTTTTTTTTTGTATGCTGGTGGCGAGGGGTTCTGAGGTTTTTGATGTGGTACTTTGAGGGCTTGTAGCACCCTTGATTTTTAAAATCAAGAAAAATAAAATTTTATTATTTAATAAATGAGATAAATTGATTTAATTAGAATAAAAGGGAATTAAAACAATACCCATTAAGCTAAATTATTAATGGGTTACTCTAATAACCCAAATCTAATAGATTGGGCCCAAATAGGGTTAGCCCATCATGGGATGAGAAATAATTAAGCCAAATTCGGAATAAAAATAAGTGATAATTAGGAAAGGGTTTAAATAATTATTAAATAGTCCATATCCATCCTAAAAAGTGTCCTAGACTTACCCTAAACCTTTACCCACGAAATTGGATCCCATCCCAACCCTATTAGATGGATAAATAAGAGAAAGTGGTAGATAAAGAAGGAAATTCGGAGTTTAATGGAAGGGAGGACACTTAGAATGGCTAGGACTCTAATTAGCAATCAAAACACCCTAAAACTCGTCCCTAGCAACCCTAAACCGCAGTAGAGGATTTGGAGGATGAGGGGAGAGGCTGGAGATCGTGGGAGCTTGGAGAAGGGAGCTTGGACAAAGGAGTTTTCATCCCGTTTTCGTCTCCAACTTAGGGTTCTTCTTGGATTCGACAAAAGGTAGGCAATCTCTCAAGCAAAAATCATGTAAAAATTATCCTAGGTAGCCTTCATGTGCCTCTTCAAAAGCCCTGTGGTTTCGTTGTATTCTGTTTTGGGCGAATTTAATTCATGAAGCCCTACTGTTACCATGAACCCAAAATCTCATGTTTTCTCTAATCCCCTACACTTACTTATTTCCATGCTATGAGAAAATTCTCATTGATAGTACAGAACAATAGCTTTCAAACGCCCCTAGTTTTGTTCTATTTCGATCTCCCATGAGGGAGAATTAATTCTTTGAATCCCTGTCAGATCCATGCACCCGACCCTTCTTGTTGGTTTGTGAACCTCGTTCATGCTTAACGTCATACCATGATAAAATTATCATAAATACTACATCTTGTTAGATTTTGAACGCCCTTGGTTTTGGAATTTTTCATCATGTATTCATCTCAAATTAATTCATGGAACCTTGACTACATCTGTTTAGGTTACTGAAAAGTAACCTGATCAATACATGACTAAACCTTGTCTATTTTCAAATTAATCGTGCATGTTGATAGATCTATATGTCTACTTTCGTTTAAAATGGGTTTCGTGCTTTTTGGATCACCGTGCTATTTTATATGGAATTTAGAACGTCCCTGTATCACAGAGGACTCGCCCTGGGAAAATGGGGAAAAAGGGCAATCCCACCTGTTATCGCGACGGCGCGATCCGCCGCGATATCAGTGGGGTCGCCCCGGCCGATGGCGTTGCGTCAAGAACGCGGCGGCATAAGCCACTACGATTCACTCTGAACCGGGCCAGACCGACCAGGTTCCATGTCGCGCCCGACCGCCCTGTCGCGACTTGAATCGTGACGGGTAAGTCTGCCGTGTTCTCATGAATCCGACCAGAATGGAAAATTTGTGCATATGCCCTGATGTTTAGGCTTTATACCCTTTAATTAGCCATGATTAAATCATGTTCGACTTGGTGAATTAATAAATGACATTAATGATATAAATTTAATTATTTAAAATGACATTTGCACGACTTGTCATATCCTCAAGATTTCTTTACACTTACACACACACAACATTATTAAATGCCATTTGACCCTGATAAATTATGCAATAATGTATTCGGTAAATTACCGAAATAAATGACTAAATTACCCAATTTTATTAAATACAATTGCTTCCGTTTTATACGCGCATTTTAAATACCGTTATTGTTTTCCCTCAGCTTCGAGCACTCGAGGCACGAAGGACCCATTTTCTACACACTTCTTTCTTGACTTGGACCACCTCTCTACCGGGAATAATCTCGACTGGGCCAGGGAATCCTTGTCAAGACCTCCTTAAGTCTTCTTGGCTTTGGCGCACGTCCTTAGTCCACGAGCTGGTTGTACCCCAAATCCCGATACACATTAGGGATCAGTACGATCCATGCCTTAGTGTTTTTCCTTCTCGTCTCGAGATCACTCCGAACCATTTGGTCGTGTTCACGACACGACTAAGTGGGTGGTTGTGACTTCTACCAGACTACCGGCACCCAACCTGGTGCTGTGCAACCATTACTATCGAAATTGCAACCATTACTATCGAAATTTCACATTGTTTTACGAAATTGTCCCTATCTCATTTAATCTCTATATCCTCTTATCTGTTCACGTTCTCTCTACACTCTCATCTATCTCGTCTAGTACTCTCTTATCTCTTCTTGGTACTCTATTGGCCATTCGTGTGATTGTCTAAGATAAAAGAAATGACTAATGACAGCGCAATAGGGCCCGATCAGGTCCTGAGAGGAGCGCCCGAAAAGTGCCAGTGCCCATGGGAGTTAAAATGATCAAGGATGTGTTACGGCATGCATTCAGTGCTAGTTTACTATCTAGATTAATCTATGACAATCAAAGTACTATCTCTACAAGTGCAAGCGTGATCGTTACTAGTGCACCGTTGTGCAATTTACATGTTATAACATTACATGGCCATTCTATTATCGTTCTCATTGTACTATTTTCCTTGTGCCAGTTGCTATTGTTCTCTCGTTATCATGACATGATCTACATGACTCTTCTCTCTAGATAGCCTGCCATTAAAACATTAACTATTTAAAGCATACTTGTGTACATGAGATATTAAGTCTTACTGGGCGTTATTCGCTCATCCTGCGTATTTATTTGATGTGTTTCAGGTGAGTCAGATCACGACCACACATACGAGGACGGGACTAAGGGAGATGCTCAGGAGTGATCATTTCAGCCACCGATGCTATCTAGTAGTAGTTAGTATAGTTATGAGTTAGTGAGTCAGTTAGTCATGATGTAATAGTTTGAGTTTGAATAAAGTACTCAGGGCCCTAGTTCTTGCTCTGATACGTTGATGTAAAGATGTCTGGTGGATTATTAATGAAATTGGAGTTTATTTGTTGTTATCTAATTGTGCGATGGTATTGTTATTTATTTCTCGCTCTGTACTATTTAATAACTGTAATCCCGCTCCGATATTCCGCGTCGGGGCGTTACACTTTTGTGGTATCAGAGCCTAGGTTATTCTTAAGTATAGGATGATCTAGGTTTGACCTGCCTTGACTTAGAGTCTAAATTCCATACCTATGTGAGATGGGTAGAACCTTGGGTAATGAGATAAAATAAACTCACACACGCACAAACCTAGTGCAAACTCAACGACTTACATTAAACATTCTCTTTTGAAGGAACTTAAACCTCAACAATGGCAGCGGAGCATGCTCAACTCCGTGACATGCAACACACGATTCAGCAACTCACTCAAGCTTTACTTCAGGCTACTGGGGCCAACAACAATAATAACACAACCGAGTAGCGAGTGATTTACATAGAAATTTCCGCAACCTGAATCCGCCTCGATTCAGTGGTACCACAGACCCTGATGAGGCCGAGAACTGGCTCAAGGAGATTGAGCGTATCTTCCACGTCATGCAATGTGCGGATGGGGACAAGATACTGCTAGCTACGTTGCTGTTGGAACGGGATGCCCGTGCGTGGTGGGAGTCCGTTGAGGCAACCAGAGAGGACGCACAATTTACTTGGGAGGAGTTCAAGGAGCATTTTAACTCCAAGTACTTCTCAGAGAGGGTCCAAGAAAGGAAAGCATCTGAGTTTGCCGCTTTGAAGCAGAGGAACCTGACTGTTGCTGAGTATGAAGGTCAGTTCTCCCGATTGGCACGCTATGCCAATCATCTGGTGAGCACAGAGAAGATGAAGGCAAAAAGGTTTCTTAATGCGCTCAGGCCTGCATACATCACCCAATTGGCACCTATGGACATTCAGACCTACCCAGAGATGGTCAGGAAATCACAACTACTCGAGGATGCAACCGATCTCACTGATCGCATCAAGGGTAGAATGGTAAAGAAGGAATTGACTTCTGGAGCACCAAGCAGGCCTGCCTACAGCAAGAAAAGACCATTAAGTATCACTGATGGGCCAAGCCAAGAGCGAAAGCCCAAAGTCCCCACTATTACTGCCCCAAACAACAAGCCCAGATGCAAACATTGTGACAAGCTTGGTCACACGACAGAAGAATGCTGGAGGAAGGCAGGTGCATGCCTTCGTTGTGGGAGCCGAGAGCATCGGATTCCCGAATGCCCATCACTGAGGGAGAATGAGAAGTGTCCTACGGGACCAAAGAAGCCAGGCAGACTCCAAGCCCTATAAGAGGTAGAGACCACCGAGGAAGGTGGAGTTGTGGAAGGTACACTACCAGTCTTTTCTCAATCAGCTTTTGTTTTGTTTGATACTGGCGCAATGCATTCGTTCATATCACAAGCATTTGCTGATACATTAAATGAAAAACTCACATCCATGGAGTTTGAATTACCTGTCACAACACCCTTGGGAGAAAATGCTCAATTGAATAAATATTTTCCATTAGCTGATGTTAAGGTTGGTGAACTTAACCTTAGAGCTGACCTGATTTGTATGCCCATGGAGGGTTACGATGTTATTTTGGGAGCCGACTGGCTATCTACTTATGGGGCTTGTGTTGATTGTAGAAGAGGGAAGATTACTTTTAGTGAATTCCCTAAGCTGATCTTCACAGGACGTAGACACAAGAGGCACTTGTCTCTCGTCTCTGCCATAAAGGCACAAAACAAGATAAGAAAGGGCTGTGCGGCATTTCTTGCCGCAATTGTAGTTGAGAAGAAAGCAACCAAGATATCAGACATTCATATAGTGCAAGAATATCCAGACGTGTTTCCCGATGAGCTGCCAGGCATTCCACCTGAGAGAGATGTGAATTTCTCAATTGATCTCGTACCTGGAGCCGCACCGGTTTCACGCCAACCCTACAGGATGTCCCCTGCTAAATTGAAAGAGTTGAAAGAGCAACTGATGGAACTTCTAGAAAAGGGTTTCATTAGGCCAACTTCTCCTTGGGGAGCACCAGTGTTGTTCGTCAAGAAGAAGGACGGATCCATGAGATAATGAATCGATTACAGGCAGTTGAACAATCTCACTATCAAGAACAAGTACCCTCTGCCGCGTGTCGATGAACTATTTGATCAGATCTCAGGAGCAAAGTATTTTTCTAAGATTGACCTTAGATCGGGATATCATCAGATGAGGATTAAAGATGCAGATATCTACAAGACAGCTTTCAGGAGCTGGTATGGTCATTACGAATTTGTAGTCATGCCTTTTGGACTAACCAATGCTTCTGTAGCTTTCATGCAACTAATGAACAGCATCTACCGGCCCTACCTCGACAAGTTCGTCGTGGTATTCATTGATGATATTCTCATATACTCCAAGACCAAGGAAGATCATGAGGAGCATCTGAGGATCGCTCTGCAAATCTTGCGGGACAATCAACTCTACGCCAAATTGAGCAAGTGCAAATTTTGGCTCGAGGAGGTGTCATTTCTGGGTCATGTTATTTCCAAGGATGGTATCGCTGTCGACCCTTCCAAGGTAGAAGCTGTGCTGAACTGGGAAAGGCTGACCAATGTCACCGAGATAAGAAGTTTTCTTGGACTGGCTGGTTATTACAGACGATTCATAAAAGACTTCTCCAAAATAGTTGTACCTCTTACTCGTCTTACGCGGAAAGAGAACCCATATGTCTGGAGCAAGGAATGTGAGAAGAGCTTTCAGACACTTAAGCAATTGCTGACATCTGCACCTGTCCTCGCATTACCAGTCGAAGGAGCAGGATTCTCAGTCTACACTGATGCATCTGGAATCGGTCTAGGCTGTGTACTAATGCAGAATGAGAAAGTGATAGCTTATTCTTCAAGGCAGTTGAAGCCACATGAAGTCAATTATCCTGTCCATGACTTAGAGCTAGCTGCTGTGGTATTTGCACTCAAAATCTGTAGGCATTACCTATACGGGGAGCAATTTATTGTCTACTCCGACCACAAGAGTTTGAAGTACTTATTTTCTCAGAAGGAGCTCAACATGCGACAACGGAGATGGCTGAAGTACTTGAAGGATTTTGATTTCAACATTCAATATCACCCAGGCAAAGGTAACGCAGTAGCTGATGCACTCAGTAGAAAGCCAGTAGCTTCGTTATCATGTCTAGTCATGGGCAAGATGCAATTGTTAGAGCAATTCGCCAGTCTAGATCTGAATATTGAAAAGAGAAGTGATAAGATGTTAGTGGCTAATCTTAAAGCTCAACCCGACATCTTTGTCGAGATCAGAGAGCAACAGTCTAATGATCCATTTCTAATCAGAGTAAGAGAGACCATAGCTGACAAGCCAGACTTCTCATCGCTGAAGATGGAAGAATATTATTCCAAGCCAGGACATGTGTGCCTGACAATGAAGAACTGAAAAGGAAACTGATGGATGAAGCCCACAAGACCAAGTACACGATACATCCAGGTGCAACCAAGATGTACCAAGACATGAAGAGGTCATTTTGGTGGCCAAACATGAAGCGTGAGGTGGCTGAGCATGCCGCGCACTACCTCACTTGTCAACAGGTAAAAGCAGAACATCGCCGTCCTGCGGGTGTACTTAGACCCTTGGACATACCTGAATGGAAGTGGGAAAGCATCGGAATGGATTTCATCATGGGTTTACCCTGGACTCGTGGTGGACTTAATGCTATTTGGGTCATTGTGGATAGATTGACAAAGTCTGCAGACTTTCTAGCAATTCGAAGTACCTGGAGTGTTGATGTGCTTGCAGCTTTGTATGTGAAAGAGATAGTCAGACTACATGGAGTTCCAGTATCCATTGTCTCAGATCGTGACCCCAGATTCACTTCTAGATTTTGGAAGGGACTCCAGACTGCCCTAGGCACAAAACTCAACTTTAGCACAGCTTTCCACCCACAGACGGATGGACAGACTGAAAGAACAAATCAAATAGTGGAAGACATGCTACGAGCTTGTGCTATAGACTTTGAAGGGTATTGGAATGAACAACTGTCACTGATAGAATTCGCCTACAACAATAGTTATCAGGCGAGCATTAAGATGGCACCATTCGAAGCACTGTATGGCAGAAGCTGCAGATCGCCAGTCTGTTGGAATGAAGTAGGTGAACAACAATGGCTGTGACCAGACATGGTGCAGAATACCATTAGAGATATCCAGATCATCAGAAACAGAATTAAGGTAGCTCAGTCCAGGCAGAAGAGCTATGCTGATAAAAGAAGAAGGGACTTAGAATTTCAAACTGGAGATCATGTGATGCTCAAAGTATCCCCGACCCGAGGATTTCAAAGGTTTGGGATGAAAGGTAAATTGAGACCAAGATTCATAGGTCCATTTGAAGTATTAGATAGAGTGGGCGAGGTAGCGTATCGACTGGCACTACCACCCCAATTTTCAACAGTACACAATGTGTTCCATGTGTCAATACTGAGAAAGTACGTGTACGATCCATCACACGTAATCAGCTATGATGACATTACTCTGAACAAGGATATGACCTATGAAGAAAGGCCAGTGAAGATCTTAGACAAGAAGATGCAACAGCTTCGGAATCGATCCATACCCGTGGTCAAGATTCTGTGGAGGATTCTGTGGAGGAATCACGAAGTTGAAGAGGCAACATGGGAGCCCGAAGCAACCATGCGACGAAATTATCCAGATCTATTCAGTAAGACATTCTTCCTCTAACAATTATATGAATTTAGGGACCAAATTCTTTTTAAGAGGGGGAGGATGTAGCACCCTTGATTTTTAAAATCAAGAAAAATAAAATTTTATTATTTAATAAATGAGATAAATTGATTTAATTAGAATAAAAGGGAATTAAAACAATACCCATTAAGCTAAATTATTAATGGGTTACTCTAATAACCCAAACCTAATAGATTGGGCCCAAATAGAGTTAGCCCATCATGCGATGAGAAATAATTAAGCCAAATTCGGAATAAAAATAAGTGATAATTAGGAAATGGTTTAAATAATTATTAAATAGTCCATATCCATCCTAAAAAGAGTCCTAGACTTACCCTAAACCTTTACCCACGAAATTGGATCCCATCCCAACTCTATTAGATGGATAAATAAGAGAAAGTGGTAATAAAGAAAGAAATTCAGAGTTTAATGGAAGGGAGGAGAATGGCTAGGACTCTAATTAGCAATCAAAACACCCTAAAACTCATCTCTAGCAACCCTAAACCGCAGTAGAGGCTTTGGAGGATGAGGGGAGAGGCTGGAGATCGTGGGAGCTTGGAGAAGGGAGCTTGGACAAAAGAGTTTTCATCCCGTTTTCGTCTCCAACTTAGGGTTCTTCTTGGATTCGACAAAAGGTAGGCAATCTCTCAAGCAAAAATCATGTAAAAATTATCCTAGGTAGCCTTCATGTACCTCTTCAAAAGTCCTATGGTTTCGTTATATTATGTTCATCCATTTGGGCGAATTTAATTCATGAAGCCCTACTATTACGATGAATCCGAAATCTCATGTTTTCTCTAATCCCCTGCACGTACTTGTTCCCATGCTATGAGAAAATTCACATTAATACTACAGAACAATAGCTTTCAAACGCCACTGGTTTCATTCTATTTCTATCTCCCAAGAGGAGAATTAATTCTTTGAATCCCTGTCAGATCCATGCACCTGACCCTTCTTGTTGGTTTGTGAACCTCATTCATGCTTAACTTCGTACCATGATAAAATTATCATAAATACTAAATCTTGTTAGCTTTTGAACGACCTTAGTTTCGGAATTTTTCATCATGTATTCATCTCAAATTAATTTGTGGAAGCCTAACTGTGCCTGTTTAGGTTACTGAAAAGTAACCCGATCAATGCATGACTAAACCTTGTATATTTTCAAATTAATCGTGCATGTTGATAGATTATATGTCTACTTTCGTTTAAAATGGGTTTTGTGCTTTTTGGATCACCGTGCTATTTTATATAGAATTTAGAACGACCCTATATCACAAAGGACTCGCCCAGGGAAAAAGGGAAAAAAGGGCAATCCCACCTGTTATCGCGACGGCACGATCCGCCGCGATATCAGTGGGGTCGCGCTGGCCGATGGCGTCGCATCAAGAACACGGCGACATAAGCCACTGCGATTCACTCCGGACCGAGCTAGACCAGCCAGGTTCCGTGTCGCGCCCGACCGCCCTGTTGCGACTTGAATCGCGACGGGTAAGTCTGCCGCGTTTTCATGAATCCGACTAGAATGGAAAATTTGTGCATATGCCCTGATGTTTAGGCTTTATACCCTTTAATTAGCCATGATTAAATCATGTTATAGTTAATTCGACTTGGTGAATTAATAAATGACATTAATGATATAAATTTAATTATTTAAAATGACATTTGCACGACTTGTCATATCCTCAAGATTTCTTTACACTTACACACACACAACATTATTAAATGTCATTTGACCCTGATAAATTATGCAATAATATATTCGGTAAATTAGCGAAATAAATGACTAAATTACCATATTTTATTAAATACAATTGTTTCCAATTTATACGCGTATTTTAAATATCCTTATCGTTTTCCCTTGGCTTCGAGCACTCGAGGCACGACGGACCCGTTTTCTACACACTTTTTTCTTGACTTGGACCACCTCTCCACCGAGAATACTCTCGACTGGGCCAGGGAATCCTTGTCAAGACCTCCATAAGTCTTATTGACTTTGGCGCACATCCTTAGTCAACGAGCTGGTTGTACCCCAAATCCCGATACACATTAGGGATCAGTACGATCCATGCCTTAGTGTTTTTCCTTCTCGTCTCGGGATCACTCTGAACCATTTGGCCGTGTTCACGACACGACTAAGTGGGTGGTTGTGACTTCTACCAGACTGTCGGCACCCGACCTGGTGCTGTGCAACTATTACTATCGAAATTTCACGTTGTTTTACGAAATTGTCCCTATCTCATTTAATCTCTATATCCTCTTATCTGTTCACGTTCTCTCTACACTCTCATCTATCTCGTCTAGTACTCTCTTATCTCTTCTTGGTACTCTATTGGCCATTCATGTGATTGTCTAAGATAAAAGAAATGACTAATGCCAGCGCAATAGGGCCCGATCAGGTCCTAGGAGGAGCGCACGAAAAGTGCCAGTGCCCATGGGAGTTAAAATGATCAAGGATGTGTTACGGCATGCATCCAGCGCCAGTTTACTATCTAGATTAATCTATGACAATCAAAGTACTATCTCTACAAGTGCAAGCGTGATCGTTACTAGTGCACCGTTGTGCAATTTACATGTTATAACATTACATGGCCATTCTATTATCATTCTCGTTATACTATTTTCCATGTGCCAATTGCTATTGTTCTCTCGTTATCATGACATGCTCTACATGACTATTCTCTCAAGATAGCCTGCCATTAAAATATTAACTATTGAAAGCATGCTTGTGTTCATGAGATATTAAGTTCTACTGGGCGTTATTCGCTCATCCTGCGTATTTATTTGATGTGTTTCAGGTGAGTCAGATTACGACCACACATACGAGGACGGGACTGAGGGAGATGCTCAGGAGTGACCATTTCAGCCACCGATGCTATCTAGTAGTAGTTAGTATAGTTATGAGTTAGTAAGTCAGTTAGTCATGATGTAATAGTTTGAGTTTGAATAAAGTGCTCGGGGCCCTAGTTCTGGCTCTGATACGTTGATGCAAAGATGTCTGGTGGATTATTAATGAAATTGGAGTTTATTTGGTGTTATCCAATTGTGCGATGGTATTGTTATTTATTTCTCGCTCTGTACTATTTAATAACTGTAATCCCGCTCCGATATTCCACGTCAGGGCGTTACAGGGCTTGTAAGGAGGAACTTGTGCCATAGATTTCTCTTTTTCTTGCTGGTGTTTTGCACGGCACATCCAGCAACAATAGTGTAACGACCCTCCTTATACCGGTATGATTATACCAATCCATGTCGGTATAACGAACGCCTTCACAGTGGGACATTGACCCAACACTAACATTAGATTGAGATGTACACAAATAACAAAAGATTTCAGTAGAAATAAAGTAACAATCTTATTCCATCAACAACATTTTATCCACAGTCCATATAGCATAAAAGAAATACATATGCCCACATTAATACAACTCCAACATAATTTACATTGTCCATATGAAATACATCATTTATTGATTGCATACTTATGGAAATGAAGTACAATACAGAAATCTCCACAACAATAGCTACTCCTCCCGCTCGGAGTCTCTCCTAATTATCTTCTCCTCAGAAGTGGAGGCACCTGCCACACCTGTATGCCGAAACAAGTATGAGTCTAAATAGACCCAGCAAGCAATCCATGAACACAACCATACACATATCATCTACACATGCTAGTTTCCTAAGCATTTAAGGATAAACATGGTGCATGCTTTATATTACTTTACCAACTAATTATAAAAACCTATAACATGCTTTCTACAACTTTTACTCATCATGCTTCAAAGATCTAAGTCTCATTTAAACCATTTTGCAACTATACATAATTTAAGCATGAAACTATACATAAAGTAAATAGCATACCTAGCATTAATTTTATTCATTTTCTCATGGATTTAACACAATTGTACATACATTTTGCTTGCTGTTTTGACATGAATTTAACACATTCACATGGGATTACACTATTTCACATGATAAAAAATTCACTTAACAGTTTCACATGCTCATAATTCACATTGCATATTTCACATGATCATATTCACATATTCACATTTTACACTTAGTTGTCGTGACACATAGTCCAAACCACCACTAGAAGGACACACATATACACATACACATATCCATCACCTAGGGAATATATCGATAGATCTTGGTTAACTGCACAGAACTGGGAGAAGTACTCTCCATCCTAACCAGTGGTACTTGTCCACCTCCAGGATTTCATTCTAATGCCCTTAGGATATCACTCACATTAAACCTTCCCATAGGGACTTTACTACGGTATAGTTTCACAGCCCTCTATGGTAGCAATATCACTAATGGCACAGTTTACTCATTTTCACATGATCACATTGTTTGCACATTATGCACATGCATTAATTTACACATTCATATGTACTCCTAGAATTCACACATGCTTCAGTTTATTTAGCATAAGGTTACTATTCATAGTGATAAAATAACTCATATCACAGTCTTAGACATGCTGTTAATTACTGAATCACACAGGATTAAACATAATATGTTCACATGGAAATTTTCCATTGTTAAACCAGTAACGGCACCTACTGTTATCAAAACAGAACGAAAAATTTATCATAGGTCCTAAACAGTAAACATATCACAAGCTCAATTTTTCAGGTTTTTCGAATTTGTACACTAATTATAATAATTAAAATAGATATCATGCATTTTCACTAAGAACCTCATTTAGCAGGGTTTACATTTATACAATCGGTTCTAACAGTTCAAAAACCTGCAATCAGTCATCATGTTGTCATAGAAAAATTATGAAACCCTAACTCACAACAGATCTATTTACACAAGATTAAACATGGTCATATTATGCTCACAATTCAATTTCAAGAATTTTAATAATTAACACAAATCACAAAAAATCATTACATCCTCATGATATTACCTATTGATTGTACTTGACCTAAGAAAATTCTCACAATATGTACACACATCCAGTAGTCCGAAAAATACACCATAAAGATCAAATATGGATTCTGTAAAAAGACCTGATGAACTTGGCGGCACAGAGGTTGCCGCCAACCAAGTTAACGGCACACGATGTTGCCGCTAATCCTGGATCTTAATAGCAGCAAGCTGGTCGTTAAGTTCCTATCTGCAAAAGTGCAGACTGCTCGCACAAACCATGGTGAATGGGGGTTCTAGCACACGAGGAAAATTTTGTAAAAATACTTGGGATCTAGAAGACATGTGTAGGGATGATGTACAAAGGTTACTTACCTCCAAAAAATTGCTAGATAGGATTATTTTTGTCGAAGATGCTCTCCTCGGCCAAGCCAAGAAGTGCCCAAATCTCCCCTCAAACCGGCTTCTATGATGGAATATGTTGCACACCGGAGTCGGGGAAGCTTCACAGATGTTCAAAGTCTCCCCCAGTCGATGTTGATCGCAAGGAGACGCACCACAACGCCGGATCCAAGTCTCCCAAGTTCAATTTTCACACAGGTTTTCTAGGGTCTTGACAAGAGCCAAAAGGGACCTAATCCTGGCAAGAGGGGTGTCCTGATCTTGAGCCTCCAACTGAGCCTGGGGTGCAGCCTGAGTGTGTGCCTGGGTCTGCATAGCCTGAACCAGACCTTGCATGAACACTCCATAATCTACAAGCAGTGGTGGAGGAAGTACAGTAGGACCCTGCGGTGCTGGGGCCTGCTGCTCAACCCCATCCTTACGCCTCTGCTCATCCTCTCGAGCATGGGCACCACGCCTACCATGAGAAGCCATAGCCTATAAAACAATTTAATCATAGTTAGAAACTAAGTTATTTAGTCCTAACCATTTTCTTATCTATATTTCATTCATTATTAATTATTTTCTACATATGTGGATAATTCTATAAAGACTTAGAATAAGTGATGATGATGGTATATTCATGTACAATCTCAACCTTGCTCTGATACCAATCTCTATAATGACCCTCCTTATACTGGTACGATTACACCAATCCACGTCGGTATAACGAACGCCGTCACAGTGGGACATTGACCCAACACTAACATTAGATTGAGATGTACACGAATAACAAAAGATTACAATGGAAATAAAGTAACAATCTTATTCCATCATCAACATTCTATCCACAGTCCATATAGCATAAAAGAAATACATATGTCCACATTAATACAACTCCAATATAATTTACATTGTCCATATGAAATACATCATTTATTGATTGCATACTTATGAAAATGAAGTACAATACAGAAATCTCAACAACAATAGCTACTCCTCCCGCTCGGAGTCTCTCCTAATTATCTTCTCCTCAAAAGTGGAGGCACCTGCCACACCTGTATGCCGAAACAAGTATGAGTCTAAATAGACCCAGCAAGCAATCCATGAACACAACCATACACATATCATCTACACATGCTAGTTTCCTAAGCATTTAAGGATAAACATGGTGCATGCTTTATATTTCTTTAACAACTAATTATAAAACCTATAACATGCTTTCTACAACTTTTACTCATCATGCTTTAAAGATCTAAGTCTCATTCAAATCATTTTGCAACTATACATAATTTAAGCATGGAACTATACATAAAGTAAATAGCATACCTAGCATGAATTTTATTCATTTTCTCATGGATTTAACACAATTGTACATACATTTTGCCTGCTGTTTTGACATGAATTTAACACATTCACATGTTATTACACTATTTCACATGATAACACATTCACTTAACAATTTCACATACTCATAATTCACATTGCACATTTCACATGATCATATTCACATATTCACATTTTACACTTAGTTGTCGTGACACAGTCCAAACCACCACTAGAAGGATACATATATACACATACTCATATCCATCACCTAGGCAATATAGCGATAGATCTTGGTTAACTGCGCAGAACTAGGAGAAGCACTCTCCACCCTAACCAGTGGTACTTGTCCACCTCTAGGATTTCATCCTAATGCCCTTAGGATATCACTCATATTGAACCTTCTCGTAGGGACTTTACTACGGTATAGTTCCACAGCCCTCTATGGTAGCAGTGTCACTAACGGTGCAGTTTACTCACTTTCACATGATCACATTGTTTGCACATTATACACATGCATTAATTTACACATTCATATGTACTCCTAGAATTCACACATGCTTCAGTTTATTTAGCATAAGGTTACTATTCATAGTGATAAAATAACTCATATCACAGTCCTAGACATGCTGTTAATTACTGAATCACACAGGATTAAACATAATATGTTCACATGGAAATTTTCCATTGTTAAACTAGTAACGGAACCTACTGTTATCAAAACAGAACAAAAATTTTATCATAGGTCCTAAATAATAAACATATCACATGCTCAATTTTTAGGTTTTTTGGGTTTGTACACTAATTATAATAATTAAAATAGATATCATGCATTTGCACTAAGAACCTCATTTAGTAGGGTTTACATTTATACAGTCGGTTCTAACAGTTCAGAAACCTGCAATCAGTCATCATGTTGTAATGAAAAAATTATGAAACCCTAACTCACAACAAATCTATTTACACAAGATTAAACATGGTCATATTATGCTCATAGTTCAATTTCAAGAATTTTAATAATTAACACAAATCACAGAAATTTATTACATCCACATGATATGACCTACTGATTGTACTTGACCTAAGAAAATTCTCACAGTATGTACACACATCCAATAGTCTGAAAAATACACCATAAAGATCAAATATGGATTTTGTAAAAAGACTTGATGAACTTGGCGACACAGAGGTTGCCGCCAACCAAGTTAACGCCACACGATGTTGCCGCTAATCCTGGATCTTAACGGCAGCAAGTTGGCCGTTAAGTTCCTGTCTGTAAAAGTGTAGACTGCTCGCATAAACCATGGTGAATGGGGGTTCCAGGACACGAGGAAAATTTTGTAAAAATACATGGGACCTAGAAGACATGTGTAGGGATGATGTACAAAGGTTACTTGCCTCTGAAAAATTGCTAGATAGGATTATTTTTGCTGAAGATGCTCTCCTCGGCCAAGCCAAGAAGTGCCTAAATCTCCCCTTGAACTGGCTTCTGTGATGGAATATGTTGCATGCCGGAGTCGAGGAAGCTTCACAGATGTTCAAAGTCTCCCCCAATCGATGTAGATGCCAGGAGACGCACCACAATGCTGGATCCAAGTCTCCCAAGTTCAATTTTTCGCACAATTTTTCTAGTGTTTTGACAAGAACCCAAAGGGACCTAATCCGTTCAAGAGGGGTGTTTTTATTGTTGCCCAGCTAGCTAGCCCAGAGGGGGTGAATGGGATATTAAAATTATTTGATACTCAAATCATGTTCACACAATAGTCACAAAAACAACACTTCGCAGATTGTTAGTGTTAGTGAAGACAAAGATAAACACATAAAAGCAATCACACAACATAGAAAAGTATCCTTGTTCGGATCTCCTTACCCCTACGTCCAGTCCCTGAGCAATATCTCAAAGTTTCACTAACGCAAGGGTACTGTCCCCCTTATGGACCCTTACACACCCAACCGCAGCTAGTCTTCCTTCAATCTGAAGGGAAATACACCACCCTGGATACCCCACCAGGTCTTCCTTCACAACCGAAGGGAACAACACCCTGGATACCACACCAGGTCTTCCTTCACAACAGAAGGGAGCAGACACAAGAGAATGTGTTCAAAGAGATAATGCCTCTAGATCAAGCTTATAGAACACCGCTTGATCTGAAGCAAGGACTGAGAAGAAAAAGATCTACAATCAAGGACTCTTCTCAGAACAAAAGGCTCTCTCACAGATCTGAACTTAGCACAGAGAGCAAGAGCTAAGACTAATGGGAGTTTTTGCTTGGTTCTAAGAAAAGCTTGCAGAAGATAGAGGGCGTTGTAACTTCTTGTTCTCTAATCGCTCTTCTTTTGAAATTCGAACGTTGAAGTGCCCGTTGTCTCTATGCATAAGTGTATGTTAGACTACTTGACACTTGGAAGCTTCTAGTCAACAGTCCTTCATCTTTCCATGCACGCAAAGAGACAAAGGATCCTCTGTAATCTTCTTTGGCTTCTATTTTGTCCAACGTTGTATGACGGATGCTGTTAGAGACCTGCACATATTTAAAGCTTGAACAATAGACAACTAAGCTGTCTCTTGTTGTCAGACAACGTTAGAATGAATGTTCATCAAAATAGTAATGCCATTTTGTTGTTCTAAAAGATGTTTACAGAGTACGATATGATAATGGAAGATATCGTCTGCATTCATGCAGTGATACGTTCAGTCTTCATAAATGCACAGCTGACATAAATATGCGTGAAGACTTTGACTTTTCAACGTATCAAAAATTAGCTCGAAAATTGAATCGTTGTCTTCCATGAAATCGTTATATACATGACTTATGAAATCGTTGTGCAAATGAGTGAATCGTTGTGCATTCATAAGTAAAGAGATGCATACACAAATCGTTATATGTATTAATAATGATGTTATAAAAAAATCGATGTACAAATCGTTGTGATGTTATAAACAAATCGATGTACAAATCGTTGTGATGTTATGACCAAATCGATGTATAAATAGTTATAAAGAAATCCATGTGCAAATCGTTGTGACGTTATGACCAAATCGATGTACAAATCGTTATAAACAAATCCATGTACAAATCGTTATGACGTTATGAACAAATCGATGTACAAATCGTTATAAACAAATCCATGTACAAATCGTTATGCCGTTATGAACAAATCGAAGTACAAATCGTTGCGAGAAACAAATCGTTGAGATCACTTAACGAATCGTTGTGAGGGAAAATCGTTGCGATCACTTATCGAATCGTTGTGAGAGTAAATCGTTGCAATCACTTATCGAATCGTTGTGAGGGCAAATCGTTGCAATCACTTATCGAATCGTTGTGAGAGCAAATCGTTGCAATCACTTATTGAATCGTTGTGAGAGCAAATCGTTGCAATCACTTATCGAATCGTTGTGAGGGCAAATCGATAAAAGCACATAGCGAATCCTTAGGAATATGAGATCGTTATAGCTCTATAGAAATCGTTATGACCTATAATGGAAATCGATGTGTACTTAGAGAAATTTTATGTGTACTGAACTCTAAATACTTCAGGGTGAGATACTTACAGAATTTGCTTGACTTTTCTTGATTCATTTCCTGTGCTCAAAACTTATAGAAAATATGTTAGATTAAACTTTATATAGTTTTGTTAATCACCAAAATAGATATGTAATTTATTTAAATTACATGGGGATAAACTGATCATCAATCTCCCCCTTTTTGGTGATGACAAAACATAGCATTGAACCAAGATATTCTTGTAATACCCCAAGGTATAAAATGATAAATAAGTAAGAATCAGCCGAGAAAACGTAATGCAGTTTGTAAGCAGATGGATAGATTAAGCAAATCCGGAACTATTGAAGGTCTGACTGAAAATGTGCTAAAGGATATTACTATTGGTACAGGATAATACTAACGATAAATAGTAAGGATATTACTAAAGGATACTACTAAAGGTAAATGGTAAGAGTAAAGGTTACTACTAAAGGTAAGCATATTGGTAAAGAAAAAGGATAAGGATATGGATATATCCCTGTTCACACTGAGCCAGAATAAAAGAAAAAGAAAAAGTATAAATGTAAATGACAGGGGCATATCTAAATTATAAAAATATGAGGTTTTCATGCGAATATTAATTTTTCTAGGGACCCCGGTGTAACATCCACCGACCCCCAGAGACAAAGTCGGATTCCCGATCGGAGCTCATTCGGAGCCTGAATGGCTGATCGGAGATTTGGGAGGGGCATATCTCCAATTTTAGAAATCAAATGTAAAAATGCTAAAGATAGAAAAGTTAGGGGGTTAAGTGAAATAAAATATAAAAATCCTAGAAAATCCTAGAAAAACCAAGAATTTCCTAGAAATCTCTAGAAAGGGACACTTGTCCCACATGTAAGTAATGTTTATCTCTTAGGGGACACATGCCCCCATCTGGTCCATCGATGGAATGGATGGCCAGGATTGAGCCACCCTAGGTGGACACTTGTCCACCATCTAGGGCCTTCATGGGGCGCCCCCACCTCCTCTTTTGCCTATAAATACCCCACCTCCTCCTTCATTCCATCCCATCCCACCACCTCCTCCAAGTAGAAGAGAAGGAGAAGAGAGAAGGGAAGGAGTGACCATCTGAGGTGCTGCTGTTAGGTAGGTTCTTTTAGGTAGTTCTATACCCCTAGTGAGTGAAAATGTTGTCTGTCATGTTCTCCTAAGCCTTCTCTACGTCGAGATGTCGTCGGTTCATCTTCTCGGAATTTTCTCGTTACGCCGAAATGCTGCCGATTTGATTTCTCGGAATCTCTCGCGACATCGAAATACTGCCGATCTGTCTTCCCAAAATCCCTCTCTATGTCGGTTTGTTCACTCAAAACCCTCCTCTATGACGAGATTTCACCGGTATGTTTTCTCGAAACCCTTCTTTATATCGGAACTCTGTCCGATCGATTTCTCAGTACCTCCCGTTACGTCGGAACTCTGTCCGATCGATTTCTTAGTACCTCCCGTTACGCCGGAACTCTGTCCGATCGATTTCTCAGTACCTCCCGTTACGTCGGAACTCTGTCCGAATGATTTCTCAAAATCTCCCGTTACATCGAAATCCTGTCCGTATGATTTCTTAAGATCTTCCGTTACGCCGGAATGCTGTCTGTTTGGTTTCTTAATACTTTCTGTTACACTAGAATGCTGTCTATCTGATTGCTTAATATCTCCTATTATACCGGAATGCTGTCTGTAGAATTTCTTAATATCTTTTATTATGCCGGAATGTTTATCATGTTATGCCAGAATACTCAAACCCCAATCGGAAGTGCGGGAGATAAGTGCCACACAGGGCAAAGTGCTATGCTATGGGAGCCACCTCTTGAGGCTGTGGGGGCCACCTCTAGAGTCCTGCCTACCTGGGGATTTCATATGTGCTATATATATTACCAGACTATTTCTCATTTTCTGCGAACTCTGAGTTGTCAGCCGCTACTTGAAATCGTGAACTCAAAAGTAAATTCATGCCGGTTAGGGGGCTATGGTCTAGTCCCGGGAAGATCCCGAATGCTCTTAGTGCCCAGCGGTACCGTATGGAGAGTGATGGCTTGGTGCTTGGCATACACCATAAGTGAAGTGTTTATAGTGATCTGCTGACAATTCATAACTCGTGAAAAGTGATTAATGATATAACTCCCTGATAATCTCTTTAGTGTATGATCGTTATGGAAGAGTTCAGTGATAGACGTGGATTTCTCTTGACTAAGAATCATGTTTATGTTCTTCACTTAATCTACTTGTTCATATGCCGTTCATTTTTACATTTTGAGAATTGCTACTAGTAACATTGATTATTCTTTTACTATGATACATGAATTCGTGCATCATTCTGAACTCTTGTTTATTTGTTTTGATACGTAATTTTGAATTCATCCTTTCATCTTGCTTACTTGCTAGTGGTAGAGATCAACTTAAAGGAATCTGCTGGGCAAGTTTTTGCTCATCCCTATTCTCTTAACGTTTTTCAGGTGATGATTAAGTTTGGATATGGCGGGCAGGGTTGTGCATCGAGAGACCCCTTCTTATTGTAATAAAGTCTAGTTAGTGGTGTCATGTTTAATATGACTATTGCATTTTAATGAGTTGTTAATGTAGTCTTCCTTGTATTTGAGACTCTCTGGCTTCATGCCAGGACTATATCTTGTAATGAATATTTCCTTAATGAAGTTATCACTTTAATCTGTTACACCTCGATATTTCCGCTGCTATCGGGACGTGACAGATTTAGTGGTATCAGAGCCCCCGTTTTTAGAGTCTTGAAGTCCTAGGATTGATAGACCCTAACGGCCAATAACCAGCCTGTGAGGCGGGTAGGAAGTGAAATGGGGTAGAGATTAGAGTATGTTTGTCGATTTATTTCACCAAGCATATGTATAATACAAATGATTCTTCAGATCAGATGGCCCATCGAGGAATCGGTGTACTTATTCCACTACTTCAAGAATGGAGGAATGACCAAGTAGAATTTCACAAGACTTAGAACAGATGCGCGCAACAGTAGAAGGGTGGATACGCGAGTTGGTGGGACATGCTCTTGGAGAAAACACAGAACAAGTTCTCGCATGCATAATGGCAATACAAGAGTTGTTAGATTGGATAGAAGCTAAACAAGGACTCCTACAGTTACGGGCTGAAGAGCGGTGGGAACAAGTTCGAGACATTCTTATGAGATACATCATAATCCGAGAGAACCAGATCGAGAATCTGTTGGTTCCGTCAATAATGATGGAGGAGAAATAACTTCGGAGGGTTCAACATAGAAATTACTCCTGACTATGTAAACTAGTAGCTAGGAATCTTGTGATAACTCACCAAAGTTTGACCTGCTATCAATTTTGCTTGGCTTGTAACGATAGCAGGACCGGTAGTTAATGTAGAAGTTGTCTGGACCCACTATCAAATTTTGCCTAACTTGTAATGATAGTGGGACTAAGGTTAGGGCATGTAAATACAATGAAATATTAGAATAGCTACTTATATGAGCCCCAAAGTGATAAGGAAATCTAACTATGTTTACTTTTCTTTTAGGAAATCCCAGCTATAGATTATAAATGGAAGGAGAAAATGCACCATGGAAGGACCTCCAATATATGATCCAAGGACTAACAACGGCACTTGGTATGGTTGCACAACAAGGGAACCACCAGAACAATGGAGATATATATAAGAATTTTAGAAGCATGAACCCTCCAAGGTATGCTGGTAATCCAAATCCCGATGAGGCTGAAAACTGGATAAGAGAAATAGAAAGGATCTTCAAGGTAACTCAATGCCCTGAGGAGGATAAAGTGAGGTTAGCCACCTTTCAACTAGAAAAAGATGCAAGGGTCTGGTGGGAAGCCATTGAGGTCACTATGGTAGGAAGAAACATCACCTGGACAGAATTTGTGGAGCTTTTTAATAATCAATATTTTTCAGAAGAAATCAGAGAAAAGAAGGTTATGGAATTTATCAACCTGAAACAGAGAAGTTTGACAGTAGCAGAATATGAAGCTCAATTTGCTAAATTATCTAGATATGCTCCACACTTGGTTGCTACTGAAAAATTGAAAGCTAGAAGATTTCTACAAGGATTGAAGCCCAGTTATATTACTCAGTTGGCTCCATTATTAATCTCTACATATTCAGATATGGTGAGAAGGGCTCTGGCTTTAGAAAGTGCAACTGAAATGACAGACAGGATTAAAAACAAATTTGCAAACACAAGGGTTTCCACTTCTACTTTTGATCCCAGCAATAAAAAGAGGAAGAATGAAAATAAGGGTACTGCACAGGCATTCAAGAAGCCAAAGCAGATCAATGATAACACCAAGACAGAAAAGATAACCTGTGCTTATTGCGAAAGGCCGGGACATACAACAGATGAATGTTGGAGAAAGAAAGGTGCCTGTCTAAAGTGTGGAAGCCGTGAGCATCGCATCCCGTCTTGTCCACAGCTCCAGGAGCAGATGAACACACCTCAAAAAAATAATAAGAAACTGGGAAGGTTGCAAGCTCTGGGATTAGCAGACGAAGATCAAGAAGGGGGAATCATCGAAGGTACTCTCATCGTCCACTCTAAGCCTGCTTTTGTTCTTTTTGATTCTGGAGCTACACATTCATTTATTTCTTGGACCTTTGCCAATACTCTGAAGTCAAAGCCAACCACCCTACCTACTGGAATAAACTTGTCAACCCCCATTAGTTCTGGAATAGATCTCGACTTCCATCTTCCATCCAGTGAAGTACTCATTAGCAACCAGAATTTTCCAATAGACTTAATCTGCCTTGACATGGATAGATACGATGTAATCTTAGGAGCAGATTGGCTATCGCATCATCATGTCAGGTTAGACTGTCGGTCAAAACAACTCACCTTTTTGGAAAAAGATATACTCCCTATAACCTTTCCTGTTACTCATAAATCTCAACCCGCAATCCTCATATCAGCCCTTAGAGCACAAAAACTGCTACAAAAAGGTTGCATAGGATATTTGGCTTCAGTAGTAATAGCAGATACCCCAAATCCAGAACTTGAAAAGATTCCAGTGGTGAGAGAGTATCCAGATGTGTTCCCCACAGATTTACCAGGTTTGCCCCCTGAGCGGGAAGTAAGCTTTTCCATAGAACTAATTCCAGGGGCTATCCCAGTCTCCAAGACACCTTACAGAATGTCCTTGGCAGAAATGAAAGAATTAAAGAAACAGTTGACTGAATTACTGGAAAAGGGGTTTATTAGACCAAGCACTTCACCCTGGGGAGCACCAGTCCTATTTGTAAAAAAGAAGGATGGATCATTGAGATTATGTATTGACTATAGACAGTTGAACCAATTGACAATTAAGAATAAATATCCTTTACCGAGGATTGATGATCTGTTTGACCAATTATCTGGTGCTCAATATTTCTCCAAGATTGACTTAAGGTCGGGATATCATCAGGTAAGGATTAAAGAAGAAGATATTCATAAAACAGCCTTTAGGAGCAGATATGGACACTATGAATTTGTGGTCATGCCCTTTGGATTAACAAATGCCCCAGCAGTCTTTATGCAACTAATGAACAATATATTCAGACCACATTTAGATCAGTTTATAGTGGTATTTATTGATGATATATTGATATATTCCAAGAATGAGGAAGAGCATGAATCTCATCTAAGGATCACCTTACAAACATTAAGGGAACAGAAGTTATATGCCAAACTGAGCAAATGTGAATTCTGGTTAGAAAAGGTAGCCTTTTTGGGACATGTCATCTCAAAAGAGGTATCTCGGTGGATTCCTCAAAAATTGAGGCTATTCAAAAGTGGGGGAGACCCACAACTATCACAGAAATTAGAAGTTTCCTGGGTATGGCTAGCTATTATCGGAGATTTGTCAAAGATTTTGCTAAAATAGTTGTACCTTTAACCAGATTAACCAAGAAAGGGGTTTTATTTGTTTGGGATGAAAAATGTGAAGCCAGTTTCCAAAAATTGAAGGAATGCCTAACTTCAGCTCCTATACTCACACTACCCACCGAAGGAAAAGACTATGAAGTTTACACTGATGCTTCAAATGTGGGCTTGGGATGTGTGCTTATGCAAGAAAGAAAGGTGATTGCGTACGCTTCTAGACAATTAAAGACACATGAAAAGAACTATCCAGTACATGATCTAGAACTGGCTGCAATAATTTTTGCCCTCAAAATTTGGAGGCATTATTTATATGGGACCCAATTCACAGTACATTATGATCATAAAAGTTTGAAGTATTTGTTTTCCCAAAAGGAATTAAACATGAGGCAGAGAAGGTGGCTAGAGTATATTAAGGACTTTGACTTCTCCATCCAGTATCAACCTGGGAAAGGAAATGTGGTAGCCGATGCTCTAAGTAGAAATCCAGTGGGGCAACTATCGTGCATGATTTGTGGTGAATGGAAGTTACTAGAGCAATTTTCAACACTAAACTTAAATATAGACATTCCAGAAGATCATGTCATGATTGCTAACCTAAGAGTCCAATCGGATATTTTGAAGGAAATCAAAGAACATCAAGATGATGATCCAGCAATAGTAGAAATCAAAGAACAACTGGATAGCAGACCTGAATTTCACATAGACAGTGAGGGGAGACTTATGCTCCAAGAAAGAATGTGTGCCAGATCATCAGGAACTTAAGAGAAAAATATTGGAAGAAGCCCACAAGACTCGTTATACAATTCATCCAGGAGCAACAAAAATGTATCAAGATTGAAGAAGACTTATTGGTGGAACAATATGAAGAGGGAAATAGCTGAATATGCCTCCAAATGTTTAACATGTTAGAAAGTTAAGGCAGAACATCAGGTACCTGCTGGAAAATTGAGACCTTTGGAAGTACCAGAATGGAAATGGGATAGTATTGGTATGGACTTTATTACAGGATTACCAAGAACAAGAAGTGGTCAAGATGGCATTTGGGTTATTATAGATCGTTTAACCAAGGCAGCACATTTCTTACCCATAAAGACAAAATGGTCTGTGAACATTCTAGCAGCGCTATATATCAAGGAGATTGTTAGATTGCATGGAATCCCAATAAATATCATATCAGACAGAGATTCTAGATTCACCTCACACTTCTGGATTGGACTACAAACGGCCTTGGGTACAAAGTTAAATTTTAGCACAGCATTTCATCCCCAAACTGATGGACAAACAGAAAGGATTAATCAAGTTATTGAAGATATGTGTAGAGCATGCATTTTAGATTTTGGGGGAGATTGGCAAGAACATTTACCACTAATGGAATTTGCTTATAATAATAGCTATCAATCCACCATTCAGATGGCACCATTTGAAGCTCTATATGGCAGAAATTGTAGATCTCCCATATGTTGGAAGGAAATTGGTGAAGAACAGATAATTGGACCAGAAATAGTTCAGAGAACAACTAATATTATCCAGATAATCAGGCAAAGAATGAAGGCAGCCCAAGACCGACAAAAGAGTTATGCAGATCAAAGAAGAAGAGATTTGGAATTCCAAGTTGGAGACCATGTGTTCTTGAAAGTATCGCCAAAAAGAGGACTTAAGAGATTTGGGATTAAAGGGAAACTTAGTCCCCGATTCATTGGACCTTTTGAAATCTTAGAAAGAATTGGGGAAGTTAGCTATAAACTAGCCTTGCCCCCTCAACTTGCAGGAGTACATGATGTCTTCCATGTTTCAATGCTTCGGAAGTATGTATATGATCCATCTCACATTATTCAATTCAAAGATCTGGACTTCCAAAAGGATCTGACCTATGAAGAGCAACCTATCAAGATCTTGGATCGCAAGATACAACAACTGAGAAACAAGAGCATACCAATAGTAAAGGTTCAATGGAGCAGAAGAGGACAAGATGAAGCTACTTGGGAACTAGAAGAAACCATGAAAAAGAAGTATCCACACTTGTTTGAAGGTAAGTATCTTTCCACTCTAGTCACATTTTGTTGAATTTGGGGACCAAATTCTTATAAGTGGGGGAGGGTGTAATACCCCAAGGTATAAAATGATAAATAAGTAAGAATCAGTGGAGAAAACGTAATGCAGTTTGTAAGCAGATGGATAGATTAAGCAAATCCGGAACTATTCAAGGTCTGACTGAAAATGTGCTAAAGGATATTACTATTGGTAAAGGATAATACTAACGATAAATAGTAAGGATATTACTAAAGGATACTACTAAAGGTAAATGGTAAGAGTAAAGGTTACTACTAAAGGTAAGCATATTGGTAAAGGAAAAGGAAAAGGATATGGATATATCCCTGTTCACACTGAGCCAGAATAAAAAAAAGAAAAAGTATAAATGTAAATGACAGGGGCATATCTAAATTATAAAAATATGAGGTTTTCATGCGAATATTAATTTTTCTAGGGACCCGGTGTAACATCCACCGACCCCAGAGACAAAGTCGGATTCCCGATCGGAGCTCATTCGGAGCCTGAATGGCTGATCGGAGATTTGGGAGGGGCATATCTCCAATTTTTAGAAATCAAATGTAAAAATGCTAAAGATAGAAAAGTTAGGGGGTTAAGTGAAATAAAATATAAAAATCCTAGAAAAACCAAGAATTTCCTAGAAATCTCTAGAAAGGGACACTTGTCCCACATGCAAGTAATGTTTATCTCTTAGGGGACACATGCCCCCATCTGGTCCATCGATGGAATGGATGGCCAGGATTGAGCCACCCTAGGTGGACACTTATCCACCATCTAGGGCCTTCATGGGGCGCCCCCCACCTCCACTTTTGCCTATAAATACCCCACCTCCTCCTTCATTCCATCCCATCCCACACCTCCTCCTTCATTCCATCCCATCCCACCACCTCCTCTAAGTAAAAGAGAAGGAGAAGAGAGAAGGGAAGGAGTGACCATCCTGAGGTGCTACTGTTAGGTAGGTTCTTTTAGGTAGTTCTATACCCCTAGTGAGTGAAAATACTGTCTGTCATGTTCTCCTAAGCCTTCTCTACGTCGAGATGTCGTTGGTTCAGCTTCTCGAAATTTTCTCGTTACGCCGAAATGCTGCCGATTTGATTTCTCGGAATCTCTCGCGACATCGAAATACTGCCGATCTATATTCCCAAAATCCCTCTCTATGTCGGTTTGTTCACTCAAAACCCTCCTCTATGACGAGATTTCACCGGTATGTTTTCTCGAAACCCTTCTTTATATCAGAACTCTGTCCGATCGATTTCTCAGTACCTTCCGTTACGCCGGAACTCTGTCCGATCGATTTCTCAGTACCTCCCGTTACTTCGGAACTCTGTCCGATTGATTTCTCAGTACCTCCCGTTACGCCGGAACTCTGTCCGAATGATTTCTCAAAATCTCCCGTTACATCGAAATCCTGTCCGTATGATTTCTTAAGATCTTCCGTTATGCCGGAATGTTGTCTGTTTGGTTTCTTAATACTTTCTGTTACACTAGAATGTTGTCTATCTGATTTCTTAATATCTCCTATTATACCAGAATGTTGTCTGTAGAATTTCTTAATATCTTTTATTATGCCGGAATATTTATCATGTTATGCCAGAATACTCAAACCCCAATCGGAAGTGCGGGAGCTAAGTGCCACACAGGGCAAAGTGCTATGCTATGGGAGCCACCTCTTGAGGCTGTGGGGGCCACCTCTAGAGTCTTGCCTACCTGGGGATTTCATATGTGCTATATATATTACCAGACTATTTCTCATTTTCTGCGAACTCTGAGTTGTCAGCCCGCTACTTGAAATCGTGAACTCAAAAGTAAAATTCATGCCGGTTAGGGGGCTATGGTCTAGTCTCGAGAAGATCCCGAATGCTCTTAGTGCCCAGCGGTACCGTATGGAGAGTGATGGCTTGGTGCTTGGCATACACCATAAGTGAAGTGTTTATAGTGATCTGCTGACAATTCATAACTCGTGAAAAGTGATTAATGATATAACTCCCAGATAATCTCTTTAGTGCATGATCGTTATGGACGAGTTCAGTGATAGACGTGGATTTCTCTTGACTAAGAATCGTGTTTATGTTCTTCACTTAATCTACTTGTTCATATGCCGTTCATTTTTACATTTTGAGAATTGCTACTAGTAACATTGATTATTCTTTTACTATGATACATGAATTCGTGCATCATTCTGAACTCTCGTTTCTTTGTTTTGATACGTAATTTTGAATTCATCCTTTCATCTTGCTTACTTGCTAGTGGTAGAGATCAACTTAAAGGAATCTGCTGGGCAAGTTTTTGCTCATCCCTATTCTCTTAACGTTTTTCAGGTGATGATTAAGTTTGGATATGGCTGGCAGGGTTGTGCATCGAGAGACCCCTTCTTATTGTAATAAAGTCTAGTTAGTGGTGTCATGTTTAATATGACTATTGCGTTTTAATGAGTTGTTAATGTAGTCTTCCTTGTATTTGAGACTCTCCGGCTTCATGCCAGGACTTTATCTTGTAATGAATATTTCCTTAATGAAGTTATCACTTTAATCTGTTACACCTCGATATTTCCGCTGCTATCGGGACGTGACAATTCTAAAATAAAACTTTAGTGATATTTCGAAATCATAAGAGATGTATTTCAAAATTGCTATATTTTCTCCCCCTTTTTGTCATTTAAGCAAAAAGATCAACGCTTTCGACACAGAAGAAGAGAAAAGATGAGGAGAGAGCACAAAATGATTGAATTATTCTTGAGGGGGTACAGGAAGATAGAAAGCAGGAGACAAAAGGCATAATGAGAAATAGTTCCCAGGCCTGTTCTTCCTGCCTTAAAAAAAAACAGTCTAAAAACCCCAGGTTCAATACAGTAGGAAGGTCCCATGATGGGAGCCATCCTTCGAAAATGATGAACTAGCTGCTCACCAAGAAGCCGAGCATACTGATCTGGTTCAAGAGAGACCTTAAGGAAGGAGACTTTCCCAAAGCTGGCACAGGCAAGAAACTGATCCATAGAGACTGGATAGAAATTCTGCTTGTGCTTCAATTCTATCCGCATAGCTACATATACCTTGTACCTTTCAACCCAGGTTTGATAGGGATCATGAACAAGGTGAATAGAGTTCATGTCCAAAAATGTAGCAGCTGAAATTTGAGGTTGACCTTCCTTGGCTAGAGATTCATTCACATCAGAGAATTGTTGTGCTGAAAGAGGATAAAGCCTGGTCCAATCTACAGGAGATAATCGTTCACATTCTGACAGAGCAGAAGCAAGAACATCAGCAGTGACATGGCCTTGGTGATACTCTCTAAAAAGAAACCTGTGGAAAGCAACCAGATAGCCTTTCTACACTTTGATTCTGCCCATGACTCTGGTAAAACGCTCAAAAATAATTGAGCCTACAGAGGAATCCATAATCAGAGAGTGAAGAGGGGGAAGAAAGGTAGAGTCAGGCAGCTGGAGGGTTGCAAAATCTACTTGGACGGCTTTAGTGTGAGCTCCACCTGGTCCAAGGGCTCTAATGGGCTGCATGAACTGACCTAACTGAATCTCAGGCAAACGATGAAGATACCGGTAATCATTGAACATTTTGAAGTGCCTGATCATCTTGATCTCCTTTTGAATGAAAGGGGCCCAGATGTCCTTATGGTGGATTAGGAACCATTCAGATAAAGTCAGGGAATGGTCCCTTGGAGGGAACCTGGCAAATCTGGCAAGAAGAAATTTATTGTAGAGAGCTTTATTAGTCCGAGCCCACTGCTCTTTAGTTTGGGATTTGGCTGCAGAGAAAATCTTTGATTTGAGGGATTTGGAAAGAAAGGTGTAAGGAAAAATAGTGAAAGAGGGAGGAGCAGAAGGATGAAGAAGGAAATGAGAGGTGGAAGAAGGTATGGCAGTTGGTCCAGAAGAGGAAGGACTAGAGGAGGAGGAGGAGGCTTCAGTTGATGAGGAGGCTGGAGGGTCCTCAAAAAGAGGAGGAGATGAAGGAATGTGTGTGGAAGAGATAGGAGATGTAGTGGATGGTGAAGGAAATGGGGCTAGAGAGGAGATGACTCTGGGTAGAGGGTGTTTGAAAGGTTGAGGAGCTGGAGGTGCTGTGGAGGACGAGGGTGGAGAAGGAGGGGTTGGTGTCGGAATAGGTGAAGGAGCTGGGGGCTCTAGAGCAACAGCTTCTTCTTCTGCTTGGACCTACTCAGACTCAGTCTCCACTGGTCCGGTTGGCCCTGACAAATCCTCAACTGGCCCTGTTGGCCCTGACCAATCCTCAACTAGCCCTGCTGGCCCTTCAGCTGATGGCCCTGTAGGCCGAGGTGCTTCTTCAACAGGAGATGGCCCGGATGGCCCTAATTCTGCTGCAGGCATTGACCCTGATGGTCTAGGGACCTCTTCTTTGGTTCCCTTAGATGGTTGAGCTACAGGAGGAGGAGAAGCAGGAGGTGCTGATGATCTTACCTCCTTTAAAATATCTGAAAGTATAGCCTTCATGCTTCCCATTTCTTTATTAAACCACCTGATAGCATTCTTCACCTGTGACAACTCTTTTGTAGCTGAGGCCTGGCTCATAAAGATTGAGTTGACGTCTGCTTGCACTGAACAAAGGATTTCACCTTCGGCATCCAGTCTCTCTATCACAGGCTTTAAATTTATAATGATTTTCTATTTCTGAGCCCTCTGATGTGGAGCATCCGCAAGGAGAGGAATCTCTGAAGCAACTTCCTTTCATTTCTCCCTTGCTTTGTCCACAGGATCCTACTCATCTGATTCGGAAGAACTAGTGGTTTCTCCTTCTCTAAACTGATTTTCTGGGCGATTTTCAGTTCTCCACCCCTGAGGCTCACTTTCTGTTTCACCCAAAATCTCCCCATCAGCAGGGACATCTTCCATGGGTGCATCCATATGCACAGCTGCAGTTTGTTCCTCCTGGATAGGAGGATCTTCCATCTGAACATCATTGTGGCCGAATGCCACATCCAGATTTGCTTGATCTTGCTCCCCCTGAGTAGGAGCATCTTCTACTTGATCAATTTCAACATAAATTTCTTGCTCCCCCTGAATGGAAGCTTCATCCAAAATAGCATCTTCAGTGTGGCCTGATGCCACAGCTTCTGCAATGAGAACTTCACTAGCTACTGGATCCCTCAAGGACCTATGGATGGATTCCAGTACATCTTTAAGTACTGAGCCTACTCGAGAAGAGGGAAGAGGATCCTCTGAACTACACCCAACAGGCTCAATGTCCTCAAGAGGAATATCCTCAATCCTGCTGCTTGATACTACTATTGTTGCTGATGGTTCTGCTTCCACAGATGGTGCTGCTGCTACTTCTGGTTCTGCTGCTGCTGCTGGTTCTACTTCTTGGACCTCGTGGGCTTCGCCAATGTTGGCTTCACCCTCAGTTATAGAAGTCTTCGTCCAAACCCCATTGACAACTGAAAAATCACTTTTCCTTAAATTTCTGGATCGGATAGCTTGGCCCATCTTCTCAGACACATCTCCTACTACACTTATGCCATAGTGCTGAAAAATCTTCATCAGGAGATGGGCATAAGGTAGAGAAACATTCAGCTTGCTCTTTGTGTCCCATACTTGAGCGCTTGCAAACTTCGTCCTTTCAATCATGAGCTCTGTCGTGTTGATTTCTTGGTTCTTGATGGCCCAGAACATTATATCTGAATTAGCCCTAGTGCAAGTTGAAAAAATAACACTTCTGGGAACCATAATCTGACAAACTACAAAGTGCAATATGCGATTAAATGCATTCAACTGGTTTACATCAATCTTGTCATCTTTCAGCCTGAACTCGGAACCAACTATCCATAAACCCTTTTCTTGGATATTCACAGTGTGAGCTCCACTATGTCCGGAGATAGTCACACCAAAGAGAGATGCTAATAAGTCTCGTGTGACCCTAATTTGGGTTCCCTTGACCATGGAAGTCAAGGTCCCGCCTGCCTCTGACTTCAGACACACATAAAAAGCTTTTACCAGGTCCGGAAAACTTACTTCAGAGATAGTAGCCATCTTCGTCCACTTCAATATGTCCAAAGCTTCGACGATGCTCCCCATTCCGTTCTTCTGCAAATCTGCCACATCCACTGCTTTGTGGCCGCATACCTTGATTTTCACAGACGCAAACCTTACTTGCTGCTCGTCGGTAAGAAATTCGGCTCTGTAGCCCCCGACGCTGCTAGAAATACCAGAAGAGGCCATGGGTTTGGACTGAGAAAGTTTCTAGAGGACTGGAAAGAGGGATGGAGCAGAAACCCTCAAGAAATTTCTGGCGGGAAGTGGTTGGAAGCTTGAAATCCCAGAGAGTCGATGCCGGAGTCGTTAGGGTATCGCCTCAGGTAGGTGAACAAGAGAGAGAGGGATAAAGGTAGGAGGTGAATCGTTCTCATACAGATTTCAGGATATATGAAAGAAATAGACCTTTTTCCGAAACCAGAGCCACCATTATGACGGAAAACGACAAAGTGACCAGTTTAATAGGAATAAAGGACTTATATGAAATAGCGAATCGATAGGAGTAGCTTAACACAAAAGTTTATGTGGAATTTGCTTAAATCCGGAGAGGAAAAAATAATTAGCATTCTGATAATTTGTATTTCAATTTTATACAGATGAATCTTTCACACTTTACACATGCCAAATTCCCTTCTAAGAGATGTAAACCTCTCTTCAGGTAAGGCTTTTGTGAAGATATCTACTAACTGATTGTTTGTATCAATAAATGAAATATCTATGTTACCATTAGCTACATGATCACGAATGAAATGATATCTAACCTCAATGTGTTTAGTCCTTGAGTGATGTACTGGATTCTTGGTTAAATTTATAGCACTGGTGTTGTCACATAACAGTGGAATTGTCTTGATATGTAGCCCATAATCCTCAAGTTGTTGCTTTATCCATAGGAGTTGTGTGCAGCAACTTCCAGCAGCTACGTACTCAGCTTCAGCTGTTGACAGAGCTACTGAATTTTGTTTCTTGGAGGACCATGATATTAGACACCCTGCAAGGAATTGACAACAACCACTGGTGCTTTTTCTATCTAGTTTGCATCTAGCGTAGTCAGCATCAGAGTATCCTACTAAATTAATTTCACAAGATTTTGGATACCAAAGACCTAAGTCATGAGTTCTAGTTAAATATCTAAAAATTATTTTTACTGAAATTAGATGGGATTCTTTAGGATCTACCTGATACCTAGCACACATGCATACACTAAACAGTATATCAGGTCTACTGGCAGTTAGGTAAAGTAATGAACCTATCATACCTCTGTAGATCTTTTGATCTACCTTCTTACTATCCTTGTCACTGTCCATCCTTGTTGATGTGATCATAGGTGTTGACAGTGGCTTGGCATTATCAAATCCGAACTTATTTAAGAGTTCCTTAGTGTACTTAGGTTGGCAGATGTGAGTCCCTTCCTTTCCTTGTTTGATTTGCAATCCAAGGAAGTAGTTGAGCTCTCCCATCATGCTCATCTCGAACTCTCCCTGCATAAGCTTCTCAAAGTACTTGCAAAGAGATTCATCAGTAGAACCAAATATTATATCATCAACATAAATTTGAACAAGCAATATATGTTTGACTTTAGATTTGATGAACAGTGTACTATCTACTTTACCTCTGATAAAACCATGGTTTACTAGAAAAGAACTAAGCCTTTCATACCAGGCCCTAGGTGCTTGTTTTAAACCATATAATGCTTTGTGTAATTTAAAAACATGATTCGGAAATTCAGTGTCATCAAAGCCTGGAGGCTGTTCTACATAAACATCCTCCTTGATAAAACCATTTAGAAATGCCGACTTCACATCCATTTGAAATAATTTCACATCTAGTGCAGATGCATATGCAAGTAAGATTCTAATAGCCTCAAGTCTAGCCACAGGCACATAGGTTTCATCGAAATCTATGTCTTTCTCTTGGGAATAGCCTTGAGCTACCAATCAGGCCTTGTTTCTTAAGATCACACCACTTTCATCCAATTTATTTCTGAACACCCATTTGGTGCCAATTACTGGATGATTTGATGGTCTAGGAACAAGTGACCACACATGGTTTCTCTTGAACTAATTGAGTTCATCTTGTATGGCTAAAATCCAAGATTCATTAGTAAGAGCTTCATTGACTGTCCTAGGCTCTATTTGAGAAACAAAAGCTAAATAATCACATGGAATTATGTTACCTCTTGTTCTTACCCCTACAGATGGATCACCAATGATGTTTTCAGGAGGGTGATCTCTCTTATATCTCCATTCCTTTGGAAGAATTTCATGTTCTATGTCCTTTTGTTGCAAGTCTTCCAGAGGTGGATCTTCCTTGTCCTCAACTGATGAGTTCTTTAGCTTCTTAGACAATTCATCTGCATCATCATTATCACTATCTTCTTCCTTTCTCAAGGAAAGGTTAGTTTCATCAAAAATAACGTGTACTGACTGCTCAATCAATAAAGTACGCTTATTGAACACTCTATATCCTTTAGGTTTAGAAGCATACCCCATGAAGATGCCTTCATCTGATTTGGCATCTAACTTACCAATGTCTCTTTTGTCGTTGTTGTGGATGAAGCATGGACATCCAAATGTCCTGAAGTGACTAATCTTAGGCTTCTTTCCCTTGAACAACTCATATGCAGTCTTTTTCAAAATCGGCCTGATCATTACTCTATTAATGATGTAGCTTGCTGTGTTGACTGCTTCAGCCCAAAAATATCTTGGCAGATCATATTCTGACAACATTGTTCTTGCCATGTCTAATAAAGTCATGTTCTTTCTCTCAACAACTTCATTCTGCTGTGGTGTCTTGGTGCTGAGAAATTGTGTTCAATTCCTTGGTCATCACAGAACTTGAAAAATTTCTCATTCTAGAATTCTTCTCCATGGTCTGATCGGATTCCAACAATGCAATACCTCTTATCTTTCTGGACCTTTTTGTTGAAGCTCACAAAACTGTCAAACGTATCATCCTTGTGTTCCTAGAAGGATACCCATGTGAATCTCGAATAGTCATCTACAATAACAAATCCATATTGCTTTCCTCCTAGACTGGTGGTCCTCATTGGCCCAAATAAGTCCATGTGTAAGAGTTATAGGGGTTTAGAGGTTGTCACCATAGTCTTTGACTTGAATGAGGATTTTAGATGCTTCCCTTTTGCACAAGGCCCGCAGATGCCATCCAATCTTGTGCTAATTTTAGGTAGACCTTCCACTAGGCTTTTCTTAATCAGCTTCCTTATGCCATCCAAACTGCAGTGGCCCAATCTTCTGTGCCATAGCTCAGTTGACTGCTCTTTGCTGGCTGCTAAACAAATGTCTTGATCTTTCAGCTGTTCAAGGTAAAGCAAGTACAAATTCTTCTCTCTGTTGGCTTCAAAGATCACTTCTCCATCCTTCATAATACTGCATTTGGATTCTTGAAATCTAATCTGATGTCCCTTGTCGCATAACTAGCTAATGCTGATAAGGTTGTGCTTCAAGCCTTTTACACATAGAACCTCTTCAATTACTATCTTGCCCTTGCTGCTCACTGATCCACTGCCTATCACAGTCCCTTTTCCATTATCTCCATAGGTGATTGTGCATTCTTCAGCTTCTAAATGGTAAACAGTTTTCTGTTTCCTAACATATACTTTGAGCATCCACTGTCCAAGTACCACTTGGATGCCCGGGGATTTTCCTGAAATGAAAACATCAAGCTTTAGGTACCCAAGTTCTTTTGGGTCCTGGATGGTTAGTGTCATCAATTTTTCTTTTGATTATCCATCTTTTATATTTAGTTGAACTGGTTATTTAGTATGTCCTAGCTTGTTGCAGTGACTCCAACGTGTTGTTCTAGTTTTTTTTCATATGGAGCATATTTAAAGTCTGATTTATATGCTACATCTTGTTCAAGTACGAATTTTGGAGTTGGATATATTTTAGGGTATACTTTTGCATCTTCATTATCTGGTGGAATGTAACCTAGTCCATTCTTCTTTTTACCTGACCGTCTAGCACCTTTTAATATTAAAGAATTTTTACCATTAATAAATTTTTCTAACGTACTTAATAATTTTTTATTTTTTCTGTTAGCATTTTAATTTTATTTTCTAATCCATCTACTGCCTCTTGTTTTTCTAGTTTGATTATTTGTTTGTTTTTATCTTTTAAATCTTCGCATAGTAACTCATTTCTTCTTTTAAGTTTTTTAACTTCCTTCTGTAGTTGTTCATTTTCTGATTTTAAATCTGAATTGGTATTCTCTAGACATGCAACATTTTTTTATTAACTTTTAGTAATTTAGATACTTCTCTATATTTATCATAAAGCTCGCACTACAAAAAAAATGATATATAGCTTCGCGTAAAAACTATAGGTATATGCCAAAAATCCGAAGGTAAAGCCCTTTACCTACGGAAAGTGCTACGGTTTGAATCCGACACACATGCTCGCGTGACTAAATCCTATACCCACAGAAAAATAATCGTAGGTATATGTCAAATTATTCATAAAAATATTAACCGTAGGTAAAGACTTATAAAAAGCATAGGTAAATTTTTTAAAAAACTATAGGTATTACCATCTATACTTATGGTTTCATAACCGTAGTAATACCTTTTTTGAGATGTTGCAATATATACTTATGGCTTTACAGTATTGTAAGTAATGATATTTAGTCATGAATATTAAAAATCGTAGGTGTAGAGTTTTTTTTTTTTTTTTTTACAAATATAAATACCTGTCCATATCTGATGTAAACATGTAATACAGATACATCCACATAACTAAAATAAAATTCAAATCCATATCCACTCATCTACATCACATAAGTAAAACAACATTCAAATCCATAATATATTCACATTCACATTCACATCCATAACATTCACATGTTCACTCAAATATCCACATAAACAAAGACATGGCATGATCCGGTAAATTTTGGAGGTTCATGATCTGGTCCAAATATGAAACAAATGTGCACATGGCATTTGAAAAAATAGAACGTTACTCCAGTGCCACGAACAGGGAGAACACATATAGTTTGACTTTTGTCAATCCTTTCATGTGCCTGAGAACGACAGGTAGAATATGCCATCAGATTCAGAGACGTAAAGCCACAATAGCAGAACTATGGAAGAGACTAGCCACCAAGAGCCTCTTACAACAAAGACCAAGAAGACAATCAGAGCATGAGTGCTTTCAATGAAAGTAAGCAAATGCAATCAATTGCCAAGTTTCCTTTGCTCTTCTTTGAGATCCTCCTTTTATGTCTCTCTAAATCCCATTCCCTTTGCACATATACCCTTGAAGTGAGGTTATATTAACCAACATATTTCTGAGAATGCCATTTCTAGAATAGTGCATGTAAGAGGAATACTTCTGTAATATTATTAGCAACAATAAATGGCCATAATAATGAAAATAACAGTAGTAATGGAAATGGCTCCAACAATGAAATATGTGCAGCCAAACAGAAGCTGTTTCTAACACAAGCATTTAACATACCATAAAGACAAGTGAATCAATTTTGTGTGATACCTAAAAGATTGCATGATTTTTCAAACAATTTCTGGAACAAAAAGTATGTACTACTGTATGGTTTATCACTGGACAATTAAATGGCAAAGTACCAGAACATTTTGAGGCTTGATGTACCTGTGGCATACATTCCATGGATATATACCAGAGCTCTAAAAATCTACAGAAAAACATAAGTTGTAAGTGTTAGAGATGTTCAAGTTTGTCTATTAGATTAGAAATGTGAAGGAAAAGAAGTAGAGAACTGAGGGAGGGCCTAGAAAGGAAATGGCAATGTCCTCACCAACAATCAATCCCAATAGCATTTGTCACCTTGATTGGAGCACAAAGTTCTAATACTGACCTCTGTCAACCAAACAATGGCACACAGTGAGACCGGGAAAACCCTTATTTCTTTTTTAAGATAGAGACTGCAAAAACTTCTCTCAGTCACTTATTATTCACCCAAGTGTCCCTCTAGAATTGTCTTCCCACCATCCTAATATGAATTTTTGATGAACAGTTGTAGAAATAAATTGTTATTTATAATACTTTTTCCTCATAGAAGACATATGATTCAACCGTACCCCCGAGAAAACATGGTTTCTCTCATCCATCTGGTATTTCTGAGTCACAATACTCTTCCAATTTGCAGATCTTCTACTGCCCTCCAAATGCATATGAAAAAGAAGAAAGATAACAATGAGTGAGTTCACAACAAGCACTTCAAGCCATTCTATATTCATGTTAAGACAACAGTACATACAATTTTTGATGTTGTAGAAACTAGGGGGAAAAAAGAAGAAGGAAAAACAAGCTTCAGAAAAGAGGAGGAAGAGCTGATGACGGTTTACATGGAGATTTGCTTTTCAGTAAGGGAAGAAGGAACCAGGCAAGTGCGGATACCACTGGGCAACAAAAAAAATAAAAATAAAAATAAAAGTATGCAAACAGTCTTTCCCATAACTTGGAGAATGACAGAAGATTGGAAGATGATCACATCGGAGCTCCATGAAAGAGGAAATGTTGTCATAGAGTAAAATAACAAAAATATAGGAGGGACACTTGCAATGAAAAGTTGCAACAGTAAAAGAAGAACCATAACCGAGACATATATACTTTGTGGGTTGAGGGGAGAGTTAGCTTCCATGCCCACATTGGCATTGTCTACATTCTGAAATGATCTATTATGGTATGTAAGCTGATCTAAGATAGTACCAGGTAATTCAGAATACATGTGCAAATCGGTGCTGCTTATATTGATGTTACCGTCGTTTTCATTGTACTTGAGAACTCTGTTCCAGTGAAATGTGAAACGGCAAAGCATCAGACTGTTGTGCCCAACAAAGGATATGATTGTGGCTGAACTAATCATACAGGGAAAGATCACTCAAATGTTGCAATAAATTGTAAATCTCCAAGTAAGTTCTTCAAAAATGAATAGGCACACAGCCATATATGCATCCACAGAAAATTGATTTAACGGAAGTTCAGTATGCCAGAGCTAAATGGCAGCTCGAGCCTTGAGACTTATTAGTTTACCAATCTACTGATGGAAGTTTTCATGGATGTGAATTCAATTAAAATCACAGTTCATAATCACACTTGAAAGTTGAAACTATACCTAGGTAATGAACAGTTAAAAGGCATGTAGCTACCAGGTAGCATCTAATCTAATTCTCACCTACTACACATCGACCAACTATAGGGCAAGTTTGTCCTGTTCGCATGAAGAGCATTCTGCACTTCTGGAAGGTTGAAATAGAAACGTCTTTCATAGGTCATACATAGGAGAAAAAATGTTAAAATCTTTTAAGAAGAAACCACCTAGTGGGAATTTCATTCATGAGTTGCAAATTAATTTATTTCTTTATGAGAAGAAATACATACATATTTTCTCAATCTCAGCTCCTGCTCCACGATTGATGGGTAGCAGACATCTAGAATCACATCATACGGATTGATGTAGTCACCAACCACATCATTTGCATCTTTGATACCATTGTTGCATTCTTTGCTTACATTGTGGGGACTGGTGAATGTGTAGTCTTCAAAGTCACATGTATTCATTATAGTGAGGCCTATCTCATCAGAAATCATGCCATGTGACCAGAAAAATTCATAAGTTGATGGGATATCCCTATCAAGTTTGAGAAGTGGATTTCCATTCTATAAGCAGATAAAAGTAGAGGTGTTACTAACAAAGCATAATATTATAACAAAAATTAAGTAAAAATACTCATCTAAGTCAAAAACCTGTATACGATGTCACTAGACAGGCAGAGAACAGAATAAGAGAGCTTTATTCTAGGACAGGAAATTGCAGGGACATCAACCATAAAAGCAAGAATAAAATGTAGAAAAGGAAAATGATTAGAGATGAATGTTCTTTGAATCATTGCTTCAGATAATCACTTGTGGTGAACAATGCAATGATGTGAACTATTCTTACAGCCACTCCTCTGATGTTGAACTTGGAACCAGTTGACTGCTGATTATAATTTAGGAGGACATCGGCCAGCTGAGGGATGTAATGCCCTGGAAACAAGCAATTAATGGTGAATTCTCTTGGAGAGTAGGAGGTGATTAATTACACATTAAATGGTTGAATGTTTCTCTAGGACCTGCATAACTTTCTCCAGTCAGAAACAGTCCCCTGTATTTGAACTCTGGAAACTTTTCATACCATCGGATCAGAAAGGTCCGCATGTCATTAGCTTCCATTGTCAAAAGCTGCATGGAAGAAAAAGAGTACTATTGAGTTAGCTGGTCCATAAATAAGGTTATGTGAAATAATCAGGATCAAAGTTTTAACATAAAAGTTAACATTATATTAAATATGATGCAGATGAAATTTGTTTTTACCAGTAGATTCATCACCAGATTTGTAATCAGAATTTCGCACAGATTTCGCACAGATGATAGAACACCAGAATTTCGCACAGATTTCGCACAGATGATAGCCACCTACTCAGATTTCGCATAGATGATAGAACACCAGAAGACAGATAGTATGAAGTAAATTGCTTCCGTTTGTGTCTATGGAAGTGAAGCAGTCATACTATAAATTTGCATAAAAAAAGGAAGAAGATATGCATCATATAATTGAGATGTATGTTTTAAAACCTCTCTTAAGATGGGCAATTAACTACTTGCGAACAATTATCCTCTAGACATGACTTGATCATTTTAACATGCTAATTTTGATGCTGTAATGAGTGTTATTTATCTAATAGAAAATAAATGTTCCTTTGTTGCCCTCCCTGTTGCCTGAGAATTAAGAAGATAACACTAACTTCTTGTTTCTGCCTCGTTATGTATCTGAACTTTTCAACTTGCAAAAATTGCAATACAGTCATAAACAAGGCTCTTGAACATTTCCAAAAGAATCCGACGAGCATGAGAATTAAGTTCTATGGTAATGGATAGCCATATTCTGTATTTAACTTTCTCATTTTGAACAATAGAAGGCATTTTACTCCTGCTAATGTTGCATCTAACAATCCATGGTAAGAATGAAAGGCGGTTCAGGACAAGCAGAGAAATTCACTACGATGCTAAATTTTAGCTAATCGTGGTGTTGCTTCAACAAATAATTGAAAAGACTGGATAGCTAAGTGGTGATACAAGAGAAATAAAATTGCAACCTATATGGTCCCCAGTTCCCCATTTAGTAACTTGCTGTAATCAGACTAAGGGAAAACAAAGTGGAATCTTAGCACATTAACGAGAGAAAATAAACATAGTTCAAGTCCAAGAACTATGCAAACAAAATTGTTAAACCAGATCCTTTTTTTTTTCCCCTTGCAATTACAAAAGCCAGATGCAACCCCTTGATGCCAATCTCTAGAAAACAATAAATCGAAGTTGTGGGAACATGCACGACACTATGGAAAGAACGAAACTTTCAATCCAGAGAAATCGAGAACATCAATGACAGGAAAAGCAGCAAGAAACACACCACACGGTTCACACCATGCCCTGCCGGAGACTATCTCATGACAATGGAGGGCCCAGAGAGAGAGAGAGAGAGAGAGAGAGAGAGCTAAACCAACAGACCTCCGTTCAGCCACAGCGTTAAGGGCTTCTTGTCGGCGTCGCCGTCTGCCTCGGCGAAGTAATAGTAGAGGCTCCTCCCGGCCTCGACATCCACGTCCACATACCCGGCGTACTGCCTGAATCCCACCGCCGGCTGCCCAGGCAGCCTCTCCACCAGGTCCTCCGCTGGGTACCCCACCATAGCCACTCCCCAAGGCAGCAAGACCACACCAAGAGCTCCACCAGCATAGAGGAGAGGGACTAAAACCATCGGCGTCCACCTGCTGCCGCTGCTTTTGGGACAGATCCGAGATGTTCATCTAGGCCATGTGCTCCTCCAAACCAGCGCCCATAATCCTCGGATTGGGGCCCCGATCGTTGGAGTGCACACGGATCGGCGGTAGGTTGGAGTGGGTCGCGCCGAGGACGCCGATCCAAACGACGAGGATGCCTCCAGCATCAGCGACTCAGGAGCCGAGTGGGCGTCCTGCCCTCCGCGCATGTTACTTCCGCCGAGCTTCCCGGAGGAGTCCTGGCGAGGGAACGCCATCTCGTTCTCCGAATCCGGACGCATGCCCCCGCCTTCTTCATCGTCGCCGCCGTTTCTGGTGCCATCGGGGGAGGGTTTCGAGTCGTCGAGGCCAAGGAGGCAGTTGACGGAGGACGAGGCGGAATCCATGGAGTTGAGACCGCCACCAAGTGTGGCACTGTTGAGGGCATCGACAAACCAGGTCTCGGACTTGGAGTCGTCACGGAGGGAGCGTGGATGATCACGGCGTCCGGCTTGGATGATGACGATGGTGGCCGAGGGCATGCTAGGGCGTGGATGATCACAGCGGCGTCCGGCTTGGACGACGAAAAGGGCGCGGTCGGCGTCGAGCTTCGACGACGACGAGGGCCTGGTCGGCGTCGGGCTTGGTCGTTCTAGGGCGCAGTCGCTCGGACAATGGCAGAAGGAGGCATCCGCCGAACCCCTCCATCTCGCAGGCTTTTATTTCCCGCGCAAGGGAAATGTATTGGCACCACAATTATACACTCACGGTTCTTATTTTTTTAAGATATTATGAATAGACTAATACCTATATTTGGTAGCTTTTCATAGGTGTATACATCTTTTTGTTATAGTTATTAATAAACTATAGCTAAAATAAATATATTCTCTCACGATTTATAAAAACCGTAACTATATATTGTATCTACATATGGTTAAAAAAAACGTGTGCATAACCTTGCAACAGACGGATTTAAGTTGTATAATTGTGGTATATACCTACGTATTACCTACTGTAGGTAAATTTTGTGGGTATAGCTCCAATTTGCTGTAGTGTCGTTGAAAGCTTCTTCTAAATTATCTGAATCAGAATCATGACAAGAATCGAAAGATGAGTCAGAAGTTACCTTTTCTTCAGTATTTTCCATGAAGGCTAGGTCGGCTTCTTCTTCTTCCTTACTACTTGAGTTTGACTCGTTGTCCGAGTCGTTGTTGTTGCTCCAAGCTACTGCCATTGCTTTCTTCTTATATCTCCTGAATTTCTTGAAGCTGTCTTTCTTTTGAATTCAGATTTTTTGAGCTTCAGACATTCTGCTTTGATATGTCCGGGCTTCTTACACTCGTAGCAGATGGGCTCACCTTTCTTTGAGTCCTTTCCATCTATCTTCTTAAAGTCTTTATTTTTTTGAAGTGTCTTCTGCCGGATTGATATCTTTTCTTTTTGGCTAAAATCCGTTGAAGCCTCCTAGATAGCATAACTTCTTCATCTTCACCGTCTTCGCTATTGGCTTCATCTTCTGATTGTTCCTCAGTGCTGCCTTCTGCTACTTTGAGGGCATTTGAGTGCTTCTTCTTACTAGATGATTCTCCTAATCTTTCCATGTTTATCTCATGGGCCATGAGGGACCCAATGAGCTTTTCCAATGACATCCTTTTCAAGTCATTGGCTTCTTCTATAGCTGTTACCTTGGGAGTCCAAGAAGATGGCAGGGATTTAAGAATTTTCCTTACCATATCTCCCATCTCATAGCTTTTCCCTAGTCCGGCCAATCCGTTTGTAATATCTGTGAATCTGCTGAACATTTGGGTTATAGATTCTCCTGGCTGCATCCGGAACCTCTCATATTGAGTCACCAAAATGTCTATCCTGATTTCCTTGACTTTGTCAGTGCCTCCATAAGTGATCCTGAGCTTTTCCCACATTTCCATGGCGGATTTGCAGGTAGATACACGGTTGAATTCCTTTTTACTGAGGGCACAACATAAAATGCTTTTGGCTTTGCAGTTGAGAGATATTTTCTTTCTATCATCATCAGTCCATTTGTCCTTTTCATTGGTGACTAGAAGATCTCCTTCTTCTACAATTGACCAGATCTGAAAATCAAATCCTTGCAAGAAGTATTCTATTCTGGTCTTCCAGTAGGTGTAGTCTTCTCCATCGAACAGCGGTGGCCTGTTGACAGACTGACCTTCACAGTGACCTTGGGCTGCCATTGATCTTTACTCTTCAGATCGTTGGATCTTCTTCTTTGTCGAAGAGACTAGCTCTGATACCACTTGTTGCCCAGCTAGTTAACCCAGAGGGGGGGTGAATGGGATATTAAAACTATTTGATACTCAAATCCTGTTCACACAATAGTCACAAAAACAACACTTCGCAGATTGTTAGTGTTAGTGAAGACAAATATAAACACGCAAAAGCAATCGCACAACACAGAAAATTATCCTGGTTCGGATCTCCTTTCCTTAGGAGTCCTACGTCCAGTCCCTGAGCAATATCTCAGGATTTCACTAACCCAAGGGTACTGTCCCCCTTATGGACCCTCACACACCCAACCGCAGCTGGTCTTCCTTCAATCTGGAGGGAAATACACCACCCTGGATACCCTACCAGGTCTTCCTTCACAACCGAAGGGAACAACACCCTAGATACCACACCAGGTCTTCCTTCATAACAGAAGGGAACAGACACAAGAGAATGTGTTCAAAGAGATAATGCCCCTAGATCAAGCTTATAGAACACCGCTTGATCTGAAGCAAGGACTGAGAAGAAAAAGATCTACAATCAAGGACTCTTCTCAGAACAAAAGGCTCTCTCACAAATCTGAACTTAGCACAGAGAGCAAGAGCTAAGACTAAAGGGAGTTTTTGCTTGGCTCTAAGAAAAGGTTGCAGAAGATAGAGGGCATTGTAACTTCTTGTTCTCTAATCGCTCTTCCTTTGTGTTCAGGAACTTCATTCTTCTATATATATATATATATATCATCTTTTGAAATTCGAACGTTGAAGTGCTCGTTGTCTCTATGCATAAGTGTACGTTAGACTGCTTGACACTTGGAAGCTTCCAGTCAACAGTCCTTCATCTTTCCATGCACGCAAAGAGAGAAAGGATCTTCTGTAATCTTCTTTGGCTTCTATTTTGTCCAACATTGTATGATGGATGCTGTCAGAGACCTGCACATATTTAAAGGTTAAACAATAGACAGCTAAGCTATCTCTTGTTGTCAGTCAATGTTAGAACGAATTTTCATCAAAAAAGTAATGTCATTTTGTTGTTCTAAAAGATGTTTACAGAGTACGATACGATAATGGAAGATATCGTCTGCATTCATGCAGTGATACGTTCAGTCTTCATAAATGCACAGCTGACATAAATATACGTGAAGACTTCGACTTTTCAACGTATCAAAAATTAGCTCGAAAATTGAATCGTTGTCTTCCATGAAATCGTTATATACATAACTTATGAAATCATTGTGCAAATGAGTGAATCGTTGTGCATTCATAAGTAAAGATATCCATACACAAATCGTTATATGTATTAATAATGACGTTATAAACAAATCGATGTACAAATTGTTATAAACAAATCCATGTACAAATCGTTATGACGTTATGACCAAATCGATGTACAAATCATTATAAACAAATCCATGTACAAATCGTTATGACGTTATGAACAAATCGATGTACAAATCATTATAAACAAATCCATGTACAAATCGTTATGACGTTATTGCAACGACCCGAGAACCCGACCCTCGGCCCACGCCGAGGACCCGATTTTCGCTGTTGCCGCCCATGGATCCAGAGACCCAGAAGGGCTATAATCTACGTCTAACAGGATATGTAACGGAACTAAACGTCAACTACTAATCTAGAAGTGTACGCGCGGAAACAAAAAAGAGAGTGAGACCACTATGTACCACTCTAAGTACAGTCCCAACGCACGCACGCTAGTACAAGTAAAAGGCAAGGGAAGAACAAGTCCCTTAGGGGCATACCCTGAGGCTGACGTACACTGAAAAAGGGGAACCACTGCTAGCTACGGGGACTCCGACTACCGCCCCGTCTCCTCTGCTCGGCGTGCGCCCTGCCGTTGCTGAGAAATCTCACCTGGGAAAAGGAGGGATGAGCTTCACAACAGAAGCTCAGTAGGGACTACCAATCTCCTACTGGCTCTAAACAGGTAGGAGAATATAAATACCAAATGAATGACAGAAGTTTATATCTTCTACCTACAAACGGAAGTGCGGAAGCGAAACTACAACTAGCACGGTATGGAAAGAACACACGGTCGGAAACTCCGTACGACTGCTCATCGTGACCACCACACGGCTAGTAAACACAGACAGAGGGAACTCCGTCTGGACAAGGAACACTAGCTACGGAAAGCACTACCACTAGTCAAGGTCAGGTGCGTCCACCGACGTCTTATCCTCGACCCGGGTCCTGACCCTCATGTCTTGTCAGAGCGAGGTAGGACACAAGTAACACAACAGTAACCGCCGTAGTCTGGCTGGACTACGGTCCCACGCCTGGCCTCTCTAAGTGGTTTCAGGTCCGCAAAGGGTGAGGCAGTGAGAAAAGGACTAGCTGGACTGTGCCGGGAAGAACTCCAAAAATTGACCTCGGCGTCCCAGTCCAACCACGAGAGCTCTGCAAGCGACTCAACACCACTGTCATAACCACCGTTTTCCCCTAAGCTCTAGAGTCTGCCTGGTGGCTGCCAACTCGAGCGCACTCGTAGCCCGAAGTACTCCCTCAACAGGATCCTGAGGATGGGGGTCCCAAGCAATGGTAACAACCTCTCACACAGGACAAGCCCTCAAGTGCCGAGCACAGGGCGAAAGACTAGTGTAGACCGCACTAGGGAACTAGCACAGATGCCACGGGTACAGAAAAAGGAACGGAAATGGCGAAGGTCGGAAACCTGTCTCACTGCTGACATTGTGACGCATCGGGCCGTCGCGACCAGGTCGCGACGCCCTACCCTGTCGCGATCCCGTCGTGACGGCCGAGCTGTGGCGGAATGCCTCGGCCAAGCCCGTTAAACCGATAACGTACTTGATCCGAGTCCGCCTCCCGCGAACGGGCCGAAGCCTCGCAAGGGAAGCCAAACCACAGTCCGTGTAAACACAAAGGAACACACCATTTTATATATATAATTCACAAGTTACATAGCCAAATTTCCACAAAAACTGAAAGAATGTACAAGAGCCTGGGGCATACCCCGAGGTACAACAGAAGAAAATAAACAACTATCTAAGCTACACTGCTGGAGCCGCCACTACACAGCTGGAGGTACTGACCCTGCACCGCTACGACGCGGCTCTGAACTGGACGACGGTCGTGAAACGTCCTCCTCGCTCTCACCTGTGGGGGTAGGGGTGAGCCTCGCTAGTCACTGGCTCAGTAGGGAACTCCCCCAACACCGAGCAAACCAAAACCACAGGTACGAAAGCAGTAAACAATACCAACAATTTATAGAACAGCTAAACAGAATATTAAAGCTGTAAAAGTACTCACCGTCTGCCGACTACGTAAAACAACTTTAATAATTAAACGGCAAACCAGTACAGGTGTACAAGCTAAAGTAGAGACAGCCAACACGAGCCACGTGAACTGGTTCGCGACACCAGAAACTGACTCGGACAAGCTAACACAGGTCTACCTCTCAGTCTCGCAGCCACGGACGAAAGGTCCAGCTGCCGCTCCACGTGAAAAGGTCAAGCAACTGTGGAGACCAACTAAACACCACCACCTGCGGACCACACGGTCGCAGGCCCATGCCTGACACCTCAGGAGACCCTGGCCCGGGCTCTCTAGAGTGAGGCACTGGAAAAGGACTAGCTGGGGACCAGTGTCGACTACTGGTGTCCGTACCCCCAACTACGAGCGCGCTACAAGTGACTAAAGACAAACACAAGTGTCACTGTCCCACTGTCGTCTTTCCCTCAGCCGGACGTGCAACTCAAACACAAGAGTGAGGGTGTCCAGGTCAGACGACACAGACCTCGACGGTACAACACAAGTACCGGGACAAAGCCCCGAGCTAACAGCCTGGCTCACAAAGAACCTGGGGCACCCAACTGGAGAGGTAACCACGGTAGGCGTCGTACTACTAGCCACGTACACAGAACCACGTGCACGTCACACACAAACCACGTGAAACCTCACGTAAACCACAAGTAACAATGGTTCACTACACGTGAACCCAACTGACTCGCGTAATACAACGCGCAGCACGAAAGTAAGTAACTAACAGCATACCTTGTATGCTAAACACGAGAGCCATGTGCACTCAGTGCACCTCATGTACCAATACACACGCATTATCGATAAATACCGTAACTTAGTCATTTCTGTTCATAACCAGTAGGCGGCAACATCGACTGCCGCTTACAAGAAGTCAACGGCAAGGGATCTGGCCGTCTACATCCTGGCTGAGGAGCTTGGCGACAAGCGATGTTGACGCCAAGTTCTTCGGCCTCAAACCCTGCAGAAACCCTAATCCGGCTCTACAGGTTTTCCAACCGTTTAAACTACAGAAAAATATACTGAAACGGTTCTTTAAACATGCATGAACCCAAAACAACCCAACACAGCATGCTTTGTTCACTAAATTACTCAAACCACCCATTATCCCCGTATGGTGCAACTTAATCCGAAAATACATTATCATGCTGATTCAGGTGGTTACGATGTGTTTTAATGTTTCTATGGAGCTAAACGGGTTCGTCCCCTACCTCAGAACACGCTAGAACCTCCCGCAATTTCCCGGTTCACGCCGAACCCTCCGCGAGTTCCCACGAGAATTGCACCACGTCACGACGTTTCCTCGCACAATTCGGCGACGCCACGCGTTCCACGATCCTCCAAGCACCCTTCAGTACCTGTTGGAAGCTTTAGGAACACTGGGGCAACAAGCTGGGGCAAGGGGGATTGAGAACAGGGTAGGAAACCTGCCCTCGGGTGAGCCTATAACCTGCAGAATTCTCAGGTTGGCGTCAACCCCTATGCCGCCAAGAGCAACCGCCACTCTAAACGTCCACATCCTAAGCCGCCAAGTTCATGCAGTCAACGTCCACTTACCTGGACGCCAACCAGTCAACGGCCACCCCTGGCCGCCAACTCCAACTGAACTGCAGCAGGTCCTATTTCATTTCAGGACCAACCCTGCACTTCACCTGCTCAAGCCACACATCCACACCATACATTCCACACAACCAACTCACATTGGCCTCACAACGGCCGCCACAACCACAATACACACGATCCGCATGGATCCGAAAAGCACACGACGTTACATTACTATCATCTAAAAAGAAAATTTCGACCTCGAAATTCATAACATAACTCAAAGTTAAACAACTTAAACATACACACCTTTACAAGTACTATCATCTAAAAAGAAATACAAAAGCTTATTCAAACAAATAGGGATACCCTTTAGCCATTTCCTCGGCTAACTCCCAGGTATCCTCACCTCCCAACCTATTTTCCCATCTCACTTTAACTAGCTCAATTTCTTTATTTCTCAGCTTCTTCATCTTTCGATCTGTGATCTGCACCGGATATTCTGGCATAGTCATGTCCGGCCTCAGGTCACCACCTTGATATCTGATTATTTGAGCTGGATCTTCAATACATTTTCTCAACATGGAGACATGGAAAATATCATGCACATCTGCAAAATCTGCTGGCAAATCCAGCCTATACGCTGTTTCCCCGATTCTCTCTATTACTCGGAAAGGTCCTACATATCTTGGACTCAACTTTCCAGACTTGCCAAACCTCATGATTCCCTTACTTGGAGAAACTCTCAGGAAAACAAAATCTCCCACCTCAAACTGAAGTGGTCTTCTCCGGACATCTGCATAACTTTTCTGCCTACTTTGAGCTGCCTGCAATTTCTCTTTAATAAGCTTCACTACTTCAGTGGTTTGCTGAATCAATTCAGGACCCACTAACTGCCTTTCTCCCACTTCATGCCAGTTCAATGGGGTTCTACATGGCCTTCCATATAAAGCTTCATACGGTGCCATCCCAAGACTGGTATGATAACTATTATTGTAGGCAAACTCAACCATTCCCAAATGATGCTCCCAGCTACCTCCCCAAACTAAACAACAAGCCCGCAACATATCTTCAATTGTCTGGATAGTCCTCTCTGTCTGACCATCTGTCTGAGGATGATAAGCGGAGCTATACCTCAACTCAGTTCCAATCACCTTCTGCAAACTTCTCCAAAAACCAGAAGTAAATCTTGGATCTCTATCAGACACAATTGTCTTCGGGATACCATGCAGTGGAACAATCTTTTCAACATAAATATTTGCCAACCTGTCCACTGTCCAAGACATACTCACTGCCACTAATCTGCATACCTTGGTCAATCTGTCAACAAATACCCATATTCCATTATGCCCTGAACTCGACCTTGGTAAACCTGCCACAAAGTCCATAGCAATATCATCCCACTTCCACTGTGGAATAGGCAACGGTTGCAATAGACCTCCAGGCTTCTGATGCTCTGCTTTAATCTGCTGACAGATAGCACATCTTGAAACAAATTCTGCTATTTCCTTTTTCATAAGAGGCCACCAGAAATGCTTTCTCAAATCATGGTACATTTTAGTACTACCCGGATGAATAGTGTACCTAGATTTATGAGCCTCTTCCAATACTCGCTGCTTCACCTCTCTCTCTGCAGGAACAAACAACCTGCCCCTGAGCCTGACCACACAATTATCATCAATAGTAACTCCTTCCATTTTTACAATTTCAGCCAAACTGGCATCTGCTCTCTGAGCTTCAACTATCTGCCAATACAAAGACGGCTCTACAGCACTAGCAGCTAGCACTGCCCGTCGCTGACTACTGGGCACATATAAGGAGTTCTCCGCTACTTCTTCATACAACTTCCACTCTTTAATCATCATCAAATTCATATATGCCTTTCTGCTCAAGGCATCTGCTACAACATTGGCCTTACCCGGATGGTAAGCCAAACTGAAATCATAATCTTTCAAATACTCGATCCATCTGCGCTGGCGAAGATTCAAATCTTTCTGCGAGAAGATATACTTCAAGCTTTTATGATCTGTAAAGATCTCAAATCTCTCGCCATACAGATAATGCCTCCACATTTTCAAGGCAAATACAACTGCTGCTAACTCCAAATCATGAGTGGGGTAATTCTCCTCTGCTGGCTTCAATTGTCTGGACGCATACGCTATCACTTTACCATGCTGCATAAGTACTGCTCCAAGACCTCTCCTTGAAGCATCAGTATACAACACAAAACCACCACTCCCTGCCGGTAATGTCAATATAGGTGCTGAAGTAAGTCTCTTCTTTAATTCCATAAAACTTTTCTGACATTCACCGGACCACACAAAAGGCACCCCTTTCCTGGTCAACTTAGTCATAGGTGCCGCAATCTTAGAAAAATCTTGAATGAAGCGCCTGTAATAACCTGCTAATCCCAGAAAACTTCTAATCTCAGTTATTGTCCTAGGCACTTCCCATCTCATCACTGCTTCCACTTTACTTGGGTCCACTGCCACTCCTCTAGCAGAGATAACATGACCCAGGAACTGAATTTCTTTCAGCCAAAATTCACACTTACTGAATTTGGCAAACAACTGGTTATCCCTTAACAATTGCAGGGTAAACCTCAAATGAGCTGCATGCTCCTCTTCAGATGCTGAGTAAATCAGAATATCATCGATAAAGACCACAATGAATTGATCTAAATATGGATGAAAAATTCTATTCATCAGATCCATAAAACCTGCAGGAGCATTAGTCAACCCAAAAGGCATAACCACAAACTCAAAGTGACCATATCTAGTTCTGAATGCTGTCTTGTCTATATCTTCTTCTTTAATTCTTAACTGATGGTACCCGGACCTCAAATCAATTTTGGAAAACACCTTTGCTGATTGCAATTGATCAAATAGATCATCTATTCTCGGCAACGGGTATTTATTCTTGATGGTCACATCATTTAACTTTCTATAATCAATACACATCCGAAAACTTCCATCTTTCTTTTTCACAAATAAAACCGGCGCTCCCCACGGGGAATGACTCGGTCTAATAAACCCTTTCTGCAACAGCTCTTCTAACTGCTTTTTCAATTCTTTAAGTTCTGCTGGTGCCATCCGATATGGAGCTTTAGAAATCGGCATGGTACCTGGCAGCAACTCAATGGTAAAGTCCACCTCTCTATGTGGAGCTAAACCAGGCAAATCCTCAGGAAAAACATCAGCAAATTCCCTAACCACGGGAACTGCTTCTACTGGCTGACTAGCTTCTACCAGACTTACCGAGGCTAAATAAGCCACACATCCAGCATTTATCAACTTTCTAGCTTTAATTGCAGAAATTAGAAACTTAGAGGTATAAAAAGGCATACCTTGATATTCAAATACCGCACCATTAGGATGACAAAATCTGATCCTTTTCTTTCTGCAATCAACATTGCTCCATACATCTCAAGCCAATCCATACCCAAAATAATATCATAATCTGCAATTGCAGGGCATACAACCGACCCGGCATCTGGTTCCCTTCAATCATAACAGGAGCTTCATCTATATAGCTCGAAGTGAGCAAAAACTCACCTGAAGGAACCTCCACTACAACTCACAAGATTTCTCTTCTAAAGGATGAGCTATACAATCCAGAAATTCTTCGGAAATAAAAGAATGAGAGGCACCCGAATCAAATAAAACTCTTGCTGAATATTCATAAAGAGGTAAAGTACCTTCTATCATATTCGATGCCTCCGCCTGGGCTCGGGTGATAGCCATAACCCGGCCTCTTCCCGCTGCTGCGGTGCTCCTCTGCCACGACCTGACTGTGGCTGCTGAAACTGCTGAGGCTGCTGCTGCTGCTGCACACCTCTACCATATCCATACTCCCTCGGATAGGGACAATTGCGGATCAAATGTCCCGGCTGATTACAATTATAGCATCTATATCCCGGTGGAGTAACAGGCTGCCTGGCAGTACTCTGCTGCGACTCCTCCACCTCAGGCCTACCTCGGCCCTGCTGAACTGCGGACGACCTCCCCATCCTCTTCCTTTTCCTTTAAATGCTTGCTTTAATTTTGACCCCATTTACCAAAGCCTGATGAAGAAGGTCCTGCTGGTGCTTTACCTTACTTGCACCCACTGACTGCTGCGGTAGCCGGAAACTACCTGAACCTGACTCGCCCACCTGACGAGTCCGAATAGATCTCTCCAAAGTAGCTGCTCTCTGAGCTGCCTCTTCCACTGTCTTGCACATAAGAGGTACTATCGCATCCTGCAATTCCACTCTCAAGCCTCTAATAAAGTACTCAACCATCATATTATTATCAGAAACAACATAAGGTGCATAACGGCTGAGTGCCATAAACCTCATCTGGTACTCTAGAACTGAAGAGTTACCTTGCTGAAGAGTCCGGAATTGTTCCCTTTTCACCTGCTGCACTTGAATCGGAAAGAATGTATCGTTAAATACATCAAGAAATTCCGACCAAGTGATGGCCTCCTCTGTCCTACCTGCGAAGGTGGTCTGCATCTTCAGTCGCCACCATTCCAAGGCAAAGCCCCTCAACTGATAAGCAGCTAATACAACTCTATCTGCTGCCGGACACCTCATAGTCGCAAAGACCCTCTCAATTTCATGAACCCAATGCTCAGCTGTATCTGGATTCGGCCCTCCTGAATAAGTAGGTGGCTGCAATCTCAGAAACTTCTCCACCTGCATCACTGGTTCTTCTGCTATCAACACTGGTGGTGGTGGTGGCACAGGTGCTGCAAAAGGTACCTCCACTCTCGGCGGGACTGGAGCTACAGGTACAGCCTCTCCATCCCCAGGTGGCACTGCAACTGGTGGTACCGGCGCCTGCTGATCCATCCTCGCCCGAATATCCGTGAGGCTTTCCCAGATCCTCTCTATCATACGCTGGGTGCTTTCCTCCGGATCATCTCCTCCACCACCCCAATCTCTTCTATCAGCCATTCCAGAAATTTTCTACATAAACAAAATACCAAACAAAAATCAAAACAACAAGTTATCAAAAACCAGGGTCCCTACCAGCAGTGTACAAAGACTGAAATAAGGCTATGTATCTTTCTAGTTCCCTTATATTAACACGGACCTTGCTCTGATACCAACTGTGGCGGAATGCCTCGGCCAAGCCCGTTAAACCGATAACGTACTTGATCCGAGTCCGCCTCCCGCGAACGGGCCGAAGCCTCGCAAGGGAAACCAAACCACAGTCCGTGTAAACACAAAGGAACACACCATTTTATATATATAATTCACAAGTTACATAGCCAAATTTCCACAAAAACTGGAAGAATGTACAAGAGCCTGGGGCATACCCCGAGGTACAACTGAAGAAAGTAAACAACTATCTAAGCTACACTGCTGGAGCCGCCACTACACAGCTGGAGGTACTGACCCTGCACCGCTACGGCGCGGCTCTGAACTGGACGACGGTCGTGAAACGTCCTCCTCGCTCTCACCTGTGGGGGTAGGGGTGAGCCTCGCTAGTCACTGGCTCAGTAGGGAACTCCCCCAACACCGAGCAAACCAAAACCACAGGTACGAAAGCAGTAAACAATACCAACAATTTATAGAACAGCTAAACAGAATATTAAAGCTGTAAAAGTACTCACCGTCTGCCGACTACGTAAAACAACTTTAATAATTAAACGGCAAACCAGTACAGGTGTACAAGCTAAAGTAGAGACAGCCAACACGAGCCACGTGAACTGGTTCGCGACACCAGAAACTGACTCGGACAAGCTAACACAGGTCTACCTCTCAGTCTCGCAGCCACGGACGAAAGGTCCAGCTGCCGCTCCACGTGAAAAGGTCAAGCAACTGTGGAGACCAACTAAACACCACCACCTGCGGACCACACGGTCGCAGGCCCATGCCTGACACCTCAGGAGACCCTGGCCCGGGCTCTCTAGAGTGAGGCACTGGAAAAGGACTAGCTGGGGACCAGTGTCGACTACTGGTGTCCGTACCCCCAACTACGAGCGCGCTACAAGTGACTAAAGACAAACACAAGTGTCACTGTCCCACTGTCGTCTTTCCCTCAGCCGGACGTGCAACTCAAACACAAGAGTGAGGGTGTCCAGGTCAGACGACACAGACCTCGACGGTACAACACAAGTACCGGGACAAAGCCCCGAGCTAACAGCCTGGCTCACAAAGAACCTGGGGCACCCAACTGGAGAGGTAACCACGGTAGGCGTCGTACTACTAGCCACGTACACAGAACCACGTGCACGTCACACACAAACCACGTGAAACCTCACGTAAACCACAAGTAACAATGGTTCACTACACGTGAACCCAACTGACTCGCGTAATACAACGCGCAGCACGAAAGTAAGTAACTAACAGCATACCTTGTATGCTAAACACGAGAGCCATGTGCACTCAGTGCACCTCATGTACCAATACACACGCATTATCGATAAATACCGTAACTTAGTCATTTCTGTTCATAACCAGTAGGCGGCAACATCGACTGCCGCTTACAAGAAGTCAACGGCAAGGGATCTGGCCGTCTACATCCTGGCTGAGGAGCTTGGCGACAAGCGATGTTGACGCCAAGTTCTTCGGCCTCAAACCCTGCAGAAACCCTAATCCGGCTCTACAGGTTTTCCAACCGTTTAAACTACAGAAAAATATACTGAAACGGTTCTTTAAACATGCATGAACCCAAAACAACCCAACACAGCATGCTTTGTTCACTAAATTACTCAAACCACCCATTATCCCCGTATGGTGCAACTTAATCCGAAAATACATTATCATGCTGATTCAGGTGGTTACGATGTGTTTTAATGTTTCTATGGAGCTAAACGGGTTCGTCCCCTACCTCAGAACACGCTAGAACCTCCCGCAATTTCCCGGTTCACGCCGAACCCTCCGCGAGTTCCCACGAGAATTGCACCACGTCACGACGTTTCCTCGCACAATTCGGCGACGCCACGCGTTCCACGATCCTCCAAGCACCCTTCAGTACCTGTTGGAAGCTTTAGGAACACTGGGGCAACAAGCTGGGGCAAGGGGGATTGAGAACAGGGTAGGAAACCTGCCCTCGGGTGAGCCTATAACCTGCAGAATTCTCAGGTTGGCGTCAACCCCTATGCCGCCAAGAGCAACCGCCACTCTAAACGTCCACATCCTAAGCCGCCAAGTTCATGCAGTCAACGTCCACTTACCTGGACGCCAACCAGTCAACGGCCACCCCTGGCCGCCAACTCCAACTGAACTGCAGCAGGTCCTATTTCATTTCAGGACCAACCCTGCACTTCACCTGCTCAAGCCACACATCCACACCATACATTCCACACAACCAACTCACATTGGCCTCACAACAGCCGCCACAACCACAATACACACGATCCGCATGGATCTGAAAAGCACACGATGTTACATTACTATCATCTAAAAAGAAAATTTTGACCTCGAAATTCATAACATAACTCAAAGTTAAACAACTTAAACATACACACCTCTACACGAGCAGTCGTGACCGGGTTCGCGACAAACAAGAGCATCGCGATCTCGTCGCGACCAGCCAGGCGGTCGCGACCAGATCGCGACCTCTACGGTCGTCGCGTTCTCAGACAGAGGGGGGGTTCCGGAGCAACCCCTCCGGGAACCACCCCAAAAACGGGGAAACAACCACACAAGGGGGAGGGGATCATGCTCAACATGCTAGAAAGCTAGTAAAGCATCCAAACCACCCTTAAAAACCCCACGAACATGGATCTACACTCGAAGGGAAACCTCACTCAACCTCAAGCATGGAGTTCTCACACTCCCAAACCCCAAACCACAGAGAAATCATGCTTTAGAGGGGGAAGGGAGCATGCTTAGGGCGAGAGGATCAAGAATCCCTACCTCCACACGAAGAACGAACCCGTTAGGGCCTTCTCGTAGGAAAGGACGCCTCCTCCTCGCTCCAAACGGCACGAACACATCCCCTGTACGAGCGGGACGACACCACCTCAGCACAGATGCCTCAAGCACCACGATCCGCCAAGAAACCGTACGAGAAACTCGAGAGGGGAAGGAGAGGGGGAAAAGAGAGCTGAGAGGGCGAGAGGGGGAAATGGGGCGCGGCCTTGGGTTTTAACCCGGCGGCCCCCAGAACGCGACGGAGCGACATGTCGCGATAAGACTTTCGTCGCGACGCCCCTAGGCATCGCGACCTTATCACGACGGTCGCCTCTGTCGCGACCCCAAAAAGCATGTCAAAACCTCGAAGACCGGGAAAGCGATCGCGATGGACGACCATGTCACATTCACACGCATGCGCCTAACACCCGACAGAGCCGTTCTGATAGAAAGGACACTGGTCACGTCTGTTAGAAGGGCCTTCGTGACGCCATCGGACGTCGCGACCACAACACGACGGCCATACCGTCACGACCAAAATGCAACAGCCCTGGTTGTTGCGACCTGAACCTTGTCATGACAGCCTCCCTGTCGTGACCACGTTGCGACCAGGGAGCATGTCGCGACCCTGAGGACGGGGCCACAGGGCCCAAGGGGGCCGGGTCTTACATCCCACCCAACTTAAGACATTTTGTCCTCGAAATAAAAATAACTCGGTCTCAAACCGGAAAGCAGTACGAGGAGAAGTAACATACCAATCAATCAAACAAATAGGGAAACTGCTCGCACATCTCATCCTCACGCTCCAGGTGGCCTCGCCACCAACGCGGTTCTGCCAAACGACCTTCACCAGAGGAATCTGCTTCCGGCGCAACTGCTGAACTCTGCGGTCGACAACTCTTACGAGGTACTCTGTCACTGACAAGTCTGGCACTACCTCCAGCTGTGAGTAGTCCAACACGTGCAAAGGATCTGCGACGTACCTTCTGAGCTGCAAAACGTGAAACACACTGTGCACACCTGCTAGCTCTGCCGGAAGACTCAACATGTAAGCCACCTCGCTGACCCTCTCGGTGATAGGGAAAGGCCCGATGTACTTCGGACTGAGATTTCCCTTTCTGCCAAACCTCATGACGCCCTTGGTCGGAGAGACCCACAAGAAAACCCGGTCACCAACACTGAACTATAACAGTCTCCTACGGACGTCTGCGTAACTCTTCTGTCTGCTCTGTGCTGCCCGAAGCCTCTACCTGATCAGACTGACCGTGTCTGCACACTGCTGCACTAACTCTGGCCCCAAAAGCTACCTCTCACCAACCTCGAACTAGTGAAGTGGAGTCCTGCACGGGCGACCATACAAGGCCTCGTATGGTGCCATTCCGATGCTCGAGTGATAACTATTGTTATACCCGAACTCTACCATCGAAGGGGGCGACTCCCAAGTGCCGCTCCAGTCTAAACAGCACGCTCTCAGCATGTCCTCCAGTGTCTGAATGGTCTGCTCTGACTGTCCGTCTGTCTGAGGGTGGTACGCTGTGCTGAACCTCAACTCTATACCCAGTGCTCTCTGAAGACTGCGCCAAAACCCTGACGTGAACCTTGGATCTCTGTCGGAGATGACTGAAACTGGGATCCCGTGCAATGAAACAACTCTGTCCACGTACAGCCTGGCTAACATGTCCACTGACCACGACATCCTGATCGGAAGAAAGTGTGCTGCCTTGGTCAAACGATCCACAATTACCAAGATACCATCGTGCCTCTGCGGGGTGCGGGGCAAACCAACCATAAAGTCCATAGTAATGTCGTCCCACTTCCACTCGAGAATGGGCAACGACTGTAGCTCACCACCAGGATGCTGATGCTCGGCCTTCACTTGTTGACAGGTAAGGCACCGAGCAACAAACTCTGCCATGCCCCTCTTCATCCCTGGCCACCAGAAGGACCTCCTCAAGCAATGGTACATCTTGGTGGAGTCAGGATGAATAGCATACCTCAATCTGTAAGCCTCTGACAAAACTTCCTGGTGCGCCTCCTCGGGAACGTACAAGCGGCCTCTGAATCTGACCTCGCTGTCCTTGTCGAGCTCAACATCTGGCATCTGCAAAATGTCCGCCAACTGAGGGTCTACCTACTGTTCCTGCAACACTTGCCTGAACACTGATGGCCGAACTGACAAACTGCTCGCCACTGCACGGTCTCTGGTCCTTGACAGAATGAACACTCCCTGGGACAGCTCCTCGAACAGCCTCCACTCTCTGACCATCAGCGAACTCAAGCGCACGCGCCTTCTCAAAGCATCGGCTACGACGTTAGCCCTTCCTGGGTGATAGGAGAGGGTTAGGTCGTAGTCCTTCAAATACTCCATCCATCGGCGCTGCCTCAAGTTCAGATCCCGCTGGGTGAAAATATACTGCAAGCTCTGGTGATCGGTGAAGATCTGAAAAGCCTCGCCATACAGGTAGTGCCTCCACAACTTGAGAGCGAACACCACTGCTGCCAGCTCCAAGTCGTGGGTGGGGTAGTTCTCCTCATGCTTCTTGAGATGCCGAGAAGCATAGGCAACAACCCCACCGTGCCGCAACAGCACGGCACCCAAACCTGACCTCGACGCATCGGTATAGACCACAAAACCACCACTGCCCGACGACAAGACTAACACTGGCGCTGAAGTCAACCTCGCCTTCAGCTCTCGAAAACTTTGCTCACAGTCCTCTGACCAAACAAACCTGACGTCCTGCCTAGTCAACATGGTCAACGGTGCTGCTAACTTGGCAAAATCCTGAATGAACCTCCGGTAGTAACCAGCCAAACCTAGAAAACTGCGGACCTCTGACACCGATGTGGGCTGCTCCCACGACAACACGGCCTCCACCTTGGCAGGGTCCACTGCCACACCAGAACCTGAGATCACGTGCCCGAGAAAGTGCACCTCCCTCAGCCAAAATTCGCACTTGTCGAACTTGGCATAAAGGCGGTGACTCCGCAGGGTCTCCAGCACGATCCTCAGGTGCTCCTCGTGCTCCTCCTCAGAAGCCGAGTAGACCAAAATATCATCAACAAAAACAACCACAAAACGATCTAGGTACTCACTGAACACCCTATGCATCAGATCCATGAATGCTGCGGGTGCGTTCGTCAGCCCAAAAGGCATCACGACGAACTCAAAGTGACTGTACTTGGAATAGAAAGCCGTCAAACTGACATCTGACTCTCTGATCTGCATCTGATAGTACCCGGATCTAAAGTCAATCTTCGAGAAAACTTTGGCCGACTGCAACTGATCAAACAAATCATCGATCCTCGGCAACGGGTACCTGTTCTTCACAGTAACCTAGTTCAACTGCCGATAGTCGATGCACAAACGAAGACTGCCATCCTTCTTTCTCACAAACAAAACAGGCACGCCCTACGGCGAACGACTCAAGCGTATGAATCCCAGCTCAAGAAGCTCCTGCAACTGGCGCTTCAACTCACGCAGCTCCGTCGGGGCCATCCGGTAGGGTGCCTTGGACAAAGGCATCGTATCGGGCAAAAGCTCAATGGAGAACTCTACCTCCCGCTCAGGCGGCAAACTAGGTAGATCCTCCGGGAAGACGTCGGAGAACTCAGAAACAACCGGCATGTCAAAAACTGAAGATCCGCTAGGCTCTAAAGAACAAACCGAAGCAAGGTACGCCACACAGCCATCGTGAATCAAACGGCGGGCTCTACACAAGGAAATAAATGGCCAACGGGTAGACCGGATACCTCGGAAGCAGAGGACGGGCTCCCCAGGTATCCTAAACCGAACGGTCTTCCACTGGAAATCAACCACGGCTGAGTGAGCCTCCAACCAGTCCATGCCCAGGATGACGTCAAAGTCGCAAAGCTGTAGTGCGTACAACCTGGCCCGCAACTGGTGCCCCTCAACCTCGACTGCCACACCCTCCAGGTAACCAAAGGAACGCATATAGTCACCAGACGGGAGATCGACCATCACGTCACACTGCCTCTCAGGAGCATGACAAGCAAGAGACTCATAGAATTCCTCGGAAGCAAAACACAAAGAAGTACCAGGGTCGACCAAAACACGAGCAGCTCTGCCAAGGATAGGTAGAGTACCTATAACAAGGTTTGACGCCTCTGCCTGCTCCCGGTTGAGCGCCATCACGTGACCACGACCACGCCCACGCTGCGGCACCTACTGGGGCTGCTGCTGCTGTGGCAGCTGCTGAGGGTACTGCTGCTGTTGCTGGTACGGCTGGTACTGCTGCGGCTACGAAAACTGCTGAGCCTACTGCTGGTACTGCCCTCGCTGCTGTTGATGCGGTGCCTGCTGCTGAGGAGGGTACTGGTACTGAGGCAGCTGCTGAGTGTACTGCATTGGCTGCTGCTGCTGCGGGGCTTGCCCCATGGGGCAATCCCTCCTGGAGTGGCCCGGTAAGCCACAGGTGTAGCAAACTACCTCCTGACTGCCCAGCTCAGCTCCCTAGACAACTGACTGCTCTACAAACCTGGACTGGCGCTTCTGTTGTCGGCTCCGACCGCCCCCGCGAGTAGACAACTTCCTAAACTGCAAGCAAATCCCGACGCTGCCGGAACTGCCCAAGCCGGAGGAAGAGGAAGTCGCACTACCGCGGCTACCCGCTGGACGCTGGTAAGGTGAGGACCTAGAAGCGGCTCCTCCCTGCTGCTGAGGCTGCCAGGTCTTTCTGTCCAAGGCGGTGGCCTTCGCCACGGCATCTCCCAAGGTGGTACACATGTGTGTCATCACTCCCCACCCCAGGTCTGATCTCAGTCCTACTATGAACCTCTCTGCACACGCCTGATCGCTGTCTGCAACATGAGGCACTTGTCTCAACAACCGGACAAACCTCTGGTGGTACTGTGAAACTATGAGGTCATCCTGAACCAACGCGTGGAACTGGTCCCGTCTCTCACGTTGAGCGTAGTCGGGGAAGTACTTGTTGTGGAAGACCTCCGAAAACCACTGCCAAGTGATGTGATCCAACCTCTGCCCCTGGAAGTGAGTCTGCCTCTGAACTCTCCACCACTCATGGGCTGCTCCCTTGAGCTGGTACACTGCCAGTCGAACCTGGTCCTCCTCAGCGCACTCCATGGTCTCGAAGATGTGCTCTAACTCATGGGTCCAGCTCTCTGCCTTGTCTGGGTCATACTCACCGTAGAACATCGGTGGCCGAAGGCACAGGAACCTCTCAAGGAGAGCGGTCCTGTCCTCCATAACCACCGTCCTCCGCCACCCGGCCCGGGTACTCCCAGTGCTCGACTGTTGCTGACGCTCTGGCTGCTCCACCTCTGGCTCTACCTGCTGCTCCGGCACCACTGGAGGAGGTACCGAAAACTGAACACCTGCTGCTGCCTGCCTGGGCTGGTACGCTCCCTGGTACAAGTTCCTAAAGAACTACTCTGCTAAGGGAAACCAGTCTGCGTACTGCTGCGGCTGAGGCTGGTACTCCTGCTGCTGCTGCCCACCTACCGCTGCTGCTGCCGCTGCACCCTGAGGCTGTGCCACTGACTTGTCTGCCGACACCTCCTCCTGGACCTGCCCCTGCGCGGGCATCTCGGACTCATCCTGCTGCTCGATCAACTATCTAGCCAGACTGCGCCTACGCGGAGCCATGTCAAGCTGCACGGCAACACAACCAACAAGGTTAACAAAACTACCTGGGCGGCTAGCAGTGTACTTGTACTACTGTTGGGACTTCCTGTTGCACTTTAAATCCATTACAAGTCCTGTCAGACTATCGCTCTGATACCAACTGTAACGACCCGAGAACCCGACCCTTGGCCCACGCCGAAGACCCAATTTTCGCGGTCGCCGCCCATGGATCTAGGGACCCGGAAGGGCTATAATCTACGTCTAACAGGATATGTAACAGAAGTAAACGTCAACTGCTAATCTAGAAGTGTACGTGCGGAAACAGAAAAGAGAGTGAGACCACCACATACCACTCTAAGTACAGTCCCAACGCACGCACGCTAGTACAAGTAAAAAGCAGGGGAAGAACAAGTCCCTTAGGGGCATACCCCGAGGGTGACGTACACTGAAAAAGGGGAACCACTACTAGCTACGAGGACTCCGACTACCGCCCCGTCTCCTCTGCCTGGCGCGCGCTCTGTCGCTGCTAAGAAGTCTCACCTGGGAAAAGGAGGGATGAGCTCCACAACAGAAGCTCAGTAGGGACTGCCAATCTCCTGCTGGCTCTAAACAGGCAGAAGTATAAAAATATCAAATGAATGATAGTAGTTTATATCTTCTACCTACAAACAGAAGTGCGAAAGCGAAACTTCAACTAGCACGGAACGAAAAGTACACACGGTCGGAAACTTTATACGACTACTCGTCATGACCACCACATGGATAGTAAACACAGACAGAGGGAACTCTGCCTGGACAAGGAACACTAGCTATGGAAAGCACTACCACTAGTCAAGGTCAGGTGCGTCCACCAACGTCTTATCCTCGACCAGGTCCTGACCCTCACGTCTCGTCAGAGCGAGGCAGGACACAAGTAACACAACAGTAACCGCCGTAGTCTGGCCGGACTACGGTCCCACGCCTGGCCTCTCTAAGCGGTTCCAGGGCCGCAAAGAGCGAGGCAGTGAGAAAAGGACTAGCTGGACTGTGCCGGGAAGAACTCCGAAAATCGACCTCGGCGTCCCAGTCCAACCACGAGAGCTCTGCAAGAGACTCAACGCCACTGTCCTAACCACCATTTTCCCCTATGCTCCAGAGTCCGCCTGGTGGCTGCCAACTCGAGCGCACTCGTAGCCCGGAGTACTTCCTCAACAGGCTTCCGAGGATGGGGGTCCCAGGCAACGGTAACAGCCTCTCATACGGGACAAGCCCTCAAGTGCCGAGAATCGGGTGAAAGACTAGTGTAGACCGCACTAGGGAACTAGCACAGGTGCCACAGGTACAGAAAAAGGAACGGAAATGGCGAAGGTCGGAAACCTGTCTCACTGCTGAGGTTGCGACGCATCGGGTCGTCGCGACCAGGTCGTGACGCCCTACCCTATTGCAACGGCCAGAGCCGTCGTGACTGGGTTCGCGACACATAAGAGCATTGCGATCTCGTCGCGACCGGCCAGGCCGTCGCGACCAGATCACGACCTCTACGGTCGTCGCATTCTCAGACAGAAGGGGGGTTCCGGAGCAACCCCTCCAAGAACCACCCCAAAAACGGGGAAAGAACCACATAAGGGGGAGGGGATCATGCTCAACATGCTAGAAATCTAGCAAAAGCATCCAACCCACCCTTAAAAACCCCACGAACATGGATCTACACTCAAAGGGAAACCTCACTCAACCTCGAGCATGGAGTTCTCACACTCCCAAACCCCAAACCACAGAGAAATCACGCTTTAGAGGGAGAAGGGAGCATGCTTAGGGCGAGAGGATCAAGAGTCCCTACCTCCACACGAAGAACGAACCCGTTAGGGCCTTCTCGTAGGAAAGGACACCTCCTCCTCGCTCCAAACGGCATGAACACGTCCCCTGCATGAGCGGGACGACACCACCTCAGCACAGACGCCTCAAGCACCACGATCCGCCAAGAAACCGCATGAGAAACTCGAGAGGGGAAGTAGAGGGGGAAAAGAGAGCTGAGAGGCGAAAGGGGGAAATGGGGCGCGGCCTTGGGTTTTAACCTGGCGGCCCCAGAACGCGACGGAGCGACATCTCTTGATAAGACTTTCGTCGCGATGCCCCTAGGCATCGCGATCTTATCGCGATGGTCACCTCTGTCGCGACCCCAAAAAGCAGGTCAAAACCTCGAAGATTGGGAAAGCAATCGCGACGGACGACCACGTCATGTTCACGCGCGTGCGCCTGACACCCGACAGAGCCGTTCTAACAGAAAGGACACTGGTCACGTCTATCAGAAGGGCCGTCGCGACTCCATCGGACGTCGCGAACACAACGGGACGGCCATACCGTCGCGACCAAAACGCAACAGCCCTGGTCATCGCGACCCGAACCTTGTCGCGACGGCCTCCCTGTCGTGACCACGTCGTAACTAGGGAGCATGTCGTGACCCTGAGGACGGGGCCACAGGGCCCAAGGGGGGCGGATCTTACAGTTATGAAAAAATTGAAGTACAAATCGTTGCGAGAAATAAATCGTTGCGATCACTTAACGAATCATTGTGAGGGCAAATCGTTGCGATCACTTATCAAATCGTTATGAGAGCAAATCGTTGCAATCACTTATCGAATCGTTGTGAGGGAAAATCGTTGCAATCACTTGTTGAATCGTTGTGAGAGCAAATCGTTGCAATCACTTATCGAATCATTGTGAGAGCAAATCGTTGCAATCACTTATCGAATTGTTGTGAGGGCCAATCGATAAAAGCACATAGCGAATCCTTATGAATATGAGATCGTTATAGCTCTATAGAAATCGTTATGGCCTATAATGGAAATCGATGTGTACTTAGAGAAATTTTATGTGTACTGAACTCTAAATACTTCAGGGTGAGATACTTACAGAATTTGCTTGACTTTTCTTGATTCATTTCCTGTGCTCAAAACTTGTAGAAAATATGTTAGATTAAACTTTATATAGTTTTGTTAATCACCAAAATAAATATGTAATTTATTTAAATTACATGGGGATAAACTGATCATCATTTATACGCTAAGGGAGTCGGGATATGCGCTTAGGTAGGAATCCTACCGTTGGACGGAGGTTTCCAAATCAAGAACCAAAGGAAACACAGTTGTTTCTAGATCTGAAACTGCAGAAATTCAGGGAAATAGACGTCCATATTCCTGGACGTCTACTGGGAATTGGCGTCCATTGATCTGGATGTCGACTTCTTTGTAAACGTCCACTCATGTTGACGCTAACATGTACTTCGGCCAGAACACAAAAATGACCAGAAATACACATTCATCATATACATATACATGCAATGTAATGTATAATTTAAACACCATATGTACAATGTAAATAAAACAATATGCATATAAATAAACAAGGATATACATACGTACAACATTATTCAAATACAATATGCAAAACAGCTACATATATTTATATACATATATACACATAACTATATACACAAGCATCTAACCACCATAAGACAAAGTCTAATAAAAGAGCAAAATTCGAGGGCCTTACAAATAGTGGAAGTCGTAAGGCACCGTTGGGAAGGGAGGTGTGTAGTAGCCCTGGATATTTATGTCCGACAAGGCTCTATATTCAAATCCGCCTTCTGTGAATAGACAGTAGCCTCACAAGGGATATCACACACATGTGTCCAGTAAGAATATAAAAGACAACCACAATGTTATAGAGATGCATGATAAATGTAACACCTCGAAAAATTTATTTGTTGGAAAATATGAATAATATGGTTATTAGACTTAACTATTTTTATGAGATGGAAATAATTAGAATCTGATATTAATTGGTGTTAATAAATGTTACCTCAGTGTCGTACTCAGAGGTGCGCGCTCTGACAGGGCGACACCGAAATTCTGTAACGAAAATGTAATTCAAAAATATCATAATTTTCAAAAAAATATGGTGATATCAAAAATGTAAGCTGACGCAACTATTTTCTGGACGATTTTTTACCCAGTGAAAAATAAATTCTAAAAATTAAAATAAAATCACCATAATTTGTAAAACCATTCCAGTAGTTTATGGTTGAAATTTTAACACAAATGGTCACCATTTGGATATATTAATGAGAGGATTATTGTGCCAGCTGATTTATGGGCTATTTACGGTAAAGATTTTTAAGGAATTTCTTCTGCTTATGCAACATGGGCTACGTAAGCCCATGTCATTAGCAGCTAAACACCTTACACGTAGGTGGCCTATATGTAAACATGAGGGTGGTTGCATGAGCCATGTGTAACAGTAAAAACCTACACCTGGGCATGGGAGGTGTCATTGTGCATGGAAGGTTGTTGGGTTATAAAAGCAATCCCTCACCCTTCGTACGCACCCTTTTCCATCCTATGCTCTTGTTGATGCTTTGCTTAGAAGAAGCTACTCCTACTACTGTGTGCTGCTGCTAGAACTATAGGAGCTGTGCAGTACCTGCCGTGGTTGCTGCTACTGCTTGGTCTGCTGAGGATCGCCACCTCTCCAGTTGCACCTGTCTAAGCTATCATCTGTGCAAGCTTTTCATTCCTTCTTCTTGTTTCTGTGGATCTCTACGTTGAGAAGAAACTCACTCTACTCAGTAAGGTAGGATTTGTTTCCTCCTTCCTCATTCCTATCTACTACACATGCTAAGGAAGTTCTTGTTAAGTGTTTAAGTTCTCACACACTGGTTTTGATTTCATAAGTATCTTCAGAGCTAAGTATTCATCTTCTATAAATGTGATGTAGCATGTGTATCTGTAGAAATCTTCTAGTAGGATTCTTTTCCTTCCCTTTTCATTCTTAACCTTTATACATACTATGAAATCTCTTGTTCAGGTGTTTGAGCTCTTAAGCCTTTGTTTTGAATCCACAAACATCCTTAGAACAGTGTGGACTTCTTCTATTTAGATGTTTGTATCTTAGACTTTTGTTTGACTCCTTAAACACCTCTGGAATTATGTGTCTACCATGAAGAAATTCTCTTTCATAACTGTTGTTATAAGAGTTATTCTCCCAGTATCATGTTATGTTAAGTTTCTAGCTTAACATGTGTAGGGTGTAGACCCATGCTTTATCTTGTTCAACTTGTAAGTCTATTGGGAGAGAGCTAGAAACAAGTCTTTCCATTTGATTTTGTCCATGTTTGATCCACAAGTTTCATGGTTAAAGTTTTTAGAATGACTATAGAGTCATTTCTGGAAGTGGAACTAGCGGTTGTCGATAGACAAGAAGCACCTGTCGACAGATTCCTGGCTTCCAGAACTCCAGGCTACTAGAAACAGTAGTGGTTGTCGACGAATGGTACCTGTCTGTCGACAAATACACTGACCTGTTGACAGATAGACCATGCATGTTGACAGGCACTGTCCAAAACCAAAATTTTACTTTTGGATACCAGCACTTGTCGATAGCCACCTCCTGGCTGTCGACAACCACTGTTTTGGCTAGTGTTCCAGTACCTTTTCTTGCCTAATCTCTTGCTAATACTTCATGCCATTGGTCCAGAAAGTTACCATCTCCATTCTTATAGGTGTTTAACATTGTGTCACTAAGAAGACCACTCTAATTGTTTTCTATACCCTTCCTTGGATTACTCTTGAAGTCTTCCAGTACAAATAATGTCTAGTTGATTACAATTCCCTATGTTCAGTAACATGAATTCATATACTTTGATTTCATGAGAGTGTAAATACTTGAGTACCACAATTGATTGTGAATAACTGGTGATGACAATTATTGGGTCCCTGGACCCCACTTGATTAATATGCATGTGTAAATAGGGCTGGTCCAATCCTAGGAGGAGCACCCGAATTCATTTAAGGATCGTACATAATGATAAAGGATACAAGGATACTTGGCATTGCATCAATACAGCTTGATTATGGTCTTCATGTTATTTTTTATCTGTGAATATATATATGAACCAGAACATGAGTTTCATTGTGAATTCCTGAGCTGGCCCTGTGTTTCAGTACTATTGTTTCAAATTCACTGTCATACTAAGATGTTTATTTGTCCTTTTGTGATATCGGTCAAGTCTTTTACCTTGTTCATCATAAATTTTATTCTCTATGATTTGAGGATTTGAATCCTACTGGGCTAGTTAGCTCACACATCCTACCTTTTCAGGTGACCAAGATGGGGGTGAAGTTTAAAGGGACATGTGTGCTGAGTGGGTTGTCCGTCGTCGAGCAACCAACCATTTACTGCTTTTAACAGTGTGGAATATGAAATGTAATAAACAGAAGTTTACTCTCTCTTGCTCCTCACTTAGTTTGTAATGAGGAGTACTTTGTAATAAGACTTCCCTTAGTGAGTTATGAATAAACAAATATTAGTATTAATTTTTGTACCTGATTTCTGTCACTTTCAATAAATAGACTTTTATTAGGACTTGACAATAAAATACATGATCTTATCCACATTCATATAATCTATCTATATATTAGAAGAGACACTTGCGTTTTTGGTCCGGTTCACCTTTCTATGTTTTAAGCCCGGTTCATCATTTGTTTTAACTCAATTCATTTTTATTTCCCCCCAAAACGAAACGTCGCTTTTAATTCGCCCAGAAATGAAACGTCTAAATTAAAATCCAGATTAAAACCCAGTTAAACATAGTACAAATCTCGGTGATGAAACGGTCCTCCTTTATTATTTTCTGAAAGGGTTTGAATTTGTCCAGAGAAAACGAAGGAAACATAAATTAAAACACAACTTTAACAACGTAAATTAAAATGTATCTTTCTTCCCCTCTGCCTTTTTCTTTCACTGATATTTGAGCAAGGAAATCTCTGCTGTCATCGTCGTTAAGTTGTCCGCAGTCCCCGGCAGCATCTGCTTCCCTGCTCGGGGTACACCCGCTTGGGCCGTTCCCTGGTGCGGTGGCAGGAAGTGCCCCAGCTGCTTCGCCACACCCGTTGCATCGGAGGTGGAGTGAGCACCGGAGGAAGGGGCGGCGCCAGTGGGCACGGCGGAGGACGGCTACAAGGGAGAGGGTCGGAGTGGAGGGGACAACGGCGCCGCCTTCCTCGACGATGCTACCGGCGGAGATGGAGAGCAGAAGGCCCGGTAGCGGCGGCAAGGATGCAGAGGGAGGGAGATGGGTTGCATGCTGCTTATGCGCTCCTGCCGCCACGAGGACCGCCTTGCATGTTCCTCCATGGACGCTGACGCAGTCCTGCCATTGGGTCTGGTGTGCTTTGCGCCGCCCCTGTCCGCTTGTGTGTCGACGCCCTTGTTCGACCTCTCCACTGTCTGCCCGCACGTGTGCGCCGTTCCTGACGCCTCCGTGCCGTCACTGCTCGCTTTTTCCCAACATCGTCGCTGCCTCGCTCCTCCACCATTTGCCCCATTGAGAGCGCTGTTGAGGGCCGCACCGTCGTCACCCTGTCGCTACATCTGCACCACCCCAGCCCAAGAGGGCGTCGTCCCCGTCCCGCACACCACCCGCCGTCGCTCCCCAAGCACCAAAGCGCCGTCGCCGTGCTGCTCGCGACCCCCTCACCCCGCGTCCCTCTCCATCTCCATTCTCTTCCCTGCGAAAAGGTGGCTATCCATTTCGTCAAAACCCCTTTAAAACAAAAACAAAAGTAGAAGGGGCAAGTCCCGATGCAGGAAGGGAATGATCATGCATATAACATTCCTACCTTATTTTTGAAAATTTTATTATCTTTAAACCTTTTATATCTTGCTGCTTTGACTTGGACCATATTTTATATGTATACATATATCCCGTCTGAAATATCACAATCACATTTTCACCGTGATAAAGAATAATTTGCTTTTATCTGTCTGTTTGCATGTATATCTTCATATAGAATTTTAAAAATTTATATATGTAATCTTGTCATTTAAAAAACATCATATTTGACATGAAAATTGTGTATATATTCCTATTTCATGCTGAAAACTAAAGATTGTATTAGAATTAAATTTAATTGCATATATATATTCTGTCCATGATCATGTGATCACTGTTTTATAGTTATAAGGTTTATTCAATATTGTCATAGTTCAACATAATTAAAATTGTAGTTTACATTTGTTTTTAATATCTTTTTCATCTGAAAATAAATTAAACAAGATAGAATAAAATGATGACCATTCACAAAAAAATGTTAAAATTAATCAAGATGATCATGCAATTAACCTTGTCATTCTTAATCTTAATAGATTTAACTTTCTTAAACTAGAGTAAAGAGGAAAATCATAATAGATTAACTGTCATTTTTAATTTTCAATAGTATAGCCAATGATTTAAAAATTTTAATCATTAATATGCAAATATTTACTTCTTACTCAAAACTAATATATGATTTTTATTGAATCTTTTTACATTTACCTAGAATATAAACATGGGCTGGCATGTTAGCATGTGTACATGACTACATTTAATATAGTATATATATTTGTCTAAAAAATATTATATATGTATAATATATATAGATATTTGCTTCTTATAAAAGTATTGGAGTAATTATGAAAATTATTAAGAACAACAAATTCAAAGGTTTCCATCGATTTTATGAAAATTTTACATTTAAAATGTTACATTTATAAGTATGTTATAATTTTCTAGACTATCAAAATAACTATAACAAGCACAAATAATCATAAACAAAGATATCTTGTTATCAATAAAGTTATTGACAATTTAAAAGATAAACATCTATTGATCAAACAAAATATTTGTATCATATAGGTAGCATGTGTCAAATAATTTTTTTTACTTTAGCGATCACAATTTTGTTCTAATTAACCAGAATGAAGAGAAGAAATTAAGTAAAATAGTTGACAATATAAAAAAGAGTTTAAATGACATAAATTTAATTACATTGAGTAGAATAATTAACTTTTAATTTTTTATCAACTTAGATATTTTATTTTATTTGAACATATTATCTTTTCTTATTTATTTTTTTCCAAATTATTCTCATAATTATATTTCACCTCTAGAGAAATTACATGCGTGTAGCGCGTTTCTTTGACTAGTTATATTATCACAATATATTATTACATGTCCAAAAGAAAAGTATAAGTGCTCGGGGCATACCCCAAGGTGTACAACAAGAGTAAAAACTCACATTACTGCCAGTTGTATAAGTCCGCCATCGAGAACCACGCTCGCTGCTAAACACCTGAAAGAGATTGTAGGGGTGTGAGTCTCACACATCATCGGCTCAGTAGGAAAACCCCTAAAAACAACATATGTAACCAACGTGTAACCACAAATAGCAAGTGTAATTCATAACCACGCTAGTCAGATCAAATATAACAATTTAAAAGAATGACAAGAGTAATAGGAATTAACATATGAACTCAATTAACATAAGAAGAACAATAATTAAAGATAGTTAAGCAGCTACACTAACTAATGAAATATCACAAACAACAATCATTAAACTGACTATGCAACTAACTAGAGGTAGACCATCATTAAATCACATTCTTAAGACACCGCGTAGCCCTAACCATAAGTTCACTTGGCTAAAACTCTTATCACTTAAAAATAAACATAATATATTACAAATTGGACAATTGGTATTGCATACGGAAGTAACCACCACAATTATGGGATACCCGAGTCGGAAAGTACGACGCTACCACTCAGACCATAGTACCTAGGTAGCTAGTCCAGGACCTACTCTAGATAAGAAACCACAAGAAAGCTTCCTTAGTCTCGCAGCCACAGACAAAAAGTCCAACTGTAGCTCCACCTCTACAAGTACAAACAACTGTGGAGACCAACCAACACTACTTGTAGACAACAAGTTGTAAACCCACGCCTGACATACCTCTAAGGGTTCCAAGGCCCTTAGAGTGAGACTGTGACAACACGGGACTAGCTGGGGACTAGTACATCTACTGGTATCCAACCTCCAACCACTAGCGCACTACAAGCGATCGAACAGAAAGTCAACCACAACACAAGTCACTGCCCCACTATCATATTTCCCTCAGCTGGACGGGCTACTCAACAAACGAGTGAGGGTGTCCACGAAGAAAACACATAACCGCGATGGTACACACAGTACCAGGACAAAACCCCGAGCACAATGTGCCTAGCTCATAGAGAACTTAGGGTACTCGATTGGATAGACATTTCGGATTAAGCGGGACCACCAAAATTGACAAACCATGACAATTCATAACTAAACTCTATTAGTTACTGAACAACCTTTAAATATCATGCTCATAACCTTTAAACCTTCATTCATAGGCCACATTCTCATTACTTACATGGGAATACCTTACATGATACCAAAAGCTTTACATTAAATATAAAGTACTCAATTCCCTAAAATCCACATATAAATAACATCTCTATTCTTAAACACATTAAACTTAAAAGGGAATACCCAAATCCTCCCCCCAATAGACCCACATTACAATGCACAAAGCTAAGCACTTTGGAAAGCAGAACGCGGCGAGGCCGATGGTCGCATTAAGAATGTGACGGCCCGATAAGCCTCATTCAAACGACGGCCCGATATGTCACGTTCACAAAGAGAGCACATCAAGGTAGGAGGTTGCATTATAAACGTGTCCTCACGACCCCTCGCATTCTCAGACAGAATGTCAAACCCTCATTTCTCATCCAGAAACCTCAATAAAACCTCATTTTCATTCAATTCAAACCACTACAAATCGACTAACTCAACTAGAAATTACATGCACACACCATACCATACTTTTCATGCTTTAAACCATCTAAACAGTGCTAGAAAATGAAGGAATTCCCCTACCAATGTGAAGAACGTGAAGAACACCATTAGATCGGCATTTCGACACTCTGGATGCGCTCCTCGCATGGAAACCGCGCCAAAATTGAAGCTCCAAAGCCGGAATCGCCAAAGCCACCTCTAGCTAAGCTTCCCTCGACCGAATAGAGCTCTCTGCTCTATTTGGCCAAAAAAATATAATATAAAGCCTTCGGAATTGATAACGTGTGAGGGGTGTCCATTTTGTTAAGAATGCGACGTATCGGGAAGCCGCGTTCACAAACACAGCACCACCCGGTAGCCCGACGTGTGCCACGCATCGCACAAGCTGACAAAACTCCAAAATAGGCAGCAATGAAATCGCAATGTAGGGGAGGGTTGTGTTAAGAATGCGTCACCACCCCCTTCACGTTCTTAAACAGAGAATCAGTGAGCTGCCTGGGCTAAAATCTCCGACGTACAACACCCACAAAACACCCTAAAGCCCAACTAAGGCTCAATGGCTACACACTGGCCCAAACACCACATTAAATATATTAAACTTGAATCCAAACAATTACGACGTTACATTACTATTAGGGGTGTTCACAATTCGGGTTAACCCGAAAAATCAAACTGAATCGACTGGTTTTGTTCGGTTCGATTCGATTTTGTGTGTGTTTGGTTCAATTCGGTTTCACTTCTTATGAAACCGAACCGAACCAAATAAATTGAATAAATCAAAATTGTATATAATAATAGTAATATTTTATAATATAAAGGTTATAAATATAAAAAATTTATTACATAGCTGAATTTAAATATAAATATGCATATTTTTATTTTTATCTTCATTTTAAATGCATAAATATTAATAAATCTATTTATATTTAACTAAATATTTAAAATCGATTTGAACCGAATCAAATCGAATCGAACTAAAAAATTTCAATTCGATTCGATTCAATTTGAAGACTTCATTCGATTTGATTCAAGTTGTCCAAAAAATGATCTAATCCAGATCAAATTGAACTGTGAACACCCCTAAATAATATCATCTTGCAGCCAGAAAGACAACAACATATATACAAATAACAAATTTCATGTATCAGTATTTCATAGCCGGTAGCCGTTTGTCGAGGACAAGGGAGGGCATCCAGGGACTGGAGAAGTGGGAGGCACGTCGACGCAGCCTAACTATAAAGGGGCGTGCATATAGAATAATATTTAAGTGAATACGGTGGAAGAAGCATGCCCAAAAAAACGAAAAAAAGAAAAATCATAAGCAACCGCTGTTTGCGAGGGGTTGTCGTAGCCTTCGGAGCGACTACGTAAACACGGATCTCTATTTATGTGTTTTATGCGGATGTCAAAGAGGAATCAAATGGAGATACATGTGAGTATATACTGGTCATTTCCATGTTCAATCCATATATCATCGATCATTGTTAGTTAAATATTGCTATATAGTTCATCACGTCGTCAATTAATGAGCCAAAAAAGAAAAATCAATTGGTGTTGCATTGCGCATTTGATCGACATCTTATATGACATCACTTTGATAGCAACTTGTAGATATGACCTTCTTTAATGTAAAATTACAGGATTAGAGCCTTTCAAATGTACTAACTGTAGACGCGAGATTTGGCCCATTTTCCGCAAGGCTATTTGGCCCATTAAGCTCGTTTGACCATTTGTGACCAGCCTTGGATCCCATGTAGACGGCAGCATCGATGGCCGCCGACTACTGGTGGCGGCAAGCACCTGGACGCTGACCCAAGTAGGCGTCCACCTAGCTGGACGCCTGCATGAGGTTGGCGGCCTGATCTCTGGACGTCAATAGCGTTTACCAGGTCTGCGCAACTAACCCGAGATTCCAGCCCACTAGCGCCCTTGTCTCGCCATGCAAGCACATAGCCGTTCCCAACGGGCATATGGGCCACCTAGGCAGTCCTTTGACCTAGTAAAAATCCTACATGGCCTCCCCCCATTGGTTGGACCTCTAACACAAGATTGCCACATGTGCAAGTGTGCTTCTTCACACTTAGCATCCTAGGCACTCCAACCCCGAGCTCCACTGTCTATTTAACACCCCCTTGAGCCCTCTGAACCAGAGGAGGGAGGTTGGACGTCCTTATGCTGCCACTTTGAGAGAGGAGAGAGAAACTTGCACCTCACCTTCTACTACTCATCCTCTCCTTTCTCTCTTCACTTGGGACGTTCAGGAGGCTCACTTTGGAGCTGGAGGAGCCCTTGCAAGGAGCCACAACATCAGCAACGAGGATCTACATCTCCTTCACTCTCTCTTCTCTTACTTACTTTTTAGCTAGCTTGCATGTTGCACACACCTTCCCACTCACACTAGGCACGTAGGTTATCCTCCTACACACTTAGAAAGGGGTTTCCAACCAAAAACGGAGGGAAGAAGGGTGGTCATAGCATTTGGCCACCCCTCTTCTCAAGTCCGCAACCGGTACGGAACCTTCCTTTGGGTCTTTCTTATTTCGTTTTGAGCATTTACTACACTCCCTAGAGTCTAATAGAGTCTTTGTTTTGGCAGGAACAACCCGCAGAAGACTACGGGGCTCTTCTATTTTGGCCGGCTGAAGGAGGAGAAGTTGAAGTCCCACCATCACCCGCAACGTGAGGCCACTGCACTGACGTGATCACAGCAACCCCTTGGGCACAGGTAAGGCCCTGGCGATCACCAAATCTCCTTTGCTTCGCTTGTTTGCTTCGTTTTCCTTCTAGTCAACTCAGTCAACCGGAGGGTCAACGTGGTCAACCGACGACCCCTACATCGCCAACGAGAGCCCGGCGGCTTCCGCGAGCGTCCGAGGGAGCCGGCGACGGGGCGGAAACGAACTGTCCACAGTTCTCTTCTAGCGATCACGGTGGGACGAGCTTCTGTCATTGTAGTTTTACTGCGGCCAGGTAGACGGCAGGAGATCTTGCCGCCTATACAGGTAGATGACCAGCGTTCCTGCCGTTAATTCTCTTTTAGCGTCCATAGTTCTTGACGTTTATCCTCTGTCAGCATCCGTCGATCATGCCGTCAAGATATTTCTGATGAATTGAGCGTCCATCTACATGCCGTTTACTTCACAGAAACTGCTGTTTTGATTGATTTTGTGTTCTGTTTGCTTTTTGTTTGTTACTAACATCCTCAGTCACGGGGGGTCATCTTCTCACGTCTTCTAGCCTCCCCTCACATTTTAGGACATCCTTCCTTGGTTTACAACCTTTTACTCGGGGATTCCTCTCGGTAAATCGGTTGGCTCCAAGGAAAACTCTGTAAGTCCCTAAATTCCGTGATTCCCTCACGGTACGGGGCAGGAGGACCTTTACCCTCCCTGTCTAGCTTACCTACTCACCGGGGTTCAAGTGAGATTTGAGAGAACGGCCTTTTAATCAAGTCAAGTAAATACACAACTTATCTTTAAAGTTTGGGGACGTTGTTTGATAACGTTGTTCGTAGAAATCCATACTTCTGCTGAAAACAGTGTAATCACTTCAACTTAAACCATTCTAAAATCCATAGGTTGTGTGCTAATGGACACTTGGTTGGATCCTGCTAATATGTCTAACAAACGGCATTTGAATATGATGATAACGTCAATGATGAGATTGTCGGTATGATAGATACCAATGTCCAGCCTGAGGAGTTGGTTCGATCATCTTCCCAAGCCGACAATGAGGAGGTTAGCTTGAGGGTTAACCCTACTCACGCCCAGGATGTCCAAGAAGACCCCGAGTTTTCTAAACTCATGTCCGCTATTCGCCCGACGATATCATTTCCATGCTTTCCAAGCATACCATTCGGGCAGCGGCTTCTCCTTCCCCTCCATCCCATTCTCCCTTCCATGCTTCCTCATCTAGGCCCGCTCCTAGCCTCTCACCCCTCCCCGAATTCCGGTATCCCCTATCCCTATCTCCACTCCTATTCCTCCCACTCCTTTACCTACGTCCACCCCAATTCCTCCACCATCCACCCATCTCATGTCCATACGCTCCTCCCACTCAATCCGAATCCCTGTCCCGGTCTGAGACGGAGGGTCTTATCCAGAAACTCTTGGCTGAATCTTTGTCCCTTTCCAAGCCTCACTCACTCCAAAACTACTGCAAACTCCCCAATGTTTACTTCCCTCCGGGTTTCAAGGCCCCGAAGTATCGCAAGTACGACGGGACCTCTGACCCTCAATATCATCTAGCCGGCTTCACTATGGATTCTCATCGATGGCTGTACGATCGGGCCCTCTTAGTCCACCTCTTCCAACAATCGTTAGAAGGGGAGGCTTTGAGGTGGTTTACCTCCTTGCCCGCGTCGGATCTTGTTAACTTTGACATAGTCTCCGAACGCTTCATCTCACACTTTTCATACATGGCTACTCAAGTCCCTACACTCCCCGACTTGGTAGCGGAAAAGATGAAGGCGAACGAAGACTTTGTCACTTATGCCAACCGATGGAGGTCCATGGCCTCGAGAGCCGACATTCCCATCCCCGAGTCCCAAGCCATAATCTTGTTAGTTACCAACACCACCCTGTGCTCCGTTCCATTTTGATGCTAAGTGAGTTCCCTTCCTTCTCACATCTTTACAACAGAGCCAGGTTATTGAAAATTAGATCAAGGACTCCTCTCTCCCACATTTCTTCGAAGGGAAGCCGAAGGCACGCAAGGCTCCCGCGGCACCCACCACCGAGGGGGTGACCATCAATGAGTCTGTCAGTGCCTGCAGCCAGCCTTTGAGGCCTCCTAACAAATCCTCTCATCCTCCTTCCAACCCTTCCAACCCTTCTTCCAACCCTCACCAATTCCCATCTCACCCCTCTAAGCCTTACTCTGCTGTTCCCCCTCCTTCCGGATACACTCGACCTGGCCCCAAAAGGTCACACTACCCTCCTCTTCCTGAGACTCTCGAGGACGTGTTCTTCGCTCTCATGTCCTGCGATGCGATTCAACTCCCCCAGAAAGGGAGAACATCAATCCGAGGGTCGACACCTCCAAATACTGCCCATATCATAGGGCCCATGGTCACTTCATCTACAACTGCTTTACCTTCCGTGACTGGGTCTATGATATGAATGACCAAGGTAGGATCAACTGGGATGACGTCAAGGTGGCCATAGCCAAGTCTAGGTACACCAAAAAAGACCTTGGCATCTTTAGTAACCCTCTCCCCACTCATCAAAGCAACAATCCCTCCTCCTCTAAAACCTGTGAGAGCGTGCATACCATTGTACACCTAGGACCTCGGGTTGTGAGAAGAGAACAACAGTGGGGGGTAGAAGGTTTCGAGGAATGGTACCCTTGTCCCACTTCCGAGTCTCAGGAGCCTTTTATCTCGGTAGATGCCATCCTCGAAGAGAGGCCCCTAGTGCTCATCCGTCCTCCCCAAGATGTTTATTCCACTATCCCCATTTCTCCTGCCGATGAGTCATCCTCCAGACCCCTCCAGCTTATCCGTCCCCAGTCTTAGGAGGCCGTGCATGTCACGCTCCGAAATTGGATTGTTCCTCCACCTCCGCGGCCATCCCAAGATGAGGAGGATAATGGGCCTCCGCCCCCGGCTGGCACCGAATATGATATTCTCCAACATCTTGATAAGACACCCGCGAGGGTGTCTATTTTAGAATTGATTCGGAGGTCGCCATCACATCAATCCACTCTCCTCCAGTTCCTTCAGAAAATCATGGTCAATGATGACCTCCCTCCTAGTGGGGTCACCAATGCCATCCTTTCCCTCACCCAAGGACCCTCGATTTCCTTCTCAGACAAAGATCTTGCCACCCCCGAATGTCGTTCGCTTCCGCTTTGTCTCACCATTAACCTCAATGGGGTAACGGTGGACTCCACTTTGAACGACACCGGGGCATCTATCAATGTCTGTCTGATGAAGACCCTTAAGCAATTGGGTTTAGGGGAAGAGAATTTGGAGAAGAGTTGCTCCACTATAGCTGCCTATGACAACTCCAAAAGGGTTGCCAAAGGCAAGATTGCTCTTAAGCTGGAAGTCGGACCCGTCACCATGACCACTGAATTCCTAGTTCTCGACGTCGATCCAGCCTATAAGGTCATTCTCGGTCGTCCTTGGCTGGAACAAACCCTAGGGGTCCCTTCTACCGCCCACCAATGCTTCAAATTCCCTTTCAATGGGCAGGTGATCAAGATTAAGAGCATTCCTATTCTGGAGACCCTCAATGCGGTCACCACTGAACAAATGCCGCACCTTTTCATTCTGGATAAGGGGAAGAAACCCGTTATGTCAATTTTCGATTTCCCCACACCTCTGAGCTTAGCCAACCTCCCCGGCCTGTTGTAGAACCCCATGTCCCATGTCTCCCGGGAAAAGGTTGGGAAGTGATGGCCAACATCGGCTATGTTCATGGCCGCGGGTTGGGTACGAATGAAAAAGGAGAGACCCAGAGCATCCAGGCAATTAGGAGGTTGTTACCAAAGGCCGGTCTAGCACTACAAGAAATTGCGCGAAAATCCGTCGCTAATTTGTTGCTAATCTGTCGCTAAATGGATTTTTGCGACGCATTTGCAACTGATTAGCGACGGATGTAATCCGTCCAAAAAAACTCGTCGCTAATTTAGCAACGAATACTGTCCGTCGCGATGTCGTCGCGGATTCGCGTCTAATTAGCGAAAAAATAAATGCGTCGCTAATTAGCGATGGATACGCCAGGCTTTTATGTTTTCGTTAAATTAGCGACGGAGTGGCGGGACATTTTATTGGTCGCTGACCTTAATTTTGCGACGGATTAGCGATGCAAATTTTCGTCGGTGATTAGCGACGGATTAGCGTTGGTCGCACAATGATCGCTACCTTTGCGATGGAATTCCGACGCAGTTTTCTGTCGCTATTCAGCGAGGGAATCGTCATCGCAAAGCCGGCGCTAAGCGACGCCCAATGTTAGCGGCAGATTTGCGATGGATTATATCCGTCACTAAATTTGGCACTAATCCGTTTTGCGACCAACTATATCCATTCGCATTTTCATCGCTAAACTGTCACTAATCTATTTTTGCGAAGGACTATTTTCCTACTTTTTCGTCGCTAAAAACTGTCGCCAATCCATTTTACAATGGGACCTTCACATATTCGTCGCTAAAATCGTCGCTAATCGGTCGCAATTTTTAAAATATATTTTTAAAAACCTTTGATAGACCGACAACCCTGTTTCTAACACACATATACAAAATAATTTACAGTGTTAAATTAAAATTCAGTACAATAAAAATTTAAATTATATGTTATATGAAAACAAGTCTAATGATAAATCCATCCAATTCTCATAAACATCAAAAAAATATCAGGATCCACCCAATTCTCACGAACATCAAAAAAATATCAGGATCCACCCAATTCTCACGAACATCAAAAAAGTGTTGGGATCCATCTAATTCTCATGAACATCAAAAAAGTATCAAGATCCACCCAATTCTTATGGACATCAAAAGAAGTATCATGATAAGTCCACCTAATCTTCATAACATCAAAAAAGTATTATGATAAATCCACCCGATCTTCATCCTCGTCCTCTCCATTGTATGTCATAGCAATATCCTACATTAGACATGTAAAATAGAACACTATTAGACATGAATATGTACATGTATGGAATAATTGTTGCAGAAAAAAAAATAGTAACTCTTGCAGAAAAAATTTAACGTCCCATGTTTCCCTCTCCTCCCCCACCTTGGGCACCCCACTCTTGTCAAATGTAGCCATTTAAAGGTCTTTTTTTTTGGGTGCTGGGAGATCACTGTCTTTCACACCGCCTTGGTGAAAGTTGGCTCAAGCTATTTGGATAGTTTAATTACAAGAATCTACTCCAGTGATTCGCCATTACAATATTATCATATTGCATCCATAAGAAACATTTCAATGTACAGATGCATGTACCATGAACTTTGTATAAGCATAAGATACATAGCCGTCACAATGATTTGCACAGCTTAGATCATGGCATGAGGTGAACTCATGAAAGCATTAAAATATAGAAATCTATAAGCAACAAAAGCTGAACGTCGAACGAAGTATTCAGGTATGTTGATTAATTTTTCCAGAGGTGACGTTTAGTGGTTTCAAGGGCTGTGGACTACCCATAGATTCTTGTCCCAATTCCAGGTGGTTTCTACATATAGAAGAAAGCTACACCATGCAGTTTGATATTCTTACCGGGAATTCTAAACTACAGAAGTTCTTGAAGGAATCTCGCCAGATCTGTACCATATCTTTTGTATATTGCATTTCCTTGTTTTAGGACATGATTGACTCTGATTTATTTTCTATTCTTGGGGCTGGACAACATACTAATTGCCCTTCCCTTTGTAACTCTGTATAGCTAATTTTAGATGCCAAAACATCTATATATTTGAGCTCTAGGATCCCACACAGGGAGAGCACTGTGATACCCAAAACTGTTCTCTGTTTGTCATGGTATCAGAGCACTAAGGTCCTGGTCCCATTGCTCTCCATCTGCGGTATTGCCAACCTCATCTAGAGGAAGAGTTCTAGTGCAGCCACTCTTCTTCAAGGTAATCTGGAGTCTGACCCTGGTTTGGGTTCTTTCTGGAGTTGCTTCAAAGGGTCTTCTAGTTGCATATGAAATCTGGTGGAGACACCATCATCTTGGAGGTATTTTGGTTGGATTCTTCATCTCTATAGTTTTATGTTTGGGAGTTGCCAAGGGCCTTAGGAGTCACTGCAAATTTCTTACTGAAATTGTGCAGTTCAGAAGAATAAGGTTTGATATTTTCCCGCGGTTTCTATCTTAACTGCATTTTTAATTTTCTGGCTGTGATGGAGGCCATTACTAAAGCTGTTGTGATTCGTGAAGTATTCAATGGAAAAAATTACTTTTTGTGGGAATTCAGTCTAACATGCTTTGTTATGGGTCAAGAACTGTTGGATTTTCTTGATGGTAGTGAAGAAGAACCCGATGCAGGAAAAGAAAATGAGAAGGCATTGAAGGCAAGGAAGAAAAATAATGCAAAAGTAATGAGTTGGATTATAGGCACTGTAGAACCTCATATTGGCATAAATTTGAGGTCTTATACCACTGCTGCTAGCATGTGGAATTTTCTGAAAAAGACCTATCAGCAAGATAATGCCTCTAGGAAATATAATCTTGGTCTAGCAATTACTGAATTTGCTCAAGGAACTAAGACTGTCCAAGAGTATTATTCTGAATTCATGAACATGTGGATTGAATACAATTCTATTACTTATAGAAGTGTTCCTGCGGAAGCCTTGAAGGCAGTCCAAGATTTGCAAGAAAAACACATGCGGGATCAGTGGTTTTCCTTTCCCCAGAAGTATTACTTCTACTTATATTGCTCTTATCCCTAAGAAGGATCACTCGACTTCTTACAATGATTATAGGCCGGTTAGTTTGTGCAATTTTTGCTAGAAAATTATTTCTAGAATTCTGTCTGACAGGTTGACCAGTGTTCTTCCTATGATTATTTCTGAGGAGCAAGGTGCGTTCGTTAAAGACAGTTTTATCTTGGACAACATCTCTATGGCCAAGAAATTGGTTAAAGACATTGGATGCAAAGCCAGAGGTAATAATGTTGTTTTCAAATTAGACATTAAAAAAGAATATGACAGTGTTGAATGTAATTTCCTCCTGGCTGTTATGAGGAAATTTGAGTTGTCGGCCAGATTTACATCCTACATTGGAATGATGATCTCAAATTGCTGGTTCTATATTCTTTTTAATGGTTCTCTACTTCCCAGGGACATGTTCATTCGATATGTAAGTATAGGCAGTGATTGTTGTCTTGCGTTGAATGTCTTTTACATTCCCCTACAAAAGGTGAATAGAAATACCAATATGTATAAACATGATCAGTTGATTCAATTTACCATCTTCTTGGATGTCTTCTGACTAGTTGTGATCTTGATGTTCCCCCTCGTCATTTGGCCACAGCACCTGGAGTAACATGGAAAGAACTAATAAGTATGCAATGCCAATACCAGGTTGTAGAACTACCTGATCAACAGCTTTATAAATAAGTAATATGAAACCATATATATGTGATGTCACATATCAATAGTCACTGCATCATGTTCTTTGCTTTTCTTGTAGCAGGTCAAGGTCATTGGTTTATATCTAACTCTAATGCCATGCTTTCATAATGGGAGAAGAAATACTTTGCGAAATTATCCCATTTTCCACCGTGCCTTGCATTATATATAAAGTTAACAATGCCATTGTTTCATCCAAAATATATAGTGACCCACTACATAGGAATGTCTTGATTCTTGAATGTAGCAGAAGACAATAAAAATGAATTTTTCAAGTAAAGTCATAAAAGTTATCATGGAAAATCAACTTTTGAGGAATGGAGTTTGCTCCCCTATTGCCCATTAACAGTTTCTAACTCTAACTTTTCGCCATCCTTACATGGTTGGCACCTTTTTCTCGCTTAGACATGTATCAAGTCAGACCCAATATTCTCCATGTCTTCTATCATTCTGTGAGTATGAAAGAATGCCTTGTTTAAAAAAAAAAAAGAGTATGAAAGAAACTTGTTTTTTTTTTGCGTGCAGATACCTTTTATTAGATCTAAAAGTGACAGATTTATCTACCTTTTAGTAGAGTTAAAGTGACAGATTTATCTACCAGCATGTCAATGTTTGAATATATACCCCTTGTATCAAATTTTGTTGCTCTTCCTTGGAGTTTCCCCAGAATATTTACTTCAAATTGCATCTTTGTTCTAATATAGGATGACTAGGTAACCTTCCATTGGCCAAGTAACTGATTTCCTATTGACAATGACACTCTTCCTCTACCTGAAAGTGGCATTCTAGGCATTTTTACATTTATTACATTTACTTGAGGGCTAATCAAATTAGTTGCAAGTTAAAAAAATGTTTGGAAGCAAGCCAGGAAAAAAAAATAGACAGGAAGCAAGCCAAAGAGAAATCTGGTATAGACAGTGGGAGCAAATAAAAACTTTCAGCAAAGGTGAGAGAGATATCTGCAGCTTCTGCAGTTCTTTGAGGGAAAAAATTACTTTCTAAATGTGGTTTGATGGCCATTCTTTTACCCCAGAGGTCAAGTGACGGGCTGGTGAAGAACCATTCAAAACCTGTTGATGAAGAGTATGATGTTGAGATTGATCAGAACAAATGCTGCGGTTGTGTGTGTTCAGATTGATGTTTCTAGAAAACTGCCAGATCGTGTCTGGGTTGGGGTTGGTGCAGGGGGCTTTTGGCAGCCCATTTTCTACCCAGATCCTCCTTTATTCTGCTCTACATGCTCATGGTTAGGCCACTCTAATACTAACTGCAGACAGGGTAACATGGACAAAAGAGAGCAGGTCGCACAGGGCACCCAGCAGGAATTTGTCAAACCTCCAATTATTGCCAAGACCCCAACATGGAGGCCTATTAAACTTGGAAGGAAGGCTGACCCTCAGACGTCTCAACAAGAAAAGGATCACCTAAATGTGCAAGTGAATGACACCACTGTGATAGCCCACCTACTGTAGGGGACAACTACCACTGAGCCCAACATTAAAGTGCAGTACATTAATGGCAGTCCACCTACCAAAGACTCATATGATCTCCTTTGGATGGATGATGGAAAAACTAATACCCACAACAAGCCCACAGAGCAAGAGGTCATTGCTCATGTACTTCAGTCCTCTCCTAACCAAGTGATCATTGCCCTCTTCTTATTTCCATTTCTACTGAAGTGAGACAAGGTCCATCAAGATTCACCTTTCAACACATGTGGTGCTCACATGAAAAGTTCATTTCAGATTCGGCTATTGCTTGGAGAATGGTGCCTACTTCTTCATAGCCGATGCTCAACATGCAGTTCAAACTGAAACACATGAAGGCCTTTTATAGAAGATGGAACAAAGACACATTCGGGAATGTTTCTATCAACATCCAAGTTGTTGAAGCCTCCTTCTGCACTGCAGAGCAAGCCTTTGATGAGGACCCCTCAATGGTTAACCAAAACACTTACCTGTTGGCCAAAGAAAAACTTGAGAGGATTCTTTCACAGGAGGAAATGCTTTGGAGGCAGAAATCAAGGATCAAATGGTTACATGATGGTGATAGGAACACCAAGTTCATCCATGCCAATGCCCTCTCTCAAAGGATGCACTTCATTGCCACCAAACTTTACAAAGATGATGGAACCTGTGTGGAGGGTGAGGAATGGGGTTGCTAAGATGTTTGTTGAGCATTTTACTAAAGCATTCAGTTCTGCCCAGCACAGGGTCAAACCAAAAATCCTGGACAACATCCCATCCTTGGTGCAGAATGAGGACAACGTCATGCTTTGTGCTGTCCCCACGGCAGACGAAACCAAATATGTAGTTTTCAGTATGAGCCCAGATAGTGACCCTAGACCTAATGGCTTTTCTGGTCGCTTCTTCCATACATGCTGGTATTTCATAAGCATGGATGTCATTAATGTGGTTCAAGCTTTTTTCTGTGGTCATTCTCTTCCAACTGCTTTTACCTCTTCCTTAATCACTCTCATCCCTAAGGTTGACAAGCCAAGGAAGTGTTCTGAGTTCAGACCTATAAGCCTGTCCAATTTTATTTCTAAGATCATCTCAAGGGTTATTTCTAACAGACTGGGCACTTTACTGCCTGTGGACGTTTCATTTCGCCTCCGTCTTCGAATGCCGACGATGTGGCCTTCCTCGACGGTGGTTCACGGACGTGCTGCTCCTTCGTTGGCGATGGAGAATGTGCCGGTTAACCCCGTTGACCCCGAGTTGACTGCGTTGACTGAGGAGAAAACAAAGGAAACCAGTGATATAAGGGAGATAGTTGCGATCTCCAGGGCCTTACCTGTGCCCAAGGGGTTGTTCTGATCACGTTGATGTAGCAGCCTTGCGTCACGGGTGATGGTAGAGATCCAACTTCTCCTCCTTCAGCCGGCCAAAGGAAGAGAGCTCCACGGTCTTCTTCGGATCGTTCCTGCCACAGAACAAGACTCAATTAGACCCTAAATAGTGCAGCAAATGTTCAAAACGAAATGTGGAAGGCCCAAAAGGAGAGTCCCGTACCGGTTGCGGACTTGAGAAGAGGGGTGGCCAAGTGTTATGACCACCCTTCTTCCCTCCGTTTTTGGTTGGGAAACCCCTTTCTAGGTGTGTAGGAAGGTGCCCTACGTGCCTAGAGTGTGTGGGAAAGTGTGTGTGATATGCAAATGACTAAAAGAGAATAGAGAAAGGGAAAGAAATGGAGGTGAGGATCCTCGTTTGATGGTGTTGTAGCTCCTTGCAGTGCTCCTCCAGCTCAGGAAGAAGCCTCCTGAACGTCCCGAAGTGTGAGAGGAAGAAGAGGAAGAGTTGATGAAGCTTGATTGCAATTTCTCTCTCCTCTTTCAAAGCAACAGCATGTGGACGTCCAGCCTCTCCTCCCCTTGTTCAGAGGGACCAAGGGGGAGTTATATAGACAGTGAGCTCGGGGTTGAGAGCATTGGATGCTCAAGTGTGAAGAAACACACTTGTACATGTGGCAATCCTTGTGTTTAAGCTCCAACCAATGGGTAGAGGCCATGTAGGATTTTTACTGGGTCAAGAGGGTGCCTAGGTGGCCCATATACCCGTTGGGAACGGCTATGTGCGTTGCATGGCCGAGACAAGGGCGCTAGTGGGCTGGAATCTCGGGTTAGTTGCGCAGACCTGGTAAACGCTCTTGACGTCCAGGGATCAGGCCGCCAACCTCATGCAGACGTCCATCGAGGTGGACGTCGACATGGGTCAGCGTCCAGGGGGCTTGACGCCAACAAGCAGTAGGCGGCCATCGATGATGCCGTCTACATGGGATCCGATGCTGGTCAACAAATGGTCAAACGAGGCTTAATGGGCCAAATAGCCTTGTGGGAGATGGGCCAAATCTCGCGTCTACACTGCCCACTCTAATTTCTAAAGAACAAGGCTTTCACCAAGGGAAGGAATATTGCTAAAAAATCCTTTTGGCAAAAGAAATGCTTCAGCGCCACTAGAGACTTATCTCCCTGGCTTGACACATGGACAGGCATAGTGCCACTAAAGACTTATCTCCCTAAAGATGCATGGCAAAATCTGAATGGTAAACTTTGCTCTGTCCAGCAGGCCCTCAGTGATCCTAAATTAATAACAATCATCTACAGACTGCTAAAGGGGTGCCCCTCTTGTTTGGCAGAGTAGAAGAGCATGAACTGAGGGAAATGATGTCTGTTGTACAAAAATTTACAGACTGATCTGGACAGGAAATTAATAGGTGTAAATTTGGGCTTATATTCAGTCCCAACATGTCCCAAATCCTTCAGGCTCACTTGCAAATAATTTCAGGATTCCAGAAACTTGATAAGAACTCCTTATATGTGGGTACCCCCATTTTCATGGGCAAATCAAACAGGCGGCTCTTTCACTTCTTGAAAGACAAATATAAGGCTACATTAAGCTTGTGGAAGGCCAACACTTTGACTCCAGCTGGTAAGTTAGTGCTAATCAAATCAATGTTGAATGCTCTACTGGTCCATGTTATAAACACTACCTTAATTCCTAAAGATATCATTCATAACTAGGTGAAAATTCATAGAACCTTTTGGTGGGGAAGGAGGAATGACAAGCCTAGAAGACCCTTGGTAGCTTGGCAGAAAATGCATGCAGTAACCTAAAGCTTTTGGCAGTTTTGGTTTCAGAAACCTTCAGCTCTTTAATAGAGCAGCCATCATGAAATTAGCTTTGAGATTTTTAAAGAACCCTTCAGAACTTTGGGGTTCTATTCTTCGGGCCAAGTACTGTTCTTCTCAAACCTTCTGGCAGTTTCAAAATAAAGGGAAATATTCTCTTATTTGGCACAGTTTGATGGCAGTCAGAGAAGATTTTGGAAAGGGAGCCTCTGGGTGGTCATGAATGGGTTTAACATCAATATCTGGCAGGATAATTGGGTCCCTGGAGTTGCTGGTTGCCTCACTCCTGCTGATGGACTTGAAGAGCCAATCCCCAAGTTAGTGGCTAATCTCATTAGTGAGGGTTAATGGAATCCTGATTTAATCTAGAAACGCTTTGATCATTCCATTGCTGAAATAATTTGCCAAATTAGGTTGCCCCAGATCTCTACTATGGTCCAAGATGAACTTGTATGGAGAATCACAAAGGATGGTCAATTGAATGTAAAATCAGTATACAAATTCTTATATGATAGACAAGACAAACCTTCCTCCTCAACACACCCAGTTTAGAAAATCCTTTGGCAACCAAAGGTACTAAATAAAGTGCTTCCCAGCCAAGCATATTTTTTGTGGAAAACACTGGTTAATGCTTTACCAACACTCTCCCGTCGGCCAGGCTCACTCCTGCCATTAGCCCACTCTGCCCATTATGTCAAGAAAAGGAGGAAACCATTGATCACTTATTTTTTGAATGCAATATAGCAATAGTTGTTTGGTTTTCTTTGATAATAGCTTGTTTTTTGGGTTGAAACATAGTTCTATCAAACAGTCATGAGATAAACTAAGTTTTCCTAACTTCTTGGATGTATTATTTAATTAATCCAGACATATAGTTATATGTTCTATTTCATGATTTCTGAAATGTTAATTATTGGAATCAACGGATATTAACAATGAATTGGAGAAGCAAGTAGGAGGTTAGGAACACATTATAGTTTGTTGTCCTATCTGAATTGTTGATGAAAATATACTGAAAACTGTGCAGAAGTTTCTAAGAGGGACTATACCCGAGGACTGTATCTTGTTGTGATGAGTTATATTTGATAGTCTTACAATTAATTTCTGTTTCATTCAAGGTGTCCTGATTTGGCATATTTCACTTTTGTTAGGTTACTTTACCCATTAAATTAGCCTTCTAATTTGATATCAAAGACTTTATTTGTTAGTATTTAAATTTAATTTATTGTGCATCATAGGTGTCAAGTTGTAGAAAACCAAAATGGTGGGCATGTCTTGAAAACCAAGCACATCGGTCAATGGATGGCATGTCTTGAAAACCAAAATGGCGTTCAACACCAATGTGTCTTAAACACATTGACTTAATCCTGCGCGACTTGTTTCAAAGACCTAGAAAACCTGCACTTTAAGCCATTCAACACCTATACAGGGTACATGAGCCACAAGACTTTCTAGACCCGATAATGGGAATTAGAAAATGCCATACTCTACCCGTCTACCGATATCCTTCGAGACATTAGTGAGTAATTAGCTATTGTAGTTTGTTTCTGCTAATTTCCATATTGTCTCTCACTCAGTGAAGAGTTGTCAGGGTAGCAGATGATGGAAATTTGCTCAAAGGTTGTGTCTCTGAAATGGCAATGGCGATCAATAGATACAAAAGCCTTTAATAGGAGATGATCTGTCAAGATGTACTCTGTAGTCCCGTTTGGTATTGGGACCAATTTTCTTAGGAATCAACATAATAAATCATGCTACTACAGGTTATGCCTATCGTTGTTCTTGTGCATGTGTAGTATATATGGCGATACGTAGGGCATTTAACCTATTATTTGTTTTGAAAAAAAATATGGAAAATGTGGGAATAAGGCGCAAATCGCTTTGTCCTTATTTCAGGGCAGATTATAGGAAGGAGAATGGTGAAATGGGAAAATGGAGACAGAAAAAGGGAAGGGACAGATTGTGGTGGATATATCATTGTAGGAAAATATCAGTCATCTTGTTGCATCCCATCCAGCTGCAGTGCTGACAAGTTGGCCCAGCATGCTCAATTGCTCATTATTTGTCTACTCATGCATTCTAATGTCAGCCATCTATAAGGTGTACCTTTGAACCAAAGAAACTAAGAAAATCTGTAAAAGATCCTATAAGGCCAATTTCAAGTAGAAAACTACCTTCTTAGTTTTTGTGCATGCAACTACGGAGCAATATTCAATTATTCTATCAGAAAGAATCTACACACACAAAGATGAAACAAGAAAGTTTGAGAAAATCAATGAATTGAAACAATCCTACATGTTTGGTCTGATAATATTGCATGACATGTTTTCTATGATGATAAGTAGCATTAGCAAGTTTCTTAATTCAATGCCCCACATATCCTTCTGGATTCCTTTTAACTGTAGTACTGATTAGTCAATGGAACATATTGATTACTAACTAAATTACCACATTCTACTTGTTTCAACTTTCAAGATTCTCATTTCACCTTTCCCTTTGTCATGCAGGAAACAAAAACATGGATGATACTCACAGGTTTACTCCACTTGGACATTCTCTTTTTTGTGTTCTCAAGCATTATTTAGCAGATCTTTTATTGTTAAATTTTGAACTATGAATAAGAGTTTTATAAATGTAAGAATTGTTGTACTTACGTGAGAAGGAGGTGCTCGGTTCGAGGATGAAGGATAACGAGGAGGCATCTGAAGCTGGTTGAAGTATGAGGTCATCATTCCAATGACAGTCTCCACTGTATGTGTCAACTGCGTCAACTGTGGCTGCACCGTGTCTGTGATCTCTGAATGGAGTCTCTGCGAGATGCGTGCCTCCATGTCATCCATCATGTGCTCGACCCGGGACTCCGACTCAGCAGCAGCAGTGGTGCCGACGAAGGTGCTACTAGAGGCTGAGCACGAACCCTGGGAAGAAGGTAGCACCTGGCTACTATCCAAGCTCTCCCCAAAGCCGTAGACCCGACCTCTCTTCGGCGGGCCGGCTGCTGCTATCCACGCCTCACAATCTATTACCGGCTCCTGGTCGATCTCCTCCCCATACTTGTTTGTGATTTGCCTCATGTATGCCTCCTACAAATTGTAAGAAAATCTTAAATTTTAAGTTAATCAAACATATCTGAAATGAAATAGCAATGCTTTGTAAATAAACTTACCACTACCTCCTGGGATCTCGTGGAGACATAAAGATCTGTCCCTTTCTTCTTGTGTGTTTTGTCAAACACTTCTCGGTATTTGGCTTCACGACCAAGTTCTATTTCCTATTTTTTACAAATTGCATAAAAGAATTACTTTAAGAATGAATATGAATGCAAATCCAAAAATTAGAAAGATTACTTACCAATCTCCTTTTTTGGGTTGCAAAGGTGACCGACCCGCTTGTATGTAGGTTCGCCTCCGGCACTTTTGCACGATTTTCTCTGCCAGACTGTGACCTACGTCTCCATTGTTCACTGGTCCACTTATCACACAAACTTTCCCACACATCTGCCCTCATCCAACTAGGGTGATGCTCCTTCCAAAGCATTGCGTCATCGGCCCCCCCTACAGCTCTTCGTGCATGCGCTCGGGCTTTAGACAAAAGATCGGACATTCTAGTTTTGGCAATGTGCTCCCACACATGCCGAGCTACAATCTCATCTGTGGGACGGCTGAAACAATACTTCCCCTGCATTATAATTAATTTATTAAACTGACCTCATTATACCAAAATAAAAAGTTAAGAATGAAGTAGTCCAAAATTCACACAATTGCATACCAGGAATCGCCGGAACATTGCATCTTGGATGTCCATGGGCATATCTTTCCACTGGAGGGCCCCCGATGGAATAAACCGTTTTAGCACATCAGAAATAAATCGGGTGATCTCCTCCGAATTAGGACCAAATTTTCGCCTACATTTACAAATCATATAGATTAATGCAACTACATTTATGATGGATACATAATGAACACAGACTCTAGGAAGATACTTACTCCCTCTGAGCATGATCTATGTAAATCAACTTCTGAGTCCCATTTCCCAACGCACTAGGGGTGTCATCCAAGTTGTGTGCTACAAGCAAAATAGAAATGAGTATGAGTATTATGGTACTTATATTTTATAATCAAACTAAATAAGTAAATACCTGAAGAAGCAAACAACATAAACATACACAAGTACTGAAGAAACATCAATAAGCAGGAAATTTTAATAGGCATACTGTCACTGGTGAGTCCGAGGCTTCAATGCCTCCTGTAAAATTTAAATGACATAAACATACATAAATACTCAAGAAACATAAATCAGCAAAAATTTAATAGACATACCTGTCACTGGAGTTACCGGTGGGACCGAGGCTCCATCACCTCCTATAAAGTTTAAACGACATAAACATACGTATTATCAAAGCATACATAGCAAGAAATTTTAATAGACATACCTGTCACCGGAGTTACTAATGGACCGAGGCTCCAACACCTCCTATAAAATTTAAATGACATAAACATACATATTATCAAAGCATACATAGCAAGAAATTTTAATAAACATACCTGTCACTGGAGTTACCGATGGGACCGAGGCTCCAGCAACTCCTATAAAATTTAAATGACATAAACATGCATATTATCAAAGCATATATAGCAAGAAATTTTAATAGACATACTTGTCACCGGAGTTACTAATGGGACCGAGGCTCCAACACCTCCTATAAAATTTAAATGACATAAACATACATATTATCAAAGCATACATAGCAAGAAATTTTAATAAACATACCTGTCACTGGAGTTACCGATGGGACCGAGGCTCCAGCAACTCCTATAAAATTTAAATGACATAAACATGCATATTATAAAAGCATATATAGCAAGAAATTTTAATAGACATACCTGTCACCGGAGTTACTGATGGGACCGAGGGTCCAACACCTCCTATAAAATTTAAATGGCATAAACATACATATTATCAAAGTATATATAGCAAGAAATTTTAATAGACATACTTGACACCGGAGTTAATGATGGGACCGAGGCTCCAGCACCTCCTACAAGATTTAAATGACATAAACATACATATTATCAAAGCATACATAGCAAGAAATTTTAATAGATATACTTCTCACCGTAGTCACTGGTGGGACTGAAGCTCCAACACCTCTTGTAAAATTTAAATGGCATAAACATTCATATTATCAAAGTATACATAGCAAGAAATTTTAATAGACATACCTGTCACCAGAGTTACCGATGGGACCGAGGCTCCAGCACCTCCTATAAAATTTACCATCGTATAAACATACATATTATCAAAGCATACATAGCAAGAAATTTTAATAGACATACCTGTCACCGGAGTTACCGATGGGACCGATGCTCCAACGCCTCCTAAAATTTAAATGACATAAACATATATATTGTCAAAGCATACATAGCAGATAATTTTAATAGACATATCTATCATCGGAGTCACCGGTGGGACCGAGGCTCCAACGCCTCCTGTAAAATTTAAAAACACACATAGGCAATCAAGGAACATAAATAACCAGAAATTTTAATAAACATACCTGTCACCGGTTGGACCAAGGCTCTAACGCCTCCTATAAAATTTAAATGGCATAAACATACATATTATCAAAACATACATAACAGGAAATTTTAACAAACATACCTCCCCGCCCTCTGGAAGCTCCAGACCTGCCCCCTCCTCGAACCATCTCTCCCTTGACAACATTAAAGATCTCCATATGTTAATTACAATATGATGAAGGAAAATTAAAAGCATTTGTTATCAAAGCATTTCAAGCATAAAAAATTCTTAAAATATTTACTACCAATTTTCAAAAAATATTCAGTTCATCTTTAGACGATGAGGAAATGCTTAACATAGTCTCATCTTCCTCTTCATCTTCATCTTCATCACTGTAAGACCCTTCCTCCTCAGTAGACTTCTCCTCTGCTTCAACATAATCCATTAATCCTCCACTAATCTTCTCTAACTCATGTGGATCAACCTCTTCCCCTTCATTATCCTTATATAAACAAAGTGGCTCATCAATTTCGCTAGTTTGTAAATGTGTAGAAGCCAACTCAAGAGCATCAACTTGGTCTGCTTGAAAAAAATCGCCATTAACATCCTCCTTTAAATACTCAGTCTGATCCAACTCATAGTCAGGGAGAAGCCTTGCTTTAACCTTACAAACTGCCCACCAATCATTCCTTTCTTTATTTGTTGACGATGGATAGGCAGTGTAATACACTTGTTGGGCTTGTTCGGCCAAAATGAACGGCTCATAAGTATTCAATTTGGACTTATGTTTGACATCGACGATCCCAAATGTTGTGTCATTTCGTATAAATTTAGGATCAAACCAATGACACTTAAATAGAACAATATGGTTGTCTTCACCCAGATACTCCAATTCTAATACCTCTTCAAGAATACCATAATAGTCAAGCTCATTATCATTGTAAGTGCTACCTTTGACACACACGCCACTGTTCATTGTGGTCTTATTTTGTCCATATTCTTTGGTGTGAAATCTATATCCATTCACAATAAACCCATTATATGAACGAATGACATTTGAGGGGCCATAAGACAACTCTCGAATAGCACGTTCAGGAACAAGACCTTGTTGAACCTACACATAAAATTAACATAAGTTAGGAGTGGTAAATGAGCACAAAAACATTAAATGGAGATGATTCGTGAGACGAACTTGATGTCTTAGCCATGTGGCAAAATACTTCTCCCGATACTTATCAACATCCGCACCATTGAATTGTGGATATTGTTGACTTATCTCTACATTAAATTGCCTACAATATGAATTCAACAATAACCTCAAATGCAAGAATAAATGCAAAGAACTATAACTACTTGTATGTGACTCTCAGACTTACTCCACATAAGGATCAATATCTGGACAATTTAGAAGAACGTAAATCTCTGCTGCTTCCAACTCTTGTTGCTCAAGCGTTCGAGTCGAGGGATGCCCGAAGCCACGACCAAGATACTTAAATATGGAAAGCCGCTCTGATGAAACAGGCTCTCCTCCATCATCATTACGAGGTGGTCGGGTACGACGAGTACATACCTCGGGTTCAAAATACATCGAACAAAAGTTCGATATTTCTTCAATAATGTATGCTTCTGTAATGGAACCTTCTACACTTGCTTTGTTGCGAACTTTTTTTTTCAATTCATGCATGCACCTAAGATAATGGATACATTAGAAATTGGATATGTATTATACAAATATAACAATTATAAGAAGACCGTCATACCTCTCAAATGGATACATCCATCGAAACTGAACTGGCCCACCAACTTTAGCTTCATAAGGGAGGTGAATGATCAAGTGCTCCATCGAATCAAAGAATGCCGGAGGAAATATCTTCTCCAATTTGCAAATTGTGGTCACTACATTCTCTTCAATGGTAAGCATATCTTGAAGCCTAATTTCTGATGCACACAAAATCCTGAAGAAATGACTTAACTCAGTCAGACATCCCCATATTGGCTTAGGCAAAAAGTTACAAAATGCAATAGGCACTAGCCGTTGCATGAATACATGGCAATCGTGGCTCTTCATTCCATATAATTTTCTCTCATCAACACTCACACAACGTGCAATGTTAGACGCATATCCATCTGGAAATCTCAGTTGTTTCAACCACTTATACACCTCCTTTATCTGTTTGTCACCAAGCACATAAGTTGCTTTCGGTTTAACTAGTTTTCCATTCTTATTATGCAGTTCTAACTCTGGACGTTTACAAAGTATTTTCAAGTCCATGCGTGCTTTGATGTTATCTTTTGTTTTTCCTTTTATGTCCATGACAGTGTTGAACACATTATCAAACACATTCTTCTCAACATGCATAACATCCAAGTTGTGTCGGACAAGAAGAGTGGACCAATAAGGTAACTCCCAAAAGATGCTTCTCTTCACCCAGTTGTGCTCCTTTCCAAATCCAGGGAGAGGTCGTGTCCTACCAGACAACTTTATTATATCAGGCAAATTTTGCACCCGTGCTGCCATTTGTTTACCAGACCACCGATCTAACTCTGCTTCATCTAATTCTATTCTGTTATTGTAGAATGTGTCTTTTTGCCTTCGAAAAGGATGATGAACCGGTAGAAACCGTCGATGGCAATCAAACCAGCATGCCTTTCCACCGTGCTTCAGTATAAATGATTTAGTATCCTCCATGCAATAAGGACATGCAAGCTTCCCATGTGTACTCCAACCAGATAACATTCCATATGCAGGAAAGTCGCTTATCGTCCACATCAGTGCAGCCTTCATAGTAAAATTTTGTTTACTTGATGCATCATATGTGACAACACCGTCAATCCACAACATTTTCAACTCATCTATCAACGGTCTAAGATAAACATCCAAATTTTTTCCAGGATTTTTAGGACCAGGAATGACCAAGGATAAAAATATATTTTCTCGCTTCATACACATGCTCGGAGGAAGGTTATAAGGTGTCACAAAAACTGGCCAACAAGAGTAAGGAGTTGCTGAACTTCCAAATGGATTGAACCCATCAGTGCATAACCCAAGTCTAACATTGCGCGACTCCATTGAGAAGGTTGGATGAGCTTTGTTGAAGTGAATCCATGCTTCACCATCTGCAAGATGACTGATTATGTCCTCATCACAGCGAACTCTTTCGGCATGCCATCTCATATATTGAGCTGTCTTTGAGGACATATATAATCGTTGAAGTCTAGGTGTGAGAGGAAAATACCGTAATGACTTGTAAGGTACATCCTTCAACTTCTTATTTCCTCCTCTCTTAGGTTTGAATCGAGGAGCATTACAAATGGAACAAGATATTTTCTCTGCATCCTCTTTGTAATATAACATACAATGATTAGGGCATGCATCTATTCTCTCGCATCCAAGCCCTAAATCATTAACCATCTTCTTTGCACGATAGAAATTTTCAAGCAACTTCTCGTCTTTAGGCAACATGCTCTTGATGGCGAGTAGGAGACGGTCAAAACAGCTCTCACTAATGTGATATTCTGACTTCAAATTCAGCAACTGTGACACCGCAGACAATCGAGTGTGATTCTGACATCTAGGCCATAATGGCTCATCAGCATCTCTTAACAATTGAAAAAATCTTGTAGCTGTATTGTTCGGTGCTTCTTCATTATATCCATATTCTTGACGTACATTATTTCAGGACCAACTGCAGAACGCAATTCAGCACCAACTGCATCCAAAACCATATCCACGTACGTGCTTGTGCCTCTAACAGTGTCATGCTCATACAACCAATTTGCCTCACCATGTTCAGTCCAATTCATGTAGCCTTGCATAAACCCTTTAAGGTACAAATGACGCTCAACGTCATATATTGAATAGAACCTCAAGTTCTTACATTTTGAACACGGGCATCGGATATGACCCTTGTCATCCATTAAACTTACGTTCCTGGACACAAATTCAATGAAGCTTGATACCCCATCTTTGAACTCCTCAGAGAGTATCCCGCCAACTGTTCTACGATACATCCATCGTCGATCTACAGACATTTTCCCTGCATACCAACTCAATGTTAATTGCCATAAAACATAAGCCCTACCCTTTACTCACATCGTTTCAACACAGACAATTTCAATAGGAAGGGAGTATTATTTAGATTATCACTTTTTAACCCATCTATGAAGGATTGATCGCACAATCAATTACTATATGTGTTGTACAATTTGTTAAAAATTTCGGCAGCATCTCCCCACACCTCTCCGATATACCAAAAATATTTATTGATTTAAAATTTTTCTTAAACACTTACTAGTAAGTGCTTAAGAAAATGTTCAAAATCAATAAAGGTATACCAGAGAGGAGTGAGTAGACACAACCAAAATTTTCAACAAATTGTACAAACACATATAGTAAATGACCACCTAAGTGCGATCAAACATTCATAGACTGTCCAAACAGGACAATTCAAGACTTTGAGTTAGATATGTACGTTCTCATTTAAGAAATGAGAATAGACACATCAATCTCAAAGTCTTGAACGGGAAGGTTCATTGACACGGGCTTAACACGCGCTTCTGAGGTGCGTGTAATGTTAGGTTGCACCCACGCACCTCAACTCACAGAGAACATCTAAGTAATGAAGATAAATTTAAAAACAAACAGGTTATCAATATGCATGCATTGAATTAAACAACATGTAATTTAAATCTAAATCAGAATATTAAATGACAGTAAGAAACAAAACATATCAATAATGCCATTCCGATCACGAAGAGAAAAATCTATTGCAATCTTGTCTAGATGATTCTACCGCATCACATATTTATATTTATTCTAATTTCTTGTCTAGATAATTCTATCACACCACATATTTATATTTACCAACCAAAGCACATTTGTTCCATTGTAATATTCAATCGAAACTTTACCTATGGAAGATGTGGCCTAGAGATTGAGGATATTTGCTAATTGTTTCATATGGTAGCAGTTTCAAAGACTGAGGATACTATTATGGCGCCAGTTCCTGTTCAGTTTTCCATTATCCAGTTCCATCCCGGAAATGGCTGGTTCCAACTTTCATTGACTGGTTGTCCCTTATACACCTTTATATCAAGTACTCTCAAATGCCTATAACCTAATTGGGAGCATTTATAAGGAAACAAAATGAGGATAGTTAATGACAGACCTATATTTGTAGCTATAGAAAGAATGATCCAACACAAATGAATTATTCAATATGTTTATACACATTATTTTGTTTTTAAACATGTCCAAAGCTGAATGATCAGGAACTGCACTTGGTTTCCTTGGACAGTGTTCTTTGAGATTTCATTGAGTTATTTTTTCATCAAATTGGGTCTTCTAGGATCCATCACTGTGGATCAACTTTGTCCAAGTGAAAGAAGGAAATGAGGGCAAGATAGAGGTTGAAATGTGGCAAATGGTTAGTCAGTGGTCTGGAGCTTACAGGGCACATGATTAGATATCCATATAGTGATGGATCTGCAATAAAATGGTACAAAAATTCAGCATATCTTGACAAAGGAAGGGATTCCTCTACTACATAAACTGTTGTCTAGATTTACAATGAGATAAACTAATGTAAGGGATGGAAATTGTTGTCTGGATTTAGGATGAGTTAAACTAATGTAAGGGATGGAACTATTCAGTTTGGAGTACGGTAGAAAAGCCCTATGCTGAGCTGCTGCTCCTCAATTTATGTGTGTGTCAAAATGTGTTTATTTTGTCCTTTTGATTGGCCATTGTTTGATAGATTTTTGGTTCCTAAGTGAAATACTATGACTTATATGATCATCATGCTTATAGATAAACGAACTACTACAAAAAGACAATTTATGTCTTGAATGTCTAAATTATTTTGGTAACTAAATTGTGACATTTCTCAACATTCTGGGAATGTTTTTCATTCTCAATCATGAAGAGACAAATCTATCTGGCACTGTTTGCCATTCTCAATTATTCAATTCTTCAAAGTTATTATCTTCTTAACTCTTTTTCTTTTCATTAAAATATGTGAATTGTGTTGCCTATTTTGTTACTTGGTAAAAGAGTTAAGACAGTTGGATGGGAGAGGAGAGGTCCTTCTCAATACAAATCAAGAGAAAAAAAAAATCTGCAGCCATCTATGACCCTCTTCAAATTATCTGAGTATGATATATATTTTTATCCTGTTTCTGAAAGTGGATAGTGTCACTCTTTGTATTGAACTGAAAAGGGAAACTATATAATCTATTTGCCAAAAGATTCACACCTGAAAGCATACTAACTCATGTCTATTTAGTAAAAGTAAGTTTGGATCTTATTTTAATTTGCTATGATCATATTTCCTTCCATCTGTAGTAGAGAAGATGACCCATATACATATTTACACATCCAGTATAACCCAACATTTTTTCCCTTACTTTTTAGTGCTGGAAACTAACATATTCAGCCATCTATCACCCTTTGCCAATTATCTGAGTATGATATATATATATATATATATATATATATTTTTTTTCCTATTTCTCCAATTGAATAGTGTCGCTCTTTGTATTGAACTGAAAAGGGAAACTATATAATCTATTTGCCGAAAGATTCACACCTAAAGGCATACTAACTCATGTCTATTTAGTAAGACTAAGTATGGCTCTTATTTTAATTTGCTCTGATCATATTTCCTTCCATCTACAGTAGAGAGGATGACCCTTGTACATATTTACAAATCCAGTATGACCCAACATAATTTTTTTCCCCTTACTTTTTGGTGCTGGAAACTAACATATTCCACATGCTTCTTTGAAACAATAGAAATAAAGATATTCCACATGCATCGCAAGGGAGTCCAACTTCTATTTGTGTCTGTTAATGGTAGACCTACTTTAACACTACAACATATAATTTTATTCATGAGTTGTTTCAAAAAAACTTGGTCAATCATTCATGAGTAAGTGCTAACAAGAGCAATTGCTAGCCTTGCTTTCATGAGAAACAGTCAAAAAAATAGATGTTTTTAGATTTGAACTTGCTAGCCTTGGTTGGGCAAAATATTTTTCCCTTTTTGGGATGTGAAAAATGATAGATCTGTCTCCTTAGTTTGGTCATCTATGCTATCAGTCAGAGAAGATATTCACAAATGCTCAACATGGATGGTCCGGAATGGCATGACTATTGTAATGTGTAATGATTTTTGGCTCCCTAATCAAATGGTTAAGCTAACCCCAAAATCTTCCCAGCTATCACCTATTTGGTCTGTCAATCCAAACCTTTCTAAACTCATCCCCCCAAGTTTCAGTTGATTTCCTGGAAAAGTTTAAAGGGGCCCTTCCTCTAAAAGCTAAAATATTTGGAATTATTTAGGAGATTGATTAGTGCTGAGCTGAACCACGAAGAACTTGAAACCATTAGGTATAATTGCATACACTATAAAACCATTGAGTATAATTGCATAAATCATAAATCCTAAAGTCCATTCAGTGACTTATATGACCATGTTCTATAAAATATAATTGCATACACTATAAAACCCAGCTCATAAGATATAAAATCACTTATTGCTCATAAACTGGAACATACTCACAGTGATGGGTGCTGCTTATAGTTTTTTGGATGAAGAATGGATGAGAACCCTAGAAGCTCCAAACCACCTGTCTCAAAGGAAAAAAAAAGGCTTAATTGTGGAAGGCATATACATATGAAGCATTATTTCCATAAAGGAGAAAAAACTAGACTCAGTGAAAAAATCTCTAAAACCTTAAGAGCCTTAATTAAGGGAGTTGCATTTTAGAACATGCAAAATAGTTGCATCAAAGATCTGTTCTACAATGCTTCAAACATCTGATCTTTCTTTATTGTATGTAGATTTAATGCACACAGTTAGGTCTATCTTTATATCTATATTTTCTAAATATGATAACTCAAAGTTACTCATACGCACCCTCAAAAATAGAAAAATAAAAATACATAGAAAGAAGACAAAACATACAAAATTATAATCATTGAGAGTCTACAAAAATATATTCATCAGCATATTCACTTTTTCTTTGAGGAGGCGATCATGTTTCCACAACATCAAGGATAATTCCTCTTCTTTAAGTACTCTGTTCCATTAGAGAAACCCAAAAAGGAAAACTTCAACTTCCTAAAGGAAAAGTGACAGAACAGGTTAACTCTTTGGAAGGCCAACACTATATCTTGCAAGTTAATTATTCTTTCTATAAAAAACAAATGTTCCCACATTATAGAAAGTTTCAAACTGTATAGGGTTCATACAAATTCATGCTTAAACTAGAACAAGGGGACCTACTCATAATGATATTTATTCCAATTTCTTGTATAAATGAATCTATCACACCACATATTTATATTTATCCCAATTTTCAGAGGTTCTTGATATATCAACCTGATCAAGGAAAGAAATGCTTGAACCAAGAAGTTTACGTGTTAAGTCTACTTATAAATTCCTTTTTGATAATAAATAGGAAAGATATTATAATGGTCATAATCTTTAAGATTAATTGGGAACTCAGGTACACCAATTTCTTTATTTGTTCCAACACTAAACACTACAAGAAAAAGCGGAAATAGCGACCGACAGGTTCGGTCGCTATTCGGTCTTTGTTCGGTCGCTGTACCGATCGGCGACCGACTAACCACCGAAGTGAGACCGATCAAATCGGTCGTTATATATCGGTCGCTATACAGCGACCGATTGTTATCGGTCGCAAAATTTGTCTCTGATAGCGACCGAAATATATCGGTCGCAAAGTTCGTCGCAAATAGAGACCGCCCTTTTCGGTCGCAGATTGGTCGCCCACAGCGACCGATAGTTGGTCGCTGTTACGGTCGCTAACAGCGACCGATATTTATGGTCGCTAAGGCGGTCGCTAAGTTAGAGACCGAATTAGCGACCAAATATTGTCCGTCGCTATCGATGAAGCGACCAATTTTAGCGACCGATCAGCGTCGGAATTCTATCGGTCGCTATTCGGTCGCTAATTTGACAATATTTTTTTTTAGAAATTTACATAAACAACAATAAATCACCTGATAAATAACAATATCACCTGATAAATAATAATACCACAAAACCACAATAAATCAACTACACAAATCACAATCTCCACAAAGTTCAAATTCATCACATAAAATACAAACACACAAACTAATCATACATCCATAACAAACCTCAAATTCATCACATAAAATACAAACACACAAACATCATACATCCATAATAAAATGACAACATGCACATAACTAAAATGAAATCACAAATCCTCCGCATATGTGTCATCCTCATCCTGGTCGTCGTCTCGTCCAACATCTCGCGACGGATAATCCTGCATATTATTTAAAAAAAATTAAAATTAAATACTTAATAAAGAAATCAATTATTCTTGAAAATTAAAAGCAAGATATTTTTCATTTAACTGAAATTGACGAATGATAGTTTTAAACGTTTTGCTCAAATCGGTAGTCCAATTTGAACTCCGTCAGTTTTTACGTGTTACTTTCACCCCCCATATCGTGTTTAAACAATCGATAGATTGATTGGACATTTCTTTTCAATTTCGGACTCTCAAACCCAAGTTCATAGATTTGAAACTAAAGTAGTTAAGAAAATGCAAAATTGTTTGTCCATGCCATATCGGGAGTCCAATTTGGACTCCGTCAGTTTCTACAAGTCATTCTCACCTTTCCGGTCGTGTTGGAGTCATTGACAAATTAATCGGACCTATTTTTATATTTCTGACCCCCTTAAACCCGATTAAATTAGTTCTTCTTAAGAAATGTAAATTTGTGTATGAAGTTCAAATTTGGAGTCCAATTTGAACTCTGTCAATTTCTACGGGTTACTTTCACCTCCCATGTCGTGTTGGAACAATCGATAGATTGATTTGACCTCTATTTTCAATTTCGGACCCTCAAACCCAAGTTCATAGATTTGAAACTAAAGTAGTTAAGAAAATACAAAATTGTTTGCCCAAGCCATATCGGGAGTCCAATTTGAACTCCGTCAGTTTCTACAAGTCACTCTCACCTTCCCGATCGTGTTGGAGTCATTGACAAATTAATCGGATCTATTTTTTTATTTTTGACCCTATTAAACCCGATTAAATTAGTTCTTCTTAAGAAATGTAAATTTGAGCATGAAGTTCAAATTTGGAGTCCAATTTGAACTCTGTCAGTTTCTACGGGTTACTTTCACCTCCATGTCGTGTTGGAACAATCGATGGATTGATTAGACTTTTCTTTTCAATTTTGGACCCTCAAACCCAAGTTCATAGAGTTAAGAAAGTGATATTTTTCCCTCCTCAATCTAAATTCTTATATTTTGTAAGATGATATTTAGAGTTAACAAATAGAAAATCAATAAAATAAAATACTTACCGGAGGCTGCTGTGCAGGAGGTGCAGGAGGTGCTCTATTACCAGGAATTCCCAATTCTACGAGCATCTGGGCGACGGTCTGAGAGACGATGGTTGAGATATTCTGAGAGACGGTCTCGTTGACGATCGCCCTAAACATATCCGGAGTCATGGTCGGGCCGGCACTGGAAGAAACACCTGGGGCTGCTGGTGTGGTAAATGGAGAGGTCGCATGTGAGACCGAACTCGAGCATGATGATATCACTTTGGTCGTGCCCAAGCTATGTCCAAAACCATAGACATGGCCTTTCTTGGGTGTCCCAGATGCTGCAACCCAAATGTCAGGATCCAACTCTGGACGCTGACTGTCATCCCCGTACCTCTCATCCATTCCTCTACTATATGACTCCTGCAAAAAATAAAACAAATAAAACAAAATTATTCTACAGTTTAACCACAATAAATGAAAACTATTAGTGTATACACTTACCGCTACCTCCCGAGCTTTCTCACTAATGTAATCATTTGTCCCTTTCTTCTTATGAGTTTCATCAAAAAGCTCTTGAAATTGAGGTGGCCGCTTGAGCTGTACTTCCTGTTATTCAAATAAATCACAGTTTATTATTAGATTAAAAAAAATTCACAAATATAGAAGTATACTTACCAATCTCGCTTTATGCGTTGCAAAGGAGACAGAGCCACTCGTGTGTACATTCGCTTCAGGATGCGCTGCTCTGTTTTGCTTTGCTTTGCTTGAATTTTCACTCCATTTCTCCGCTCCCCAAATGTCGCACAGCTCCGTCCAATACTCCTTTCTCATCCACACAGGCCCATGCTCCTTCCATTCGTTCTTATCTGTACTTGCACATGCTCTTTCTGCAGTTTTTCGGACATTGTACATAAGATGTTTGAAATTTGCTCTTGCAGTACTTGTCCATGCAGATCTAGCACGTAACTCATGTGAATGCTCTGTGAATCGATGATTCTTCTACATATTAAAAAAAAAAATTATATGTTACATAACAATAAGTGTGTTCAAATAAGAATTGAAAATGACTTAATATGATAAAATAAGATACATACCAAGAACATAGAGAACAATAAATCCTGAACATCCATCGGAAAATCAGAAAAGCGATGGATGGGGCCTGGAATATGTGCTTGAATTGTCTTTGTAATAAATTGTGATGCTTGGGCTGGCTCTATTTTATTCCTGAAATTGAGAATATTAATACCACAATGACGAATAGATAACAAAAATAATGCATTACATACCCTTCATTTATCCACACTGCCCGCATCGTCTCATTATAACTGCCCTCCCCCTCGTGATGACTCGTCTCGTCATCAGCATGTACTATACGAATTAAATAGTATAAATAAAACAAACTATAAAAAAAATAGAAATGTAAATGAACATACCTGATGTAGATCTACTCGCCATGTGTGATGGAGATGCAGAGGCTGTCAATCTACCTGCTGCCGATGGTAAAAGTGCAGAGGTCGTGGGTCCTGTAAAGATAAGAATAAGATACCACAAAAATATAAAGAATTATTTTAAACAAAACATACAGTGCATTATACATGACATATTTACCTGCTACAGGTAGTAACGGTGCAGAGGTCGTGGATCCTGAAAGGATAAGAATAATATACCACAAAAACATAAAGAATTATTTTAAACAAATACTACAATGCATTATACATGAAAGTATACATACCTACTGCCGGTGGTAGCGGTGCAGAGGTCGGTGGTATCGGTGCAGAGGTCGATGGTACCGGTACAGAGGTCATGGGTCCTGTGAAAATAAGAATAAGTTACCACAATGACATAAAGAATTAATTTAAATAAATACTGCAATGCATACAAATCAAAGTATACATACCTACTGCCGGTGGTAGCGGTACAGAGGTCGGTGGTAGCGGTGTAGAAAAGGAAGTAAATCTCCTCCTACTACCCTCTCCCCTCCCACTACCCTCACCCCTCCCACCTGAAGAAGTCCCACGCCGTCCTCGAACCATATCTTCAACTGGTAATAAAATACATGCATATTCATCAAATAGTGGGAAAAAAATGGGCAGACACGGGAGTATTAAAATTACAGAGTACCCTTCATTTTAGGTAAAATTGTATACCATTAATCAAACATTCTCCATTTCATCTTCAGATGTTGGAGATATATCAAATTCAGCATTCACATCTTCATTATCAGATTCATTTTGATCACTAATATATTCCTCCTCATCGGAGTCCCCCAACTGTATTTCAAGTTGTTCTGGTTCGACTTCTTCCACTTCATTCTCTTTAGATAAAGACAGTGCCTCCACAGATTCATCACTAGAAGCAGGCAAGTCTACATCATCACCCAAATCTGATTGAAAGAATTCGGAATTCACATCCAATTCTACTGTTTCAGTCAAATCCAACTCATAATCCGGGAAAAGCCTTGTCTTAACCTTGCAAACTGCCCACCAATCATTTCTTTCTTTATTTCTAGACGATGGATACTTTGTATAATAGACCTGCTGGGCTTGTGCGGCCAAAATGAATGGATCATAAGTATTCAATTTGGACTTATGTCTGATATCGACAATCCCATATGTTGTGTCATTTCGAACAGAATTTGGATCAAACCAATGACACTTGAACAGAAATATATGGTTGTCATCTCCGAGATATTGCAATTCTAAGATCTCCTCAATAATACCATAATAATCACATTCATTTTCATTATATGTACTTCCTTTCACACATACCCCGCTGTTCATTGTTGATTTATTCTGCCCATATTGTCTAGTGTGAAATCTATACCCATTCACAATAAATGCTGGATATGTACGTGCAACTTTCGATGGGCCATAACTGATCTCTCGAATTCTTTGATCAGTAATAAAACCATTTTCAACCTACATATGGAGAGCACACTAGTCAGAATTAGTCATAAATTGGCCTAACAAGGAGAAAGATTAGTAATAATACTTACACGATATTTCAGCCAAGAAGCCAATGATTTTTCTCGTTCTTTTTCAACCTCCATGTCAGAGAGATATGGACATCTTTGGATTAATTCTGAGTCAAATTGTCTGTATTATGAACATTAGAGCATTATAGATGGAATGAAAATTAACAAGTTATGGACATAAACATAATGTGAGCAGAGAACTTACGCAACATAAGATTCAACCTCCATACAATTTAAAAGGATGTAAATTTCTGCACAGTGCAATTCTCTATCATTTAGCATCCGACACGAAGAACGTCCATACGCACGTCCAGGATACTTAAATATAGAGAGCCGATCAGAGTGAAAGGAGTCTCCTCCATCATCATTACGTGGTGGCCGAGTACGACGAGTTTGTATCTCAGGTTCAAAGTACATTGAACAGAAATTTGATATTTCTTCCATAATGTACGCCTCCGCAATGGAACCCTCTACTTTTGCCTTGTTGCGAACTTTCATTTTCAATTCATGCATGCACCTACCAGAATGTTCATAGGATAATGAAAAACACATCAAAAGATATTGAATTATGAGGAGAAAATATATATAAATTACCTCTCAAATGGATACATCCATCTAAATTGTACTGGCCCTCCTACTTTAGCTTCATATGGTAAGTGTATAAGCAGGTGCTCCATTGAATCAAAGAATGAGGGTGGAAATATCTTTTCCAATCTACAAACTGTCGTGATCACATTCTGTTCAATAGTTTCCACATCTTCATACCTGAGCTCTGATGTACATAAAATTTTAAAAAACTGACTTAACTCAGTCACTGCTCCCCATATCGGCTTCGGCAGCATATCACGAAATACAATAGGTAACAACCTCTGCATGAACACATGACAGTCATGACTTTTCATTCCATATATTTTCCCCTCATTTGTATTCACGCAACGAGCAATGTTGGACACATAACCATCTGGAAATCTCAATTGTTTTAGCCAAAAGCATACTTCTTTAATCTGTGCAGCTCCAAGGGCGTAAATTGCTTTCGGTTTAACTGTTGTACCATTTCTATCAAGAAGTTCCAGTTCTGGACGTTTACAATGTATTTTCAAGTCTAAACGAGCATTCACATTGTCCTTTGTTTTGCCTTTTATGTCCATAATGGTGTTGAACACATTATCAAAGACATTCTTCTCAACATGCATGACGTCGAGGTTATGTCGTATAAGAAGAGTTGACCAATAAGGCAATTCCCAGAAGATACTTTTTTTGACCCAGTTGTGATCCTTCCCAAATCCAGGGAGATGTCTTGTGCTGCTCGACAATTGTGTTATATCTGGTAAGTTCTGTACCCTTGCTGCTAAATGTGGACCAGACAACCGTTCAAAATCAGCTTCTTCCAATTCAATTTTGTTCTTTAAGAATGCATCTTTTTGCCTTCTAAACGGATGGTCCCTTGGTAGAAATTGTCGATGACAATCAAACCAGCATGACTTGCCACCATGCTTAAGTACAAATGATTTGGAACTGTCCATACAGTAAGGACATGCTAGTTTTCCATGGGTACTCCAGCCAGATAACATTCCATATGCAGGAAAGTCATTTATTGTCCACATCAATGCAGCCTTCATAGTGAAATTTTGCTTTCTGGATGCATCATAAGTAGTAACCCCATCGGTCCATAACAATTTCAACTCATCAATCAACGGCCTGAGATATATGTCTAGTTTTTTTCCAGGATTTTTTGGACCAGGGATCAATAATGATAGAAATAAATGCTCTCGTTTCATGCACATATTTGGCGGAAGATTGTATGGTGTCACAAAAACTGGCCAGCAAGAGTAGGAAGTCACTGAACCTCCAAATGGATTGAATCCATCAGTACATAAACCCAGTCTTACATTACGCGACTCTTTTGAGAAAGTAGGGTGAGCACAGTTAAAGTGACTCCAAGCTTCGGCATCTGCAGGATGAGTGATTACATTATGTTGTCGACGTACTCTTTCCGCATGCCATCTCATATGTTGAGCTATCTTTGATGACATATACATTCTCTGCAATCTCGGTGCAATAGGAAAATACCGCAATGACATATATGGTATATCTTTTTGCTTTGAATTGTCCCCTTTCTTAGGCTTGAATCTATCATGACCACATATGGAACATGATACCTTACTTTTATCCTCATTATAATATAGCATGCAATGATTAGGACATGCATCTATTTTCTCATATCCAAGCCCTAAGTCAGTGACCATCTTCTTTGCACGATAAAAATTTTCAGGTAACTTCTCATCTTGTGGCAACATACTTTTGATAATCAGTAACAAACGATCAAAACAAATCTCACTGATGTGAAATTCAGATTTCAAGTTCAATAATTGTGACACCGCAGACAGTCGAGAGTGATTTTGACATCCATTCCACAATGGCTCATCAGCATCTTTGAGTAGCTGATAAAATCTTTCAGCTGTCTTGTTTGGCGGTTCTTCATCGTGTACATGCTCCTCATGAACATTGAATCCTGGACCAGCAGCATCTATGACCATATCAACATATGAACTTCCAACATTGGCAGGCTCGGCAGGCTGGAAGGACCACAATGTTTCACCATGACATATCCAGTTTGCATAATCTTTAACAAACCCCTTTCTGTATAAATGACGTTGTACATCCCATGTTGTCAGCCACTTCAAATTCTTACAGACTGCACAAGGACATCGGATACGACCCTCACAATCTACAGCTTCAATAGGATTTCTCAAAGCAAACTGAATGAATCTCTCAACTCCATTTTTAAATTCCGTAGACACCACCTGATCAACTACTCTACGGTACATCCATGAACGATCTTCCGACATTTTCCCTGTGCGAATGAAATGTAAACACACAAAACTTTAACATGTCTAACAAAATAAAAAGTCCAACCCTTTCCTCACATCGTCCATCTCTGCCATTTTAAATAGGAATGAAATATCATTTAGATTTTCACTTTTTAACCCATCTGTGAAGGTTTGATCGCACGATTAATTACTATATGTGTTGTGTTATTTGCTAAAAATTTCGGCAGCATCTCCCCACACCTCTCCGATATACCACAAAATATTTATTGATTAAGAAATTTTCTTAAACACTTACTAATAAGTGGTTAAGAAAATAATCAAAATCAATAAAGTATATCAGAGAGGAGTGAGAAGACGCAACCAAAATTTTTAACAAACAACACAAACACATATAGTAATTAACCACCTAAGTGCGATCAAACATTCACAGACTGTCCAAACGGGACAATTCAAGACTTTGAGTCAGATATACACGTTCTCATCATTCAAAATGAGAACGTGCACATCAATCCCAAAGTCTTGAACGGGTAGGTTGATTGACACGGGCTTAACACGCTCTCCTAAGATGCGTGCAATGTTAGGTTGCACCCACGCATCTCAGCTCACATACAACACCCAACTAATTAATTATTGACAAGATAATAACACATTCTAAAAACATAGCAGTAACATGTGAAATTGGCAATACATGTACACAATGAAAACATGAATTTTATTTTAACATCCAACACATTCATAAATATGCTAATAAAAATGTTTGAACATTAATAAAACAATTACACAATAGATTTATCATAAATTGTCAACAATCTTTTAATTGATATATTAGAGATATAAATGTTATTACAAAATGCATATAAATGTTATTACACAAGAACAGGGGATCTTGGGCGGGTTGTTGATGGGAAGCTGTTCATTACTGGAAGGATAAAGGATCTCATCATTCTTGGTGGAAGGAACATTTATTCTGCTGATGTAGAGAGGACTGTGGAGAGTTCATCTGAGTTCTTGCGCCCTGGTTGCTGTGCTGTGATTGGAGTTCCAGAGGAGGTTCTGTCCACAAAGGGGATTTCTGTTCCAGAAGCTTCAGATGAGGTCGGCCTGGTTGTAATTGCAGAGGTTAAGGAGGGCAAACCTATGGCACAGGAGATTGTTGAAGAGATTAAAGTTCGTGTGGCAGAAGAACACGGGGTTTCTGTAGCTTCTGTCCAGCTAATTAAGCCCAAAACCATATGCAAGACAACCTCTGGGAAGATAAGGAGGTTCGAATGCTTGAAACAATTTACAGATGGAACCCTGAGTTTAGTCTCGGAGCCTAGTTTTAGGAGGAAGTGTTTGCTGAGATCTTTCACGAGTCCTACTTGCGCAGATACGAGAACCTCCCAGCTATCTACTGATTGGACAACTTGTCATACTGGTAAGAACAGAAAAGAAATTACTGAATTCTTGAAGGGTCTAGTTTCAGAGCAGACAGGGATTGCACTTGAGAAAGTATCTATTACTGAGAGTCTGGTATCTTATGGAATAGACTCAATTGGTGTTGTTAGAGCAGCTCAGAAGCTCACTGATTTCTTAGGAGTTCCAGTTGGTGCAGTAGATATTTTTACAGCGTCCTGTATATCAGATTTGGCATCTTTCTCAGAGAATCTGCTCATCAGGTCTCAGTCTCAACTTCAGAACTCCCTATCCGATTCCATTCAGTGCAGTACAAACCTTCTTCAACCAAAAACTGAAAAAACTCACCATTCTGAGCTCCATTACCTGGGTATTGTGTGTGTCCAATTTATAGCTCTTATTGTTGCTTCTGCGATGCTGATCCTTCCTGCATATCTCTCAACCTCCCTATCTTTGAACATCCTGCCTAATTACCCTGCAGCGACAGAGAACCCACCTTTGAACTATATGGTATCACTTTTTGTTGCTCCCCTAGTTTGGATAATGTACATCTTCTTCACTTGCATCTGCCTTGTTCTATTTGAGAATCCCTTGCTGCAGCCAAATTATGCATTGACCCCCCATATTCCCATCACGTCCATGGATTTTGTGAAATGGTGGGGGTTGAATAAGGCTCGGGAGATTGCAGGGAAAGTCCTGGCCGTCCATTTGAGGGGAACCATATTCCTGAATTGGTGGTTTCAGATGCTTGGTGCTCGGATTGGGTCGTCCGTGCTGATTGATACAGTTGATATTACAGATCCATCTCTGGTTTCAGTTGGAGATGGAACTGTGATAGCGGAAGGGAGAGAGATAGAGAGGTCCAGAGGGAGAGAGACAGAGGGAGGGCCAGAGGGGGAGAAGGGGAAGTTAGGTGGGGGGAGAGGGCAGGGAGGGAGGAGGAAGGGGGCAGGGGGCGGGGGCAGGTGGGGGGATAGGAGCCGGAGGCTCCTCCGGCACGCACGCACTGCAGGGAGAGAGATAGAGAGGTCCAGAGGGAGAGAGACAGTGGGAGGGCCGGAGGGGGAGAAGGGGAAGTTAGGTGGGGGGAGAGGGCAGGGAGGGAGGAGGAAGGGGGCAGGGGGCGGGGGCAGGAGCGACCTTGGGAGGGGAGGGGAGGGGAGGGAGTGGGACTTACCGGCGATGGAGAGGCGGGAATGGCCGGCGACTGGGCTCCACACGGCAGCGGCGATGATGTCGTCCACAGCGGCTACAGGCGGCGGGGATCTCCTTGGCGGCGTCGACGTCGACGGTGGCGGCCGGAGTCGACAGCGGCGGCGGCGGCGGCGAGCTCCTCGGCGACTGGAGGGAAAGGGGAGGGAAAGGTTGGGGTCGGGTCGACAGGAGGGAAAGGTGGGAGGGAAAGATTGGTCGCGGGGGAAAATAGGGCATCAGAGACCGATTTTGCGACCGACATTAGTTCCGTCTCAAAATCGGTCTCTGAAATGCGACCGACAGTATCCGTCGCTAGTCGGTCGCTTACAGAGACGGAATTTGCGACCGATTTAATTGGTCGCAAATGCGGTCGCTATATCCGCTTTTTCTTGTAGTGAAATAGCTAAAATTCATAATCTCCAAAGATCTGAATAGAGTACTCTAAGAAAAAAAATTAAAATCTAAAGTTTATACAAGCAATCACATTATAAAATATTTTCATGGAAGTTGTAATTTAAGTTCAAATAAAAAACAAAGGTCAGTGAGATCTGTTATTTAAGAATCTCTAAAACCTTAAAACCTTAATTAAGGGAGTTGCATTTTAGAACATGCAAAAAAGAATTGCATCAAAGATCTATTATTTTTCCTGTTTCTGAAAGTGGATGGTGTCACTCTTTCTATTAAACTGAAAAGGGAAACCATATAGTCTCTTTGTTGGAAGATTCATCAATTAAGGCATACTGACTCATGTCTATTTAGTAAGACTAAGAATGTCATGGTTATTATAATATGTTGAGGTTTTTGAAGGTAAAAGTTTAAAATCTCCCAAGAATCTACCAATCAATCAGATTGATAGAACTATAGTTTAAGTGAGTTTAATGTAAACACAAACATCAAATATGGATAGAAACATGGATAGAACCATCTATCTAGAAAAGAACACTTCTTCTTCTAAATCAGTTCAAACAGTGGTCCCTCCAAGATCATCAATTAAGACAATGATCACAAATGGAATGAAAATAAATAGATTGTCATCATCATCTATATTATGCACATAAATTTCTGAACAATTCTAATTAATTTGAATGCTGATTAATCATGTGCATTATTTGAATCAGTTTGCTTATATGGAATGGATAAGGAGTGGACACAGAAAAAAATGATAGATGGATCACTCTTAAGGTGATTTCTGCTTGAATATACCAAACTCTACTCACATGTTAGCATTTTCTTATCCCCTCCATCATTTTGATATCATTGAACAAACTATTCCATGAGGATGGGAGGACTACTCTATGATATAAAATAGAATAGGGAGTAGGAGCTTTGTTTAGGGGCAGAATTTATCTGGGTATGCAATAGGTAGGAAAGATTCACCTTATATATTAATCAGTTAACGTTCCAGTGGACAATAGCTTGATAATAACATGCTTAAATGCTTCCTACCCACCCCCCACCAAAAAAAAAATTGTATATTGATATTCACCATGCACAGATTGCTTAAGGCCATGTCATAACTCAACAAAAATATGAGAGACACGACCCTAACTTCTCTCAATGAAATGCCATCATCGTCAACTTGCTTTATTTGATTATGCTTATTTGTTTACACATTTCAAACATTATACATGCTTGGGGGTGACTGGCTCCTGGGCAGTGGCGACAACTCAGGTGTCGCTAATGAAGGCAACTCGTTGGCTGTGTCTCTTAGCGAGAGTTCTAAATTGTGAAGGTTTTTGAAAGAATCTCACCAGATCAGCAATATATTTTTGTACATTGTATTTTCTTGTTTTGGGACGTGATTGTCTCTGATTTATTTTCTATTATTGGGGCTGCACAGCGTAGTCATTTGCCCTTCTTTCTGTAACTGTATATAGCCGTTTTAGATGCCCAAATCATTTATATATGGGGCTCTGGGATCCCACGGGGGCAGGGGCATAACACCCAACACACATCTCCTCCTCTCTTGTTTGTCAGTGTCCAGCAGATGCCGTGAGGCACTGCACATGCTAAGGGTGGAGAAGACAAGGGCAAGGAGGGAAGCAAAGATGAAGGCCTTAGAAGGCAAGGCTGATTGGCCATGGCGAAGATAATGTGAGCAGCTGCGAGACATACCACCTGCCAATCGCTGAAGGCGGGGAACGGAAAGCTGGAATCCCATGATTAAATATATAGAAACAAAGATCAAAAGGGGACAGACGGTTGCATAGTAGGCAGCGCCCCTGCGCGGTGGCTAATGGCTCTGGGCTGAGAGCCTGAGATAAGAAAATGAGCCACCTTTCTGACCAAACACCCTATGGCCCCCTCCACGAATAGCACTGACCTGGTGGGTGCCATATTCTGGTTTTAATCTACCTGTTTAAGAACGAGTGAGAAAGGGGAGAGACAGAGTGAGAGAGCAGGTAGCCGGAAGGACAGAGAGAGTGAGAGGGGGAGAGAGAGTGAGAGAGCAACTGGTTAGAAGGATAGAGAGATGGAAGAGAGAGTTGTTTTGGGAATGAAGTGGAAGCAGCAGAGGGCAGAGGGTGCGGCGGTGGGCCGAGGGAGAGAGGGGAAGAGAGTGAGAGAGCTGCTAGCGAGAAGGACAAAGAGAGATGGGAGAGCAGTCGCATACCTTGATGGCGGGTGAATGGCGGCGCAGCGAGGGTGGCCGGTGAACGGCAGTGCAACGATGGTGGCCGGCGGTCGGAGGATCGATGGAGGCGGCGACGATGGCTACTCTGGCCAGCTGCAGGGGGGAAGGAGAAAAGACAGAAAAAAAGGCGCGAATGGGCACTGGGGGTGGAGGGAGGGTGTTGTGAGAGGGAGAGAGAGAGAACTTTTAATCTCCCGCCCTTTATTTTGTTAAGAATTAGAATAACTATAAGATAGATATGTAGTGAAATATTATATTATATATATCATTTGATATAAATATACATATATATTGTTTAAATTATATATTAGATACTAAAGTATGATGTATACATATATATGTTTATTTTATTATAATAATTATTTAGCAATATTTACATAGAAATGGTACATGTATATGTAAATGTTTGGAGAAATGCTATAACTCGGGCGCCTGAGTAGTTTACCTTTAATTAGCTAGAATGGTCGAGCGCTAGTACTTGTGTTTGGTCTGATGGATCGAGTGTTACAACCGAGCACATTTTGTAGGGTCTAATGTCCAACCAATCAAGTCAGGCGCCCATCATTACAACTCGACTAATTACTCGAGTGCCTGAATACCTAGCATTTTTCAAATGTTTGACATATCTAAATATAGAGAACATCTAATGTGTGTATAATTTGGTGGAGGCTCGATTGTTGTGGTGCTAGTTACAGAATTAGAGACCGCAACTAATTAATCATGGGACGTGTGTGTGTGTGTGTATGTTCATCTCATTGCAGCACTCATGTACTAAATAAAGATAGTGCATGTACATATTAATCACATTTTAATATATTAATGGAATCTGATTATTGCATTTTATTCAAATATAATTTTTAAATAAATCTAATCAAGATTCGACTGTTGGATTTACTCTAGATATAAACCCTAACTATTAGATTTAAGTTTGATCAACATCTAATGGTTGGATTCATTTCAATCAGTATCTGATCAAGATATGACGGTTCAATTTACTTAACATCAGAATCTACCCATTATATTTTACCTCTATCTAAAATCTAACTAGTAAATTCTATCTCGATCTATGTATATATATTTGATCAATTTAATTAATTTGTTGCTAGTCTATAATACCTGATCAATTTATGCACATGGGATTTACAATAGATCTAAATCCTAACTATTAGCATTAAGTTTAATCAACATCTGATGTTAGATTAGCACTCGATCTAAAATTGATTAAGGTTCGACCATTGAATTTGCTCTGAATCGATATCGATCCTAATAGTTGGATTTAAATTTGACCAATATATTTTCTTCGATCTACATCTAATTAAAATCCATCAGTTAAATTTATTACTGGAATCTAAATGATGGATTTCATCTCAATCTAAAAATCGATCATTAGATTCACTCTTAATTATTTGTGTACATCTGATCAGTTGGGTTTGCTGTCAGTCTATAACAATTTAATCAACATTCAATCATTAGATTTAGTATGGATCTAAATTAATCTTAGCCATTGGATTTTAAGTTTGATCAAGATTTGATGCCACTATTGACCTGTAACTGATGATTAAGATCCAACAACTCAATCTATTGTCAATAGAATCTGACTATTGGATTCAACTTGATTTAAAATTCGACGGTTGGATATGCACATCTGATCAACTCATGGGCTCGTCGTCAATCTATAACAACCTAATCAACACCCACACATTGAATTAATTATTATAGATACAAATCCTAAGTTGAATTTTAAGTCTTATCAAGATTTGAAAGTTGGATTTGTCCGTGATATAAATTCAAATCGATTAGCTATATAATACTAAATAGTTATAGTATAATCTATCATAATAGACATTATAAAAATATAAATACTAATACATACATTTTTTTAAAATTAATAATTTTTTAACAAAAAAGTATTACATATATAAACTAAACAAATATAATATATTCACAAACACACAATATAAAGTGTATATCAATATAAAAATCTATTATATATTTAATAAATTCAAATTTTATTTTATAAATTTATAATATTATAATTTTCATTTGCTTTATTTTTATTTATATCATATCTATATAAATTACCTATGGATAATATGTATTACATTATTAAATAATATAAATAAGTATATCAACTATAATATAAATAATATAACTAATTAGCAATAGCTAATTAATAGCTAAGTAAAAATAAAATATAATATATACTAAAGTGAAAATGTAACTTCTACATTTTATTTTCTAAATATTTGTATTCCTTTTAATGGCATGTTTAAGAAAGAACAGCAAAGGGACAAATTAGTTAAATAAGGCATTCATTTAAAACAAAACAGATAATTAGCGACGAATTAGCGACAGAAACTTCCGTCGCCGATTAGCGAAGGCTTAGCAACGGCCAGCTAATCCGCGACGGATTCCGTCGCCAATTCGTCGCTAATCAACGACTAATATATCTGTCGCTGATCGGCGACTAATGTATCTGTCGCATTAGCGACGAACATATTTCGTCGCAAAAGTTCGTAGCAGTTTGTCGATGGATTAGCGACGCAGATATTCGCCGCAATATCCGTCGCTGAATAGTTACGATTTGCGACTAAATGAAATCCGTCGCAAATACGTCGCGAGTAGCGGCAAACTATTTCGCTCGCGAAGGTTATCGCAACTTAACGACGGTTTGCGACGAAATATTTTCGTCACTAATAGCGTAATTTCTGTAGTGTAGGTTTTCACCCAGACCCTGTCCATCCGGACCCATTCATACCATATCAACCCCTTACCTGGACCTTAAAGGAGCATTTTGTCCAGGGGCCGACCCAGATGGGGACCAGGGAGCCCGTAATTGAAGAAATTCCTTGCTCTGAGAGTGAGGATGAAGAAGAGGAAGAAGATGCCCAAATAGAAGACATTTCGATGATTTTGGCCTCCTCTCCCTCTTTGGTTCTGATTTCCCTTCTCCCCCATCTTCTCCTCCACCTTCTCCATCTCCATCTCCTTCTATTTCCGCATCTAATCCCCTTCTTTCCCCTCCTGTTCTCTCTCCATCCCTCATCTCGCCAGTCGAGGCTACCTTGAGTCAGCAACTCATGGTTCTTGGCCTTGATTCCAAAAAAAAAACGCCAATTTTGAAAATTAGAAATCCGAGGTCTCCATTGAGCACCACTCCTCTTTGGAACCTCTTCCGCTCGGCCAGGGGCCGACGCTTTCCGGCCTAAGCTCCTCTCTCTCTTGCCCTCTAGGGGCGCTTCCCCTGTACATAGTTTTGTACATAGCAGTCCTGTAAATAGTGGTCTAGATTCTAGTTTAGATTCAGGTCTAGAGGCTAGTTTAGAGTCTGGTTTAAGTCTAGGAGAGTCTAGTTCCTCTCAGCCATGTGTGCGCAAGGAGAAGGGTAGGCAAGTTCCTGCCCGTTTTGTTATGGCCTTGGCTGAGAGATGTGCTAAGTTAAGTCAGGTGCCAGAATTTCTTGAGGACCCTGCTCTCGTGGATCAGTTTTGAAGAAGGTGACTCCGTAGATGACGGCTTAGGAGTTTATCTGTTAGATTTTGATGAGGAGGGTGAGTCAGGGGATCCTGGGTTAGGAGAAGAGGACCCAGTGAGCTCTATGTGGATGGCACAAAGAGGTTCGACGAGCCAACCATGGCTGCTGACGAGCCTACTAAAGAGGTCAACCTTGGCACTGAAGAATCCCCGAAGACAGTTTTGATTAGTGCCAACTTGAGTGTGAAGAAGAAGAAGCTCTGGTAGCCATTCTTAAAGAATTTTCCGACGGATTTGCTTGGTTTTACGAGGACATGCCGGGACTCGACACCTCTTTGGTTGAGCACCGTTTGGTCCTAAAAGCCGACGCAAAGGCCGTCAAACAAAAGTTGAGAAGGCTACATCCTAAGCTGGCACTCAAGATCAAAGAGGAGGTTGACAAGTTGCACAAAGCCAAATTCATTAGGGTTGTGCTATATCCACAGTGGGTAGCTAATATCGTCCCGTAATGAAGAAGGACGGTAAGGTTAGGATCTGTATAGATTTCGTGACCTTAATCGTGCTTGCCCAAAGGACGATTTCCCTCTCCCACACATAGATGTCCTAGTGGACAATACTGCCGGCTTTCGAGCTTTTGTCGTTTATGGATGGTTTCTCTGGGTACAACCAGATTCGCTTGGCGGAGGAAGACCAGGAGAAAACTTCATTTACAACGCCCTGGGGGACTTACTGTTATGTCGTCATGCCCTTCAGATTGAAAATGCGGGAGCAACCTATCAAAGGGCAATGATGGCAATTTTTCATGACATGATGCATGTGCACATGGAGGTCTATGTGGACGATGTCTTGGTAAAATCAAAGACTCGACATGGCCATGCTGAGGTCCTCCGGACAGTTCTCCAAAGGTCTAGAGAGCACAATCTTAAGATGAACCCCAAGAAGTGTGTCTTTGGTGTCTCTTCGGGGAAATTGCTTGGGTTCATAGTCAGCAAGCGGGGAATTGAAATTGATCCTAACAAGGCCAAAGCAATAATTGACATGCCTCCTCCTAGGAATATCAGAGAAGTTAGAGGGCTAATTGGCAGACTCCAGTTCATTCGGAGATTTATCTCCCAGCATTCAATCCGTGTAAGCCCTTCTACGAATGCTTAGAGGAGAGGCGAAGTTTAATTGGGACGATAAATGTCAGAAGGCCTTTGATGAATTGAAGAGTTATCTTTTTAATCCCCCTGTTCTCGCTCCTCCGGTCCCGGGTCAGCCTTTACTGCTCTATGTGTCAACCACAGAAGATTCAACTGGAGCGGTTTTGGCCCAATACGACGACGAGAAGAAGGAGAGAGCGGTGTACTATTTATCCAAGTTATTCAATGAGGCTGAAAAGAAGTACACCGCCATGGAAAGAACGTGTGCGGCCGTCGTCTGGGTTGCCCAGAAGTTGAAGCACTATTTCTTGGCTCATGAAGTGAAACTTCTGGTGCGTATGGACCCTATTCGGTACTTGCTCGAGAAGCCCGTCCTGACTGAGCGGTTAATGAGGTGGCAAAGTTTCCTCAATCAATTTGATATCACCTACGTTAACCAAAAGTCAATCAAGGGGCATGCCATAGCTGAGCATTTGGCCCACCACCCCTTACCTTTATATTCCCCGTTGATGAAAGTTTTCCCGATGAAGAGTTAGGAGCCATTATTGATGGTGAACCTTCATGGGTGCTTTACTTCGACGGGGCGCTCAATTCTAAAGGGTGTGGGATAGGGGCAGTCCTCCTCTCTCCGGAAGGGGTAGTCATTCCGCACGCCTATCAGTTAACCTTCCGAGCCACGAACAATGTGACTGAGTACGAGGCTCTCCTAGTCAGGCTAAAATGGCTTTATTGCTCGGAGTCAAGAGTTAAGGATTATTGGAGATTCGCAGTTGATACTCCGCATCTCTCTCAGCAAGTACCAGACCCGGACCCCAAGCTGAAACCATACCAAGAGTTGGTAGGAAAATAGTCGGCAGTTTAGGAAGCTCACCTTAGTTCACACTCCTAGGGCCCAAAATATCCTAGCAGATTCCCCGCCTCCCTCGCGTCTTCCATTCCCATTCCTTTGGGAAAGTCGTCTGAAACCGTCTCTGTTAAAGATTAAGAGTCCCTTCCCATGTCGATCCGTGGTTCTCTCAGCTCGTGCGTCCTTCTCCATCCCTTCGGGTCAATGCGCTTTCCAAAGAGCCAAAAATTGACCTTGAAGATGGTCATCCCTGGTATTTTGACATCGAAAACTTTCTCAAAGATGGATCCTTCCCCGATTATTCCACCTCTGCCGATAGACGGGCGATTCGCCGCGTCTCGGAGCGATACAAGATCATAGGTGGCATCCTCTACAAAAAGTCTCTCAGCGGGGTCTATCTCCGTTGCCTTGATGAAATCGAATCTCAAGATGTTGTTGAAGCCGCTCACTCTAGTGAATGTGGTGGCCATGTTAATGGTAGAGCAATTGCTCAGAAATTGCTAAGACACTATTATTGGCCCACCATGGAAGAGGACTGTCGCCATTTTGTCCGTCACTGTGCTAAATGCCAATTGCACAGTGACAAATTCATGCTCCTTCCTCTTCTCTTCACCCTCTCATCGCGCCATGGCCTTTCGCCATGTGGGCATTCGATGTGGTCGGTCCTCTCGCGGATAGAACCGGAGAAGTCCGGAAGAAGTCCTTCATTCTGACCGCCACAGAGTACTTCACAAAGTGGGCTGAAGCAGAAGCGTTCATAGAGGTCAAAGCTTCAACAGTTGTCAAGTTCATCAAGCGCAACATCCTTGCAAGATTTGGCGTGCCTCGGGACATCGTCACCGACAACGGACCGCAATTCACTTCACAGGAGCTTCGCGACATGTGTGGTAAATATGGTATCAATTTGCATCATTCATCACCATACTATCCACAAGGTAATGGACAAGCGGAAGCTACTAATAAAACTCTCATTAAAATTATAAAGAAAACATGCAGATCTCATAACAATGCTGACTGGCCAGATCGCTTAATTGATGCTCTTTGGGCTTATCGCACCTCCGTCCGTACTCCTACAGGGCAAACCCCCTATGCGTTGACGTACGGATCAGATGCGATACTCCCATATGAAATCTTCGTCCCCTCACTTAGAGTTCAATTGGATTCCGAACTTGATCCTGATCAACGTCGAGAAGCCTTATTGGCACAACTTGAACTCTTAGATGAGAGGCGAATGATAGCGGCTGACCATGCTCAAGTCTATCGTCAGAGAATTGCACGTTTTTATGCCAAAAGAGTTCTTGAGAGAAAGTTCGAAGTGGGTGAGATGGTCCTTAAGCGTAAAATTATAAAGGCACCAGGTCCCAGGAGCAAATTGCAAGAAAATGGGAAGGTCCGTTCGTTGTCAAAGAGGTTTACTCAGGGAACGCTTATAGGTTAGTGGATGTCGAAGGAGTCGAATTGAGGCACCCTTGGAATGCAGTCTACCTCAAGAAGTTCTATCCTTAGTCAGTCGGTCAGTCATTCATCACTTGTCAACGGTTCGGGTTTAAGTCTCTACTTTTCCACTCGGTCGCTAGTGAGGTAGGACTTATTCACACACCACACGATGTTAAGATATTGCCCTTTGGCTGGAAAATCACAAGTACACTCGGGCGGTCTCATCAGTCAATGTGTTTCCCCTATTCTTTTCCCACTCGGTCGTGTCCGGAAGTGGAACAAACTACGAGTAAGGACCACCCACTCTCTTTTAAAAGGACAAGGTCACCATAAAATAGGGGCAACTAATGAAAGCAAGGGGCAAAATGTCAAATCAAGCCTCAAAGGGGAAAAGAAAAGCCAAAAGGTCAAAAAAGGGTAGCAAAAAGTACGTACCCAGAAAAAGGTTGACCAACTCAAGGAGGTAGCAAAAAGTACGTGCCTCCACCCCAGAAATTAGAAATGAAATGAAAATCCCCCTGAAAACAATGGTTGACCAAGTCTGTTTAATATGAGATGTCAGTTTGGAAACAAAAGTGGTTTGAACCAAAGTCCTACATGACTTTCTATGCTTCTCTTCCTATTTCCCCTCTTGGGCAATTTGATTGTATAAGATCCTCCGTAGTGGAAGATATCAAGAAGGCTAGGGGCAATTTCCAACATCAAATATTCATGCACATCCCTCCTTACTCTTGGCCTCTGTGGTTAAATGGATCGTGTAAACCCTATACCCCGACATGTGATGAATATGTGTCTTAGAGTCTAAAAATCCAAAAAATAATAATAAATAAAATAAAAAAATACAAAAAAACAACAAAAGAGTCTTTTAATGTATACATTTTTCCCAATGTACATATTTGTATATTTTTCTCCCTTATTCTCTCTCTTATTTTCAAAAAAAAAATAGAAAATCCAAAATTCAAAAAAAAATAGTGGTATTGTGTATATACACTACATTTTGCCTATTCGCTTATTTACTTATTTTTAAAATCAAAAACAACAAAAAAATCAAGAAAAACAAAACACAAAAAAATGCATGTGCATATTTCCCTTCGATTATTTATATCTTTATCTTTGATTAGAAATTAGCCCCTTGACCAGATCTCAAGAAAGGTACACCATAGGCAAGGGGCTAAAAACAGATCTACACTAACCTGTTTCTTTGAGTGTTGTGGATACAGGATGCAGGAATCAAAGCAAAACATTCAAATGCAAAAAGTCCACAATATTCCACTATGATAATCAAGTCTGTGTACATATCATGACAGGGGCATACCTGGTGGTACAAAAATGTCACTCTCATCTCTCTGCTCCCCCTCCGTAGGCCTCTGCCTACGGGAGCTGCTCACCTCCTCCTCCTCCCTCTCCCGACGCCGGTCTGGGAGAGGAGGTCTCGAAGCCGTGGAAGCCTCCGGTCGCGGCAGTCCTCCCCCTCGAACCACGACGGATCCCCCAGCGACACGATGTCGTCAAGGGACGCGAATGCCGAACCAGTCCTTGCGGGCATCGCCTGCTGGGCCTGCCGCTGCTGCTCCCGGCGCTTCTTCAGCACCCGTCCTTTAGGATCTCGTAATCCGCAGCAATCCGTGCTCGAGCCATCTCGGCCTCCCTCTCCCTCTCTCGAGCCTCGAGCAGGCGACCCCTCATGAGGGTCCGGTCATCCCTCAGCTCCTCCATGGTAGTCACCATGGTCCGCCGCTGCGTATCAAAAGCAAAGAGGATCAGTCATGAACATGTGCAGAAAGAAGAGGAAAGAAGAAAATGTCTTACCTCGGCCTCCAGATCAGAAATCCTCGCCTCTAGCTCCAGTCTCAGACTCTCCATCTGTGCCTGGAGAGTAGCCCATCCTCCTCCCGCCGCTCCATGTCAAGGGGCAAGCATGTTAGAACATTCAATATACATTAAGGGAAAGTACAAGTTTGGTGTCTTACCTCAGCCCCAATCTCTCGAGCCTGCTCCTCAAGCTCCCGGACCCTCGCCTCCGCTCGGTCCAGGGCCCCTTGCAAGCGGATTGCCAGGTCCCCTCCGGCCGGCTGGGCAGACGAGCTTGCCCCGCATCCGGCTCGCCTGCGCTCTCGATAGCTCTCCTCTCTGCATTCACAAAATCTTGGTCAGCAATCAATCAAATCAATGTCAATTTCAGGATAGGTTGAGATGTTACTTACCAGTGTCCTGACCTCGGCCCGGAGCCTCGTCAGCTCCACCTCCTGCTCGGCCAGTCGCCCTTCCAACAGGCGGATGGCCTGTGACTCCGGCATCTGCCAAATGCACTTCAAGGTTAGAACTAAATAAAGCAATCAACAAAGGCTTAGAGATCGAAGTTCACTTACCACTCGTCGGTCAAGCCGGAGTCGCCCGGCATATCGTGCCTGGTAGTCCTCCATATAAGCTGAGCTGTCCTGGAGGTCTCTCTGCTGGATCACCTGCTCACCTCCCTCGCGCCAGTACGCGACTGTGCTGCCATGGTCTGCACCCCAGTCGCGGTCCTCGGCGAAGAATCGCCGCGCGAGTGTCCCTCTCTCCCGAGGGAGGGCACCTCGATGGCCGGCTGGTGCCAGCCCAGTGTCCGCACCACCAACTCCAAATACAGTACCTCACATGTCCCGAGGCACAGTAAGAGGAGGTGGCGGTCGAACAAGGGGCGACCTGCCGCCACCGCCGGGTGCGAGGCGTTCGCCTCCCCCGCGTAAGGAGTCCACACCACCTGAGAAAAAACAAGAAGACACTGGTCAGTAACATCAAATGCAGCAGTAATTGAAAGAATGCAAAAGCTATTTGAGGGTTTCTTACCTGCTCGTGCGGGTAGTGGTCGAGTGCGACCCGCACATCCCCTGCTCTCCTGTCTGTGACCCTGGGGTCCGGGCCACCTCCCACCTCGTCATGAGAGGCACCATCGTCTGGCGCCCCTCTACCAGTGTCCCGCGCCCCATGGGGAAGCGGGTGTACCCCCAGATCTGCAAGAAGAGAAAGTCAGTCAGTCAAGCAATTTAATCAATTGAAATTCAAGATGTGCTTTAAAGGAAAATTGCGTACCTGAAGGAAGGGGGTGAAGCCCCCAGTGCTCTATGAACGCTGCGAGCTACTGGGTAGAAGTGAGAACAGATGTCCTAGCATCGCAGCGCCCCAAGCATACCTCCCCGCCTGTGCCAGATCTCGAAGAAGCAGCATGAACTTGCAGTTCATCTGAGATGACTGTGTCGCGAACAGGAGCCGCCCAAGCAGGTAAGACACAAAGATCCGATCGAGCGCTCCTCGCTCATGTCCCCCAGATCCAATGCTCCTCTCACTCCTGTACAGAACTCATCTAAACTCTCCAGAGGCCCTCTCCTCCTACCTCTCAGGCCCACCGCCTCCGACAACGATCCGAGCAGGATGCTCCGGATCGGTCTCCTCCTCCCGGCCACAAACTCTGCCCCAGCAACTCCGCAATGTCATCATAGTAATCCCTCCTCTCCAGTCCAACTACCGGCTCTCCCTGAACCGGCTCTCCAACCCAAATTAAAAAAAAAAATGCATCCACAAGGGTTTTAGAATACTCACTCGTGGTCGTCGAGGTGCCTCCGCCTCCGTCTCATCTCCTCCCTCGGTCTCTTCCCCCCGGTGCATCCTCCATCGCCATTTCTTCCTCTTCCTCCGCCGTAGCCATTTCCTCCTCTTCCTCCTCCGGTTGGCGACGGTCTCAGAATCCTTCTCTTTTCCCTCCTCCTCATTGTGATCTCGAGCAAAGTGAGCAAGGTATGGGTTCGGTTTTCCTTCTCCCTTGCTGGGAAGATGATGGCGCCGGAGAAGGCGTCGGTTTCAAAAAAGGCAGTTTTCTGGTTCAACGTCACCTCTGGCGTTTAACTTTGTCTGGCGTCAATCTTGGGACGCGGATGTACTGTCACGGCCAGTCTTTGGACGTCAATGTCCCTTCAATGTCAGACTTCGAAGTTTGGTCAACGGCCATGTCTGGCCGTCTACTTTAACTTGACGACATCATATGTGGACGTCCATCTTCAGTCTTTTAGTTGACGACTAGGACCAGGACGTTAACGACTAGTGGCGGCCATCGATGTGGACGCCAACTACTCCGCGCTCAGTCCTCACATCACAGTCTTTTGAACATCTTTGAGGTCATTTCATACCCATTTCATTCCATTCCATTCCACACATCAATCAATTCAAGTCAATTGAACACAAACGCAAAAACCATCTTTATTCATCCAATTGTGTTACACTTATTCAGATCTGAAAAGTACATCACTTTGCCCTGCGGGCCATGAAATAGCCACAAGCAACGGGAAGAATGCTATAATTGTATTCCTCATACTTCCGGATCTCTTCCCGATTCTCCTGAACAGCCAAACCCACCTTCCTGCTCACTGTATGTCTCGCCCAAACCTTCATCGCTTTCTTCATCAGCCTCTCATTTCTTCCGGTAACTATCATGTCGATGTCGTTGAATGAAATGGGAATTCCCCGTGGAATCCCAAGCTGACAGTGGCACCGATGTGGCTGGTACACCACCATCCGATCTGCTCCAATCAACCATAAATCTTTGTCTTCCCTGGTCCGCGCTCTGAACTCGATAGTCCTCATGAACAGTGGCCTCACGATGAACTCATCCATGCCCAGATACGCTAAGTGATCTCTCCAAGCGTCTCGGCCCTTCAAGTGTGCGGTCACACACTTGATCTCATCCTCCGGCTCGTACCATGCCCTGCTGCAGTACACTGAACTCCGAAGGAAGACTCTGGAGGGGGTAGGTTGTGCATCAGCAAAATCAAACTTTAGATGAGCTTCCATCCATACCTGGAGCAGAAACAAACTCCCGCACGTGCATCCGCCTAGGCTCATGGTGGTGAGCGAACTGTACAGGTGGGCCAGCACTGCAGGGGCAAGTGACTGCCCACGCCATAGCAGAGTGAGTATCCCAACATGCTCGTACAGGATGAAGTCGCCGCTCGTGGGGAACAGGAACACCCCGGCCAGGCAAAGAGTCAGTCCTCGTGTCGCCCTCTCTCCGCCAATCTCCCGGACGTGCTGGATCAGCCACCAAGCCAGCCAGTCCAGGAAGATCCCATTCTTGTTCGTCATTCGCAGCGTCTCCTTCTTGTCTCATATGATGTCCGCGAGGATCTCTTCCCACGGGAGGAGAGGAGTCGCCGCATCGTACTCCAGGCACCGCTGCCACCCCAGGAACAATTCCACCTCCTCCAACAACATGCTCGCCTCGAAGCCCTGGAACACGAATGTGTGCGTGTGCGGGTGCCACCTCTCCACTAACGCCCCCAGGGCGTCGAATGCCCACCACATATCCTTCATATTCTTCGCCAGAACCACCATGAAATTCAAATGCCACATTCCGATGAAGCTCCGCATGTCCAGTGTGATAGCGTTCACCAGGTTCACAAGCCAGGAAAAGGCTCGTACCTGGCCTTGGCTTGGGAATGCGGGGATCTCCTGCATGAGGGCGGGGTTTTGTAAGAGTGCTGTTTGGGGCGTTTTCAGCCCAGGAAAGAGTAGAATCAATCATTGCTTACCTCCCCGTTAGCCAAACATGTGCTCAGGTGTCCCAGAACTTCGCTCAGAGTTCCGGGGTTCGCGCCTGTGGATCGTCCGGTCGATGAGGAGGCCATTTTTGCTGTCCTTCACTGACTCTCTGCTCTCTGGTTCACAGCAGGAGCAAGGGGGGATGGAGGTAGGAGATGAGAGAGTCCTTATGGACTCCCATCACCTATATTTTCGGCCTGATCCGCTGTCAGATAGACGTCCAGATCTATAGACGTCAGTTCTAGGTTGGCAACCACATCTGTGGACGTTAACAAATGTACTGGCGACCATCGATGTGGACGTTTACTGTCCGGAAGTTTTTAAATTCTTAATATGGCCATTATCCTTCATCCTTTATCTTGTGCTTCAGTTGTTTTGCAGATATCTTAAGCACGAGCTGCGCTTCAATTTCAGAACGCTCATGCGACCTTGAGCGTGACAGGTATGTCTAACGTAAGACCCCACCAGAGGCGAATAATTTGGCGACCGTGAACCCTGAGTTCCCCTTCACCAAAACCATGATGGGTTTGCGATCTCTCAGTTATTCGTATGGCCTTTAGAATTTTCCTTGGTGCTAACTTGCATTTTAGATAGGCAACCCACACCAGCATGCATCTTCACAGCTAACATTCTATTACTAACACTCAAAAAAAAATGATTTTCCTCGATCATATGATTGCTCCATGGCTCCCCAGCTCAGGTAGCCTATTGGGTTTGTCCTTCATGACTATCCAGGTCGATATCGGGTCTTTGTTGCCCCCTTCTTCACTTGTCCCACCGTGTCTTTCAACAAATCATCAAGCAACCTTATTGAGTTCATTTGAGCCTTCGCCAGCCGCGAGCTTAATTCCGGACTTCAGGCTTTCCATGCATGTGATTCCAGTTAGAATCTTTTGATAATCCTTTGAGAGATCAACCAACTCCTTGTTCCATGACCTCCTAAATTCGGGACCGACGTCCTGATTAGGCCAGCGAGCCCGCGAGCTCCGGTTATGAGACCCTCCTGATTCAACCGTCATATTACAACTCCTTTGACTCAGACACACCGGAAACTAGTCAAAGTCCGACACGGCCATGCCAGGGACCCTGCCATTGGGTCGCAGTTGTAGTTACACGGGTAGATCACCCTTTTCCTACCCCTATTTGTCTCTCAGACGATATGTCATCGGTTTCTAGCCTGTCTCTTTCGTTTGGTTTGCTAGAACTCCTATCCTCGAAGATGGCCCTTCCATTAAATCTCCACGTCCTTTGTTTACCGAGACACCAACCTTTCAGTCCGCTCTGCTCCCTTGCAAGACCGGACGTCTCGGAGGGGCATTTGTAGACGCGAGATTTGGCCCATTTCCCGCAAGGCTATTTGGCCCATTAAGCCTCGTTTGACCATTTGTTGACCAGCCTCGGATCCCATGTAGACGGCAGCATCGATGGCTGCCGACTACTGGTTGGCGGCAAGCACCCTGGACGCTGACCCAAGTAGGCGTCCACCTAGCTGGACGCCTGTATGAGGTTGGCGGCCTGATCTCTGGACGTCAATAGCGTTTACCAGGTCTGCGCAACTAACCCGAGATTCCAGCCCACTAGCGCCCTTGTCTCGGCCATGCAACGCACATAGCCGTTCCCAACGGGCATATGGGCCACCTAGGCAGTCCTTTGACCCAGTAAAAATCCTACATGGCCTCCCCCCATTGGTTGGACCTCTAACACAAAGATTGCCACATGTACAAGTGTGCTTCTTCACACTTAGCTTCCTAGGCACTCCAACCCCGAGCTCCACTGTCTATTTAACACCCCCTTGAGCCCTCTGAACCAGAGGAGGGAGGCTGGACGTCCTTATGCTGCCACTTTGAGAGAGGAGAGAGAAACTTGCACCTCACCTTCTACTACTCATCCTCTCCTTTCTCTCTTCACTTGGGACGTTCAGGAGGCTCACTTTGGATCTGGAGGAGCCCTTGCAAGGAGCCACAACATCAGCAACGAGGATCTACATCTCCTTCACTCTCTCTTCTCTTACTTACTTTTTAGCTAGCTTGCATGTTGCACACACCTTCCCACTCACACTAGGCACGTAGGTTATCCTCCTACACACCTAGAAAGGGGTTTCCCAACCAAAAACGGAGGGAAGAAGGGTGGTCATAGCATTTGGCCACCCCTCTTCTCAAGTCCGCAACCAATGCGGGACCTTCCTTTTGGGTCTTTCTTATTTCGTTTTGAGCATTTACTACACTCCCTAGAGTCTAATAGAGTCTTGGTTTGGCAGGAACAACCCGCAGAAGACTACGGGGCTCTTCTCTTTGGCTGGCCGAAGGAGGAGAAGTTGAAGTCCCATCATCACCCGCAACGTGAGGCCACTGCACCGACATGATCACAGCAACCCCTTGGGCACAGGTAAGGCCCTGGCGATCACCAAATCTCCTTTGCTTCGCTTGTTTGCTTCGTTTTCCTTCTAGTCAACTCAGTCAACCGGAGGGTCAACGTGGTCAACCGGCGACCCCTACATCGCCAACGAGAGCCCGGCGGCTTCCGCGAGCGTCCAAGGGAGCCGGCGACGGGGCGGAAACGAACCGTCCACACTAACATGGATAATTGTGCAAGCTGACATTAGTGTCGTTATTGCCTGGGTCATCAGAATGCAGTATTATTGAAATGGCTGTGTTTGGGAAATTTATATCTCTGTTTGATAACACTTATTGAACATCTTATGTCTAAAGCAGTTAGATTTTGAAAATTCAGATTGTTTGATAAATTTTCTTAATAAATGTCTATAATTGTGTTTACTATCTTAAAATACCTCTTAAAAAAGTGAAGAGAATGCCACTTTTTCTCTTTCAGATCCTGCCTCGGCCGCCCAAATCACTGGCGCCCACATCTTCCATGGGTTCGCTACTGCCACACGCTGCTGCTACCGCTCCAGCTCTTCCACCTCGCCCGAGCAACCCTCCCCCCCCCCCCCCGGTGCGGAGAATGCACTGCCCGTCCGGGAACTGGCGCCGCTGGCGGCGACTGCTGTTGCACCTCGTCATTCCGCTGCTTCTGCTCCTGTGCCTCCTCCCGGTCCATTCTTCTATCGAGAGAGACGCGGACAGGGCATCGTGGTCGGGGATCAGGCGTCGCTAGTTCTCGAGGATGATCTGGAATGGCTGGGTTATCTGAAATCAGTGGTGAAGGAGACGTTAAGGCTGCACCCTTCTATTCCTTTGCTGGTCCCCCCAGAGTCCCTAAGCAGCGTCTGATTTCTCGGCAACGAGATCCCAGCAAAGACGAGGGTCATCGTCAACGCCTGGGCCATCGGGAGGAACACCGACTCATGGGAGAGGGCGGAGGAGTTCTGGCCAGAGAGGTTCATCACTAGCACCTCGGCGGACTTCAGGGGGCAACATTTCCAGTTCATCCCCTTCGGCGTCGGGCGAAGAGGTTGCCCGTAGTCTCATTTGTTGTGCCCATTATAGAGCTCTCATTGTCTAACCTATTGTATCGCTTTGATTGGAGAGCTCCCGTGGCTCAAGAGCGGAGGACCTAGACATGAGCGAGGCATCCGGGCTCACAGCACATCGAAAGTCTAGTCTGGTTCATGTCCACGTTCCCTGTACTGACATTTAACTTCAGAGATTAGTTTAGATGTGATTTAAATTAATTATCAAACAACTCTTATTAAAAATCTAATATATTTTAAGTACTTATTAAATTACAGATTTAGATAATAGATAGAAAATTAGATATTAGATATTTTAAATAAGTATTATCAAACGCCACCTTAGTGTCGAAAGTATCGGTCCTTAATTGCTCAAAATATGCAATGAATGGGGTAGCTCGAGCACCAGCTAACTGTAAGGGAATTTTAAGGTGTATTCATTGAACAAGGACTTTTTATGTAAATGCACAAGTACGAAGACAGCATTTTTTTCAACTTTACATCTAGTGCGGTACATATTTGCAAATACTTCTATTTCATAAGATATTTATCGTAGAAAGATAGATGGTTGTAAATAAAATAAAACCACGAAGTTGTTCTTACACTAATAGAACAGATGTTTACGACGGTTGATTGATGTTATAGTCCATTCCAACTTCGAATCCTTAATTGCCCCTTAACATTTTTCAGTTAGATTTAACCCTTTTTGTCTCGGATTAACTATTATCCTATGATTTTTAATTGGAATAAGGGAGCTATTATTCTTAAGAATTTTGTTATTTACCTTATCTGGGTCTTAGTTTGAGATTTCCCGTTGAGAATTTATGTTTTCGGTCGAAGTGAAACTTTGTATATGACGAAGTGAAGCTTCGATCGGTCAATTTACAATATGGTTGGTCGAAATGTAGCTTCATACATGACGAAGTGTAGTTTCGATCGATCTTATTTATATCGTTGTCGGTCGAAGTACAGCTTCGTATATGACGAAGTGTAGCTTCGACCAATCCTATTTATATCATTGTCGGTTGAAGTATAGTTTCGTATATGACGAAGTGTAGCTTCGACCGATCATGTTTATATTGTTGTTGGTCAAAATACAGCTTCTTATATGACGACGTGTAGTTTCGATCGATTTTGTTTATATCGTAGTCAGTCGAAGTGCAGTTTTGTATATGACAAAGTGCAGCTTCGTATATGACAAAATGCAACTTCGTATATGACGAAGTGAAGCTTTGTATATGACGAAGAAGCTTCAACCGATCCTAACCAAAACTAGTATGACGAAGTCACAGCGCAATGAAAAAATATTATATTCATGAGATAATGGTGACATTAAGTATATTGTAGACCTTATGCTAAGTCTGTATCACCAATATTAAAAGGTTAGTATTTAGAATGGTTCAACTGGAGACCCTTGCCACCCCCCAACCATTATTGTCCATGTCCTCTTCTTAAGTTAGAGTTGAGTACAATCTCTGATGTACTTGTGTGTTTGTCAGAATGTTAGAATGGTCGTCATCATCTGACTCTTTCGGCCTACCAACTTTATGGCAAGGATCCCTATGCATGTCAGAATTACCTCATACCTTTCTGCAAATCGTGCTGATAGCCTGTGAAAGATCTTCCAGTTATACTCTCATTAGTCATCCCTGTGGGATTTGTGTCTTCCTTAGGGCCTATATGTTAGCCAAGTGTCTGGTTTCCCTTGTTAGTATCGCCCACTTCAAACCACTATAAGAAAAGCGGCATTTCCGATGGACACACGTCGTCGGAAATCTGACGGCAATCCGTCGGAAATAGTGTCTTCCGACAACTTTCCGTCGAACGGTCGTCGGAAGATGTCCGTCGGAAAATTTTGGTCAGAAATTACCGACGGTTACCTAATCTGTCGGTATTCCGTCGGAAATTTTGACCGAATATTCCGTCGAAAAAGTAGTTGGTAACTTCCGACGGAAATTAGTCAGAAGTTTTTGTCGGAAAGTTGATCAATGAATTCCGACCAAAATCCATCAAAAATAGGTCGGAATATCCGTCGGAAACGGGCGACCAAAAAAATCTGTCGAAAATTATTCCGTCGGAACTTCCGACAGGAATACCGACGGATATGTTCCGTCGGCCAACTACAAATTTCCGACGGACACCATCCGTCGGAAAAACCGTCAGAAATATGTAATATTTTTAAAAAAAAATTACAGAAATTAACAATAATAAATTATAAAACCTGCTAAAATATTCATGCATTCCACAATAGAAGGTACTCTCAATGAAACATAAATCATAAAACATAACTAATACAAAATCATACACAATCATAAATGCTAAAAATCAAGACAAGTCTATTGGATTGTCCGCCGTCCCCGTCTCCTGATCGTCAGGTGCCGAAGGATCCTATATTAAAAAAAATTAATATAACAAACATTAATAAAAATTAATATACAAATATTATTTTCAAAATTTTAAATTTAAAACATGTGATTATTCCTCAAGTTTAATAAGAAAATATTTTGGATCCTTTAGACTTGGGTTTTTTTTAGATCTGTCATTTGAACGCCCAACCCAATCCAGGAATCCAAATCGGATTCCATCAGTTCACACACGTCAATCTCATCTACCCGGTCGTGTCGGAGCAAACGACACGTCGATCGGATCCCTATTTGGGATTTTGGACCCCCGGGTTGCGTGTTTTGATCATTTAGACTTGGGATTTTTTTCGATCCGTCATTTCAACGCCCAACCCAATCTGGGAATCCAAATCGGATTCCTTCAGTTTGCACACGTCAGTTTAACCCACCCGGTCGTGTCGAAGTGAACGGCACATCGATCAGATCCCTATATGGGATTTTGGACCCCCGGGTTGCGTGTTTTGATCATTTAGACTTGGGTTTTTTTTAGATCCGTCATTTCAACGTCTAACCCAATCCGGGAATCCAAATCGGATTCCGTCAGTTCGCACACGTCAATTTAACCCACCCGGTCGTGTCGGAGTGAACGGCACGCCGATCAGATCCCTATTTGGAATTTTGGACCCCCGTGTAATGTTGCGCATTTTTCGGATCCTCGTGGATTGTGTGTTTAACGTTTGTGGTGGCCAATATGACTTGTGTGTCGTGTGTGTGTGTGTTTCTAGGGCTTACTGGGCCGACAGTTTGGGCCTACAGTACCCTAGATTACTCAGCCTGTCATCGCGACAAGAAGGTTTGTCGTGTTATTAACGCGACAGAGGTGGCCGTCGCGTTCATGTGGCCGCCTTGGTGCGTTGAGCATCTGCATGTGCGCCACATGTAGCGCTTAGGGCAGCGGGTGTTGGGAAGGCGATGCTCAGGTCCGTCGCGACCTGGTCACGACGCCACGATCCGTCGCATTCTGAACCACTGCAGGTTTTTAAGTAACCCCAGCCAAGCAGAACGCTCAAGGTTTCTGCTCGGCTAGGGGGAGGTGCTGTGGCGATTTCAGCGGGGATTTGGCGTTTTCGGCGTGTCCTCGCTGTAGGGAGTCCGGGAGAAGCAGGGGAAATGCCGGGAGATCACTGCATAGCGCGTTTTTCACAAAGGTAGGTGAACTCTTCTAGTTTTCAGGGTGTAAATCGCATGGGATTGGGTTCTAATCAGTTTAACGTGTTTCTAACAATAGATAGCATGCTTAGGTATTCACAAAAGCATGAAAACGAAGAATTAAGGGTGGTTTGTATTGTGAAAATGGGCTGTCGTGGAGAGAGCTCGGATTAGGGTTCCCGCCTGGTAAGGCGACGGGCCCATATGTCGCGTTCTGAACGCGACACAGCGATGTGTCGCGTTAAGGATCAAGAGGCGACAGGTAAGTAGGTCACGTTCTGGATATGAAGGCGACATGTCGTGGCGACACAATAGGTTGTCGCGACTTGGCCCGAGAGGCCCTGTTTGTGCATGGTTTATGCATGTGATTATCCGATTATCAATATTGGTGCGCTCAGTGTTAGTGAGCAGTGCATTGGCACTTGTGGCGCTCTGGGAAGCGCGTGGTTTTCGAGGCTAGCACATAGGTTACGTAGCTAGCTAGTAGTTTGCCTGTGGACATAGTGTTCACACGAGGCAGGTGGTGTTCACGTGTTGTGGACCGTCAGTACACGAGGTTTACGTGAGATTTCACGTGGTTTATGTGGTGCGCACGTTGTTTCTGTGTGCGTGTCAGGTAGTAGACGCCTACCGTGGTTAACTCTCCAGTTGGGTGCCCCAGGTTCTCTGTGTGCCAGGCTATTAGCTCGGGGCTTTGTCCCGATACTTGTGCTGTATCGTCGAGGTCTGTGTCGTCTGACCTGGACACCCTCACTCCTTAGTTTGAGTTGTACGTCTTGCTGAGGGAAAGACGACAGTGGGACAGTGACTCTTGAGTTTATTTTAGTCACTTGTAGCACACTCTTAGTTGGGGGTAAGGACACCAGTTGTCGACACTGGTCCACGACTAATCCTTTTCCAGTGCCTCACTCTAGCGAGCCCAGGCCAGGGTCTCTAGAGGTGCCAGGCATGGGCCTGCGACCGTGTGGTCTGTAGGTGGTGGTGTTTAGTTGGTCTCCACAGTTGCTTGTCTTTTTCACGTGCAGCGGCAGCTGGACCTTTCGTCCATGGCTGCGAAACTGAGAGGTAGACCTGTGTTAGTTTGTCCGAGTCTATTGCTGGTGTCGCGAACCAGTCTACGTGGCTCAAGTGTGGCGGTCTCTACCGTAGCTCATACACGTGTTGGAGTTTTGCCGTTTATTTATTACAGCTGTTTTACGCAGTCGGCTAGCGGTGAGTTTGTTTATAGCTTTAATATCCTGTTTAGTTGTGCTATAAATTGCTAGCATAGTTTACTGCTTTCTGTACTTGTGTTTGGTTTGCTCGGTGTTGGGGGAGTTCCCTACTGAGCCAGTGACTAGAGAGGCTCACCCCTACTCCCCACAGGCGAGGGCGAGGAGGAGGTTTCTCTACCGTCGTTCAGTTCGGAGCCGCGACGTAGCAGTGTTGGCCCAGCGCCTCTAGTAGTGTAGCTTTTCTTTCTTCAGTTGTACCTGTTGTACCTCGGGGTATGCCCCAGGCTTCTGTACTTTCCTTTATTTCTTTTGAAATTGGCTATGTAAAACCTTGTATATTTTAAATGCAATGGTGTGTTCCTTTGTGTTTTCACGGACTAGTGTGTGGTATCCCTTGCGATGCTTCGGCCCGTTCGCGGGAGACGGACTCAGGTTAGGCACGTTACTGGTTTAACGGGCTTGGACGAGGTGTTCCATCACAGTTGGTATCAAAGCAATGTCCGTGTGAATATAAAGGAATTAAGAAGTTACATAGCCATATCTTCTTCTAGATACACTACTGGTAGCTGGCCTTGGTTTTGTAATGACTCGTTGTTTTGCCTATGGTTGGCTTGTTGTGTGTGTAGGTAGTTTTTTTTTTTAATAAAGCCGGAGAGGTAGGTAGGAGCGACCTCACAGAGTGAGAGGGCCACTACCTTCCCCAATCGGCTAGAGATTAGATTTTATATATATGAAGATAGTGATGGTACAAAAGAGACCTATGGTCTGATGGAAGGAGTTCCCACCTTATCTTGGTGGTAGATCTCCTTCACATCAGGGGGAAGGTCACCCCAGAAATTCCAGCTGACCAAAGAAGGACAAAATAATGCAAAGTTGGCAAGACTGTCCGCTACACGGTTGGCTTCACGGGGGGTGTGACTAATTTCAGCTTGTAGGATTTGAGTCTTGGCTGTAATGTCTTGAAGTATGCAGGCGAGGTCCCACTGGCAGGCCGTTGGGCAGTCATGATCTACACAAGGTTGTGGGAGTCAGTCTCAATCATCACCTCAGAAATACCATTTCTGCAGCACATGGAGATTCCATCCCTCATCACTAAAGCCTCGGCAGCCAAACTGGAGTTTAAACCATGGTATGCATGGGCAAAAGCACACAGCAAGTTGCCATTCTGATCACGAACAATACCCCCACCTCCAGCTTCACCCAACGTCGATTTGAAAGCTCCATCGACGTTCAATTTCAGTCTTCCTGGTGGAGGAGTGAACCAGCGAACAGCAGATGGGATTCTAGCATTCAGATTATCTTTCACAGTGCTATCTTGACGCAGGGTAGCTATCCAGTCTGGAGGGATTTTCTGGAACTTGTAGGAAGTGCAGATGGCCCGGACGGAGAGCAAACTTCTGTTGATGATATGTTTGGCTAACATCCCTTGGTCTTGGAATCTGGCTTTGTTCCGACTACACCAGATTTCCCACAGGATGGACATGAAAGTGCAGCGTATAAGACGGGCAGCAGCAGCTTCTGGTTCACGGCTAGATAAGAAATCAGTCAGGTTATCTGCAATAGATGTCATATCGGCATGGCTGAATTGCAGAAGGTGCGCCAGTTCAGTCCAGATCTGAACTGCAATTGCGCTCTTGAAGAATAGGTGGAGGGTGGTCTCCTCATGAGGATTAGAGCAGCAATAGCATTTGGATACCAGGGGGATCCCCTGTTCTTTCACACTCCCATCAACCGGCACCGCATTGAGAATAATTCGCCAGACCAGGACTGACCATTTAGTGGGAATGTAAGGGGCCCAGAGGATAGCCCACTGCTGGTCAGCTTTAGTAGTGAGGATAGATCTGACTGATTTGGTGGAGAAGTGGTCGTCCTGGGCAGGGCACCAGATCCAGGTGTCCTGGGAATTGTAGGTGGTCAGAAATTTGGTGAACAGGTTCATGGGACAATGCCGGAAGGCCATCTGCAATTGGTTACTCATGGGATCGCTGAATGCCTTCTGAATAGTGCAGTTTTTTTCGGGCATCGTGGTCCAAATGTCATCAGGTAAGTAATCCTTCAGAGGAGTGTTGCCAGTCCAAACATCATACCAGAAGTGAGCACTAGAACCGCTATCCATAACAATGACCCTGTGATTTTTGTGGACGATATGAGCTGCATGCTGCCATAATCTCATGTCCGCCGCCACCATGAAAGGAAAGTGGGCTTCGGAGTGATGACGGTTGAACAGATGTTTACCTCTGAAAAATTTGGCCCAAAGGGAATTAGTCGTTAAGGCTCTCCAAAGCAATTTGGTGCGGAGTGCAATCTACATGTGATTCAGGTTCATGACTCCCAGACCCCCGCACTCCTTCGGCTGAGCAATGGCATTCCAGTTTTTTCAGTGCTTTTTAGGAGATCCCTCATAAGAGCCCCAGAAGAAGTTGGCAAGGATTCTGTGAAAAGCTCTGACAACTGTAACGGGAATTGGCATTGCATTCATGGTGTAAATGGGCATGGTGGACAGAACATGTTGGATCAAGGTAAGTCTTCCTCCGGTGGATAAAAACTCTGTCTTCCAACCTTGCAGCTTGGCGACAGTCTTAGCAATAATGTTCGCAAAATGAGTAGGATTTTGTCTTCCAGAATAGATGGATACACCAAGATATTTGATCGGGAGCTTAGCTTTGACAAAGCCGGCAGTCTTGCAGATTTTCTGAACTAATTGTCTTCTGCATGGGCAGACACATAGAACGAGCTTTTATGCTTGTTTATGAGTTGACCGGAAGATTCTTCATAATTTTTAAGGAAGATCATGAGCCTACGCAAGTGTCTCACAGCTGCATTGGTGAAGATTAGGGTGTCTTCAGCGAAGAGAAGATGCGAGACTGCCGGGCATCTTGCATTAGTTTGATACCATCCGCCACTGTTGTTCTGGAAGAGATTTCGGAGACCTCTGCTGAGAGCTTCTTCTGCAAGGATGAAAAGAGCTGGGCCACGGGGTCCCCCTGCTGGACCCCCCTGGAAGACTTGAAAAAGCCATGCACCTTGCCGTTCAGAAGAACAGAAAACCAGCAGTTGGTAAGCAGCGGTTCGATGTTCGATATGTTTTGAAGAGAGAAACCGAACCTTCAGAGGACAGCATACAGGAAGTCCCATTCGAGCCTATCATAGGCTTTAGCCATGTCAAGTTTGATGATTATGTTACCCCCTCTGCAAGGCCTTCCAAGGTGTTGGAGCATATCTTTGGTAAGAAGAATGTTTTCGGCGATGCTACGCCCTTTGGTGAAGGCCCCCTGTTCTTCAGTGATCAGAAATGGAAGGAGAGTGCCCAGCCTATCTGAGATAACACGGGAGATGTACTTGTACAGAAAATTAGATAGGCTAATAGGTCTAAAATCATAGCAGCCTTTGGGTTTCTCAACCTTCGGGATCAAGGTAATGAGGGATGATGTGAGGGCGGTTGGCAGTGGATGACCACAAAAGTATGACTGGATAGCAGCAGTAACCTCAACGTTGATGAATCCCCAACAAGCATGGAAGAAATGGCCAGAGAAGCCATCTGGACCCGGGGCACTGTCGGGGTCCATACTAAAAATCACCTTCTTGATTTCCTCTGGAGTGGGCACACTGCACAGCATTTGATTGTCTTTTTCAGTTAACAGGTGGGGTATATGCTCAAGGATGCCCGGTTGGATCTAATGAGGTGCAGAACTGAACGCCTTGGAGAAGTGGTCCACAAACATGTTTGCAATCTCCTCTTCACCATTCACAGCCGTACCATCCTCCCTGTGCAATTTAGAAATCTGGGAATGCTTTCTCTAAGTGAGTGCATAGGCGTGGAAAAATTTGGTGTTACTATCCCCTTCCTTGAGCCATTTCAGCCTGGATTTCTGACGCCATAATCTCTCCTCTTGCAGGAGAATCTGTTCCAGATTGGTCTTAGCTGCAGTGAAAGTAGTGTGATTGAGGTGAGAGCTGTCCTCCTCATAAGTTTTTTGTGCAGAAGTAAGAATTGCTTCAGCTTCCTGCATGTTGCGGGAGACATTGCCAAAGACTTCTCTATTCCACTTCCTGTAGAAAGTCTTCATGTTTTCATCTTCTGAACAATGTTGGTCATGGGATTAGTGGAAGTGGGAGCCATTCTCCAAGCCTTAGCAGAATCATCCATGAAGTTGTCATGCGCACACCACATGTGCTGGAATGTAAACCTTGATGTGTAGGTAGTTGTAATGGCTGATAGAAGAGACTGGGGTGGTGGAGGAGATGACCCTGAGGAGTTGACTCAGCGGATGATAGAAAGGATTTGGAGAGCCTCACCGATATTCGGATGAGGATGGATCAGCAGGCATCGGTACCACCAGTGGTCGGAGAGGGGGTACCTGTGGCCCCAGTTCCACCACAGCCAGGGGTGGAGGTACCTTTTGTGGCACCAGTACCACCATCACCACCCGTGATTGTGGCAGAAGAGCCAGTGGTGCAAATTGAAAGGTTTTTGAGGTTTCAGCCGCCCACTTATACAGGAGGGCCGAATCTAGACACAGCTAACACTACAAGAAAATGCGGCATTACCGACGGCCTCTTTCCGTCGGAAATCCGTCGAAAAATAGATTTTCTGACGGCTTCCGTCAGAAAGTCGTCGGAAATGGCCCGTCAGAAATAGTTGGTCGGAATATTACCGACAGAAAAGAATTCCGTCGGAAATCGGTCGGAAATTTTGATAATTGCGTCGGAAATCGTCGAATCCGTCGAAATTGGTATTTCCACGGATTTCCGTCGGAAAATTCCGTCGGTAACCGCTTTTTCTAGTAGTGTAAGCGCTGGATTCATGAGATTAAGAAGGTCTTTATGACCATGAGGTGTCCGGCAGCAGACAAAGTTATATTGTCTACTTTTCAGCTGAGGGGGTTGCGCAAGAATGGTGGCGTCTGAAGATGCATACCACCTTTGCAGGCAAAACAGAGGGTGCTATTGTTTTGCCTGAATTTCTTGACTGCGACGGGCAGTACTAGCCAGTAGTACTGTAGAACCGTCTTGTATTGGCAGATTGTTGAAGCTCAGAAAGTAGATGCAAATTTAGCCGAAATTGAAAATGGAAGGAGTTACCCTTGATGATAATTGTGTGGTTAGGCTCAGAGGCAGGTTATTTGAACCAGCAGAAAGAGAGGTGAAGCAGAGAGTGTTAGAAGAGGCTCATAAATCCCGGTACACTATTCATCCAGCAGTACCAAGATGTACCAGGATCTAAGGAAGCATTTCTGGTGGCCTCATATGAAAAAGAAAATAGCTAAGTTCGTTTCAAGATGTGCTATGTGTCAGCAAATTAAAGCAGAGCATCAGAAGCCTGGAGGTCTATTGCAACCGTTACCCATTCCGCAGTGGAAGTGGGATGATATTGCTATAGACTTTGTGGCAGGCTTACGAGAACAGTATCAGGTCATATGGAATAAAATGGGTGTTTGTGGATAGGTTGACTAAAGT